>CM051663.1:61979967-63179967 GCA_028020825.1 Podargus strigoides | reverse complement strand
ACGAAACAGTAAAACATGGGAAAACCAAACTTCTGTTCATGACCAAGGACAAAAAAAAACAAACCACCCTTATGGTTAGTAACATTAAAGATTAGTATTACCTAGCACTACTAAGTAACACATAATTTATTAATATGAACAGGTACTGTGTCTGCCTACTTCCACAGGCTTTCCAGTCGCCTGGAACAGTTACCTGATTTTTCCAGACAAACTGGAATTCCATTACTATAATTTACAATGCTTCAAGATCTTAACTGAGCAGAGATGTTAGACATGAACCCAACTGACCTCTGTGAGAATTAACTTAAGTATGTGATTAAATACTTTGATAAGTTTATTTGTTTTAAATAAGTGGCAATGTTAATGCATAGTAAGAATACCCCAAGGCAGAGCTGTGAGTAGCGCAGCTGTTCAGGAGTTAAATGTGTACACTGCTTGTAAATAAACTGTTTCTCCTCTTAGTATACTGTATTGAGAATGTAGAAGAATCTCTCTCAATTAGAGCTCCTTAAGAGGGAATTAAGTATGTTGTAATGAGATATAAAATTGTCATGCTTAGCTTGTTCATTCACATCAAATCTATATTTGAAATGAAAATGTTATTATCTGTTGCCTGTTCGAGCTTATGTGTATGTAAAATGAGTTTGGATGCCCAGATGCATTCACCTTAGAAAAATATCTGTCACAAATATGAGACAATGACTTACACAGCTGTCCTGTATATATGCACATGCCTGTGTGACTATATTTAGGTCAGCCTGCCACATTATTCACAAGGGTTTATTTAGGCTACATAGCTTCAACTATATGTACATAACATTCTTACACGACAAGATATCCATATATCTTCACTCATACCTACAATAATAAATCGTGATTTAGAGGTCCTTCTGTGGTTTAAGACATGAAGAAAGAGTGATCTAAAGCAAAACTTAGATGATTTGCCTTAATTTTGGCAAGTCTGTTCTGGGCCTCTTCTCATTACCAACTCATCTGCTTCTCTCTCATCTATCACATGTTTTTTTTAAGCTCTGTCTGCCATTTACCTTCAATGTCCACGCAAACCTCATTGAGCCAGTATGGTGCACCAACCTATGATCTACAAGGAGGAGGTAGAGAGGACAGGGCTTCTACCAAACAGAACTTTAAGAGACATCTAGACAAGCACATGAGAGGCAGCTACTGAATCTGCAACAATCTGGTCAGAAAAAAAGGGTAAGTAAGTTGTTGCCCAAGCAGTTCTGAAATATTAAGTGACAGTTTTTGAGCCTACATACACCAATGCTAAAAAATTACAAAAATACAGCATGATCGCCTCAAATTCTGTACCCATAAATTTCTGGGTGCAGGTTACATTCCTGAGCCCGTTGTTGGAGCTGGTTCTACGTTTAATTCAGCAACTGGCATTTTCTGGGCTTTTGTTGCAATGCAGAAGCAGGCAACACTAACCTTCAAGTGATGAGCAGTAGAGCAGTTCAGTACTGCACAGTTAACAATCAAAATCTGACATATTTAGTGTAAGGGCCACAGAATTCGGGATACATATCAGCTCCAAACCTGTCAGCCCATAAATGAGAAATCAGTGACTAACACAGGGACCTGCTGTCACAATCAAAAGAAGAATAGAGTGAAATAACAGCACTATCTCAGCAGAAGTGATTCATGCATACTTACATTAAGCCTACTGGATGTAAAAAACATCAATATGTATCACTATCAGAGCTCCAGTAGCTGTCTCTTTTGATAAGCTAGCACCTATTTCAAACGGGGAACAACTACAACATTGCCAGCAGCACTGCATTAACTTCTGTTGCTCTAGTGCCTAACATTGCTCTATACAATCATCAGAGCCACCGGAAATTCAGTGGGTTCTTAACTTCTGCCAGGTGACCATGAACTAGGCCTTCAGGTATCTCCATACAGCCCAGCTCTCCCTTCTGCACTGGCAGGATTCTCATAATCTGCTGCACACTCTGCAATTCACATGAGGAATGGCAAATCCACCCATCCTGGTGGCTTGTAGGTTCATACATTGTTTCTGGACAGTGATCCTTCTCAGGAAAGCATCTCACAGGAAGGGTATGTCTCGTTGCCAGAACATATCACACAATAGAAAAGAGTGGATTTGTTGGAAAAGAGAGTAATGCAGAGGAGGGAAGGAGGGAGGGTTAAGGCAAGATGTGGAATTGTTCATAGTCCAGCAAAATGCAATCCCTTGCTTCATATATCCAGTATATCCTAATGCCACCTTATGCATGATATCTATGCAAGGAGGTTCACCTTTCCTTCCATAGTCCCAAAAGGCAGAACCCTCTATTCCTCTTCATATTCCTCCAAGAGATCTGGACACAGCCTCTCTTCCTTGAGAAGCTAACAGCAGGATGAGTCACCTAAAGGGCAGCATTTATGTGTCACAGAAACAGAGAAAATTAGGGCCTTTCCAAGACAGAAAACTCCTATGTTGTAAAGTGCAACTATTTTATTGCTTTGTCAAGTACTAGAAGTGTACATAAATTTGCAGTAGAAGGCAAAGAAATATGTTGGCAGCATTGTATCAGTGTTCCATGGGAAACTGTTTCTCCATTGAAGAGTACTTCCCTCTTACATTACGCACAGAGCTTTCGTGCTTTGAAGACCAAGTCCTTCTTCACAGCAGTTTCAGTGCATGACTGGAGAGGTCCACTTTCAGGCTACACTAGCCAAGTGACTTGGAAAAAAAAAAAAAAACCCAAACCAAAATACCAAGTCAAACATGCTTCTTGAGTGCTTGGCTGATGAAGAGGAAGCCTGGCTGATTAGAGATCTAAATAGGAGCTGCTGCTGAAGAGAAGTCCATGCTGGATGACGACAGGTTTAAAAAAAAAAAAAAAGGGGGGGGGGCGGGGAAAGAGGCTTGGGCTAACAGCCAGCTCAGCCAAGGAGCTAGTAGTAGAGTGCCAAGCTTGTAAGCCCTTCTGTTTTCATCATTGTTGGTAACAGAATACCACTTCTCCTGTTAAGAACACATAGGCTGAATGTTGGCTTTCCTTCTATATTCCAGGACTTTCTGCATTAAGCAAGAGAAAGTGCTATGTTCTTCCCACAACCATCAGCCCTCTTATGAAAGTCTTGCTGTAGTCAGGAGCTCATTTTGTAAACTTCAAGCTGGTAAAATTAATTAGAAAATACGACTTTGCCATGTCAGTAAAGTTATAGCACCTGTACTTCATCTCTATGACATCTCCCTGAGATGCTATTTGGTATAGCACCTTAGATACTAGATTCCTGATTGATGGCTAGGGAGAAGAGAGACATATGTATACCTTGGAGGCCTTGCTTATGTTGTTTTAAGGGGATGTTGTATTCCAGTTCATGGTAACAGAGTCCCTGACAAGTCAGCCGTGCAGATTTCTAGAATACGTGTCAATAAGATAAGACTTTGAAGGGTGCAAAGGGTATCATTAGCACAAGAAACAATGGTCAGAATAGGTCAGTCTGTTATTAACCCCAAATGGTCTTGTTGGTCAAGGGCTAAGCATGTACAAAGTAGGTGATCTCTTCCTTCCACTGTTAGGTTTGAGTTGCAGCTTCACTCTGAAGCATAGAAAATTTTATATTGCTTCCTCTATACACAATACTGTAGTCCCCTGTCAGTCTGATACTTTAAATGAAAAATATTCTCTGTACCAAATATTCAAATTGAATCCTGAAAATATCAAAGTATTATCACCTTACCATTTAACTAGAAACAGATTTTAGGAAGCTGTAGATTTAACTTTGCTATATAGAACACATTCACAGTAGCTTTCTCTTGTTTTTGCTCACTGGAGAATGGCATATATGCTACCCAAAACTGAACTTGTGTTTGCTGTCAGAAAAGAAACCAAATGACAACCCTAAACATTTCAGATTTACAAAAGAGCAAAGCTCTTTCTACCATTCACTACAGCTTAAGTGTAATAGCTTTCAAATTACTAAAAAAGACATTTAGATTACACATCAGGAAAAACAAAATTAAAACCCAATCTGCTAGAAAGGATAGTTCAGGTTTGAACTAGATTTCTCAACTTATCTTAATAACCTTCATACAAAGAAGTGCGAGATTAACCTTCAGGAACATCGCAACAACGCCAGTTATCTACGTTTAGCCAGTACCCAAGGCTAAACCATAGCAGTTAGTCCACCACCCAATGCTCTTTCTCCAGGGGAGAGGGAGAATCAGGGAAAAAAGGCAGAAGGCCTGTGAGTTGAAGTAGAAACAGATCTAATAGAATAACAAAACTGACAAAACAATCAACATAAAGTACAGAAGATTCTACTCAGCCGAGTCCTTGATGTTGACAGCAGCAGCAGACCACAAAAGAGGAGGCCCAGGGAGAGGAGGAACTCCACCCTTAGTGAGCTCCCTCCTTTTATAACAAGCATGATGAATTGGTATGGAATACACCTGTGAGTCAGCTGCCTTGATTGGATCTCCCAGCTGACTCAGAGCTACTCATGGCCTGCCTGCATGGCTGGCCCATGGGGCTGTGCCTGGGGAACCAGGATAGTCAGTATAGTCACAGAATAGCCTTGGCTGGAAAAGACCTCTAAGATCATCAAGTCCAACTATTAACTCAGCACTGCCAAGTCACCACTACACCGTGTCCCTCAGCACCTCATCTACGCATCTCTTAAATCCTTCCAGGGATGGGGACTTCATCACTGCTCTGGTCAACCTGTTCCAGTGCTTGATAGCCCTTTCAGTGAAGAACTTTTTCCTCATATCCAATCTAAACCTTCCCTGGCACAGTTTGAAGCCTCCTGCTTTGATCAGTAGATTTAATGTGTATCTTCACAAAACCATGTTTTCTGTGTTTAGAAAGCTGAGGGATATTTGGACTATCAGAGCACAAAATAAGAACAGCTGTATTTGGTCTGAACAGAAATCCACCTAGCCATGCATCTTTTCTTGGACAGTGGCCAAAGCATGTTCAAGAGAATAATATCAATGCAAACATACTGCATTTCCTTTGCAGAATCTCCAAGTTTCAAAACATTTGTAGCATTTGGCTTTTGAATGATCTTTTGCAGAAGTCTGTGCTAGTCTAAAACCCCTAAAACTATGAGTTTCATAAATATTCCTCATAAATACAGCTCACCTTGTGTATCAGCTTTTTTTGCTGGATTTCTTTCCTTTTTTTTTTTTAAGAATAAGCTGTGGAAGTGTCCTGGTTTCCCAGGAGCAGCCCCCCAGCCCAGCCATGGCAGGCAGGCCATGAGTAGCCCTGAGTCAGCTGGGAGTTTCAGTCAGGGCAGCTGCCCCAAGCTGACTGACGGGTGTATCCCACACCAGTGATATCAAGCTCAATATAAAAGGAGGGAGTTTACTGAAGGTGGAGAGTTCCTCTTCCTGGGGCTCTTCTCTCTTGGTCTCCTGCTAAGGACTAGGCTGAGTATAACCTTGTATGCTCTATGTTGGTACATGTATTACTTTTGTTATTTCATTAAATCTGTTTCTATTTCAATCCATGTGGCTTCTCCTTTTTTTCCCCAATTCCTCTTCTCAGCTGGGGAGGGATCATGAGGTGATAGAGCAACTGCTACAGTTTAGCCCCGGGTACTGGCTAAACATGGACCGGAAGGAATAAAGTGTTTGTTCATTAGAAATGAGTAATTCTTTGTACAACACATGATCCAGTTGGATAGCTGTTTAACTGACACTGAATTTTCTTTAAACACAAACAATAAGCTGGTCAACATTCAAGGACCACTTCTTGCAAGCTCAGGATCAGAGCGTCCCAATGGGTATGAAATCAAGTAAGGGAGCTAAGAGACCAGCATGGTTAAACAAGGAACTGCTGGGCAAACTTAGGTGGAAAAAAAGAATTTATGGATCATGGAAGGAGGGGCTGGTCACTTGGGAGGAATATAGGACAGTTGTCAGAGGATGTAGAGAGGCAATTAGGAAAGCTAAGGTCTCCTTGGAACTTAACCTTGCAAGCCAGGTCAAGGATAATAGAAAGGGCTTTTTCAAATACATAGCTAATAAAACTAACACTAGAGGCAATATAGGCCCACTGATGAATGAGGTGGGTGCCCTAGAGACAGAGGATATGAAGAAGGCAGAGGTGCTGAATGCCTTCTTTGCCTCTGTCTTTACTCCTGCAGGCTTTCCGCAGGAGCCCCTGATCCCTATAGCCCCAGAAGTCAGGATAAAGGAGGAGTTTGCCTTGGTAGATGAGGATTGGGTTAGGGATCGGTTGAGCAATCTGGACATCCATAAATCGATGGGACCAGATGGAATGCACCCAAGGGTGCTGAAGGAGCTTGCAGAGGTCATTGCTAGGCCACTCTCCATCATTTTTGGTAAGTCATGGGCAACAGGAGAGGTGCCTGAGGACTGGAGGATAGCAAATGTCACTCCAGTCTACAAGAAGGGCAAGAAGGAGGACCCGGGTAACTACAGACCGGTCAGCCTCACCTCCATCCCTGGAAAGGTGATGGAACAGCTTGTTCTTGGCACTATCTCTAGGCATATCAAGGATGAGGGGGTCATTAAGAGCAGTCAACATGGTTTTACCAAGGGTAAGTCATGTCTGACCAACCTTATAGCCTTCTATGAGGAAATAACTAGGAGGATAGATGATGGTAGAGCGGTAGATGTGGTTTATCTTGATTTCAGTAAAGCATTTGACACTGTCTCCCACAGCATCCTCGTAGATAAGCTGATAAAGTATGGGTTTGGTGATCAGGTAGTGAGGTGGATTGTGAACTGGCTGAAGGAAAGAAGCCAGAGAGTTGTGGTCAATGGGACGGAGTCTAGTTGGAGGCCTGTGACTAGTGGAGTCCCTCAGGGGTCGGTACTGGGACCGGTGTTGTTTAATATCTTCATCAACGACCTGGATGAGGGTACAGAATGTATCCTCAGCAAGTTTCCTGATGACACCAAACTAGGAGGAGTGGCTGACACACCTGAGGATTGTGCTGCCATTCAATGAGACCTTGATAGGCTGGAGAGTTGGGCGGGGAGAAACTTAATGAAATTCAACAAGGGCAAGTGTAGAGTTTTGCATCTGGGGAAGAACAACACCATGTATCAGTACAGGTTGGGGGCTGACCTGCTGGAGAGCAGTGTAGGGGAAAGGGACCTGGGGGTCCTGGTGGACAGGAGGATGACCATGAGCCAGCAATGTGCCCTTATGGCAAAGAAGGCCAGTGGCATCCTGGGGCGCATTAGAAAGGGGGTGGTTAGTAGGTCAAGAGAGGTTCTCGTCCCCCTCTATTCTGCCTTGGTGAGGCCACATCTGGAGTATTGTGTCCAGTTCTGGGCCCCACAGTTCAAGAAGGAACTGCTTGAGAGAGTCCAGAGCAGAGCCATAAAGATGATGGAGTGGAACATCTCCCTTATGAGGAAAGGCTGAGGGAGCTGGGTCTCTTTAGTCTGAAGAAGAGGAGACTGAGGGGTGACCTCATTAATGTTTATAAATATGTAAAGGGTGAGTGTCATGAGGATGGAGCCAGGCTCTTCTCAGTGACATCCAATGACAGGACAAGGGGCAACGGATGCAACCTGGAACATAGGAGGTTCCACATAAATGTGAGGAAGAACCTCTTCACAGTGAGGGTAACAGAACACTGGAACAGGCTGCCCAGAGAGGTTGTGGAGGCTCCTTCTCTGGAGACATTCAAAACCCACCTGGACATGTTCCTGTGTGACCTGACCTAGGTGTTCCTGCTCTGGCAGGGGGATTGGACTAGATGATCTTTTGAGGTCCCTTCCAATCCTTAACATTCTGTGATTCTGTGAATAAAAAGCTTGGGTGAGAATGTGTATTATTTCATCCTCTATCTTTAAGGATTAGGTTTTCTGAAGCCGTAATGAATGAACCTTTGTTTTCATAAGACAGAATAAGGCTCAGGGAAGAAGATTAATAAACAAAGTGACCTTCTGGAATAACAGTTCAAAAATTTCTCTGGCATAACTTTTGGGTTTGACCTCAGACTATGCCCTTGCCATATATAGAATCATAGAGGGTCTCAAGTTGGAAGGGACCCATGAAGATCACCAAGTCCAACTCCCTGCTCCTCACAGAACTGCCTAAAACTAAACTATACAACTAAGAGCTCCTAGAACTCTGACAGGCTTGGTGGTACAACCACTTCCCTGGAGACTGTGTTCCAGTAACCAACCACCTTCTCAGTAAAGAAGCTTTTCCTAATGTCAATCTGAAATCCCCCTGAGGCAGCTTCATTTAATTTCCTCATGTCACCAGAGAAGATCAGCACCTCCTTCTCCCCTGACCCCCTGGAAGTTGTATGTCTACAACTGATGAGGTCACCCTTCAGTCTACTCTTCTCCAAACTGAACTAAGTGTCTTCATCTGCTCCTTTTAAGTCTTGCCCTCAAAACCCTTCACCATCTTCATTGCCCTGCTCTGGACACGCTCTAATAGCTCGATGTCCTTCTTATACTGAGGCACCCAAAACTGTACACAGTACTGAGGTAGAGCCACACCAGTGTAGCACAGAGTGGGACAATCACCTCCTTCAACCAGCTAGCTATGCTGTGCTTGATGTACCCCAGGACACAACCTGCTCTTTTTGCTGCCAGGGCACACTGTTGACTCACTGTTGCCATCAATCCAGACCCACAGATCTATTTCCACGGGCCTACCCTCCAGCCTCTCGTCCCCCAGTTTGTACGTATAATGAGGATTATCCCATCCCATGTAGAGAATCTGGCACTTGCTTTTTTTAAATTTCTTATGGTTGGTGATTGCCCAGCTCTCTAGTCTATCCAGATCTCTCTGTAAGGCTGCTCCACCCTTGAGGGAGTCCACAGCTCTTCCTAGTTTAGTATTGTCAGTAACCTTACTTAACATATCTTCAATTTCTGTGTCCAAGTAATTATAAAAACATTATACATATTGCATATTATGCCAAGCATACTGTAATATACATTCAAAAGGTTTATGCCAAAAACATATGCATTTTGGCTCATACTCTTCTAACAGAAGAAAACAGGAAATCACATTCAAAGGATTTCATTATTTAAGAACCTCATCTGTATATGTTAAAATCTTGAACTTATCCATCCATCCTGATAACACCTTTAAGAAATTGTCTCATTTTACTGTGTCTTAAAATAAGAATGCTTCAAGATGTAAGCTAAACAGAGTGCAAGAAACTTGGAACAGATGAGTAACTGTGGATAGAGAAAAATCACGCAAAAATCTCAGAGGAGAGCACCCCAGAGAGATCTGGGTCAAGTCTGCAGAGGTTTAGCACTTGACAACTTGGAACATCATCAGTAGTGCTGTAAGACAGTAAGTTTGTAGCAAACAGCAGCCTCTTCTAAAACTGTGAAGCAGTCCAGCCACACTGGGTGTTTTGAAATATCATCTTCCAGTTGGTTTATATATTAGAGTCCCTTCCTGGCTCTTACTGGTCAACAAGAAAAATAAAAATGTTTTCTGCCTCTTCTGACTCATGGATTTCTCATTCTCAAACCTGTTCACAGTATCTGACAGTGTATACTCCATTATTCTACCAATCCAACTCAACTAATACATTCAGACTCGATCAGAATCATAGAATCATAGAATCACTATGGTTGGAAAGGACCTCCAGGATCATCAAGTCCAACCTTTATCCCAACGTCTCCCTAATCACTAGATCATAGGCTCAAGTGCTTCATCTACTCGTTTTTTAAACACCTCCAGGGACGGCAACTCCACCACCTCCCTGAATCATAGAAACATAGAGCGGTTTGGGTTGGAAGGGACCTCAATAATCATCTCGTTCCAATCCCCCTGCCATGGCAGGGACACCTCCCACCATACCAGGTTGCTCAAAGCACATTCTAACCTGGCCTTAAACACTTCCACGGAGGGGCATCCACAACTTCCCTGGGCAACCTAGGCCAGTGTCTCATCACCCTCACAATAAAGAATTTCTTTCTAATATCTAGTCTAAATCTACCCTCTTCCAGTTTAAAGCCATTACCCCTCTTCCTATCACTACAAGTGCTTGTAAAAACTCCCTCTCCAGCTTTCTTGTAGGCCCCCTTTAGGTTCCCCTGGAGCCTTCTCTTCTCTAGTTTGAACACCTCCAACTCCCTCAGTCTGTCTTCACAGGAGAGGTGCTCCAGCCCTCTGATCATCTTCATGGCCCTCCACCGGACCTGCTCCAACAGCTCAATATCCTTCTTACGTTGGGGGCCCCAGAACAGAAGGCAGCACTGCAGGTGAGGTCTCACGAGAGCAGAGTAGAGAGGGAGCATCACCTCCTTTAACCTGCTGGCTACATCAGGAACTATGTCTCAAATTGCACTAATGAAGAAAAAAAGCCACAAAACCCTGACAATAATAGATAGACCATGATAGCTTCAATGCTGTAAAACTTGAAAAGGTATCTTTTAACAACCTTTTTTTCTTTGAGTCTTCCAAGCTTTGTCTCCATATTCAATTTCTGCCTCCAGAAATTCAAGTTATAGAAGAAATCTAGCCTCTCTCCCAGCTTATTTCACCTTAAACTTGGACTATCTCATATCTTTAAGAAGCTTTATTTTAGCAGATCAGCTTCCATTCTTTACTGGCCTATTAGCATCTTGACTCAAATGGGGATAAAGCATACATGGCTACTCAGTTATACATTTCATAATTACTTGGCTTAATATTTTTAACCTTATGTTTTACACAAAATCATAAAGTGGTAAGTACACTTGGTATAAACTTTAGTCCCATTTATAGACAGGTTAGTTACTGGCCTCTAGTGTGGGATACTCTTCCCAAAATTTTTGAAATAATGTTAGGCTACAGCTTTTCAGCCACAGCTGGAAATACTACTGATGGTGTTGCACATATCAACAGGGGCTGCACACAAGTCAGAGCAGATTTCCAACTGTTAAGACCAAGTCACATAAAACACTGGTACTTTTGACTAACCTGCCTGGAAAAGCAACAAGAACCAGTTCAGCTATTGAAATTGGATATGGTCTGAATAAGGCCAAAGAAGTTTGTACTACAGACCACATAGTATCTGTCATATCAGAAAACAAAACTGCCACAACTTATTACCAGTTGTATGACTGCTTTATAGACACATATTCTATAAAATATAATTTAATAATTATATAATAAAAAAATAATTTTGGAGGCATGAATCCAAAAAGTCCATACAATTTTTTGGAAAATTTGTTATTTTCCACCCCCCCCCAGAAAATTTGCTTAGGAACTTTGATAACCTGTTCTACTTTGGTTTTCTCCCAGGAAAATCTCAAGATTTACTTGCAGGACACGCAAGAGCTTACAAACTGAGCATCAACATTGCCAGTGTTTCTAACATACTTAAGCAGTTCAGGTAGCTATAACCAGCAAGCATAACAGCTCCTCAGGATGTATTGAGCTCAAAGTCCATAAAGATCCTACAGAATTAAAGCAACTAATTCAAGACTTCACGAAGACAGTCTCTATTGCCAGGGCTAACGTGCCACCACTGGAAAAATTAAAATCTAAAGAAAGATTGCAATTATGTTTAGTTTTAACACTGATGGTCCCCTTTATATAGGGAAGCAACATGCTTTGTCTTCAGTCATTTGTTGTTCTCTCACCTGAAGCCTATGACACAGCTGTTTTTCATATGTCTCTAGATTCCCCAACTAAGCCTCTCCGAGAATCACTGCTGTGTTTTCATTTTAATTTTATCTTTAAATATGGGAAGAAAATGAGGTGAGGAAGCAAAATAAAGACTTGCATTTATTATAAATACATTTCCCAGCTGTGTGCGCCACATGGGAAACTGTAGATGAAAATTACCTTGGGAGGCTGATTTGGCATCCATTACTTCGGACCTCATCTGAGCTGTTACTAGAGCAAAGTAGGTTTCAGTACAGCAAATCACCTCGTAGAGGGTTAAAAATGTCTACAGCAGACCGCCTCCCAGCCCCATCACTGTTGAAATAACCTCAAGACTAATAAAGTGTTTCTATTTCGTTCAAACACCAAGAGGACTGAAGAACCAGGAAAGATAATCCCTCTTTCCCTGTAGATATGCCCTGAAATACATATCTGTAAATATGTATATATACAGACACAGAACTAGCAATAAATTTACACAGTAATTTTAATGAATTGGAATTTGAATATTCTGTCTGTGTTAAGACTCCTGTGGAAACCACAACACATTTTTAAAAAATTAAGTCTTTCAGGTCTTAAAGCTTGTTTTATTTATTTTTACGGCACTACCTAAAAATAAATGTAACTGCTGGATGCCAACTACATTCATGTGAATATTACCACACATTTCATAGTAACAGCTGTTTCTGAATTTTCATTTTAGAGCTACAGCAAATTTAGTGTTTGACCTAGATTGTTTAAGGAGTACAAAAGCAAACAAGGCTACCCAAAGACTTATCTCTACTTCACCATAGGTCTGAACACTGACACTGCATGGACTACACCAGCGGCCCTAAAGTTATTGAGCAGCATCTGTTCAAACAAATTGAAAATCGACTTCACAAAAAAATTGGCTCAATAGTTGTAATCAGTAGTCTTAACAGGAAAAAAAGATGTAGCAGTACTGTGTTTTATAAGATCATATTAATATCCTTAAAATCTGAAGAGTGTTGAAATATCACTCTAAATGCTAGGAACACTGTAAATAGATTTTATTTGTTCACTAAAGTTTACATAAGGCATGTTAAATTCAGGTTAAAAAAAAAGTCTCAACACAAAAGGCAGTAGTTTGGTTTTTTATTTGTAAAGGTTAAAGCATCTCCTCAACTAAAACCAAGTTCTAATGATTCTGAGGAGTCCACAGATGCCATGACAATACCAGCATAAAAATTTGTTAACATTCCAAATTACTATATAAAAAGTGTATACCACACTTGCGGCATACAAGACTTGTTACAAGCAAAAATATCCTGTTTTAAAAGTAATCTCCCTTCCAAATAGGTTTTCATTTTAGTGCACTCTCCATACGCTTTACATTTAGAATCCTCTATATACAAAAAGGTACAACAAACTGGTACAGTATTTACTGCAACAAATTAAGGATGCCATAATATACACAAATTAAATTAGTTCCCCCAACTTGCACACCCTCTTCTTATTCCTCCCATGAAGCAGTCTCCTTCTCTGGTTCTAAGATTAAGTTCTTTCATTGAAAGGCACGTACTTCTCTACAACAGAAGAAACAGATCCATTAATCTGAAATGCCCTGTTTCAAGGGCAACTTTAGCCTACATCTTTGAAGAGCAAACATTAAAAAAAATCCATAGATTTAACAGTTTATTATTAAATTTGCCTGTAAAAACTCATAATTGCTACATTACTGTGAAGCAAAGTGAGATAAAACTCTTTTCATTTAAACAGCTCACTTACAAAAAATAACTTTTTACTATGTTGGATATATTTTTAAATTTCCAAGGCTCCTGAGTTCCTATTCAAACTTTGATAGCATTCCATAACTGAAATAGAATATCAAAAATAGAGTAAGTGCTTTTTCCTTGTGTCTTGCAGTGCAGTAAATACTCTGTATGTAAAATGACTTAATGAGGATTGTAAACTCTTAGTGTTATACACATTTGAAAAACAAATATATGACATTAGGATACTCAGTTGACATGTAGGCAAAGTTGCATGGTAAGAAACCAAAGATTAGAATTTCAGACTTTGACATATAGTAGTATGCTATTGAACAAAACGGCTATACATCCCAGGATGCCCCAAACTGAAGAGGCACAGAGACTACCTACTGCCACTGATGACAACATGTAAATTGTATCTATGTTACATCAGAGGACACTGTAGAATTTTCATCATATAGCTCTAAAAGACAAGAGCAACAACACTCGAAGCAATAACCATTATCAGCACATCAGTATACTGACACTGCTACGCTGATTTAAGGAAAGAAGCCAGTCTCTCTGCCTAGCCTTGGAAAGAGTCATACAGACTCACCAACTAACCCTAAACAACCCAACAGGGATTTCTAACATGTTCACTGTACTGTACAGTATTGCCTTAAAAAAAGCTTGATAGTTTTAGCCAAGAAAAACAGAGTGGATACTGCCGTGGTCTATTAACGGGTCATAAAGAAAGGTGGAAAAAAGACAACTATTTTCTATATAAAACAATACTCTCACAATTTGTTTTCCACAACAAATTTACATGAACTTACTGGAACATGTAGATTAGAATTTCCTGTAACAGTACCTCTTAGTTCTTTAGTGCCTCCCATTATGACTTAGGAGGGTAAAAGGAGGGTAAAAAACTTATGAACTGAAAAAGCTGATTGTTGACTGTAGTTAAGCAAAACTGCAACAGTGATTTACTTAAAGGACTAAACTCAAAAACCATTAGAAGCCTCTCTTCCTTGTTTCCTGATTGGTTGCTCCAAGTCTGACTGCATATGTATGCTACCTTAGAAAAAACAAACCAACTATACCTCTCAATTACTGTAAATGTCAGGACAAAGTATGACATCTCCTGAGAATATCCGAGTATCATTTACATAAAGTTGTCCTCAGCAGCTCTTTGATTACTTACGCATTTTTACTCCTTTTGGTCATTCTTGGTTAAGCAGTGATATGAAGACTGATTACTAAGCTTCAATGAAGATGCAAAAGACTTAGTTGAAACACAGGGAAAGTAATTAACTGGAAAAAGTACATTACCAATTAAGGATTTTCTTTTTTTTTTTTTTTTTTTTTAAGGCACTCTACATTTTTTATTAAGCTGTTCTACATTGACTTGTTGAGTGCATTCACATTGCTCAGCACTGCTTCCCTACTAGACACAAATAGTTTCAAGACAAGAAGCAACTTTTAAAATTTTGAGACCTACTTAAACAGAGTATATTTGTATTATTGACTAAACATAACTGAAGTCATTGTTTTCCCAAGCTCCCAATATCAAAATAAGACCTTGATAATTCAAGCATGCACTTTCTGAGTTATCTTGAAACAACAGTAACACCCTGTTCCTTTATTGTCCATAGTTACTCTCTTCTGAAGGCATTATTTCTGATCTGTTTAGTCAGTCTTCCTCAGCAAGTTGACAGAAGCATGTGTTGAAATTAAGTTTGGTTAGAACACTTAGTTACTCCAATCCAATTACTTTTCTTGCAGTTTGACTGAGAGGTCAACATCACCTCTTCTGTGAGCAGACACCAGATTTTAGGGCATTTTGAGCCCCACAGGGCAGAAACAAAGACATGCCTATACCACAAGTTCCATCACTACTTACTTCAGGTTATGACAAGTTAAAACATTACATGCCACTTCTCTTTGCACTTTTTCTGGGCTCTTTGGACTTGGATCAAAATATCTGAAGCTGATGCTTTTAAAATCAAACACTGATTCAGCAGAAGTTCTTTCATCAACAAGATATCACAGTGTGTGAGGAACTGTAGCTATTAAAATAAATGCTTGATTTATCTTACAATAGCTACACCATCAGCTAAATAAAACACTACTAATGTATTCAAATTCTTCATACCATATGTCATCCAAAGGACTATTTTTAAAATGCTCTGGATCAGTAATCTACTTTCAAATATTTCCAAATTGCCTGGTGTACCTAAACTAAATGATGATTTGCTACAGTACTTCGATTTAAAGAGAAGCTGAGTATTTGGAAACTAGGACAGAAGTTTTTTAGTGTGTTGGTTTTTTTCTTTTATTTTCTCTTGGTTTTGCAAGTTTTTTCCTAAGTACATCACTAATGTGAATTTTTTGTAGCTATCACAGTTAAGGGGAAGTGCAGTTCAAAGCCTGCTGTCTAAAGTTACAGAGTTTGCTTTAATGCAAGTTAATTTCTTAATCATAAACTGAGTCAATTTCAACCACAGAACCATAGAAAGTGCAGTGGCAAAGCCACTAATTTAGGACATAATTTAGTAAATCCATATTGGGACCAGAGGTAGGGCAATCCATAAGACAACCACTTCATTGAATATGAGTTTCCAAGATGAAATTCTGAAGGGGAATGAATGGAATATGCTCTCCCTGATTGAATAACCATGATAGAAATACATAGGTTCCTTGGTACAGCCCCGTTTAGATTTTAGAAGTTCTCAGGTTTATCTCTTTAGCTTGATAGGCATTAATGAGCATATATACACCCCAGCATGATCCTAACTTGCACATGACAAAAAGGGAAAAAAAAAATAACAATTAGGACTTGAGTCCACACTTCTCTTCTTACTGTTTTCACTTTTGTTTCATCCTTATACATCCTGTCAGAGACAAGAATGAAATACCCAAGAATGAAATAACTGAACTATGTAAACCAGGGAAGAACAGTATTTATCTGCTTTACATACTTTGGTTACACCATAAGCAGCTGCAAGACTATCACTGCAAAATGGATTTATAACAATTTGAAACTACTGTGCATATTAGATACTTTCATAATAAAATACTTGAATGAAATTTTTTAACTCCTTCAAACTGAAGTGTTTAGAAATGTATAGGGAAAACAAAAATCAGAAATCTGACCTCTGAAAGCCACTGATACTGTTTTAGTGAACTTTCCCTCTAGGGTTTTCATTGCTTCTATTTTAAGGTACGCAAAGAAGTCTAAAGAAATGGACATAATCACTTTGACACTTTCTAGTGGTTTTGTAGCTTCAGGCTTCAAAAACACAATCTTTTTTATCTTCATATACAGTAAGCTTCAAGCTAGGAATTTTAGATTTATCTGTAGAATGCAAATTAAATCTAGACAGCAACCTACTAAGGTAAAAGAGCAGGGTTAAAAAATGCATGTCACTGTTTCAGTGTCTGGCTTAATACAATCTCCCTAAAATTTCCATAATAGGTTAATTGGAAGTTATTATAAGCAGACAAAAAAATCAGAACACCTATCTACATGCATAAGACATGTATTTCAGTACCACTTATTAACAGCCTCCTCTGCACTAGAAGACACAGTGCATATATCTATTTAACACATTAATAGTATAGTCCCTTTAGATAAAATACTGCTCTTGAGACATAATCAGCTCCTTGAAGTTTAACAACAAATACAACCAAGCTTAATCTCCCAATAAGCATACAAGAGTATGAAATAACCTCTATAACATGAATACAACATTACTGTTGTTAATAGTACAACACTTTATATGAGGAAACTGGTGTAGGGGATGAAGTAAAATAGCTCTTATTAGAGAAGAGTGTGCTACACAATTCGGCATGCCTAAGTCATCCAAATTATGAATTGTGTATCATGATTATAAATAATTCCTAGAAATTTGTTTTAAATTAAAAGTCTTTTAAAGGGTGATTACTGAATGTCTTTCACATGTGTGAAATCTGTAGCTCATGCATGCCTTTCATATAAGAAAGGCTCAGTTAGCTTCAAGTAATAACTTTATGAGAATACTTTTTGTAATGGACATAGCTCAGTTAATGAGGACTAGCCATATTATCATGTTCATTTCGAGTAAAGAGGTTACTTGATACTCCTGTAAATAAACATTTTTGAGGCAGTATCATGTTAACTAGTCATCAAATACCTCAAAGTCTAATAAATATGCTGAGTTACAAGGAAACTTGAAAGACCTTGGAAAGACACTGAGGGAATTCCTGGGTATAATGTGATAATTACCTATTACATAATAGGCATAATTTATACTGGAACAAGACCAGTAATATGGGGTAATACAAGTGCCACATGACTCTCTAATATTGAGGAGCAGTAAGTGGAGATATTCCAACTAGTTTATTCTAATGTATGGGGGAAAGAAAAAGGAAAGAGTGACCTTGACTTATAAAAACAATTTAACCTGAAAGATTTTCCCTAAGGATACAAAATTTAAAAAGACTGACTCTTTCAAGTTTCAGAACTGCATCCAAAGTTGTTTCCTAATAAATTGCAGAACATCTGACTTACTACTACAATACTTCTAATTCATTTGAGACATCGTGTATTGCATTTGTTGAATTGTTTTGCTTGAGACTCTAATTCAGTTTCACATTAAATTGTGTTGAATTGATTGCTAACTGTGACTGACAGAATTCATCATTTTATCTCTCCTTATACTTGACAATAGTCCTCACTATGACAGTCCTATTAAATTTTTTATTATGTCTTCACATATGCACTGTGATAGCATTATTCAATATGGAAAACTTTTTTTAAGTTTCTATTTCAGAAGTTTAAGTTTGAATTGAATGTAATATTTAAGTGTAAGTTCAATAAAGAAATATAAGAAAATTCTCCTGTATCTACACAGTTTCAGAGAGTGACTTAAGAATATGAATCTTTCTATGCAACAGTACCAAATCTAAAGCCTGGTGCAAGATAATCATCAACTGCTGGCTACTTCAGCAACAAGAAAGCAGAATGAAGCTCCTGGAAGCAGAACTCATAGGAAAGAATACTCAAGAAAAACTGAGGAGCCTCCAAAATCAAATTTAAAAAAAAAACAACAGAGAAAGGTAAAAGCTAGTTGTTGATTTTAACGTAAGCATCAATAATAACACTGTATTTGTAACAAAAATATCCTACCTTCCTTTCCATTTCTCTGGAACTCACATGCTGAAGACATATGGTGTTTATCTTCTTGCCCACTAAATTCTTGCCCATTTAAAATTCAAGTGATCTTGACATCCCTTCTCCAACTACATGCATATGAAACACAGTTGTGAGCTTTCTCAGTGAAACTGCTTATCATCCATACTCCTTCACTTCTATTGCAGAAGTATATTCAACTTCTATATACAAACCTTCGAGGATGACTGGCATCAAATACGGTTGTGTCATCGTCATCATCATCTTGCTCTAAAGGGGTCAGTTCCATGTTTTCTATGCTTGTATCCAAAACTCCATATCTTCGTGTTTTTCTGTTTCGCTTTCTGAGCCTGAAATGTATTTTAAAACATTTTAATTCTATAAATTCTTCTCTACTTCCTATTCTAAAAATGTAAGAAAACTATCCCTTAAAATACAGACGTATTGATATTTATCATAAATTTAAAAAAAAAATAGTATATGTAAAATGTTCACACTTAGCTCTATTCGGAGGCCAGACAATTCTAAGTGTCAACAGTCTCCATTAAATGATTAAGGCCAATGAGAACGTCACACGTAGTTTTGTACAGAATTACTATAGTGAATATAAAAAGTCTATACATGCACTTGATAGCTAAATGCAAGAGCCAGGTGAATTGTTTTGCTTGAGACTCTAATTCAGTTTCACATTAAATTGTGTTGAATCGATTGCTAACTGTGACTGACAGAATTCATCATTTTATCTCTCCTTATACTTGACAATAGTCCTCACTATGACAGTTCTAGCAGATTCTACAATGACAATTCTAGCAGATTCTAGCAGATCC
The DNA here is from genome assembly GCA_028020825.1 of Podargus strigoides. Classification (NCBI taxonomy): domain Eukaryota; kingdom Metazoa; phylum Chordata; class Aves; order Caprimulgiformes; family Podargidae; genus Podargus; species Podargus strigoides. Next base: position 63,160,658 of record CM051663.1, on the reverse strand, counting down.
TACAATGAGAAAATTGTCTTCCTACATATTGTCTACAAGTTTTATGCACCTCTGTAGAACTGCAGATCACATCAGAGAGAAACTCAACAAAACTACAGCAGATGTAACATGAGTCATGGGTGGTGCTGAAATTCTTTATCATTACTTGTGAAGTCTTTTATAGCTATCAAGTCAAAAACATTATTTATAATTGCACTTTGGAATAAGAGAACTTGTAGTGTCAATGCCTTGTATGCTTCAAAAAAAAAAAAAGATGCAGTGATACACATTTAGGGATTAACGCACAGTGCTTATCACAGATGAACAGATCTTTTGCATCAGTTTTTCTCACATCCTGTGGCTTCTCTGCACAGGCCTGGGTCCCATGCACACTGAACCATTCTATGTGGCTTTGGAAAACTATTCCTATACAGACGGAATATGCCTTACTCAAGTCTTTAAGGATCAGGAACTCAGATCACTAGCCACTCAGCAAACACTACGCAAATGCATCTGTTCACAAAATGCTGACAAGAGTCACTTTCAGCTACTGCATACTAACAAACAGCAGCTACACAAAAACTATTTGACTCAAAAAAAAACCAAATAAAATCACGTTTTCTAGGCATTTAGTGCTAAACTCAAAGGTGATAGTAGCCCTTCCTTTGTAGAAACCCCAGAATTTACAAACCCAAACGAGGTGCCTAGGAAAGGTGTTCACAACATTCAGGAACTTCAATACTGGATATTTCAGAGCTAATAATAAACAACTATTATTTACGTATAATGTAGTATGCTACTATAGTATATACTATACTACATGTAGTATATTATACTATCATTATACTGCACATAATCACCTCCCTGCCCCACACTGAGGAACCACTTTAACCATCTTGTAAGAGATATCAAACACAATACTGAGACTCTCAGCTTCAGATTGTATCCTGAACCCCGGTAAGCTTAAGGAATTTTTTTTAACATGCAACTTGGAAAAGCATTCACCTTTTCACACCAGGACAACTTTGAAAAAACACATAGCAGCATCCAGTCTTGATTTCGACTATACTCCAGTGAATTAGAACTCCTTTTGGAACCGAGAAGCAAAGGTAACCTTGTAGGACGGGAAGGTATAAAATACATACCTTTCTTCAAAGTGCTCCAACTTCTGACATTAAAAAAAAAAAAAAAACACCAAAAAATCAGCATGATCATTTCCTCCACCCACAACTATGATTTGAAATAGCAGCAACTGTTGTGCCAGGTATTTGTGTTTTAGCACAACTTAAAGCATGTAACTTTGTCATTTAAAGTTAAGGCTAATAACACAGGCGCAAATTTCACCTTTGACTCACGACAAAGCTCCTTCCATTTTCTTCCTTCATTTCATCTGGTCTTTAGTCATCACAAAGAAAAAAGCTGTATACTTCAAAGCATCAAGCAGCAGAAAATTCTAAAACTTTAATATGAAAGCATGATGAAAAATATGGTTGTTTCATATGTATCCTGTCTTTTGTTTTCACTAAAGTAGAAGCTAAGCAACTGACACTAGGAGAAGCACTCCTGGATAGTTTAACAGACTAGAAATTATTTTGAACACAAATAAAATAGGAGATGAAGGAGAGAGGCAGTTCATGTTATTTGTACAGTCAACATTTCTGTCAATCTCACTATATCCTTTACTTTTTTAACTCAATGGAGTAAAAAAGGAGTACTGTGAGTTGAGGATAACCTAAAAGAGTCATAGCAGGTGTCCAGATTCCAAGTAACCAAAAAAATCTTATTACAGGGCTAGCACAAATTTCTAGATTCAAACAAATGCTGTTGAAAAAGGGATCAAAGAATTACTTGTGCCACAAAAACTTTCTCTATATACAGAGTAGTCAAAAGACTAAAGCTAAAAAGACACTGGAGATTCTTATGCAATGTATGTACAGTCATAACCATGACACTACAGCAGAGTCATGAGTGTTAACAAAAACCTGTGCCTATTACGAAGAAAGCCTAGGACAAAATCCCAATTTCATTAAAGCAGGTAGCATTCTCTATGCCTCTCATGAACTTAACAGGGATACTTTTAATCTTTGTGGTTATTACAGATAACATTATCTTACTACACCCCAAGGTATGAAAATGGATTTAAACATACATTAACAGTTAATGTTATATTTCTACATGCTCAGTCCCAATCCTTTCTCAAATACAGCTAACAGCAGTAGAGGAATGCACAAGCAAATACGAACAGATGCTGTGACTAACATCAGAGATGGCACAGATGATAGTAACAGACTGTTAAACCAAGAGAAGATCTATATACTAGAAAACTAAGAAATGTTAAGGGGGGCAGGGAGAAGCAGAAAGTATGTCAAGGAAATGAGCATTTAAGCAAACCAACAGGTTAAGTTTAAAGAACATCCAGTGACTAAAGAAACCAAAATCTGCAAGAGGCCCAGAAGGTTGGGAAGAGTTAAAAAACAGACTAAAGTAAAAAAGTCACTACATAATATGTGATCTCTCTGGGGGGAAGGGGGTGTGGGAAGGATACCATTCCAAAACTGACTGCTGACAGAAATCTCAAAATCTCAGTCATCTCAGGCAGTTAAATATTAGCTTAGATCCCAGAACTTTCTTGTACAAGGTATCCTCAATTACACACCCATATGTTTTTTGAATACTCATCCGGTGTATCAAACACAAACCTCTTCTGAACACATCTGCACCAAACAGTGGCAGAAGAATCATTAAAAAGCAAAAAGCAACAGGGCAAGGTACATTTACATAAAAGAATTACCATTTTTACACAGCATCTTGAACACTCATTGATTTAGTTTTGTGTACCAGCACATTGATATGGTGTATCTTGAGAAACTGCACTATTTTCAGTGTCAAATACTACTTATTTTAGAAGAGGCAAACTTCTTTCAAGTAACAAGAGAGTTTGAACTTGATTCTCACCTGAATCTGATACCAAGTAAAAGGGGCACAGCCATACTTGACCTTAACTCCATTGAGAAGATTAATTTAGCATAACACTTGTGTAAAATACTTTTTTCCAAGAACCCTTCCATGCATTTTCTGTGTATAATACAGCATTGTGGGATTTGCAGGATAATAGCTGCTGTCTTATGTTTAGCCTGTATCTGGGGCTAAACAGTACCTGTTGCTCTATCGCCTGATGACCCCTCCCCAGCTGAGAAGGGGAATCGGGGAAAAAAAGGATAAATGGATTTAATGAAATAACAAAACTAATATAAATACCAACATAAAGCGTACAAGCTTATACTCAGCCTAGTCCTTGGGATCAGCAGAAGGAGTAGGAGACCAAGGGGGAGGAGCCCCAGAAAAAGAAAACCCCCCACCCTCAGTAAACTCCCTCCTTTTATACTGAGCTTGATGTCAGTGGTGTGGGATACACCTGTGAGTCAGCTTGGGGCAGCTGCCCTGACTAAAACCCCCAGCTGACTCGGGGCTACTCATGGCTGGGCTGGGGGGCTGCTCCTGGAAAACCAGGGCAGCTGCTTATAAGCTGATGCAACTTAAACAACCTCACCTTCTTTTACAGAAATCCTGAACAAAGCAGATGTAAATGTAGCCTGAAGCAACCTGCTCTGTCCTTAGACAGTACTAGAGAGAAAAACACTGCATGCACAGTGAAAAACCTAGCCAAACAAAAAGAAAATAGATTTTTGGTTTTCCTCTTGAAAGAGATGGCTTTTCAATTATAATAATCACACAGAGAAGCTAGTTCTATTGACCCAGTGCTGGGAAAGTTCCATCCTAAAGTCTTCTCATATCTTGTGCTCCAAAATATGGTATAGTTAGTTCACCTTCTCCATTAATGCGTATTTTAAACTAAATTCATTTTTTTCTGAACTGAGCTATGTCCATTACAAAAAGTATTCTCATAAAGTTATTACTTGAAGCTAACTGAGCCTTTCTTATATGAAAGGCATGCATGAGCTACAGATTTCACACATGTGAAAGACATTCAGTAATCACCCTTTAAAAGACTTTTAATTTAAAACAAATTTCTAGGAATTATTTATAATCATGATACACAATTCATAATTTGGATGACTTAGGCATGCCGAATTGTGTAGCACACTCTTCTCTAATAAGAGCTATTTTACTTCATCCCCTACACCAGTTTCCTCATGACCTCAGAAAGACTAAAGATCTAAGGGTATGCACTTCTTCCTACATAAACACGGAAAACCTTTGTCTGCAATAGGCTTTAAGTTAAACTTCCCAGACCCTCCAGAGTAATAGGGACAAAAACCTATTAATTGAAACCTAAGCCTTTCTACGCATCATGAAGGCCAATCACACACATGAGGTATTTTATGTAAGTATCAAAACTAAGAGCAAAAAAGGCAATCAAACTATACTGGTAGACTGAAGAAGGCATCGCTGTGTCTCAGCTTTCTTATTCCTAGCTCTGATGGATCTACTGTATGATCTTGGGGCTACATACTTCATGCAAATCTTCCATTATAAAAGGGAGTTTGATACACACCAAAATAAAAATCCATAAAACCCAAAAACTTCTATTGTAGTTGGCAGAATTAGCTATTGCAGCAAAACAAGCCTGTGCAAGTAAGACCTCCAGTCCAGGGGACTCTAGAAAAGACTATGGTTTCACTACAATAAAAACTTTTTTTCTCCAACATGATTGGAAAAAAACAAAAGACAGTAACATCATCAACAGAAAAAAAAAAAAAAAAAATACTTTCTTACCATGAAAGTCATACAACACAGGAATATGTTGCTCAGAGAGCTTATAGAATCAGCATCATTAGAGTTATTCAAAACTCAACTGGACAAGAGCTGAGCAAACCACTCAAGTGACCCTGCCAGGAGCAGGAGACTGGACTAGACCATCCCCAGAACTGCCTGACAGCCTTTGCCACTCTGTGATTGTCCAGTCGTCACAACTATTGATAATACCTCCCAAACTAAGCTTCTTAGTGGACCCAGAAGGAGAGGTGCCAACAGCCCAACCTTTATAATCAGTGGGTTCAAACAAGACCCCAAACACAGCTAGAAATTAAATTATTTTTTTTCCTGACAAATAGTATCATCAGCAGTATCATGTGAGAAAGTCAATGAGAGTTTGCTATATTTTATATAACCACCCTCAATCAAAATTTATCTCCTACATGGAGAGAAGTTAACTGTTAGCCACGCTTGCAAAGTTACATCAGCTTGCACAAGATTTTCTTGAAAAGTGTTTTTCAGGGCACCATCTTCAAAGAAAGTCACATGGCTCTGAAAACAGAAAAGTCATACCTTTATCAGAATGTATAAAACTGATAAAACTATAAAAACTGATTGCTACCTTCCTGAATCAGGCAAAGCTTTGGCTCAAGGTAATTCAACAAAGAATAGCTAGACTTTCTAGGTAAAGTCTTCACCAGAACTTAAAAAAAATATTTTTTAAAAATTACAGATCTTTCCCCTGAATAAATGAAGTTGAAGGGTATGTACAGGGGAGAGGGCGAGGTAAGATTTTAGTTGGAAGGGACCTACAAGGATCAACAAGTCCAACTGCTTGACCACTTCAGGGCATGTTATCAAGGGTATTGTCCAAATGCCTCAAAGACTGACAGGCTTGAGCCATTGACCACCTCTCCAAGAAGCTTGTTCCAGTGTTTGACCACACTCTCGGTAAGGGAATGGTTCCTAATATCTAGTCTAAACCTACCCTGATGCAGCTTTGAATCATTCCCATGCAGCCTGTCACCAGGGAGATCAGCACCTCCCTCTCCACTTCCCCTCCTCAGGAAGCTGCAGAAAGCAATGACATCACCCCGCAGCTTCCTTTCCTCCAAAACAAAAAACCAGAGTCCTCAGCTACTCCTCACAGGACATGCCTTCCAGCCCTTTCACCAGCTTTGTTGCCCTTCTCTGGAAGCATTCAAGTACCTTAACATCCGCCTTAAATGGTGGGGCCCAGAACTGCAAACAGTACTTCACCTCTTTTGACTGGCTGGTGCTCAATGCACCCCATCATGGGGTTTGCCCTGTTGGCTGCCAGGGCACACTGCTGGCTCATATTGAGCTTACTGTCGACCAGCACCCCAGATCCCTTTCTGCAGGGCTATTCTCCAACTACTCCTCTCCCAATTAATACTCATGTCCAGCGTTACACCATCCTAAGGTGCAGAATCCTGCATTTTGACTTGTTAGATTTCATGCCATTAATCATTGCCCAATGTTCTGATCTATCTAGATCCCTCTGCAAGGCTTCTTGCCCCTCAAGATAGCCAACAGCACCTCTCAGTTTTGTATCATGAGCAAACTTATGAAGAGTGCATTCAATGCCTGCTTTCAGATTGTTGATAAGTATATTGAACAGAACTGGCTGTAGACTTGAGCTCTGAAGAACAATGCTGAGCACTGGTCACAAGACAGATGTAGCCCCATTCACTACAACTCTTTGAGCTCTGCCCTTCAGCCAGTTCTTCACTCAGCACACCATGAATCTGCTCATCTCACAGTTGGACAACTTGTCCTGAAGGATGCTGAGAGGGACAGTATCAACAGCCTTACTAAAATCCAGAAAAACTACATCTACCACCTTCCCTCCAACCCCTAAGCAGGTGACCTAGTTTAAAGTTTATAAAAAGCCCTGAAACTTTTATGTCTGTCAATATTACATATGGTTTCTTCCTGAGAAAATCTTTCCAAAGAAAACTGGGAAGTTTGTACCTAAACCCTAAATTTCTTATAAAAGCATTGACAAAAATATTTCAGCTACAAGTTCAAATTCAAAAGCATATGCTTCATCTATTCCAAATTTCAGAGGCAAGACGCAACAGAGAGATGCAGGAGAATCACAGAATAACATGAGGTTTAACATTCCTGTTTTCAGCAGCAGCTAGAAGACAGCACTCCAGTTCCAGATCCACAACAGCAGCCTTCCTATTGACAAAAACAGAATAACAAACAATTGCCGCCCATCCAGAAAATATGGGCAGTAGATGAGAATTTCTTTCTCCAGCTCCTGCAATGAGAGGCTTTTATTTATTTGGCCTTTCCATAGTACTACTCAGAACTTCAAACCCAAAAGGATCCTGTTAGGAAGAATCAGAGCAGAGAATTGCTCTTGTCCATTTTCGCTTGCTTAAGAGATTACGCCATTTCCTTTAAGATATGATATCATCAAGATGTGCATTCTAATGAAAATAAGATCAAAGGATGCTCAAGAGGGACCTGTAAGAGCTATGGAGCAATAAACATCCTAGTTTACGCAGATCACATGTCTTAGTGCCCATCACAGACCACTGTCTTTGAACTAGCTTTCTGCAATAAATGGTGAAGGTACCAGGCACATTAACCACCAGTATATCTAACTACAATATCTATATATCTAACTACAATAAAAAGTATATAGAGAACTCGCTGCATAATGAATAGGCACAATTGTACATTTGGGTCTAGCCCAGAAGGGTTCCACAGAGTAAGCATGAGAGAGAGCAAGTAAAAGTGCAAGGACAACAAAATACAGTGACAAACACTGCAAATAACTGCAAAAGCACATAGAATTATGCAGTCAGTAGCTTCTGTGAGAAACAAAGGCAGCTGACTTTGTGCAGGCTTTGTAAGGGCCCTTTTCCTAGGAAAGCAAGAAATAGAGAAGTTCACTGAAAAGCAATCACGAAAGAAAGATATTTACTCACAAAAAAAAAAAGGAGAGATGGAGAAATTCGGTAGCTCAGTAAGACAAGTTTGCAAACGGGACAAAGATAACCCACAGAGCGTGCAAAGTTAAATTCAGGTGGACCGACGGACGTCAGTAGTGAAAAGCGCACTTGAAGAGAACAGGAGGGAGCCAGGAAGGGCCCGACACCAGTGAGCAGTACCGGTGGTGCGAGCGGATCCTGACCGAGCACCTTTCCGCCTGGACGCGGCGGGAGGCGGCACCAGCACTTCGCCAGACGCCTCAGCCGGCGGCGCCTTCCGCAAGCAGCAGAGACGGGCCCTGCTAGCCGGCCCCCAGCTAGGAGCCGAAGGGACCCCGGCAGACAACACCCCCGGCTGGCCCCCAGTGGCGCGTTGCCTTCCCACATTGTCCCAGAGGGGGCTGCAGCGCCTCCCCTGCCCGCCCGCTCCCCGCGGCAGCGCTCCAGCCGCCGCGGCCCTGTCCTCACCGCACGGTCCGGATCACGAAGTAAACGATGAGGGCGGCGCTGGCCAGCACCAACACGGACAGGGCGCGCTGGGTCATGGGCTGGCCCTGCTCGGGCGGCGCCGACACCTCAGCCAGGCGGCTGCTGCCGCTTCGCGTGGCGCCCCCAACGGCCACCTCCGTGGAGCGTGGGGAGGCGGTGGCGGCACTCCGGGAGAGAAGGCCCGCTGTAAAAGCCTCCCCGCAGCTGGAAGCCAGCAGCAGACCCGCCAGGAGCCAGGGCAGAGGCGACAACCACATGTCGCTCGGCCTGGTGCCCCCTACCGCCCGGCGCGACCTAAGCGCGACGGACCCTGCCGCTGTGTGGCCGCCGGAAGCGGAAGCGCTTTTCGCCCGGCGCTCTTCGTTGCCATGGAAGCGCCAGCGGGCAACGCGCTGGCGTCACGGGGCTCAGGGCGGTGTGCGGGCGGTGCGCGGCCTGGTGGGAACCGAAGCCCGGGTGGGTGAGAGGGCGCGCGGGTTCCCCACGCCTGCCAGGGACCACCGCACTGCGGTGTGCTGCCTTCTGCTCAAGCATTTCTCCCGCCGCTCCCAGGCCGCCCCCGCCGAGCGCCCGCCGGGAGCGCTGGAGCTACTGTGCGTGTGGCCGGCCCCGCCAGCTGCCGGCACCCGCGGAGGTCTGCGGGACAGGGGCTGCGCGCAGATGGCGGCAGGCACTGCTGCCTGTTGGGCCGTGTTCTGGCTTTCAAAACTTGGAGGTCGCTTCGATAGGTCGAACTAGTACAGGCTGTTCATTTTCTCAGTCGCAGTGGCTAGGCGTGCAGTTTGGGCTCTGGTGGTGAGGTGCAGTCCCAAAGGGAGCTATTTTAGTATGTTAAAGAGGTAAGTTCACAGTAAGTTTAAACAATTAGCGAGTTCTACAAACAGTTTTGCTCCTTGTGATTAAGGCTGAAGGCTAAAAACAACAGCGGTTAGTGTATTACATTTAACTCTTCTTAACAATTTTTATCTCCTCTTCAGGGATATAGTCGTTAGTTAAGGCATGCACTGTTTACACAAAGTATCCCATTTCACAGAGATTCAGCCCATTGTTCTTGTTTATTGTTTGAAGCTTCCATCTTCTGCTATATATGAGAGGCACCAGATTTGTGATCTGCTTGGCTTTTCCTATATTGGGCCTTTTTGTGAAGTGGTTAAGAAAATATAAGCAAAAGGAGAGTTTGGAAAATACTGGGACCTGAAGACTTGGACTTAGAAGTTTTTTGCTTCAGTTGAGGTCAAGTGGTAGAAATATCAGGAAAGCAGTTGTGTCTCGGTGGACTGCAACCAGTGGTGGTAGAGCAGTCGATACATTACAAACCTAGTGGACATTCATAAACCTGGGAGACAGACCCTGACTTAGGTTAATACTTTGTACAGAGAGAATCTGCCATGATGTTTATTACGCTTGTGTCACATGTGTTCTATAAGTAAATGCCATTCTTTAGACAATCCTTTAGTCTCAGGGTCCGTTATTAGATTATTTTCTTTGACTCCTTTTTTGTGAACAGTAAACTACTGCAAGGCTTTCAAGGGTCAGATGTGCATATAGAAGAAGAGGAAATCCACACTGGCAGAGAGCTCATTTTCATTTGTCACAGCATAGAAGGAAGATGTCAAATTAGCAAAGAAGTCTTGTACAATAATACTTCAGCAGTTGAAATTACATGGGTAACATCCAGATTTTCTGTATGAGCAGACTTGCTTTGATATCCTAGAGGCCTTAAATTTTCCAGTTTATCAGTCATGTCAGGTTATGTCAAAGCACATATAGGTATTTTCATTAGTGATTAGTTAATAAACTATTAACATGTGTGCCATTTAACTATCATCTCCCCCTTGAAAAATTATGGTCCTTTTTATGGGAAAATTCTTTCGGATGCTTTGAAGAACATTTTTGGCTGAAGAGAACATGTGAGTAAACTTTCTTGATAGCTTTTTCTTTCATAGAACTTGATTGATTCAGGTCCCCCCACCCCCAATATCTATCAGACTTCTTTTTCCCCAAGAATTCCCTTGAGGTGTAGTACTTCCTGTCAGGTCCAAGCAACTGCCTTCCAGCACAGTGACTTATGACCGAGGAAAATGTTACATTCAAAAGTGAAGGCGGAATACTTTTTAGAATGTCAGTCATTGATGTTAAACTGTCTGAAGGAAATGTCAAGGACGTGTGGACTGTGTGAGATGTAACAGTGCTGGGATAGTCACTCAAGGGGAATGTGGCAGCATATTGCATGGCAAACTGTATGTCAAATGCAAGGGAGGGGGGGTGGTGGAAAGGAGATTGTCTTGGTCAGTGAAGACTATGACATGACTTAATATTCTTGTAGGGAATCGACGGAGGGAGACTGCACACTCAGATGAGCTCGGCAGAACTCGTTTATTGATCAGAAGGCTGTGTTATTTATAGTGAAACTAATTAGCTCATGCATAGTGCAAAAGCTGAGCTCATGATTGGTTAGTTACAGTGTGAGAAATCCCAACCCCTCTGGAAAGTCCCAAAAGTTCCAAAACTGTTGATTGAAATATTTATGTGATTAGAGCATCCTCTTGTGCTGTTCACTTGATACATCAGGTTCCTTTCTCAGGCTGACTTGTAAGTCCCAAGGCCGACATGTTCTTTACTCCTCGCTCTGTTATCCACTGTTGCAAATACGGCTCCACATCTCCCCCGTTTTCTTTTGGTATGGCAAGCATAAGTTCTTGAGACAATCGATTTACATTTTTCATTACACAATTAAGAGCAATTTTAACAATAATTATGATTGCTAAGAGTATTCCTATCCAGCGCAAACCTTCTTTAACAAGCGAAAGCAGCCATGGTGTCAATCCCCCAAATATGGAAGATAGCCATTTATCAAATGGATTGTTGTTAACAGTGATCTTATTGGTGTGTTGCTTTAGCTAGTTTAATTGCTTATGGATGGAATTACTATGATCAGATAGATTAAAACAACACATACCCTCGAAGTCTTCACAACCATGGCCTTGTGCTAAAAGCAAAAAATCAATAGCGGCGCGATCTTGAAGCAAAGTATGTCGCAAACTATTTTGATCTACTAACAATTCATTAATAATACTTGTGGTAATGTTTGATTGCTTAACAGACCAACAAGCTAGCCTTTCGATCTCTCTAAGGGCATGGGCAGCTGCCACACTGGGTGAAAAGATAGATGCAAACACGCGGGAAGTGAATGACCACAGTTGCAGTTCATCATTACATTTGGGGCCTAGGTGACGAACAACATTTCTTTTCCTTCTTTTGTTCAATTTAGATGCTATATTAAGCCATGCTCGATGGGTAGGAGCTAAGAGTGTTAATTTCCCTAAATAACATGGTCCTCCAATTGAATTGCGTGGAATTTCCTGCCAAGCTCTGTCTCCGCATATTAAAAACATATCAGGGGGTAGAGCTTTGGCAGTGTTATTACTCCATACTGTATCTTGCTGCTCTGTGGTGTTTTCTGCCCCCCAAGCTCCTAGGCTTTGTTGTGTAGTTTCATTAGTTCCGCAATAATCACCTTTATGTGCAAATTTATAATTTTGGTTGTTTAAAGGGTCAACTCGTGTCCAGCCAGCCCAATTACCTGATTGATTCATTTTATATTGATTTCCAAACACAAAGCAAGTTTTGGTCCAATTTTTTGTATCACTACCAATGGATTGAGACCCCAAAAGTTCTAATTCTTGTGGGTTCCACGGAAGGGTTACGTTCAAGTTATTAATTATGTGAGCTGTGAGATTACAGAATCACAGAATCACAGAATGTTAGGGATTGGAAGGGACCTCAAAAGATCATCTAGTCCAATCCCCCTGCCAGAGCAGGAATACCTAAATAAGGTCACACAGGAACATGTCCAGGCGGGTTTTGAATGTCTCCAGAGAAGGAGACTCCACAACCTCTCTGGGCAGCCTGTTCCAGTGTTCTGTTACCCTCACTGTGAAGAAATTCTTCCTCACATTTATGTGGAACCTCCTATGTTCCAGCTTACACCCATTGCCCCTTGTCCTATCATTGGATGTCACTGAGAAGAGCCTGGCTCCATCCTCATGACACTCACCCTTTACATATTTATAGACATTAATGAGGTCACCCCTCAGTCTCCTCTTCTCCAAGCTAAAGAGACCCAGCTCCCTCAGCCTTTCCTCATAAGGGAGATGTTCCACTCCCTTAATCATCTTTGTGGCTCTACGCTGGACTCTCTCAAGCAGTTCCCTGTCCTTCTTGAACTGGGGGGCCCAGAACTGGACACAATACTCCAGATGTGGCCTCACCAAGGCAGAATAGAGGGGAAGGAGAACCTCTCTTGACCTACTAACCACTCCCTTTCTAATACACCCCAGGATGCCATTGGCCTTCTTGGCCACAAGGGCACATTGATGGCTCATGGTCATCCTGCTGTCCACCAGGACCCCCAGGTCCCTTTCCCCTACACTGCTCTCCAGCAGGTCAGCCCCCAACCTGTACTGGTACATGGGGTTGTTCTTCCCCAGGTGCAGGACTCTACACTTGCCCTTGTTGAATTTCATTAAGTTTTTTACCGCCCAACTCTCCAGCCTATCAAGGTCTCGTTGAATGGCAGCACAACCCTCTGGTGTGTCAGCCATTCCTCCTAGTTTGGTGTCATCAGCAAACTTGCTGAGGATACATTCTGTACCCTCATCCAAGTCGTTGATGAAGATATTAAACAACACCGGTCCCAGTACCGACCCCTGAGGGACTCCACTAGTCACAGGCCTCCAACTAGACTCCGTCCCATTAACCACAACTCTCTGGCTTCTTCCCTTCAGCCAGTTCATAATCCACCTCGCTACCTGATCACTAAACCCATACTTTATCAGCTTATCTACAAGGATGCTGTGGGAGACAGTGTCAAATGCTTTACTGAAATCAAGATAAACCACATCTACCGCTCTACCATCATCTATCCACCTAGTTATTTCCTCATAGAAGGCAATAAGGTTGGTCAAACATGACTTACCCTTGGTAAAACCATGTTGACTACTCTTAATGACCCCCTCATCCTTGATGTGCCTGGAGATAGTGCCAAGAACAAGCTGTTCCATCACCTTTCCAGGGATGGAGGTGAGGCTGACCGGTCTATAGTTACCCGGGTCCTCCTTCTTGCCCTTCTTATAGATTGGAGTGACATTTGCTATCCTCCAGTCCTCAGGCACCTCTCCTGTTCTCCATGACTTACCAAAGATGATGGAGAGTGGCCTAGCAATGACCTCTGCCAGCTCCCTCAGCACCCTTGGGTGCATTCCATCTGGTCCCATCGATTTATGGATATCCAGATTGCTCAACTGATCCCTAACCCAATCCTCATCTACCGAGGCAAACTCCTCCTTTATCCTGACTTCTTCTGGGGCTACAGGGATCAGGGGCTCCTGCGGAAAGCCTGCAGGAGTAAAGACAGAGGCAAAGAAGGCATTCAGCACCTCTGCCTTCTTTATATCCTCTGTCTCTAGGGCACCCACCTCATTCATCAGTGGGCCTATATTGCCTCTAGTGTTTGTTTTATTAGCTATGTATTTGAAAAAGCCCTTTCTATTGTCCTTGACCTGGCTTGCAAGGTTAAGTTCTAAGGAGGCCTTAGCTTTCCTAATTGCCTCTCTACATCCTCTGACAACTGTCCTATATTCCTCCCAAGTGACTAGCCCCTCTTTCCATGATCCATAAATTCTTTTTTTCCACCTAAGTTTGCCCAGCAGTTCCTTGTTTAACCATGCTGGTCTCCTAGCTCCCTTACTTGATTTCATACCCATTGGGACGCTCTGATCCTGAGCTTGCAAGAAGTGGTCCTTGAATGTTGACCAACTATCTTGAGCCCCTTTACCATCTAGCACCCTGTCCCATGGGACTTCCCTTAACAATTGATTAAGGAGGCTAAAGTTGGCCCTGCGGAAGTCCAGGGTTCTGGTCTTGCTTGGTACTCTATTCCTCCCACGCAGGATCCTGAACTCCACCATCTCATGATCACTGCAGCCAAGGCTGCCATTGACCATCACTGCTTCAACAAGACCCTCCTTGTTGGTAAGTACAAGATCCAGCAGTGCTCCTCTCCTAGTCGGCTTATCCACCATTTGCATTAAGTAGTTATCATCAATGCACTGGAGGAACCTCCTAGACTGTGAATGGCTGGCTGTGTATAAGTCTCCCAGCAGATATCGGGGTAGTTAAAATCCCCCATGAGGACCAAGGCCTGTAGTTGTGAGGCTGCTTTCAGCTGCCTGTAGAAAGCCTCATCAACTCCCTCGTCCTGATCAGGAGGTCTGTAATAGACCCCCACAACTGTATCGCCAATACCTGCCTGTCCCTTAATTCTTACCCACAGACTTTCAACTTGTCCCTCATCAGCCCCTGGAGAAAACTCAATACATTCTAGTTGCTCCCTCACATAGAGAGCAACTCCACCACCTCGCTTCACTGACCGATCTTTCCTAAAAATGACATAGCCATCCATGACCACATTCCAGTCATGTGAGCTGTCCCACCATGTCTCTGTAATTGCCACCAGGTCATAACCTTTAGACCGCACACAGACCTCTAACTCCTCCTGTTTATTCCCCATACTGCGTGCATTGGTGTACAGGCATTTCAGATAGCAAGCCGAGCGCGCTGGTGGGACCCCTGGGAGGCAGGAGGCCTCGTGGTCAGGGCCTAAACATCTATCCCTTCTCTTCAATGTTCGAAAATCCTCCATAGACCACCTTCCTTCAGGCCCTAGCATATTGCTCTTGGGCTTGTCTCTAACAGACTCAGTTGTCCCCCCTTCCCCCTTCACATCTAGTTTAAAGCCCTCTCAATGAGCCCTGCTAACTCCTGCCCCAAAAGCCTTCTCCCCCTCTGGGACAAATGCATTCCACCTGTCACCAGGCCAGGTGTCTCATATAGCAGCCCATGATCAAAGAACCCAAAGCCCTGCCTTTGACACCAGTTACGTAGCCATTCATTTATCTGTGAACTCTTCCTGCTTATCTCTTCACCCATTCTTGCAGGAGGTATGGAGGCAAACACTACTTGCACTCCAGACCCCTTAACCAGCCGTCCCAGGGCCCTGAAGTCACTCTTCATAGCCCTTACACTACTTGTAGTAATTTCGTCCCTGCCAACCTGAAAAACCAGCAGTGGGTAGTAATCGGAGGGCTTTACAAGATTAGGGAGTTTCCTTTTAATGTCTCTAATCCGAGCCCCAGGGAGGCAGCAGACTTCCCTGTGGGATGGGTCCGGTCGACAGATGAGCCCTTCAGTTCCCCTCAGAAGGGAGTCGCCCACCACAATTACCCTCCTTTTCTTTTTAATTGAAGAAGTCCTGAGGCGTCGGGATGACTGACAAGCCTTAGGTGATTCGGGAGACTGATCTACCCCTTCAACTTCATTTACTTCTCCCTGAAGTTCCAAGGCGTGGTATCTGTTGCTCAAGGGCAACTGGGAGGGTGAAGGGGGTTGGGAGGGTTTTTGCTTGCCTCTCCGCGGACGGACCACCCTCCATTCCTCCCTATCTCCTGAACCCTCTGCTTCTGTCTGATGACAGGAGGGGAGGGGATCCATCACTTGCCCACCCTTTTCTGACTGCCCTTGCCTCAGGGTGAAGCTCCGCCCATCTATTTCTCTTTCACAATCTCTAATACTTCTAAGTCTTTCTACCTCCTCCATCAGCTCAACCACCTGCCCGAGCAGATCATTTATCTGCTCGCACCTCACACACGCAGTGTCACTGGCTCCCTCCGGTACCAGTGCCAGGCTCAGGCATTCGCTGCAGCCAGAAACCTGCACGGCCGCATGTCTGGTCAGGGGATCTGTTTGAGTCCCCATATTCTTTTTCCCAAGGGTTTTGGGGCGCGTTGCAACCATGTCCTATGCGGTCTAAGGTCTATCTAGCTAGTCCTGTCCTCGCGCCGCTCTCCGCGCGCCCCTCTCCTCGCGCTTGCCTTTCAGCATATTCTCATTTTTCAATGTCCATAACTGCAAAACTCTGCTCCTTAAAACTAAGTATTCTACTGCTTTATGGCCAGGGAAAGTTGTTTTTTGAAGTTTTTTTCCAAAATGAGAAGCTAGTGCTCTTCTTTCAGCAAGGTAAGATAGTCTTTGATTTTACAGAATAGAAGACGAAAGTACAGCAATTTGTGTTCTTTATTTTGAAACTAAAACAATTGAAGACTTTGTAGATTTCTTTGTTGCTGTGGGGTTTTTTAAATCATTGAAATACATAAATTTGTTTAGTATTCAAGTCAGGTATACATAGACTTCGAGTTTGTTTGCAAAAATTTTCTTTGAGAGAGCAGTAAGATAATTCTGTGATGAAATGTGACATAAGCTTGAACCTGCATGTGGAAATTGATGTGACAGTCATATTTAAGTTTTTTAAGTGTACCTGCCTCTTAGTAATTGTTGTCTAAGTTATTGCTTGGAGACAAACATAGGAAAGAGACATAAAACCAAATGGTGACATTCTGTGAACATCCTGGTATACAGCAGCTTTTGAAAGAGGCGTTTTAGGATTATATCCTCCCATTCTGTGTGTAAATTGTACAAGTTTTCTCACTTAAGAAAGTGAGCTTTCACTTTAAAATCTTACACTTGAAAGAATTTGAGTGTCAATGAAAGACCCTAAGACTGCTAAATTGTCCATTAAAATTAATGTTTGCTGGACTTCTACTTTTGAGAAAAACAAAACTGGCCATTTTAAAAAAATTCCTTCAAATAGACCTTGCAGATGAATTGAAAAAGCAGAAAAATTACTTGCCAAAATTCTGTGAGTATCAAGGATGACTGGGAAAGGGGCCTTTTCATCAGGAAATGAAATAGTACTTCAGAGAAAGGCACTTAGGAGCTCTGTATATTCTTTCTTTTTCTTGTTTCGCTAGTTCAACTAAAATGGCATTGTGTGTTTCCTGATACTTGTAGCAACAAAGGGCACAGTACAGAACACATCTATTTCCTTTCCCTCAGCCCTATCAGTCTGTTGATGTCATCAATATTTACTAACATATAGACTTGAAAAAGTCTTTTTTGGGTTGGTATGAGAGGCTGTTGTCTCTTTTGCGTCAGGAAAGCTAAGTAGATGGTGATGATGCTTATGTCTTTGGTCCTCTTTCTTCCTTCTCCTTTACCTCCATGCATCATTCACTCCTTTCCTCAACAGGGCGTGCATATCTCATTTATCAGCTCTGCCTTTTCCCTTCTCTAATTGCCTCAGAGGGCTGGGAGCAAGTTCCTTGTGCCTGTCTCTGACAGAGAAGCCACAGAGGTGAATAAATGGTAACCTGCTCCTGAGCTCTGAGAGGAAGATGCTGGTGGTGGTACAGGTGGCATTGATAAAGAAGGAATCTCCAAAGAGAA
The DNA here is from genome assembly GCA_028020825.1 of Podargus strigoides. Taxonomy (NCBI): domain Eukaryota; kingdom Metazoa; phylum Chordata; class Aves; order Caprimulgiformes; family Podargidae; genus Podargus; species Podargus strigoides. Next base: position 63,143,163 of record CM051663.1, on the reverse strand, counting down.
GAGCTACTTACCTCCTGTGTTTCCTCAGCCCAGATGCCTGACATCCTGGGTATGTGGATCCAAGTAATGGACTAAGAGACAAAGGGGTGCAGAAGGGTAAGAAAGAAGAGTGTAGAAGCTACAGACTTGCCTGGTGCTGTAATGCTTGTGACAGTCTGTGTTAGTCATGTTTCCTCCCTACAAGCCTGGTAACTGCTGTTATGCAGTGATGGCCTGCCACCTTCATGGTTCAGCTTCTTTAGAAAAGTGGAGCAAAGCCTTAGAGGGAAAACTTTTAAAACTAGCCCTCAATTGGCTCTAGTTACATCTCAATTCACATTTTGAGTTATAAAGGTAGCACTTGTCTTTTTTTGGGTTGCTTTAATAGCATTAACACTGATTTTTCCCCAAATGAGCTTTTTTTCTGGACCAGATTAGTGTAATTTAAGAGAGAAATCCCATGTGAGTGAAATTCAAGCTGGATGAAGAAAGGGCCCCTTCTGAATCACTCGTCTCAGTGCCCAGCATTATCTCAGTGAGACATTTCTCCTTGCTTCTCTGGCAAAGGACTGTCCATAATGTTCCTGAATGTTTAATGTCTCTCAAAAGTATCATGAAGCTTATCTTCTGTGAAAGCATGAGACAATGAGTGTAACAGAAGATAAAATGAAAAATGGGTATGCAAAGATACAGCTATCTTCATTTATTTTGGCTTGACTCCTCTTTTCTAAGAACAGTCGTAGAACTTTTTGTATATATGGGGCACCCATGGGCTCTAGCAAATGTATCCAGTCAGAATGAAGTTCCTAAGGAAATCCCATCAAACCTTCCTTCTTTTCTGACCTTCCATTGCTCCCTTCCTCTGTCTTCCCTCTTTCTCCTGCCCTTAAAACCTCTACCTTTTCTGCTGAGGAGCAGAGAGTGCAAGTTTACTTTATCAATGGAACAGACTTACAGGAGCTGTTAACTGTGTCCAGGCAGTGGCTCACTTAGTTGCTGGTAGCACAGAGGTGGTTTCCTTACTCAAGCCAAGTGGTATCACAGGATGTACTGCTGAACCCAGCTGAAACTGTGGGCAGAAGAGAGCTTCATCTTCACAAGGAAGGTTAAGGATTGCCAGTTTGAGCAAGGCACAGATATGGAAGTCCAAGAAAGGCATCCTTTTGATGGAGTCCTTGCAAATGCGCAGTACAGGAATTTAGGACAAATAACACAAGATGAAAGATTGAAAGGGCTTTTTGGGGAGTACTATGGCTAAAAGTGATTAAGGGAATGTAGTGCAGGACTGCAGGTCTAGGATTTAGGGAAAATGTTTAGTAGGGCAGGTATGAGGATGGCTTTTTTAAATCTTACAGTGCAAGGGTGGTGGAGGTTAGGTAGTGTGGTCTCCTATAGGTAAAGACTCAGGGCTGCAGTGTATTCATTCAGGGTGGGTTATTGTATGACTTGCGTGTACACAGGAAAGGATGTGTATGTCCATTACCAAAAGTTTGATAACTTCTGCGTTGAACTGTTCTCTATTTAAATTTAAAGCAATGTCTTATTGCCAGTAGGTAAGTTAAATGCAAAGTCTCTAGTTTTCCCGCAGATTACTTTTCTGTTAATTAATATTTTGTAACCAGAGTTCTTTGTTTGCTATTTTCTGCTTTTCAAAAACATTCAATAAATATACAATACAAGAAAAAAGCCTTAACAGTTCCCCTAAAACATTTCAACCAGTTCCTATCCTCTCTGGAAGTCTGTCCAATCAATATCATTCTCTGTGTTGCACATCTGGCCTTTTTTTTCTGTACAATTAGAAAAAGATTTTTATACACATTATAATGAGCCACAATTTCTAAGGGAATTGAAAATATTTTGTTTCTAGCTTCTAGTACACAGCTATTATGGCATAAAGTTAAATCCAAACAAATTACTAGTTCCTGCATAGTTTAAGCTTCCCAGAATTTTAAGCTAGAATTCCAGAAATGGACTTTTGAAAAAAATTTCTCAGTCACAAATCTCCAGATAAAATAAGACTTTTGATGACCTATTGCCCTAGAAAATCTCATCTAACAGTCTATGACTCAGCTAGCATCTGTTAATTCTCTTCTTTTAAAAAATCCCATTGTACTTTTGTCTGCCTGTATCTGGGGCTAAACAGCAGCAGTTGGTCTATCACCTAATGACCCCTCCCTGGCTGGGAAGAGGAATCCACAAAAAAGGGAGAAGTCCTGTAGGCTGAAATAGGAGTTGATTTAATGAAATAACAAAACTAATACAAATACCAACAGAAAGCGTACAAGCTTATACTCAGCCTTGTCCTTGGGAGCAGCAAGAGACCAAGAGGAAGGAACCTCAGAAAGAGGAACCCCCCACTCTCACTGAGCTCCCCCCTTTCATACTGACCTTAGTGTCAGTGGTGTGGGATACACCTGTGAGTCAGCTTCGGGCAGCTGCCCTGACTGAGACTCCCAGCTGATTCAGGGCAACTTGTGGCCTAACATGGTCCGTTCCTGTAAAACCAGGACAACTTTTAATACCTAAATGCTACATACTTTTGTGCAAGTGCCCTGGATTAAAGAGAGTGGTTATGTTTCCATGCATATGCATTCTTCATTTGCTTTCCACTACCAGTCTTGCAGTTAGTTGATCTTTGTGGCTAGATTCAAAATATTTGCGAGTCTTTTCTTTGATCATTTTTTCATACTGCTGGCATTTAATTAAAATACTGCATTGCTTGCTTGTTTCTTGCTGGGTTTCTTTGTTATATAAACTGAATGTGCTACTTCGTGTAGCAGTACTTTTTTGTAGCTGTAGAAATTTAAAGATGTGAATAAGGCTGGTGGTAAGAGTAAGATTTTTGGCTCAGACTGGTGCAGTTCATATGTGCTTTTCTTACTGGATGATGTCAATGAACATTTGCTAATTTAGTAAGGAGAGCTTTCAGTTAAATTTATCAGGGTGGGGGCTGGATGGTGTTGAAACTTAATTCCAGATTAGAAGTGTGGAGACTAAGTGGACTTGGATAACTCAGTCACGGATACATGTGCAGTGCTTCTAATGATATGACTTCCCGGCCCTAAGGGACAGCATAGGCTGGGGCAGGCCAGGAAGGGAGTTCCAGCCCTGCAGTGCATCATCTTGGGGCAGGGCTGGGTGTCCCCTCTATTTCCTCTCGGGTGCCTATGACATCTCCCTATTCTCCATCTGGAGTGTGTCTTGAGATCTCTTCCAGGTATCTCCCTGGGGTGACAGACAACTTCAGTCAGGAGATTGGATAGAGGATATGCAATCTTGATTGGCATATTCAGATTTCTGCAGCACCTAACTGTTGGCTGGTGCTGGAATTCACAGCCTACACCTTCAGAGGTTCCCCACAAACCACAATGACACATCCATAGCTTTCACAGCAAATAGCAGGTTGCTGTTTAGGAAGGATAGGGAGGGAAGAAGAGGAGAGAGTATGTAAAGGAGCTCTGTGTCTTCATATCATTCCAGTTTGAAACTGAGGGTATGTCTGCTTAGGGAGTCTGGGTCAAGCTTAGAGGGGGCTGTAAGACCAAGAATGTGGTTGGGATCTGTTACAGACCACCTAGGAGGAAGTGGACAAAAGAGTAACCCAATTCTGCTGATCCTCTTTGTTTTCATGGGGGATTTAGCCATCCAGACATCTGTCAGAATGACAACACTTTGCACAAACAATGTAGGAAGTTCCTGAACTGTGTTAGTGACGGTTTCTTAATGGAAATACTAGGGGGGCAAAGAATGGGTCATCCACTGGCTGACCTACTATGCACAAATAGGGAAGGGTTGGAGGCAAATGTAGCCATAAAAGGCAGCTTGAATTGCCATGACAAGATGATTGAATTTCAGTTTTAGAGGAAAGCAAGCAGCAGAATTAGGACTTCAAAAGTGCAGACTTTGATTGCTTAGGAGATTCTTTCCTTTTGGAAGCTGTCCTAAGAGGAAGAGTTCTCAGATTAGGTTGATTGAACTTACTGAAATCTCAAGAAGGAACAGCTGTGTTGTGCAGGAAGACTGGCAGTTTTGACAGAAAGCCTGCTTGACTAAGTTAAGAACTTCTTAATTAACTGAAATACAAATAAGACAGCATGCAAGAAGTGGAAACATGGGGAGCCAACTAAGGAAGATCAGAAAAGCACTGAGGGACAAAAGCAGGAAAGCCAACCAAACAAGAAATGACTAGGGAAGTAAAAAGAATTTTAGAAATACACTAATAATGACAGGTTCAGAGAAAACTGATGTGGTTTTGAATGTGGAGACAACATAAAAAACACTGAAGTTACCAGTTCCATTTGTGCCAAAGATTTCACAGGCAACCTTGTATTACCAATGTTTGGGAAGATCAACAGCTAGCAGTCAGGGAACAAGAGATCTTTTATAGAAGTTAAAGGGACCACGTAGGATGCAAGTGAGTGTGTTGATGGATTAATCTGATGTGTCTGTCATTGAATAAATGACAGGGAAATCACAGGAGGTCCCTGACAAATAAAACTATTGCTATACCCATCTTCAGGAAAGTGAAAAAGGAGGATGTGGGGCCTATATGCCAGTTAGCCTCATCTCAGTTTCTAGAAGGATTATGGAGCATGTCTTCTTGTAATTCATTTCCACACATGTGAAAGACATGAACTGTCAACACAGATATGCTAAGGATAAAGTAATCTTGACCAACTTGATTGCTGTCACTGATGAAACAGCTGAGCAGAAAGCAGTGGATGTCATATGCCTTAACTTTAGCATGGTTGTTAGCACCATGTTTCATTCTCATTTGGAAGTATGGCCTGGATGAGGAGACTATCAGATGGGATAAAAATGAGCTGTATCACCCAGTTCAAAGATTAATGGCCAATACAGTAATATGTGATAAGCTGCTGGCAACAAGGTGAGACAGGAGTCAGTGCTGGGGCAAATACTGTTATCATCAGTGGTGTAGATAATGAGATAGATAGAATGCATCCTTAGCAAATCTGTGGATGGTACTGAATGATGGGATAATGGTTGACACATGCAAATGGTAGTTTCAATCCAGACAGACCTTAATACACTTGAGGATTAGATCAACAGCAACATTATGAAGTTCAGCAAGGAGTACATGAGTATGGCCTCAGATATTGAGGAAGTAATTACTCCATTTTGCCTGACTGTGTTGGGACTGCCAATGGCATGCTGGTCCAGTTTTTGCACCCTGGTTCAAACAACATTTAAGATGCTGGAGTAGGTCCATCAGGGGACTGACAATATTAAGGAGCATAAAGCACATTACTTACAAGGAGAGGAAGAGAGAACTGGGCTTTTTTAGGAAAGAGAAGGCCAAGGGAAAATCTAATAGCAACCTACAGCTACTTGATGGTTAATTACAAAGGTAATGGAGTCAAACACTTTTTGGTGGTGGATGATATAATAAGATGGTGTAGCAACACCCACAATTCTCTGCTTCAACAGTTCAGATTGAATGTTAGGAAACACTATTGTACCAAAAGGCTAAGAACTGGAACAAGTGGCTCAGGAGTTTGTAGAATCTCCATCCATGGAGATTTACATGACTCAGCTAGACAAAGTCATAACTGACCTGATGTAGTGTTGGTGATAATCTTGCTTTGAATCTTTTCCAAAAAAATTTTCAAAGGTTCTGTAATTCTCAGTGCCTCTTTACAGTATAGAAGATGCCATTGATTCACATGCTTGGTTACACAGTAGAAGTTGATTCATTTTATATGTATCTGATGTGAAAGTTAGTTGCATCCAGCAATTTCAAAGCTTATTCTGGTGCTATTCTAAAATAATAGTAAGATTTCTATTAATAGTTAAAAATTACAAACTGGTATTTTCATGAATTCAAGTCAGTGTCTTATTCTCAGCTGGGGTTCTTTTCCACTTATATAGCTCGTTTTCTTTCATAAGCTAGTAGAAAAAGATAGAATTTTGTGACTGATAGTTGTAAATGCATAGTTTGTATTTGTTGTTTGATAATTGAAACTTGCAATACTTACTTTGCAATGCTTACATGTGTCACCTTTAGTACTTCGCTAAATTCTTGTAGTTTGGGGAATCAAGATGCAAGTTTTCTATCCAAGCTCTTGTTGAGTGACAGCAGAGGTGTTATAAACAATATATTTATCTAGTGCAGGAGGCTGAAAGAAGAATATACTTGGCTTCTCCAGAAAGACTGTAAAATAATTTTTATATGTGACTCGGAATAAATTTTGTGCCGCAGTGAATTTTGACTGAGAAAGTCATCACAGAATCACAGAATCGTAGAATGGTTTAGGTTGGAAGGGACCTTTAAGGTCATCTAGTTCTGCCCCCTCTACCATGGGCAGGGACACCTCCCACCAGACCAGGTTGCTCAAAGCCCTATCCAACCTGGCCTTGAACACTTCCAGGGAGGAGGCAGCCACAGCTTCCCTGGGCAACCTGGACCAGTGTCTCACCACCCTCACAGTCAACATTTTCATCCTAATATCTAGTCTAAATCTACCCTCTTCCAGTTTAAAGCCATTAGCCCTCATCCTATCACTATATGCCCTTGTAAAAAGTCTCTCTCCAGCTTTCTTGTAGGCCTCTTCAGGTACTGGAAGGTGCTCTAAGGTCTCCCCAGAGCCTTCTCTTCTCCAGGCTGAACAACCCCAACTCTCTCAGCCGGTCTTCATAGGAGAGGTGCTCCAGCCCTCTGATTATCTTTGTGGCCCTGATCTGGACTCACTCCAGCAGGTCCATGTACTTCTTATGTTGGGGCCCTAGTGTGGAACACAATACTCCAGGTGGGGTCTCACGAAAGTGGAGTAGAGGGGCAGAATCATCTCCTTTGACCTGTTGGCCATGCTTCTTTTGATGCAATCCAGGATACAGTTGGTTTTCTGGGCTGCAAGTGCACATTTATAGCTCATGTTGAACTTCTCCTCAGCCAGCAACCCCTAGTTCTTCTCAGTGCTGCTCTCTATCCATTCTCCACCTAGCCTGTATCTGTGCTTGGGATTGCCCCGACTCAGGTGCAGGATCTTGCACTTGGCCTTGTTGAACTTCATGTGGTTCACATGGGCCCACCTGTCCAGCCCTGTCAAATGAACTGGTGATGAGCAAAAAATATTTATTTAGTTAGTTAAGGCATATGCTTTATATGAATTACTCTAAATTAAATTGTAGGTCTAAGTTACAGTTCTCTCCTGCTCTGGAAAATGCCAGAACCATTTCCTGACATGTTCTCTGAACATGGACCTCTGAATCATAGAATCATAGAATCACTGTGGTTGGAAAAGACCTATAGGATCATCAAGTCCAACCTTTATCCCAACATCACCCTAATCACTAGACCATAGCCTCAAGTGCTACATCTCCTCTTTTTTTCAACACCTTCAGGGACGGTGACTCCACCACCTCCCTGGGCAGCCCGTTCCAGTGCCTAACCACCCTCTCAGTAAAGAATTTCTTCCTAATATCCAATCTAAACTTCCCCTGATGCAACTTGAGGCCATTTCCTCTCATCCTATCATTAGTAATTTGGGAGAAGAGACCAACACCAGGCAAAGAGAAACCAGCTATCCCTAGGGAATTCAGACAGGAACCAGGATAGCCAGCTGTTTGTATTTACCTTCTCAGAGCAACCCAGGCCTCCTTACATAGGAGGTTCCACATAAATATGAGAAAAAACTTCATAGGGAAGGTGACAGAACACTGGAACAGGCTGCTCAAAGAGTTTGTGGAGTCTCCTTCTCTAGAGATATTCAGAACCCCTCTGGACATGTTCCTGTGTGACCTGATCTAGGTAATCCTGCTCTGGCAGGGGGATTGGACTAGATGATCTTTTGAGGTCCCTTCCAATCCCTAACATTCTGTGATACTGTGATTTGTTTAAGGTGAGCAATTCAGAGTCTGTTGAATACAAACAGGGGTTCAGACTGAGTAACTTGAATTGCAGGCAATATATAATCAAAGGCAATGATACAGGGAAAGTGGAGTGTGGCCTTCTCTCTGGCCAAGTAATCCCTGGAGGTCTGTTCAGCTGTCTAAGGATCTCCTGTGCTCCCTCTCATATGCGTTTACTGCTTTCTGAGTGTGGCCACACTTGAAATGAAAAAAAGGGTGAAGAAAGGGTGATGGGCTAGAAAATGAGAGGATTTTGATGTTTCTGAGCAGTGTATGTTTCTGTAAGCAGTGATGGTTTTCTCAGTAATTTGCCATGAGACCCTTGGTGATCTAAATGCAAGCACTTCTTAGGCTGCCTGAGTGAAATTAGCCACCTTCTTGCCTTCCCAGCACTTCAGTACAATCCATACACCTGTGGACCCTAGCTTAGTAAATAGAGGCTGAAAGGGAAGAACATACTGTAGTTACTTAATATTTTTCTCATTTCTGCTTATGTTCTTGCTCTTATTTCCACACAGGTGCTATCTCCTACAAACAAGAAAGCGGAAAGGAATATAAAGTCCAAATTTGTAATGTGCTTCAAATACAGTAATGTTTTTTTGTGCATCAGATTCTAACACCTCTGAAAATGAATCCAGTGCTTTTTGTTGGCTTATATGATAGCTACAAGGCTGTTTGGTGGGTTTTTTTAAAGTCAGGGCTTGAATTTTTCTTTGTAGCAAGGATCTCCTTGCAGCATTACCTTAAAGAACTGCACATGCTAAATAAAAAAGCCCTTTAGATGTCAGTCAAATGTCATAGCATAAAATATCTGTTTAATAGCATTCTTTTCAAAAACTGCATTCAAATGAAAAAAAAAACACCCACAAAACAAAACATGAAGTATATTAGAAAGGCACCAAGAAGTCTCTTACACTTAGTGTTTTACTAAATAAGTGGCAAATAATCAGTCAGCTACAACAGTAGGTCTGGCTGTAATGCTGCCAGGTGTTTTGTGTACTCAGGTGCAAAACTATGCTTAGCTTTTGGCAGAGTAATTTTTTTCTAAAAAATTTATTAGCTTTTTGTAGGGGCCCAAATACCTTTTATCTCCATGGCTGCCAGCCTCTTGGGAGTCAGATGTATTTCACAGACATTAACCTGCAAACAGAATGGCATACCTGAATATATGGGCATACCCATATATTCAGCAAAGTCTAAGAATCTTACGGGGAGATTCAACTGGCACCAGGTCATCTGCAACACAGATCTTTTTCATATTCTGTGTGATTTCGGTTTCTTTTTCTGTTAAGTGAAAGAACAAAAAAACAGAGATATACATGAGACACCACAAGCAAATGGGTTGGAGGGAATTGTTCGTCATGAAGTGTTCATAGAAAACACTGAAGAAATAATAAAAATAATGTTGTTTGTTGTTGATGCCCATGGCAATTTGAAGGAGGTAGAAATATGGTGTTCTTTCTGCCCTTTCTCATAGCACACTGATATGTTTCTTTGCTAGCATGATTTGTGGGAGGTTCTGCTTAAAGCCAGCATTATTCATGGAAAAGCAGTGGAGGAGATCTTTATAAAATAGTAGCATCTTTGCTTATCAACCAAAGGCCAACAAATGATAAGGTGTCCAGCTCTCTGCAATATAGGGTCTTAAGACTTTTGCTTTTTCCCCCAAATTACGCATTGTAGCAGTCAGAGAAGTGAGCACAGTACACCGTTTGTCACAATGTTGGTTACCCTCCGATACTCTAAACTGAGATGGTTCTCCATGGTCTCGTCTCTTGGGTGTGTTTCCAGTCTTAAAGTGTCACTAACTACTTCAGTCTCTTACTCTTAGAGTTTACCATTACATTATTATTTTATTAAATCACTAACATATAGACATACAATCTGTGATGCCCAGAGGCCATGTTAACAAGTCCGTCCTTGAAGCAAGTTTAATTTAATTCAAATAATATCAGAAATAGACAAATTTTATCATAACTGTAAAAATTCTCTAGTCACTACCACACAGAAAAAAATTAATGTTCAGAACTGTTTAGAAGTACTAAACTATTCCATATCGCCTGCAACTTCTTGCCTTGTTGCTAAAGGCAGCAAAGTAACATTATTGTTATACCAAATGTTACATTATTTGATCGTTACTCCTGCTGCCAGTGTTCAGATATCTGTAGTGTGGTTCTTCCTCCATTCTTAGTCACTTTTGGACTGGCCATGATTGTGTGTCCCATGCATGAGGGACAATTGAAAGGGTTCCAATATTTCACTTTTCTCTTACTCAGCTCCCACCTACAAGCAACATTCAGATCTGGTTTTCACCTTCAGAATATCTATGAATAGATCTGCTGTGCATAATTACATTCTAGTGCTCATTGTTGCAGTATATTCTAAACACCCAAAATATTAATAAGTTCCAAAAAATGTTTGACAAATCTGTGAAGAATTTGGCTTTCAGTTGTCTCCTGGTTTCCCAGGAGCAGCCCCCCAGCCCAGCCATGGCAGGCAAGCCATGAGCAGCCCCGAGTTAGCTGGGAGTATCAGTCACAGCAGCTGCCCCCAGCTGACTCACAAGTATATCCCACACCACTGACACCAAGCTCAGTATAAAAGGAGGGAGTTTACTGAGGGTGGGGGTTCCTCTTTCTGTGGCTCCTCCCTCCTGCTCCTTCTGCTGCTCCTGAGGACTAGGCTGAGTGTAAGCTTGTACATTTTATGTTGGTATTTGTATTAATTTTGTTATTTCATTAAATCCCTTTCTATTTCAACCCATGGGGCTTCTCCCTTATTTTCCTCGATTCCTGTTCTCAGCTGGGGAGCAGGCACTGGGTGATAGAGTAACTGCTACAGTTTAGCCCAGATACAGGCTAAACATATCCAAAGATGTATTAAACATTAGCTAATATCAGCACTGCAAGTGCTTCCATTCCTTAATGTGAAAGGTCATTCTTTGAGAAGAAATGATGGTCCTCTTAAGAAGGAGAAGTTGGCAACTGGAAGATTGACAGAAACCCGTCACAAAAAAAACATTTGATCTATAGGAAAGAAATCTGAGAGTATTCAAAGTATCACCAATACTGTAATAGTCATCAGCTACAGTATCTCCTTATTAAATAATGAGTAAAAGGCATGTAATAGTTGGTTTAATTATAATAATAAGGTTAATACACAGCTATGGGTGACAAGCTATCTTGTAAACAAGGCTGGATTTATCAATTAAACTTTTTTTCTCTGCCAAATAAAGGGAAAGACTGTTACCTAACTTCAGGATGAAGCCATGAGCTGTCAGAATTAAAAATGAGTATTTGATCTAGAGCACCTTAATTGGCTCACTGTGTTTGCTATGTCAGAACTGTTCTTGTCTCTTCTAGTGTTAGCTTTTGAAAATCATCACTATTAATACAAAGTCTCAGTATTTTGTTAAGTTCTCCAAATCCTACTCATGTCTTATTTTGTGCAAAGCATTAGCAATAAACTCTGCTGCGTGCTGTGACAGACTGGAGATAACTGGGACAATTTAATACACCATAAAGTAGAAATTGATTGCATTTTTCTTATTTATGTCATCAATGAGTGTCTCCTGTGTTATTTTCTTGGAGATTAAATTCAATTTATCTTAAACCATCGCCACACTTCCAGTTTTTTGTATGCTGGAGGTTTCTCAACTTGTAACACAAAACTGTACTGATGAGGACCACAGATCCGCAGGCTTTAATGGCTATGTAAGGGAGAGCTGAGCCATAACAGAGATGATGCTAGAGAGCTTTTGAGTTGTAATATGAATGTCTTGGTTGGTTTGACTAGAATATTCATCAACTGTATCATTAAGGCAGACATTGCATTGTAATTTTCATTTTCCCCATAACATTTCATTGAGAGGACAGGTTGTTTAAATCCTCTTCAGACCTCTTGTTTCAGGCTGTCTGTAGATTTATGGAGGAAATACTGAACTGATTATGAATTCTCTGTGCTGCTTTCTATAACAGCATTTATACGGTGACGACAATAATGGCTTTCTTTTCTGTACACACTTTTCAGTCCCTAGGGTTATCGCTTCCCTTAACAAATGCCTTGGGTTTTGCACAGTAGCTGCAAAAGGTCCTAACGACAAAATATTACCCAGCACTACCCTGTAGTCAGGGGTAAACCACACCCTACCACTATAATCTCTTTGTCATTCAGTGAAGTGCCGAAGACTCTCAGGAATGGGCATGCACTGTAGCAGTACTGCTAGTCTGCACAATGGGGACAAACACAAAGTAAGAGATCTTTTGAATACTGTGCATTGTACCCTAAATGCAGATTGTAAACAAAGACCTTTGCCAGCAGCATCTCTGAAGTGTGCTGCAGCTGGGTTCCTGATGCTAAGTCCTCAGAGACACTGCTGACTCATCACAGAACACATCTGAGAGTTGCCAGCTGTAACATTTCATTTACTGTACAAATATCCAATTTATTCCTGTTATAAAGGCCTGTTTATCTGTATAAAAACAACCCACAAAATACAGATTTATTTTAAATATTACTCTCTGGTAAGTAAAACTAACTGCAGTTCCAAGATAGTTTACAGCTCTAGTATTTGTATTCCTGCTATTGGATAGTAGATTGTTCTCTAACTGCATGATAATACCTGGATTTTAGGGATCATTTCTGTATTGATATTTATTGTGAAAATAACGTATGTTAAAAAAAATGCTCTGCTACCGTTTTCAGTCTGGAAATCAGTGAAGGTGTGGCTAATCAGTGGTCTCACTTACTTTCCATGGTCATTTACATGTTTCTTGGAATTTTTCCATCCATTAAAACCTAGAAATAGAGAAGCACAGGTTCTTTTCTTAGCAGTGCTTAGAGACAGAGCAAAACACAGGGCATTTGACGGAACATAAATCAACCACTCTACATCTACATTCCACTTCACCCATTTCTCAAAATGAGAGTAGCAGCTCTTGCTATACAGAGACAGTGATGTTGAAAAATTACCCTCATTCTGGTAAGCTACATTTGCAGGTTTTTTTAAAAAAATCAAACTGCAGTTAACTATATCACTGCTGCGCGTTTACATTTGAAATCTGTTTTTCAGAAAGGTTTTGTCAATAGGTCTGTCAATACAATCAGTACAGCATTAATTTAATTCTTTGTACTTTTATCTTTCCTTCTAGTTATGGTTTTAATACATATTTCGTTGTTTTGCAGATATACCCAGTGTGAAGCAAGCACTAAAAAAAAAACAAACCCCAAAGAAAAGATAAACATAGATTTGTATAAGTGAAACAGAAAAAAAAAAAAAAAAAGGTTGAATAGAAATCAAGTAAACAAGTAAGATTCAGAAGGAGGCAAATTGGAGAAATAGCTAGTACAAGATTTGGAAGCTGATTAATAAAATCAATCTTTGATGTGTGACATGAAATAGACAACATATTCAGGTCAGTAAGACTCATCCAAAATCAAGTGATCCGCATGAAGAAACATACAAGGAAGAGAGGGAAGGAGTAGCAAAGTGGAAATAATGGAGGAAGTGATAAGACTAGAAACTGCAGTTGTAAGAGTGATTAGATGACCTAATCTTAGAAATACGGACCAAGATCCCGTCACCATACTACACAGAGAGATGGGGTTCACAGCAGATTTTCAAGGTTGATTTTAGTGTATCCTCCAATCTGTCTAACCTGGAGAATATCTAAATTGCACTTAAGACCATTAAAGTTCCTAGGCACCTTATATTTCTGCTTTTCCTATATGCAAAACTGGCTATGTCAGAAAGGCATGTCTTAATGCTTGTCTGGGTGCTAGCAGGATTCAGTCAGGCCAGCCACTCAGGCTAATTTAGTAGACCTGCTCATCATATGGTCCAGAAAACAAAGCAGCAGTACACTTTTAAGTGTACTTCTAAGACTACAGCTCAAAGTCTGTTGTGTAAAAGGTTTTTTAGAAAGGACAGATCTGTTAAAAACAGAACACTTTTTGCTAAGCTGAAGTAGGACTGGAAAAATGAAATTTGAGGCACAAACCTCTGCTTCACATTTGCTATAGCAAGTTTGGGAAACTCACTTTTAAGCTTCCTGGCTTTTATTTTGCATATTCCTGCTAGGCCTTTCCTGAATTGTGAATTTCAGTAGTTGAGTGAGAATTTTGGTTGGTAGTCCAAACCTCAGACTGACTTGTGAAGCCAGTCCAACAGAGGGATTGACATACACCTGATGGAGTCCAGGCCCTCTCTGCCATGCAAAGCAGAACTAACTTGTTGAAAGGTTTTTATCCTGTAGCGTTATTACTTGTTTTGTTGCTTTTGAAGAAATTTACTGATTTAAGAACTCATATGTAATTATCTTTTTCTTTCATTTGAATTTTTCTCCTCCTCCTTCCTCTTCTCCTCCTCCTCTTTTTTCTCAAGTGTCAAATGGCTATAGGAGAGTACGGTAATTCTATTTCTGACATGGTGCCTTTTGCTTTCATAACTTTTTTGCTTCACTACTCTTGTCTCAGATGAGGATTTGTCTGGAATTGTTATAAATTGCAGTGTCCATCCATTACTATTTTTACAGCTATTATTATATTTTACGTACAAAATGGATACTTTCTGTAGACTTCAAGCTTGTCTTACAGAAAACCACTTTCCTGCCTCATTCAGCAATTTATAAATTTGCATTCTTCACTATTCTGAAGGATTGTTAGATAAGCCAAAAAATATTTGAATGTGATTTTATTGAAAAGATACACAGTTATTTGGTGAATTTTACAATGAGGTATTTGTGCTTTTTCATTGAAATAATGCATTATTGTTTCTGTGTCTTGTCTACACAGTCAAAGAGCTGCTATTTAAAAGTGGAACAGAAACACTTGATGCTTCTAACATCATGGTGGCACTAGTGTTCACAAGCTGGTTCTTGGTATCTTTCAGCTCCACTCAAAATTGGCTCTAGACACTTAATTTCTGTTAGCGGGCAAGCACAGAACTGCCTAAATTTTGAAAACTTCAGCTACTGCAATGACTGCTTTGTACCTTAGGGTTTTATTTATTATGTGTTTCTCCCACTGTCTTTCTTGAAAGACTTTATCTGGAAAGTAAGTTTTTGTACTTCTCACTCTACAGAAAATGAAGGTAAGACACAATGTTGTTACCATTATACTATCTGAAATACTCAACAGCTAAGCACATTTTTCTGAAAATGTTTCTCTTTTCAAACCAGAGAAATATGTCAATACAGAAGTTTTATCCATTGGGCTTTTGGGCAGTGTTCTGTACCTGCTTCATTTTTTGAGGAGCTAAAAGGAAGAATTGTTCTGATTCACGTGTAATTCCAGAAGGCAATCTGCAGCTGCAAATGCAGGTTGAGACAACTGCCACTGAAGTGTTGGTGTTAGGCCTGTATTTATCCTCAGTCTTTCCTACTCAGTAGCTCAATTTACTTTTTTTTTCTGCTTAACATAGATGCTTATATGAAACACACTTTGAGTGTCTAGCTCTCTAGTGAATTGTTGATCTGAAACAGATGAGAGAATACCTAAGTCTCACATGTCAGGAAAGCTGTTCATCTATGGGAAGCTGATGAACATACTAACTCAGTGTGATTAGAAGGAGAACAGAGGGTGTTTAGCACCTTTTGGATAGCCAGCACTTTACTGTATATAGTCTAAATACAAATATAAGTTTAAAATGTTATAATGAACATGTCACTTAAAGTTCAGGAGTCACATTGAAAGTCTTATATAAAAAAAAAAAAAAGTTTTAAAAAACACCAGATCTTTTATTGAATCTGTTCATGTATTTGGAAAAAAAAATATAGGCTTTCTTCTGTCCTGCATATCTAAAGATTTGTCTGTTTCTCCCAAGTGAGTCAGTTTGCCTACAAGGAAGATGCTACATCTTCATGCAGTCCGTGTCTTGGTATTCTTATCACAGCTGTCACAGCACATGTGACTGTTCAACATTTCATATATTGTGCCACTACATGTAAAGTGCTTAAGGGTATGTGGAAACAGGCTAACGAAGGTTATTAAACAACAGTCAAATTGACATTCATTTTTGAATGAATATTCATGGTTTTTTTTTGTTTGTTTCTTGCTCAGCTGTATTTAAAACAGATTAGTTTGTAGTTAAGACCTGAGTCTGCCATCATCCACCACAACAAATATGAAGAAATGGAGCCAGCTTGGCAGGGAAGCTTAAGCTAACAGCATAAGGAGCTCTACATCATATTTCGACTCATGTAAATGTGGCTATTCTCTCCCAAGATTTAACAACTACCACTTTTTCCATGCTGAAAGGGGTTTAATTGCTTAGACTGAGGAAGCACATGATTTTTTTCATGAGTTTTCTATTACACAGCTCTGTGCTCAGACTTCAATATAACAGTCTTCTAAAGTGCAGGGATTTTAAAGATTTTTTTTTTTTTAAGAGAACACGATATTATTACTACAGAGTTTATAAAAGTGTTAGAAAACTATGCTCAGCAGTACTGAAGATGTTATGCATTTTAATAATTGAAGTCAATCAGACTGTTGAGTTAATGTGCATATTCTACAGAAAATAAGTACACATACTCTTTCTCTGTTTGACTTTGAAATTTTAATACTTACACCATAGACCTCATCAAAAGAATATATAATATATAAATATATATGAATATATATTTGTGAATGCAAATTTCACTTGCATTTCTTCTACCAAACACTTAGTCATATAAAGCCATATATCCCTACAATTCATTTTAAGATGTAAGTATGTTCTTCTTTGCTACAATTATGTCTTCAATTTGTCTTTGGAAAATTTAATATAAATTTTAAAGATTAAATCTTTCAGGTGATTTTTCTCCAAACAGCTTTTTATTTTTGTCACTTCTTTCATTCCTTCTAGTGAGAAGATTAAGGCTTGAAGATTTTATACTCGTATTTTGGATTGAATGCTTTAAACATTTTTGCTTTTAGCAACTATTTTTTTCATTATTTGTTAGCCCTCAAAAAGTTGATTGTTAATAAATAACTGAACAGTATTAAAGTGTCTTTTTTCTTTTTTTTCCAAGGAGATAATATACATTTAGAGCATGTTCTTTTTTAGGGAAGTATTCTGAAAAATGAGGGTTTCCATTTGGTTAACCAAAGAACAAGTGTTATTAAATATATTATATTTGAGATTTCAATCACATACATACTCAGAATTGCTTCTGTTGCCTTACAGTTCCACAGGTCTGAAAGATGACACTTTCTTTCATTCCTTCCTACCATATACTGTCTCTGCACCTTCAAGTTTTCACAGAATCACAGAAGAGACCTCTAAGATTGTCAGGTCCAACCATTAACCTAACACTGCCAGTTCCCCACTAAACCATGTCCCTTAACACCTCATCTACATGTTTCTTAAATACCTCCAGGGATGGGGACTCCCCCACTGCTCTGGGCAGCCTGTGCCAGTGCTTGATAGCCCTTTCACTTCTTTCAGTGAAGAATTTTTTCCTAGCATCCAGTCTAAACCTCCCCTGGCACAACTTGAAGCCATTACTCCTCATCCTGTCACTGTTACCTGGGAGAAGAAACCAACCCTCACCTCACTACAACCTCCTTTCAGGGAGTTGTAGAGAGCAATGAGGTCTCCCCTCAGCCTCCTCTTCTCCAGACTGAACACCCCAGTTCCCTCAGCCCCTCCTCATCAGACTTGTGCTCCAGACCCTTCACCAGCTTCACTGCCCTTCTCTGGACACTCTCCAGCAGCCCAGTGTCCTTCTTGTAGTGAGGGGCCCAAAACTGAACATGGTATTTGAGGTGAGGCCTCACTGGAGTTGAGTACAGGGGAACAATCACCTCCCTAGTCCTGCTGGTCACACCATTTCTCATACAAGCCAGGATGCTGTTGGCCTTCTTGGCCACGTGGGCACACTTCTAGCTCATGTTCAGCCAGCTGTCGACCAGCACACCCAGGTCCTTTTCCACCAGGCAGCTTTCCAGGCACTCTTCCCCAAGCCTGTAGCATTGCATGGGGTTGTTGTGACTGAAGTGCAGGATCCAGCACTTGGCCTTATTGAACATCATACCATTGGCCTCAGCCCACTGATCCAGCCTGTCCCAGATCCGTCTGGAGAGCCTTCCTACCCTCAGGCAGATCGACACCCTGCTTGGTTTCATCTGCAAACTGACTGAGGGTGCACTTAATCCTCTCATCCAAATAATTGATAAAGATGTGAAACAAGACTGGCTTCAGCACTGAGCCCTGGGGGACACCACTCATGACCAGTCTCCAACTGGATTTAACTCCATTCACCACAACTCTCTCAGCCCGGCCAGCCAGCCAGTTTTTAGCCCAGTGAAGAGGACACCTGTCTAAGCCATGAGCCGCCAGCTTCTCTAGGAGAATGGGGTGGAAAACAGTGTCGAAAGCTTTACTAAAATCTAGGTGAACAACAAACACAGCCTTCCCCTCATCCACCAAGCGAGTCACCCTGTCATAGAAGAAACCCATGCTGGGTGAGCCTGATCCCCCAGTTGTCCTGGACATGTTGTGTGATCACACTCCATAATCTTCCCCGGTACCGAGGTCAGGCTGACAGGCCTGTAGTTCCTCGGGTCCTCCCTCCAACCATTCTTGTAGATGGGCATCTCATTGGCAAGCCTCCAGTCATGTGGGATCTCCCCCGTTGACCAGGACTGCTGGTAAATGATGAAGAGTGGCTTGGCAAGCTCTTCTGCCAGCTCCCTCAGTACTTTTGGGTGGATCCCATCTGGTCCCATAGACTTGTGAGGGTCTAGTTGACGAAACAGGTCTGTAATTGCTTCCTCCTGAATTGTAGGGAGTTTACTCTGCTCCCCATCATTGTCTTCCAGCTTCAGGGGCTGAGTACCCTGAGGATAACTGGTCTGGCTTATTAAAGACTGAGGCAAAGAAGGCATTTAGTACCTCAGCCTTATTCTTCATGACAGTGTTTCCCTCCATATCCAGTAAAGGATGGAGATTCTCCTTGGCTCTTCTTTTACTGTTGATGTATTTGTAGAAACATTTTTTTTTGTCTTTTACAACAGTTTTATTCATTACTCCCAATTCTTCCAAACACCAGGTGAGATGATAGCCAAATCAGTCAGTGCTCTAGTAAAGCAGGAAGGAAAGTCGGCACAGAAAATTACGTGGACCTGATAATTTTGCCTTTCACAGAGTCAGTGGTTGCTTGTATAATGCTGTTCATGAAGTCTCACAGAACTGCAGGAGCCTTTCACATTTGGCAGAGTTCCACATCATGGCAAGTTACCTTTTTATCCTCTGACTGCATGGGTTATTCTTAGAAACCCTTACTATTAAAACATTTACACTCCTTTTGATAAAACTTTTACTGCTTTGTTTTGTAACAGCTGAACACCATAAAATCCTTTTTATTTGTTTCCTGGTGATTGAAGGGAATAGTCTTACACTGTTGCAGAGAAGAAATCACAGCAGGAAGGACTAGATTCACAAAAGAGTTTTGCTGCAGTGTAGCAGTGCTTTGAGTAAGATACTCAGTAGTATGTAATGACCTGCTAAGACCATGTCAGTCTTCTCCTGCATAAAACACATTTGGGAAAAGAAGGAAGAACAGTTACAGCAAGTTTCTCAGATATGGAACAGTCCATCAATACTAGCATGAGAAATGGAGTTGAAAATTAATTAATTAGAGCTGGGAAAATTAAGGGATGTTCAGGCATCTACGAATTTAGGTTGCAACTGCATGAAGTATAACAACTTGATTATGGATTAAGTTGTCCAAAGTTGCCCAATTAGGGACCTCACTTCACGTGAAGTTAGGCCAAAGTGACTTGGCTCATGTCACCTACAGCCAGGACACTCGACCCACAACCTCTTACTTCCAGACCAGCAGTTTATCATGTCTTTCATGTCCAGAATACAAAAAAAACCCCCACACTCTCAATGTGTCTGTTTCAGCTGATCATACTGAAGTAGTCTGCCTTTTCAAACTTCATGACTGTCTATTTTTAAAGTTATTAGAAACAGAGATGGAAACCAGATTACTCTTTTCTATTTGCAGCAGCCTTTTAGTAGATAAGTAATGGAGTCATATTACTTTCTTAGAGCTAAACTTACCACAATTCATTAATCCCTTCTACTTTGATTTTGCTTTCTAGACTTCTGATCATTTACATTGTCTTCCTGTAGACTATCCTCATCTGACTTAAATAATCCCTTAGAAGTTTGTTCTTGCATAGATGTAATATCTTACGCTTGCCTCTGTTAAATTTAATCTTTTTTTTTTTTTCCAGATTATTTCTTCCATTTCTCAGGATCGTTTTCTAGTGGGAATGCTTAATTCTGTTCTTCACTGTACTGTTTTTATATTCTGGCTTCATGACATCTTTCTGTTACTCAAGTGAATATCCTATGTTGCCAAACTTAATTGATAGGACAGACTTTCCTGAGTGCCACATTATGTTTCTCTTTCATTTGACAGACAATTTCGCTGAGTAATTTTCCAGGCAGTCTTGGATCCATGCTATGTCATCTAACATTGTTTCATTTTCCACATGAAGTAGTACCAGAAGGCTAATAAAATCAAGTAAAGACATCTACTAGTTCTTATGTATTCATCAGACTTCTAGCTGTGCACGTGACATTCATCTGTCATAACTTTTTCTCAACAAATCATCTTGACTATTACTCATCTCTTGTACTAGTGCAAGTATTTATAGGTAGGGTATATCAACTGGTCCAGCCTATTCCTAGGAGCCAAATCTGACCATGCCTCTTCCTTTTCCCATAGCACACTTTCATCCTTTACATTCATGCTGTTAACCTACTTAGGACTTGCACTTCTTATAGAAAATAATAGCCAATCATGGGGTTTTTTTAATAGCCAGGACCTTGTGCCTCTCTAAACACTCCCTACACTTCCACAGCAGTCTCCAGCTGGGGCACCTTATCCTTATCCCCAGGTTAACTGTACAACCACAAGACAAGCAAAGGCCACAGTAATACTTACAGCTTTGGCTGTAGTTATACAATGCATGACGAATCTCACAAATGCTGAAATGCTTGAGATTTAACTGCATAAATACCAGTGTCTTTCTTGTAGTGAGGGGCCCAAAACTGAACACAATATTCAAGGTGTGGCCTCACCAGGGCTGACTACAGGGGAACAATCACCTCCCTAGTCCTGCTGGTCACACCATTTCTCATACAAGCCAGGATGCTGTTGACCTTCTTGGCCACCTGGGCACACTGCTGGCTCATGTTCAGCCGGCTGTTGATCAGCCCTCCCAAGTCCTTTTCCACCAGGCAGATTTTCAGCCACTTTTCCCCAAGTCTCTAGCGTTACATAAAATGAATAATCATAGATAAGGAGGGGTGATCCTTTCTACAAGGGTGAGTTATAGGTGAAGTTGAAATGAGTAGCCTACAAACACACATGCACAAATGAACGCTTGATGCCCACATAGATGCAGAGCTAGACAGGTGTGCCTCGGCACAAGCAGACATAGCAAGGGTCTGGTGTATTGCAGCAGGAGATGCTAGTCTGTTATTAACCCAGTAACAAAGGCTCTCAGACTTTGTAACCTATAATTTTAAATGCTATTTATTAGAGCTAACACTACAAGGAGAGAACAGTATAGATAACCTAGTCCCTTAGATGCAGGGTACCCTGTGGGTGGTGTAGCCTCAGACAGGCCTCTGATCTACCCTGGACAGACCCTGTCCATAGAAGAGATTCTCACATTTTGGTTGTTTGATCTATTATGGGCTTTTCCTAGAAGAAAACAACTCTATGCATAATTTCTACTGTCAAACAGAAAAATTGTTCACATCAAAACTTCTTGTTGCACTGTTCAAAAAAGGCAAGGCAACAAAGGTGGCATAATCACTCGTACCTAGTAAGGGCTCCTCTCTTACAGCAAGCTGGCCGAGTTTGTTCTGAGACCTAGGGATTTGTGCAGCACAACACAGGCCTGCGGGCCGCAGTGTATGTGGCAGTACAGACAGCACAGGCCATCTCAGGTTAACTGTAATGATGTCACAGATGAAAACGTTTGACATGGTTATGTTTTCACAGCAATTCAGAATTTATTAATAGTATGAAGTAAATCAAAGGTTGAATTTTAGCAGCAGTTAATGATTCAGTAAAATATATCATAATCAAAGCAGTGATTTAATTACAGATTCAAAGATTACAAGATTCACACTAACTTCCTATAAGGTATCCTAAATCAGAATGTATAGGTATATATATAAAAATATCAATATAAATATAAATAAACACCAAACATGCAGATATATGCAGACAGGCAGAAATATTTGGGCATAGAACTATATGACATCCACACTTGTGAAGGCAAATGTGTATATTTAAACAAGTGAATAGGTAGAGAGTTGGATGGAGGTAGCTAGGTTCTAGTTAAAATTTCCCTCTTTGAGTTTAGAGTAAATACTCACAATGCAACATAGTGTGCACCACAGTATAAGAAGGACATTGAGGTGCTGGAGCAAGTCCAGAGAAGGGCAACGAGGCTGGTGAGAGGTCTGGAAAACATCCCTTGTGAAGACCAGCTGAGGGAACTAGGGTTGTTTAGTCTAGAGAAGAGGAGAGTGAGAGGAGACCTTATTGCTCTCTACAACTACCTAAAAGGAGGTTGTAGTGAGGCTGGTGTTGGTCTCTTCTCCCAATTTACTAATGATAGGACATGAGGAAATGGCCTCAAGTTGCCTCAGGGGAAGTTTAGATTGGATATTAGGAAGAAGTTCCTTACTGAGAGGGTGGTTAGGCACTGGAACAGGCTACCCAGGGAGGTGGTGGAATCACCGTCCCTGGAGGTGTTCAAAAACTCCCCAGAGCGTTCTCTTTTCCAGGCTGAACAAGCCTAACTCTCTCAGCCTGTCCTCATAGGAGAGGTGTTCCTGCCCTCTGGCCATCTTGGCAGCCCTCCTCTGGACTCGCTCCAACAGCTCCATATCTTTCTTGTGTTGGGGGCTCCAGAGCTGGACACAGTATTCCAGGTGGGGTCTCACAAGGGCAGAGCAGACGGGCAGAATCACCTCCCTCGACCTGCTGGTCGCACATCTTTCGATGCATCCCAGGATACAGTTGGCTTTCTGGGCTGCAAGCGCACACTGTTGCCCAGCCTGTATCTGTGCTTGGGATTGGCTTGACCCAGATACAGGACCTTACACTTGGCTTTGTTAAACTTCATGAGGCTGGTCTGGGCCCACCTCACTTGCTGAGGCTGCACTCGATGCCACTGTCCATGTCACCGACAAAGATATTAAATAGCACCGATCCCTGAGGGACACCACTTGTCACCGGTCCCCACTTGGACATCGAGCCATTGACCACAGCCCTTTGAATGTAACCTTCCAGCCAAATTTCTCCCCTTTTTCCTGATTCCTCTTCTCAGCTGGGGAGGGGTATAGTTTAGCCCAGGACACAGGCTAAGCATAGACAGATAGGAAGAAGGGTAATGGTTTTAAACTGGAAGAGGGTAGATGTAGATATAGATTACACATTAGGAAGAAATTCCACATCAGGAAGAAATTCTTCACTGTGAGGGTAGTGAGACACTGGCCCAGGTTGCCCAGAGAAGTTGTGGATGCCCTCTCCCTGGAAGTGTTCAAGGCCAGGTTGGATGGGGCTTGGAGCAACCTGGTCTGGTGGGAGGTGTCCCTACCATGGCAGGGGGGTTGGAACTATATGGTATTTAAGGTCCTATCCAACCCAAACCATTCTATGATCAATGAATTCCTCCTCTAATTCCAGGACACAGGTCTCAAAATGCTGCATCAGTAGAATCTAGATATATACATATACAACTTTTTCTTTAAAATCATATAAACAGCTTGAGACAATAGAGCTTTGAAATTTGGAACTATATAGGAAACTCTCTTACAGACAAGTTTAAGCCTTAAGGGAGTTAGTTAGAAATTAAATCTGGGCTAATGATTCATAAACAGTAATTTATCTAATAAATATAGGCTTTATTTTGCAAATTGCCTGTGAAACATTTTCTGATTATGTCAAATGTAATGGAATATTTAATGGAATTCAAATGTCATTGCTGTTATTTTGATTTTTCAGAATATTTTATGACAAGGTCACTAACTTTGCACACTATCTTAAGTCTACTTTTCAACATACATTTTTCAATATAAAAACCATCTGATCCTAACCTGACAGCCACATTAGAACCTTATCTGCACATGTCACATTACTGTCACCATCCTAGTCTTTTACTCAATGATTTTCATCTTCATTTCTGTTAATTTAGATCCATAATGTCTTTGAAATTTTTAACCTAACTCTTGGTTGTTGAAGGGAGAAGCTCTAGTGAGCTTCTAGGGAGAAGCTCTATCCTTCATGTTTCATAGGAATTCCTCCAAAACAAGGAGATGCTAAATCTGGTTTTCTGGCTTGCTCTGGACAAATTCTTTTCTTTCAACATTTAAAAAATAAAAAAAAAAAAAATTCTGTCTTGATGTTTCATGTGAGCAGAGTTGCAGGATTTTCCAGACAAATAGTCCATACAATACTTTTAGAAAACAGTAATTAAGAAAAAGTCAATTATTGCAGGTGTAGAAGAGAAGACGCAGCACAGAGGGAAACTTGGCAATGAGATTTCCCAACAGTGAGAAAGAAAAATGACTCAAGGCAAAATTCCATTTGACTTCAGCAGAAGGAGGAACATGCTGTCCTCATTGGTTGGTGTGATCAATATATGTTGAGCTAGAAGTAATGGAATGATTAAAAAAGCAAAACACATGATGATGGTGAGAACATATCTTCCAGTTGTGGACTAGACAGCTAACACAACTCCTACAGAAGTCAACAGAAGTTCTTGGACACACATGAAGCTATCAGGTAATGTTACTGAGAAATCCTAGAAGCTCACATATTTTAAAAATTGACTGGACAAAGCACTGAGGAATATCAAGTAAGTAATAAAACTTAGTGGTAAGGACCTATCTTATAATTCTGAAAACAGCATGAAAGCTGGGTAAACTGAAGCCGTGGAATTGAAGCCAAAATCACTTCTGTATCTATGATACTGTGGTTTTGATAGCTTATGTCTTGACATTCTAGTCCCTAATTTAATTTAATTCTCAGTCTATGTGGAAAATGAGAAGTATTAATGAGAAATAACTCCTATTTTATCCATTTAAATAAAAACAAGGAAGGGAGGGTGGGGCAGGGAATGACAAGAGATCATTAATTATAACTAGATTTTACAGTGTATTCATATGAGTACCTAAAATTAAAATTAGTAATAACGTTAAAAATAGTCTCGGCAAATATATATTTGGTGGATTGCTGCCAACAGTTGCCTGCGCAGACTTGACATGTAACAGGAACATTTATTATAGTTGTGCTTTGCAAGGCCATTGCAACAAATGGTATGTTCAACTTTTCATCACGAAACTCACATTCAAACACTTTCATAGACAAAGATGGAATTAGAGTACTAGACAGAGTACTCCTGAGCTTAATCATTGTCAGACTTTGAGAGTATGGGGATTTTACTCACATATTCAAAAGGAAGGAAAAGCAGGGATATTACATATGCCTTTTATATACAATGTATGAGATATGCTGTCTTTAAGTTACTGAATCTTATAATAAATCATACTAATCATAGACTGTTTGCTGCAACTATAGTGTTGTTTCGCAGCCTTCTGCTTGCATGTGCACACTCATTAAAAAAGCATACTACAGCCTATTGTTACAGAGTATTTTCTCCATAATTTCATTACACTGAGATAAATATCAAAGCATTCAAATCCAGAACAATGACACTTTGATACCAAGCAAGTACTGAAAACCATTACTCTTTTAAAAAATGCCTTTTGTTAAAATTATTGCTTTTATACTTTCTGATCTAAAAATAATTCATTTCCAGGTAGCAATCATGAAAAGTGCAGCTGCACTATTATAATCTGTGGTGTTCAGGATTATCTTTTGTGAGTTCTAAAAAGTTTTTTTCTCTTTCAAAAGTGTCTGCTATTGAACAGGATTTCTGAGTTAATACCTCTAAAACATTCCCTTATCCTTTTTTTAAAGTTTCTTTTAATGACAATATTACTATATTATATAATATATATTCTATATTATATGCTATATATATTATATTACCTACAATCCTTAAGAAAAAAGGTTTTGAAAGTTGCTGGAGATGCTTACTGGTTAAAATAAATAATTACAAATTTTCATTGGACTAGTTATTGGATCTTACTCTGCTTTAGTCTGACTAGCAGTTAGTCTAAGATGCTATCGGTAACAAAAGGTCTCTTTGGTCTGAGCCAAAACTCTACCACATGTTTCAGTCAAGACAGAGAGAGATGTATAAATTGAGAAAATGGCTTTTTCCATTTTTCCATGACCATGGCTGGCCATGGTCATATATAAAGCAAGCTTCAGATACTGCCTCACAACTCATTAGTGAAAATATGATCCATGAACCATATGATGGCTCAGATGAACCTTACTATCCCAATTTGCATTTCTCAATAGCAGCAGTTTTCATGTGTTTCCAAGTGGTGATATAATTTTTTATGAAAAGAGATGTTTCCACTGATTCTCTCACCTGGCTATTGTGCAAGCTATGCAATTCAGCCTGGACTATTTCACTGTAAATGTCTGAAAGAGATCAAAGAGATGATGCAGTGAATCAAACATTTGCAATGTGTTCTGACCACGATCATTCTTCACTCATTTTTAGTTATTTCATTCTTCACTCATTTTTAGTAATTACTGGATGACCAGCATGGTGTCTTGGCACCTGGATGACACCAAATTCCCCACTGACATCACACATCCATTATCCCCAAGAAAATGTGGGATATTCCCCCATGTCTTTTCATTCTTACACTAACAAGTATAAGAAAAAAACTAGCAAAATCTATTCTTGCAAATGCACTGTCACTTCTATCATGGCTGCAGTTCATGTGACTGGCCTTGGCTGTTTGCATTGCTTCAGTAAAATGAACAGACTCACTAATTGTTCAGGTCTTAGCAGAAGAGTTCACTCCTGCTTTACACCCAAAATAAATAATATGATAATGCACTGTTGCTAAGGATAAGCTACTAGCATGTGGGATTTAAATACTACAGGTACCTTCTGGTCAGAAAATAAAACCCAAAGCAAATATGGCAAAACACGCTGTGATCAGTCATTTGTAACATGTTGTAGAAGATGATATGGTATTCGTGGATATATGGTATAGTAAAACTATTTCTTGCATTTACCAGGTCATAAAACACAGTTAAAATTCAGTGTCTGAGGAAAAAAAAATAAATTCATTTGTTACACTCTGAAGACAGAGTTTAAAAAGCTAAGGCTTTGTATCACTTCACTGACTGGGTTGAGTGTACTATATAAATGCTACTACATTAAGCTTTTTTTTTTTTTTTTTTTTTGAGAATCAAATTCTCTATTGTTTAAAATCTAGTGCAAAAATATGCCTTTTTTTTTAAATTTCCTTATGCTGGCTTTCTATATTAGGACCAAAGACGCTGTGTCATCACCTTATGAAGTCCATTATAAACAACAGATTAGACTTTCTCATAGGGGAGTCAAAGCTCAACACATTAACTGTTTATATCCACTGACTGATAGTTTTATGCTTTTCTTGCCTACTTCATTTTATGACCACTAGACACTTTTAACAAGGTGATGTATATGTTTATGGCATGGAACATGCATACAATTTGAGGTCCTGATCATGCTCACACTTCAAGAGGGAGGTGGGACCAAGAGGTCCCTTACTGCCAGCATTTCTGTCATTTTGTGAATAAAGGCGCTGGTAGTGAGCATAGTAAGAAAAAGAACACTTCAGTTCTTTTCTACTGATATTTCTCCTCCTGGAAGAAGGGGAAATTATTCAGTAGGATTTTCCTTAGCTTCAGTCCTGTTTTGTATTCGTGTTCCACAGATTATCCTCTGAATTACATAGTCGTGGAAGATCCATATACATTAATAGCCATTGTTAGACTATATTTATAAAGTAAGTCTAAAGCATACCAATTACAGTAGTCACACTCAGACCCAAAATATGAAAGGGTTACATTACAGCAGGAATTAGCAGAACTGCAATGCAGCAGTGTGGGCAGACATAAGTCTATGAAGCAGATAGGTGAAACCTGGATACATAATAGATTATTTATTAATTTACAGACCAAAACCAATTCACATAATTATTGCCCTTCTAATAGATGTATTGAAAAAAAGAAATATTACTTAACAGGATGACTAAGACTCACAAAAGGAATATGACTGTAGACACAGAAATACAATGGCCACTGTAATTCTAATAATTTATGCCAAAAAAAGGAATTGAAATTAAGCAACACCTAACATTTTTGGCATAAATAGGACAGTAAAGATTGTAAGCATCATTAGTGGACCATCAGTGGAACAAGAATCACTTGCACACAAATAATGATCCTTCCATATTGCCCCCAAATGGATTAGTGTAAAGCTAATGTAATATTGTCGACCTGAGTTCACAAAATGAGCCAGAAACAGCTGCAAGAGATGTGAATTATTCCATCCAGCCCTGTATACCTTGCATATCCATGTATATATGTTTTGAAAATGC
Source organism: Podargus strigoides (assembly GCA_028020825.1). Classification (NCBI taxonomy): domain Eukaryota; kingdom Metazoa; phylum Chordata; class Aves; order Caprimulgiformes; family Podargidae; genus Podargus; species Podargus strigoides. The sequence goes on along the minus strand of CM051663.1, from coordinate 63,114,776 downwards.
CACAGGAGTGACAGTTGTAATGTTGAGTGTGCCATTTTACAGCAGTCAGGTAATCAACATCTTGTTTGTGGCTCTACTAGTTAAGCTAGACCTTCCAGTATTTCCTTACAATAAGTATTTAATTAATTTAAATACTTCCTGTTCCATAGAGCCGAGAAGCAGCATGTTGGGAGCTGGACCTTAATTCACATTTGCAGCTCGTGAATGGAGGACAGAGCACATAGACGTCACATGAACCGCCTGGAAAAAAAATCTAATAGGCAAGACCCAGCAAGGTGTGGGAGAGAAACTGGTAGTAAATTGTTTTTTTCATGGTCAAATGTGATACAACGTGATTTTCAGCCAAGAACAACCTGAGATTCACTGCAAGAAGAGTACAGAGAGATTATATGGAGAAAGTGATGAAAAAATGCTTAAATGTTATGTACATTTCAATACTTCAACTAATTTTTCTCTGAGACAAAAGAAGAAATATATTTATTACAATTTATTATGGGTTTGGAATATCATTCCCATGTTAAATTCAAGGCTTAGTCCTAGATTTTAGATTAGTTCTGAATTTTCCAGCTGCACTATGTAGCTGAAACAAATGTCCCAGAGACCTCACAAAAAAAAGAGATTTGTTTCCTGAGTGTATTGTCAATTCCAAATTTTGCAATTCCAGAATTTTCAATATGCTAAAGAAAGTGGCATTCTGAAGCCCATGTATGAAAATTGCAACATAGATTCATTACTGAAATTACATCTATAAATGTAATTCAGTACTAAATTACAAATTCTGTAATTTGTGTAAACATATAAGAATAAGTAATAATAACATACAATAAAATAATGAGTAATACAGAACTCAAAGCTAGTATTGCCAAGTAATTGCACTTTAGTAACAGTGATGATGTGCCCAGGCAGCCAAGAAGTCCAACAGCATCCTGGCTTCTATCAGAAACAGTATGGCCAGCAGGACTAGGGAGGTGATTGTGCCCCTGTACTTGGCACTGGTGAAGCCACACCTCAAATACTGTGTTCCGTTTTGGGCCCCTCACTACAAGAAGGACATTGAGCTGCTGGAGTGTGTCCAGAGAAGGGCAACAAAGCTGGTGAAGGGTCTGGAGCGCAAGTCTTATGAGGAGTGGCTGAGAGAACTGGGGCTGTTTGGTGCCCTGGTTCCCCAGGCACAGCCCCATGGACAAGCCATGCAGTAGCCCCGAGTCAGCTGAGAGTTCCGCTCAAGGCAGCTGACTCACAGGTGTATCCCACACCACCTCATCATGCTCATTATAAAAGGAGGGAGCTCAGTAAGGGTAGAGTTCCTCCTCTTTCTGGGGCTCCTTCCTCTTGGCCATCTACTCCTTCTGTTGACCTCTAGGACCAGATTAGTAGAACTTTGTATACTTTATGTCCACTGTTGTATTAGTTTTTTTATTTCATTAAATCTGTTTCTACTTCAGCCCATGGGCCTTCTCTTTTTTTTCCCTGTTTCCCCTTCTCAGCTGGGGAGGGAGCATTGGGTGGTAGAAGAATGGCTGTAGTTCAGCCCCGGGTACTGGCTAAATGTAGACATTTGGTCTGGAGAAGAGGAGGCTGAGGGGAGATCTTATCACTCTCTACAACCACCTTTCAGGTAGCTGTAGTGAGGTGGGAGTTGGTCTCTTCTCCCAGGTAACAGCGATAGGACAAGAGAAATGGCCTCAAGTTGTGCCAGGGGAGGTTTAGATGGGATATTAGGAAAAATTTCTTTACCGAAAGGGTTGTCAAGCACTGGCACAGGCTGCCCGGGACAGCGGTGGAGTCCCCATCCCTGGAGATAATTAAGAGCTGTCTAGTTAGGGTGCTGAGGGAGATGGTTTAGTGGTGTCATGGCAGTGCTGGGTTAATGGTTGGGGCTGATGATCTCAGCAGTCTTTTCCAAACAAGGCTTTCCTGTGATTCTGTGATATCTAAAATTTCCTGATGTTTGCTGTTGCCATAGTTAAAATGGTCTGCTAGATTGCAGCTTACATAGATTTTTTGAAGTTGTGTTCAAATAAACTAATAAAAAGCTGAATAGCCAGAAATTATTTGCTAAAATGTGTATGGAAAACCTTTGTAATCCCCACAAAAATGGCAACAAAGCTCCAGCAGAGAAACTAGTTTTCTTTTATCTTCATAGTGTGTCTGTTCTCCAGCTGTGAAACTTGAACATTTTTTCCATTTCTACAAAGACAGTCACATTGAGATCTTTTCAGTCATTGGCAAGCACTTCTTCTGCTGCATTTTTCCTAGAAACAGAACTTTTCATAGAACCATAGAACAGCCTTTGTTGGAAAAGACCTCTAAGATCATCAAATGCTATGGGCATCATTTAGTTATTGCTGTTAAGGAGAGGCAGATTAAAAACGGGAGACGAAAGGCCTTTGAAAATAACATAATTCTGAATCTCTTATTTTCTCTAAAACATTTAAATCTAAAAGGTTGGGGTTTTTTTAAATGAAGATACACAGACCCTCCTCTGGATTTTGTACTGTAAAATCCTGTTAAACAACTTGGAGGGCAAAATGACCTGGCAGACTAAATCTTCTCAACCCTGAACTCTGTTTCACAGACCACAATATAGTTCAGGATGGATAAAAATTAGGTTTATAAGTATGAAATGAAGAAAATATAATTTAGCACAAGTATATTTTCTTACCCTATAGCATGACAAACATTTTTCTCATTCTTTCTCTGTTCATCATCTTCCATAACCACATCCAGAAAGGTAATGTCTAATTGAAGAAAAAAATCAACATAGTAAATAACACATCATATTTTACAATTCACAATTTTACAACACCTAACTTTAGTGGCATGCAAACATTTTCTTTTTTGACTATCTAAAGAAATGAGATATGTTGATTTTTTTTTTTTTCAGTATTCAAACAAATAAGGACTATCTCATATAAAAGGCAGTTCTTATTTGAAGGCTGTGAATATATGTATTCGGCGTATGTGTACTATTTGCTAAACAAAAATGTTGATTTCAACCTTTGCTGTTATGATTCTTAGTATTTGTTAAAATTGAGTTATATATGAAAAAATCTGTTCTGCAAGGTAAATTTCTGCAAGGATTACAACTAGCTTAGTGTATTTCTAAGAAGACATATAGAACTTGACAGCAAAATATGCTTAAGGGCCATTCCTTACTGTAATTTAATACTGGAATTTTAGCCCTGACGGGACCAGCATAACGTGTCACCATAGGGAAACATCAGAAAAAGAGTAAAAGCAAGGATGTGGTCTGTGCATGAATTTGCAGATAAAAATTAAATAGCTCTTTATGAGAAACACCTGTCATAACTTATCTTGCCTTGCCCTTACAATTTAGTACATAAAAATCATACATAACACGTATCAGGAAAGCTACCAGATATTATCTTCCTTACCTCAGTACTTTACTGAAATTCATTGTGTTGTGCCTTACAACACATTTCAGTTCAGGAAGAAGAATACCACATCAGAGCAATATATTTAATATTTTTTTTTCTTCTTTTTTTTTTTTTTTTTCTGATAAGAAAGTACAGATCAGAGTTTCAGCAGATATCTGAGTGTTAATATTTTCCCCTACTTATACAAAACTAAGTGTAGTTCTTTGTTTAGAAATGTTAAACACTGAACCAAGGGTGTCCAAACACTGAATCAAGTGTCTCCAAAGTTCTAAATTTGAAGGGAGTCCTTCAGTACATGCCTACGTTATAATTTTATTCATAAATATAATTTCACACTGTTTGTATTGTTACTTTAATTTTTCTTTTAGTCCACATACACTGTCAGATTTGGACTTCGCAATGATCAAAAAATACCTACAAAGTTGCCAGAAAGTCTAAAATCTGCTTTCTTACATTTCACAAGAATGAGTTATGTATAAAGTCAATTCAGATTTGCATTTAATCTGTGATCGATATCATAATGCATCATTTTTCTTCAAATAACATTCTGAAGACAATTAAAAAATTATTTAACTTTAGTCTTTCATTACACTTTATTGTGAATTGTTTGAACTATGTTTTTTGGTTATGTTCCTTACTTTCAAGCTGGTTTTGTTCATTTAAAACATTTTTTATTAAAAGGTTATTTTAAAAGCCATTTTATAGGTAATATTTTAGTTTCAAATGTTCCAACTTATTTTCCAGATTGAAAGTAGAAGATAAGACCATGTTATTTTGTTTTAATAAAACTCTTTAAACTTAGGAGAGTGAATGAAATTCAGGAACAAAAGTTCTTAATCATCTTCTACTCCTTCCTTTCCCATATCCATGACTGAAGCAATGTCCCTGATAGCCAATTAAATCTTTATGTATTTTATAGTAGCTGAATACAATGAGCTTCAGCTTCTGACATAAAAATTACCAACTTTATGTAGGTTAATTTCTGTATAGTTTATTAGTGTTGTCATAATAGTCAATCCACGCATTATTAAATTTATTATTTGCCACCATAAATGAATCACATAATATTTTCTGTAACTGAGTTTAAATAAATTGCTTTCTATATATGGTGTCATTAAGTGGATTTAATTGTCTTTATTAGCCAAGACAAATTGCAACATTTAACAGTGAAGACATGATTGAACCTTAAAATATTCACAATGAAAACTTAATGTGTTCATTGAATATTTACATTCAACTTAAACATTTACATTGTATTATTGATCTTCTGCATCTATGAAGATTTGTATTTAAGTATGTTAAGCTAAAGTAAGGAGATGACAACTCAGGGGAAAAGAACTGCAGAAGATTCACAAAGGAGAAGAGAAGGAGAAAATAATTTAATAATTTAATAATTTAATTTAATAATTTAATAATTTATTGCATTTAAATGCAATAAAAAATTAGGAAGTTCTAATCGTGGAACACACAGATGAGAATCAGTACAGAGCAGTGAATACAATAGCTAACACAGGTCTTTTGCTGGTCTTCTAGAAGGATTTACTTCAGTAATCCAGGGCAATAAGCCTTATTTGTAGCTATTGCTACTTCCTCAGTGTTGAGAGACATTCCTCAATTTTTGCTCCAAGGTATAGCAACTTCTTAGTGGATCTGTGTAAATGCATGTTTGCTTTCTTCACGTTGATCTTTCTCGATGAGGGCTCCAACACTCAGGTTCCTATTCCTGTTTTTTTTTTCTGCAGGTGTTTTACAGATGAGATACTCAGAACCTCCTGCATAAGCTGTATAGAATTTTTCCCCATGAATATTACAAATAATTTCAGGTGCGTTTTCCCCCAGCTATGCCTGCATTTTCTGCCATCACAGTCCTCTCCATTCCAGCTTTGGTAAGTAACTCCTGAGTCTTGAGTCCTGAGGGCTTTGCAAGCCCTGTCAGGATGAGTCCAGGGCAGCGGTGGAGTGTCCATCCCTGGAGGTATGTAAGAAATATGTAGATGAGGTGCTGAGGGACATGGTGTAGCGGTGACTTGGCAGTGCTCGGTTAATGGTTGGACTTGATGATCTTAGAGGTCTCTTCAAACCAAGGCTGTTCTGTGATTCTGTGAGTCTTGTCAGCAGGTCAACAGAGAATGTAGGAGAGGTGCAGCAGTGTTGACAGCTAGAGAAATGGTGGCTACAAGGGGTTAAGGGCAGGGTGCCTGCTCTGGAGAAGGTCACATGGGTATCAGAGCCTGGAAGAGACATTGTAGTCAGGAGAGACCAGAAGCATTGCCTGTGATTGTGGAAGCACACAACTACTTCCACAACTATTTTTAATCAAATGTGGGGTAAAACTGGCAGAGCCAAATTTGCCATGCTTTTTGAGGCAGGATGCACTTTCAGGTACCTCTGGAAGGGGAGAAAGGGTTTGGGGACAATTGGGGAGGGTATTTCTGATAGGAAGGACTTTCTGGGAGGAAAAGTGGGAAATGGGGAATTAGGACGTGGTAACCTGGAAAATGGGAGCTACAGGACAGAAGGAACAAGATGTCAGTACAGGGAAACCCAGCTACCTTCTGTGTCCTGTCCTTTCCCAACTGCGTCATCTCCATGCTTTCTATGACATTCCTACAAAACTCTTCTTTCCTTTTTTGTTTCTCTATTGCATATGATAGGCCAATCTAAATGTTAAGATAATACCATACAACCTCTCCCTTGCACCCCTTGGGGGAAAAAATAAAAGCTAAATTCTAAGGTACTTTTCATTAGCAATAATACATTTAGTTGTAAGACTACCATTATAATTACATTTGAGTTACGCTGTTGCTACTGGCATGAGGCAAAATAATCATGTTTGAACTGCTTAAATTTATTTCCATCAACTTTATTAAACATGCACAGAGTTTTTAGATCAATGATAAAACTGTATTATGTTACACTTATCTTCTCAGTAAATCACAGATTATTAACATTTACAATAATTACTTCAGGTTTTATAAGACATTGATTGTGGTAGATTTGTCAATAACTATCTTGAGAGTTATCTCAGTTTGTAAGGTACTGCAGGTTAGAAAATTGGATAGGTCTGGTCACCAAACAGTGAAACTAAGGATCAAAAATATTCTTAGGTTTTCTAAAAGAAGATGTTACCAGAACCAGTGGAAGCGAGAAATAATATGGAAAGGAAGGACTGGAAACATTGCCTTGCAAACTTGTAATTGCGAAAAACTTTTTCATAGAATCATAGAATGGTTTAGATTGAAAGGGACCTCAAAGGTCACCTAGTTCCAACCCCCCTGCCATGGGCAGGGACACCTCCCACTAGACCAGGTTTCTCAAAGCCCCATCCATCCTGGCCTTAAACACTTCCAGGAACGGGCCTGGGCATCCTGTTCCAGTGTCTCACCACCCTGACAGTCAAGAATTTCTTCCTAATATCTAATCTAAATCTCCCCTCTTCCAGTTTAAAGCTATTACCCCTCATCCTATTGCTACATGGCCTTTTAAAAAGTCCCTCCCCAGCTTTCTTGTAGGCCCCTTCAGGTACTGGAAGGCCACTATAAGGGCTCCCCAGAGCCTTCTCCAGGCTGAACAACCCCAACTCTCTCAGCCTGTCCTCGTAGGGGAGGAACTCCAGCCCTCTGATCATCTGTGGACCTCCTCTGGACTTGCTTCAACAGGTCCTTCTTGGGGGCCCCAGAGAGGAACACAGCACTCCAGCTGAGGTCCCATGAGAGTAGAGTAGAGGGGCAGAATCACCTCCCTCAACCTGCTGGCCATGCTTCTTTTGTTGCAGCCCAGGAGGACCAGGGCTTGTGCATGTGAGGCTACTGCTATCTGTCTATAGAGGGCCTCATATGCTTAGTCTTCCTGGCCAGGTGGCCTGTAGCAGACCCCCACTATAATGTCTCCTGTCCCTCCCCTCCCTTCAAGCCTGATCAATAAGCTCTCAGTTGGCTTCTCATCCATCCTCAGGCAGAGCTCCATGCACTCCAGCTGGTCACTGACATAGAGGGCGACACCTCTTCCTCATCTCCCCTGCCTGTCCTTCCCAAACAGCCTGTATCCTCCCATTCCAACACTCCAGTCATAGGAGCCATCCCACACTGTCTCCATGACGTCAATCAGATCATAGCCCTGCAGGCATGCACACATCTCTGACTCCTCTTGTTTATTCACGGAATCACAGAATTGTCAGAGTTAGAAGGGACCTCTAGAGATCATCCAACTCCCCTGCTTTAAAGCAGGATCCCCTAGAGCACATCACTCAGGACTGCGTCCAAGCAAGGCTGCAAAATCTCCAGAGAAGGAGACTCCACACCCTCTCTGGGCAGCCTGTGCCAGTGCTCTGGCACCCTCACCCAAAAGAAGTTTTTCCCTTTTGGTTTTTTTTTTTTATGCTGGGTGTTCCTGTTTCTGTCTTGGGGAAGGCAAAGCATGGCTCCACCAATCATTTCTTGCTCCCTGGTGTTCCTTAACCTTTCTACTTCCTCTCGTACCTCTGCCGGCAGGCTGAGCAGATCGTCCCCCTGGTCACACCACACACAGCTGTTCCAACTGCTGCTGTCTGTTACCAGAGACAAGCTCTGGCACTCCTTGCAGCCGGATACCTGGATGGCTGCATGTTTCCATGGGAGCTCTGTCTGGGTTGCCACATCCATTCTGATGAGTGCAGATGACAGAGATTTCTGCCAGTGGACACCACAGCTAAGATCCTTCTGAGATGGTGGTAAACATCACTTGCGTTCACCTCCTGAGCTGGTAGGGTCACTACGCTTTTCCTGTGTACCCTTCCGCACAAACTGTCGCACCGTGCTCTGGTCACTCACACTCCCTGGGCTGCTTTTTAGAGGCATGGGGGTGATCACCATTGCTCTGGCAATGCTCAGGCCTCGTCAGCTTCTCCTGTGAGAGCTGCCAGCTCCTGGTGGTTCTTTCTGCTGCCCTGGCACTTCCTCAGGAAAACGTCGAGAAAACCCCTCTATGCACCAAGATCTGCCGCTCTGCTCTGTGGAGGGTTGGGCCAGCACAGGAGCAGCTCCCCTCAGCAACTGACTGCTGGGATCTGTCTTTCTTTTTATAGGGACAAGTTTCAGGGTGTAACAATATCCATGTCTTTCTAAAGATAAATTTTTACAGTTGACATATTACTGTCTGTTGCTGTGGTGAAATATATTTCGAGGCCCTGTCAACCACTGATTTTCATGTGACTTTCAAATCTGGACATTACTAGTAATATTATTGATTTTTTAAACTATGCATGTGTAGCACATCTAGACAAAAAAAATGGCAGAAAGCTGATCATTAAAAGGAGAAAGGAAAAAGAAGGGTAACTTAGACAGGCTAAGTTAATCTGATCATATTTCTAATATATACTTTACTTTCCTTTTAAAAAAGAGCAAGCCAAAGATTCTGGGAGAGTATTATCATCAGTCTGAGAACAATAGCCTTACAGAAAGATCCTTTTGAGCCACGTGCATACGATGAGGGAATTTATAAGAAGACAGAGCGACCAACACGCTACAAAAAGCAGTTCTAGGGGCTGTAAATCAGGTCCAACTATATATAGGCTGTGGTCCTTAAATAAATGTTTCATAAGTAAGCAAAATATCTAGTGTGTTAAATACATGCCACATAACTTCATTAATTTGCCCATTGCATTATAGAATAGACTGTATTAACAACTTGGAATAGAGTGACAAAAATAATCTGATACGAAAAAACAGAAGGGTAAGATTTAAATAAATTGCGAGAAGCTCTTCTACATTTTTGTGGTTATCCTGTTAAAACGATTCAGGGAAGAGGTCACATCTGTATGTTTGTGTCATCCACATGCAGAGAAGTTATGCAATGACTGCTTAGAGAGATATAATTCATCCACCTATGGCTTATGTATTTTAGTTCTTTGAAACAGACTGTCTAGAAGCCTTATGCAATTACACAATTTAAAGAAATTCTCAGGTTTTGGATTGCCCTATCTAAATTGTATTAAATCCATCATGATTAAATTATTTCATCAACTGGTTTTCCATAGTCAAAGCTGAAGCACTTCTGATATTTAAGAAATTAGGAATCCTGTCACCTACTTCTGTTAGTGCAGCATGTGCCTTTTTGTAATGTTGTCATTTCTTGGTATTAATACAACTCTCTACTGTCCTTCTATTCATTTCAGCAATTTCACATGCTTTTATGTAACAGGACACATTAAAAGAATGTTTGACATTTAGTTTGCAATATAAATGTGCAGCCCTAGATCGACAAGGTTGATACAAAACCCTTATATGATTACACAGCTCAAGCATTTTAAAAGTACATATTATGTAGCTTGTCAGATGCACCAATTTTTGAAGATAAATTTGACAAAATTCATGTTTGATAAGAAACACATGAGCGAAGTGAAAATTTCTCTTCTAATCCATCAGTCACAGACAAACCATATTTCCTGTGCTTCATTTAATCTTCTATCTGTGGTGGTGAAATGAGTTCTATTGGTTAAATAACACTACAATAGTTAGAAAATAATCATAGAATCATAGAATGTATTGGGTTGGAAGGGATACTCAGGGGTCATCTAGTCCAGCCCCCTGCAGTGAGCAGGGACATCTTTACCAAATCAGAGACACATCAAGCATGACCTTGAATGTCTTCAGGGATGGAGCCTCCACTACCTCCCTGGGCAACCTGTTCCAGAGATCCACCACCCTCATTGAAAAACTTTTTCTTTACATCTAACCTAAATCTACCCTTTTCTCGTTTAAAGCCATTATCCCTCGTCCTATTGCTACATGCCCTCATGAACAGTCCCTCCCCTGCTTTCTTATAGGCACCTTTCGGGTATCACATTTCTAACCACTGATGGAGGCAGACCACAGCTACACAGAACTGCTGTGATTTGCGTTATTCATAGAACGTTGACAAGCATATAGGACAAAGATCATTCTTGTTGCTCCTACCTCGATACACGCAAAAAATGAGACAAGCTGTCAGGCTGATATGATCACAGTATACTAATCCACATTGAAGTGTAGTGGCCTAGAAAGTAAATAGTAGAGAAGAAAAACTCTAGATGCACAGGTAGAATGGGTAAATCTGCATGTGGAGCTGGGGAATGTGCCTAGATTACACGGCAAGAGAAGGTGTGATGGGACTTTATTGGTTATGTGCAGTTATAGTCAACTCTGACAGTGTAATAATACTATTATAAGTCGTAAAAACATTCCATATCAACAAGTACTCAGAGAAAGAAAAGATACAGGACAGAAGAGCTGGAAAAAAAATCTTATGCAGAAAGATGGGAACTAAATGGGCATTCCAGAAAGAAAAATTGCTATTGTTCCCATAGGACAGGAAAAGGACAGGAGACGCAGGAAAATCTTCAACCAATATTAATTGGTGCAATTAAAAAAAAAAAATCTTACTTTGCTCTGACTACATTTCCTTTTAAAGGTTTTATGTTTCAAAAGCTTAAAAATTAGATTGCAAGTAATCTGGGCTTCTTTTTAAAAAAGTGAAAACACTTTGAAAACTCACAGCCTTCTGTAAGAAGTCCTGTTCTCTTGTTAATTGGATCTAGTATCCATGTTTTTCCATTAAGGTCTGTCTTGACACAAATATAGACAATCTAACAGACTTGATAGTAAAAGATAAAAAAATCCCCCACAATAACAACATTGGTAATTAGCTTAAAGCATAGACACAAAATTGATTTAGATACCAACTGAAATTCAAAGACTCCTTATGCACTCTCATGGAAGGGCAAATGTGGGGGTAAACAAATTTACTTGACATGGACTAAAAATGCACATGTGCAGTCATGTACCTTTACTCATTTGATTCATGAAAGGTTATGAAATCTGCAATAAAAAGTGTGTGTGACAGCTTTAACAGGACTCATATTGTCTAGGAATGCACTACTGAGGCCACAAGAAGACAGAAAGATATAACAATAATACACAGTAACATGTCTATTACATATGTTTGGTGAACAGTGTTTGTGTAATTAGACTTAAACACCATAACTGGGAATATATCATTCTAGTTTATACTAAACTCCCATCAAGACCTTTGTTCTCTGATGGAAAGAACGGTAATTTCACTCTGGGAAATCATATAGAATGTATTTCACCTCAGTCTTAAAAATGGTGAAGAACTGTAGCTTATTTTAGTATATCTAAATAAATTATGAACTATACTTCTTTGATTATTCTATTTTACATGTAGACTAGGCAGCATAATGTAATTACACTTCAATTTATTGCTTTATGGTGTGACTTTAGTTGCAGAATCAATTATGTTTAAAGAACAGTGAATAATTGTAACATATATTAAAGAAAACTGTGATATTTGTGAACTTCCTAAATTGAAAGAAATTATTCAATGAATTTAGCACCTTTTGCAACAATCTATTCATTGATTGTAATTTTGAGACCAGAAGCTCAACAGATAGTGAGCAAAGAAAGTTATCTAGAAACTAAAGCAGCAAATCATTATTAATTTTTAAAATAATGCCAGAAAAGCAGTTTGGAAATACATTACTGCCAGTGAGGAAAAAAAAAAATCTGTATCTATTACCTTCATTTATGAAATCTCTTAAGTATCCATATTTAGAAAGGAAAGAAATGAAGCCTTTTTTTCTTCAGTAATGAACATTATTTAAAATACTTGTCTGCCTTTTAAGTTTCTTTTCTGAATTACACTTGACCATTGATTTCTCATTGAAATTTATCAACTGTCAAGACATTGGATGTGAAAATAAGTTTGGCTCAGTAGGGATTCAAATGAACTGAGGAAATTAGATTAGTTGGGTTCTGATCTTGAAGCTTATTATCCTTTGGAGAAGAAAATGGTGTGAAGGTGAGAAACTTGGCAAAAAAGAAGGTAAAGGATCCCTGGGGATAATTACATTACAGGTTTTTATAGGAGGGAGATATCACTGCAGATGTGGAAATAAAATATACTTAGCTTGATTTAAAAAAAAACAAAACAAAACAAACACACCAAAACGAAACAACAAACAACACAATTACTTCTATGAATCAAGGAAATCCAGCTGCAACAATTTTGACTATGAATTTCTTTTTTAAATCTTTTTTGCATTTCTGAAAACACTTCATTCTTATAAATTTAAATGGATTTAAAGCTTCTCTTATACCCTAACAGCTGATCATAATTAACCATAACTAATACTGAATGAGTAAAAACATTTTAAATTATTCCTCTTTACTGACTTATTTCTCCTGTGTCTGTACACTTGTGAATTTGGTCATCTACTACCAGACATATGACTCCACCATGCCATTTTAAGTGCACAGAATAATTCAGGATGGAAAAAAAAGGGCTGGTACCAGGTACAGTCCTATTCAATATATTCATTAATGACCTGGACGAAGGGACAGAGTGTATCCTCAGCAAGTTTGCTGATGATACAAAGCTGGGAGGAGCAGCTAACATGCCAGAGGGCTGTTCTGCCATCCAGCATGACCTGGACAGGCTGGAAAGCTGGGCAGGGAGGAACTTAATGAAATTCAACAAGAGCAAGTGCAGAGTCCTGCATGTGGGGAAGAACAGCCCTATGGATCAGTCCAGGCTGGGGGCTGAGCTGCTGGAGAGCAGCTCTGGGGAAAAGGACCTGGGAGTCCCGGTGGACAACAGGCTGACCACGAGCCAGCAATGTACCCTTGCGGCCAAGAAGGCCAATGGTATCCTGGGGTGCATTAAGAGGTGTGTGGCTAGCAGGTCAAGACAGGTTCTCCTCCTCCTCTACTTTGCCCTGGTGAGGCCTCATCTGGAGTACTGTGTCCAGTTTTGGGCTTCCCAGTTCAAGAGGGACATGGAGCTACTGGAAAGAGTCCAGCACAGGGCCACTAAGACGATGAAGGGATTGGAGCATCTCCCATGTGAGGAAAGGCTGAGGGATCTGGGTCTCTTTAGCTTGGAGAAGAGGAGAGAATCTCATTAATGCTTATAAACATCTAAAGAACGGGTGTCAGGAAGACAGGGCCAGACTCTTCTTGGTGGTGTCCAGTGACAGGACAAGGGGCAATGGGCACAAACTGGAACACAGGAGGTTCAATTTAAACACAAGGAAACAATTCTTTCCTGTGAGGGTGGCAGAGCACTGAAACAGGCTGCCCTGAGAGGTTGTGGAGTCTCTGGAGACATTTAAAACCTGTCTGGATGTGTTCTACTCTAGGATCCTGCTCTAGCAGGGGGCCTGAGCTAGACGATCTTCAGAGGTCCATTCCAACCCCTACCACTCTGTGATTCTGTGATAAACCTGTCAAAGTCATCTAGTCTCACTTCAGCACTTAGTGATGACTTTAGAGCTTTAGTAAGTTGCTCAGGGACTTGGTGAATTTTGGTTACCTCTCATCATCCTTTCACTACACCTCTGGAAAAAAAACTAGCTTTAGTTTCTTTATAATCTGCTAACAGGTAGATGAAGACAGTGATAAGATCTCTTTCCAATACAGTCTTCTCCAGGCTAGAAGAGCCATTTCCCTCAACCCCTCCTCACAGCCCAAGTGTTCTGGCTCATGATCACCTCATAAGCACTCTTCAGAAGTTACTACAGTTTATCAATATCTCTTCTCTTTGTAAAGTCTCAAACTGGACACAATAGTAAAGATGCAAAATTCAAGTAGTTACTATAGGGAGTAATCACATCTCTTGATCTTCTGGTGTTGCTCTTGTTGCACTTATTAAGCACATGCCTTTTTTAGACACATGGCTACACTGCCCAGCTCATGTCCACCTTTTTGTCCATCAGGACCCTAGTCCTCTTCTGCACAGCTGTTGTACAGGGCTATTCCATTTCAGGCACAATATTTTGCATTTGCCATTACAGATCTTAATGTGCCTCCTGCGAGCCAGTTCCTCCAGCATGTATAAGTCCCCTTGAATGGCAGCCTTGCTCCGTGCACCCAGTTTGGTGTCACCCACAGACACAATGATAGTGTCTTCTCTTCCACCACTCACCCTAGTCATTTCTGAAGATGGTAAGACCATGTTGGACCTCAGATCAAGTACTGAGAAACTCCATTTGTAAACAGCCAGTAGATAGGCTTTGAATATCAACCTTCTGAGCTTACCCATGCAGGCAGTTTTTGTCTGTTTTGTACTCCACCCATTCAGTCCATAACTTCCAGGTTTGGTTACCACAGTAGTGTAAGAGAATATGCCACAGGTCCTCCGAACATCAAGTTAAATCCTGACTGCTGTCCCCTCTTCCACTCAGCTAGTCATGCCTTCATAAAAGACAAAGATGACTTCGTCAGCTTCCTCATCTTGACAAGGCCTTTTGCAGGAGATGCCCACAGTGACATCCTCTTCCCTTCTCACCTTGACTCATGGGTTTCTTGCCTTCTTGCCTGCTTGCCTCCCTTGCCTGCCCCACATCCACCCATTGCAGTACTTTAAGACATGCAAACTATTCCATCAGCTCTCTGTAATCCCAGCAGTGGCGTAAATCTGTGCCACAACATGAACATAAATTCCTCCTGTTAGTTACGAAAACTGCAGGAGTTTCTGTACAGAGACATGTCATCTTTCTTTATTCTATTTGATATTCAAGATATGAAATCACATTTAATTGCAAGCCCATTATTCTTCCAAATAGCTTTGCATCATATAAATTAATTTGTCTCTAATAAAAATTAATGTTTAACAAAATTATTGGTAATTAATTAATTACCAAGATTAAAGGTAATCTAATAGCAAGGTCAAACACTTTCAGGAGTAAGCACTTTTTCTAAAACCATTAAATGTAAAAGAATCAACAGAGTCTGGGGTTAACCTGGACATTATATGCATGGTCCAAGTTACACACAGGCAGACATTGTATTTTAGTTACAGGGGAAAAAAAAAAAGGAAAATAAAAAAAATAAAATACGAGAGAGAAATCATCTTCAACAGCTCAAACACAGTTTTTGTAGTTAATGTCAGCAAATGAGCTTTTGTTTCCCATACCACATATAAATTGTGGTTTTGTTCTACTATTGCAAGGTCTGTACTCTTGTATTCATCACTTTGGCTTCTGTCTCACTGCATGTTCAGCTTTGCAGGTGAATACTTTTCCCAGCTGGACACCAGCTGCCAGACCTTAGCTGACATTAAACCCTAGTGGTTAATATGAGCAGGATCAATCACAACTGACATATTAAATACCCTAGTGAAAATTACAAAATACTGGTATTATTCAATTTCTCGTCTGGAAGGAATGCTTAGGATATTATTTTACCTCAGAAACATGGAGTCATATGGCCTTTCCTGAAATGGCAGTTCCTATATTGGAGGAAATATTAATGACTTTTTCACCCTATGAAAACAATTGTTATCAAGGGAGTTCTCTCTGTATTCTGCGTCTGTGGGATACAGGTACTGTACCACACAGATTTGGGGCTACCAGTTGACTGTAAATGCTTTCAACACCACAGTTTCTCTTTAGTCCTTTGATACCAAAGGTATAGGATCTAGTGCAAGGGCATGTACAGCTGATTGGAACCTGGTATATCTGCTACATGTTCTCAGACATCCAAGTGTTGTCTCTCAGCCCTGTCTTCCTCCAAAAGGGTGAGTAAATCTCTAGCTCTACATGTGGCAATATTGTCCCTGAAACTCTTTTATATTTCTCTTAGTTGTTAAACATCCACAATGCTCTTTAAATAAGACTAGAACTCACAACAGATGGCAGTTTACTTTTTCAGTAATGTGATCTTTCTTAATTTACAAAGTTTAAAGTAGAAGTTTACACCAGAGCCTTATTTTCCCTGTTCCTTGTCAATGCTTTAATCTGAATTCTTGCTTTCAGGCAAATTTGACCCAGGAGGTTTGGAGGGTGGGGGTGGGGTGAGGGGGGAAGAAGGAAAAAAAGGAGAAAACAACTGACCAATCAACCCCTACATCCAAAAAACAGGCTTCCCTTTGTCCTTTATCTTTGATGAAGAAAGGGGAGACAGTCCTACTCTCTCAGAAATCCTGTACTACAGATACAATTTGTGAGAAAGGAGAACCAAAGATGTATGCTCCCTGACACTAGGCCACCCTCTTCTCCATGGAAGGCACTGCACAATAGATCCTTGATTATTCAATACACTGATAAAAAGCCATGTTAAGATAGCTGGGAATATTCCAAGCTTTGGAAGAAAATACAGCTTATGAAAACTGAGGCTTGCAGTAATATGTGGTAAGTCAATTCCTCCTTCTGATCATATCCATAATTACTTAAACTTAAGTTTTCAGAGAAAACTATATCTACCTACTAGATATCACTAGTTACCCAGGAGAAGAGACCGATCCCTGCCTCACTACAGCCTCCTTTCAGGGAGTTGTAGAGAGCAATGGCCCTCAGCCTCCTCTTCTCTAGACTAATCAACACCAGTTCCCTCACCCGACCATTATGTGCTCCAGACCCTTCCCCAGCTTTGTTGCCCTTCTTTGAACACACTGCAACAGCTCAGTGTCCTTCCTGTAGTGAGAGGCCCAAAACTGAACACAGTATTCAATGTGCAGCCTCACCAGTGCTGAGTACAAGGGAACAATCACTTCCCTAGTCCTACTGGTCACACCATTTCTGATACGAGCTGGGATGCTGTTGGCCTTCTTGGCCACCTGGGCACACTGCTGGCTCATGTTCAGCCGGCTGTTGACCAGCACCCCCAGGTCCTTATCTGCCAGGCAGCTTTCCAGCCACTCCTCCCCAAGCCTGTAGCATTGCATGGAGTTGTTGTGACTGAAGTGCAGGATGCGGCACTTGGCCTTATTGAATCTCATACAGTTGGCCTTGGCCCATCGATCCAGCCTGTCCAGACCCCTCTGCAGAGCCTCCCTACCCTCAAGCAGATCAACACTCCCACTCAACTGGATGTCATCTGCAAACTTATCGAGGGTGCCCTCAGTCCCCTCGTCCAGATCATTGGTAAGGATATTAAACAAGACAGGCCCCAGCACTGAGCCCTGGGGAACACCACTTGTTACCGGCCTCCAACTGCATTTAACTCCATTCACCACAACTCTCTGGGCCCAGAAAGCGAGCCAGTTTTTAACCCAGTGAAGAGGACACCTATCTAAGCCATGAGTAGCCAGCTTCTTCAGAATAGTGTGGGAGACAAAGTCAAAGGCTTTACTAAAGTCCCTGTGAACTACATCCACAGCCTTCCCCTCATCCCTCGTCATCATCTGTTTTATGCACGACTGATGAAGGTGCTTGGGAGGAGTGACTGATCTCCAGTGTAACATCACCACAAACAGTGTTTCACACACCTTGAGTTTTGTCAGGACTAGGGATACCATTTGTACATTTTTTCGCCTTAGACATGGTGAAACATAAGAAGATCTAAAATTAAGATGAAGGAGCAGCATAAATGGGATGGGATTTTGGTTTTGTGAAGAATAAAAAATACCTTTAGGAGAGAGAGGTTCTATAGAGATGAGAAGTGTCCTCCAGGAAGAAAGAGCTGCCATTGCTAAGGAGTTTAAAACATAGAGGGACTGCCACTAGAAGGGAAGAGGAATAAGTACACAGACAAAATAACTGACTGAAAAAAAACAAAGGACTGTTATGAAAAGAGATATGCTGAACAAACAAGTACAGTGTTGCCAGTGAAACCTGCACAGCAGCCTAAACTTCCGATCTTTTTAGTAGGAATATGAAGAAAGAGAAGATCAGAGTAGTTAGAGGCAGGATTTGGAGTAACAAAGACCTGTCTATATCTTTTTGCAATTTAGACACTTTAGTGCTGCCTTCCATGTTGGGCATATTTTCAGTCATACTCTCTAAAAAGGTGCAACATTTGCAGACTGTGAATTTCTGAGCAATGCTAGCAGGAGGCGTGGTACCCTTAAGAAAAATGTCTAAAACTAGAAAAGGTCCCTGATTTTGTCATATTTTTTTCTACATGTTGTAATGCTCAGGTTATGGACAGCAAACCTTATTTGAGATCCACATATACCTCATCTCTGTGTCAGTGAAAGAGTGGGAGCTAAAATCAAGTGCTCTCTCTGGCCCTTCTGGCCCTTTTTGCCATAGATTAAAGTGGGAACTGTGTTTACAGAACCCCCATTCTATATGGACGGGGTCTGTTGGGTGGATGGGACCCAGCTTTTGGAACAGTCTAAGTTCTGTTATACGCAATTCTATTACATTCGCATGCTGTTCTGTTAGTATATGGTCGATATATTGATATACTGTAACACCTGGTGAGGTGGGAATTTTTGCCAATACTTTTGCAAGTGTATTGTGAGCAATAGAGGGGGAATGTTTATATCTTTGGGGCAACCTATTAAATATGTATTGCACCCCTTTCCAAATAAAAGCAAATTGAGCCTTGTCACCAACTTGGAGTGGAATAATGAAAAACATGTCTTTTACATCTAGACTCGCCATCCGTGAGTGGGATGCCTCCTGAATTTCAGTTACCAGTTGTGAGATGTTGGGTACTGCATTATGAAAGGGGTGGTGTTGGCATTCAGTCACCTGAAATCAATTGTAAGCCACCATTGCTCATTTGGCTTTTTAACTGGCCGGACAGGAGGAGGTTAGGGAGAGTAAGCACAAGTGATTATTATCACTGTTTTCCTCTAAGTTTTTTACCACCCTGTCAATGCCCGAATTCACAACAGATGGCAGAGGGTAGTGCTTTACATTTGTAACTTTTGACAGAGGTAGAGGCATAGTTACCTCTAGCAAATCTATCATTTTCATCATGCTCTCATCAGCAGGCATTGCTCCTGAGCCTGCTTGTAACATTTTGCCCCTCTGGCAAAACTCCAGACTGTACCATCAGGAAGTTTCCACATCCTGTCAAACAATACATCAAATACTAAGATGTTAGTATTAGCAGCACCTGCCAATACTTCAGCACAGGTTAGTCTCCGCTCCCCAGGCAGGCATAGATTAATTTTAGCTGTGAGACAAATTTTTATGACCCATCAATTCCATTATAGGTCACTTTTCAGTGACTAGGTTTTATGTCTAAGTCTTCTGTTGTTCTTTTTGACACTATGGACATTTGTGCCTCAGTGTCAATGAGGAAGTTTACACAAATCTTATTTGGTCCTACTGGGATGGTGATAATAGGTTCATTGTCTTTATGTAAGAGCCATTGTAAAACTAACACTCTCTGGAAAGAATGACTTACTGTCCTCCCCAGGCATGGGCATAGATGATTTTTGCTGGCGCAGTGTTTAAATTTTGGTGCAGGGCAGAGGGCTTGGGTTTAAAAGGAATTGGTTTATTTTCTACCAGCTGACTTTTCCCTACTGAATCAGTTATTTGGCTTAGCTATTGTACCAGGTTTTGGAGCTTGGCAGTGGCTACACCTTGTAGTACCTGTCATGTCACTCCCAGCTCCAAAGATCTATGCCAAAGATCATTACGTTCCTTATCAAATGATCTCTTTTCCCAAGGACAAAGTGGTCACTTGATGGTCTAGGATGGTCAGAGTGTGGTTACGTGATCATCCTGGATTGGTAAAGTGATGGTCATGGGATGGTCTTGAGGTGGTGAGGGTGGTGAGGTCATGTAATGGTCATTGGGTGGTCACATGATGGCCTAAGCGTGATCAGGTAGTGGTCATGTCATGGTCTGGGATGATCATGGGTTGTTCATGGGATATTCGTGAGGTGGTCACATGATGGTCATGGGGTGGTCTTGAGGTAGTCTGGGATGGTCATGGGGTGCTCAGGGTGTGATCACATGGTGTTCAGCAATGATTATGTGATGGTAATGGGTTGGCCACATGATTATCATGGGATGGTCACAGGTTGGCTACATGATGGTCTTGGGGTGGTCACATGATGGCCATGAGGTGGTCACAGAATGGTCATGTGTTTGTCTGGAATGTTCATGGGGTGGTCAAGGATTGGTCATGTGATGGTCTGGGATGTTCATGGGGTGGTCATGTGACTATCCCGAGCCAATACTATGACAAACTCATGAACAATCTATGACAATCCAAGACCCCTTGATCACCCCATTATTATGATAGACCATCATGTGACCACCCCATGACTATCATGAGACCACCCCATGATCACCCTGTGACCATATCAGACCACCATGTCACCAACCCATGACCACTGAGATACCATCCCAGATACTCACATGAGCACCTCATGATCACTCTGTTACCACCCCATGGATGTCCCATATACATCCCAGTGGACCATGTGACCACCCTGTGAATATCCCAGACCACCATGTGACCACCCCTTTGATAAGCCTATGGGCCATCCTGCTCCCACCCCAGATCATCAGGTGACCACTCCGTGACCATCTCAGACCATCATGTGACTCTCCCATTAACACTGCAGACCATCATGTGACCAGCCTTTTATCACCTCATGATGATCCAGTTATCATGCTAGATCATCATGTGACCACACCCTGATCATCCCACGACCATCCTGTGATAATCCCAGTCTATGATGTGATCACCGCAAGAGCCCCATGACCATCCCATGACATCACATGACCAAACTATGACCATCATGTAACAATTCAAGACCACCACGCGACCAACCAATGACCAACCCTTGACCAACCCATGACCATCCTGTGACCATTCTTGACCACCACAGGACATCCCATAAACACCCCAGCCCATCATGTGATCATCCCATGACCATCATGTGACCACCGAGAGGTCATCGCAGAATATCACATGACCACCCCATGACCATCCCAGACAGTAATGTGACCACCTCGTGACCATCCCAGACTATCAAGTGACAAACCCATGCCCACCAAATGAAAATATCTGGTCATTACATAACCATCCTGTGACCATCCCAAGATCATTACATGACTAACCTGTGATCACCTTGTGAATGTCTCAGATCATCACATGACCACACCCTGATCAACCCATGACCATCCTGTGACCATTTCCAGACCATCATGTGACATATCTGTTACCACCCTGTCACCATCCCAGACAAGCATGTGACCACCTTGAGACCACCCTAGACCCTCATGTGGCCACCTCTTAACCACTCCATGACTACCCCATAACCATCTCATTTATATCCCAGAGAACCACAGAACCACCCCATGACAATCCCAAGACTGTCCCAGAACCTCACGTGACTACCCCATGACTGCCCCATTACCACTCCATGTACATCCCAGGGAAACACGTAACCACCACATGACTATTCCAGACCATCAGATGACCATCCCAGATGTCACATGACCATACCATGACACTGATGTAACTACACTTGGCCATCACGTGACCACTCCGTGACCATCTCAGACCATCATGTGATCACTCTATGACCATCCCATGACCATCTGTCTTGATTTAGACAGATAAGCATCCCAACAGTATTCAAAATTCTCAAAACGCGTCAGAATTAACGACAAGGGACAAAAAAATCCCCAAGAAGTTACTTCCTGCCTCCAGTTTGACTGCCCGAGGTAAAACCAGGGATGTAGCTATAGAACATGTCCACTCGGGGGCACATGTCCACACTCACACCTGATTCTCTTCTCTCCATTCTTTTTATTTTGAGAATTCACAAGCACTTTAATACAAAAGGAGTAGCTGTTAATTATTTATTTATATATTCAACTGTCAATCAAGTGCCTTTCAGCAGCAGCATTTCATTCTATATACTTGTACAGAAATTTTTTTAAAAAAAATATTCTTAAGGAAAATTTAGAAAGACATGTCTTTATAGTTTAACAAAGAACATCCATTACTGAAACTTACATCAGCAAAGCCCGCACTGATTGCCTTGTGTAGCAGATGGAGCTGCTAGAATGCACTACTCAAACATCGTGGAACAATTTTCCTTTTCTTGTTTGAATGGGCAAGTCAAAGCATCAGCTGAATGTTTATGCATTTTTTCACTAGAGGGAGCCAAAACCTCTAAATATGTAGTTTTAAGTACTAACATTTCTGAAGTTTTCAGTCCAGTCCTATGTTAGCAGCGACTGTGGCAAAGCTAAACATGATACTTCAGAAACATATCACTATCATTATTATTATCATAATTACTATTATAATTATTATTTTATTGCAGGATAAAACAGAGGAAATTAAAAAGTTACTGGTTTAGTCCTGCTGGTACAAGTTCACAGGAACTCAGGCAGCTGAACTTAAAGTCTTGGTATATTGCAACAAGATATGCATTTGCATCTTAGTGTTACTAAGTAAGTTACTTTATATCTAATCATCTCAAGTACTAATTCATGCTCAGAACAGGGCTGTCTCAGCATAACTGTTTTCAGTGACAGAGGATAATCCTAAACATGCTAATTTTGGGGGTTTTGATCATGGGTTGGTCTACACACCACCAAGTCTGCTGGCGACAGATGGGGTACACCTGTCTCAAAAGGAGTAAAGGAGCTTTGACCAGGAGTTAGCAGGGCTTATTGAGAGAGCTTTAAACTAGATTTAAAGTGGGAAAGGGATAGAACCAGGCTTGCTAGAGATAAGCTGGGTTGGGGGGGCATGCCAATGTTTGAGGGACAGTGTGCTAGCAAGGTCCTTGAGTCTGCCATCTCAGTGGAGGTAGGGGGTTGAACAGCAGCTAAGATAGATAGAAGGGTTATTGATGTGTTAGAAACCATGGAACTGCCTGTGAACAGTCACATAGGAATTAGGGCTTCTTTCCCAAAAAAGCTGGTGGGATGCTCAGCTAAACTGCATTTACAGCAATGCACACAGCACAGGCAACAAACAGGAGTTGGAAGCCATTGTACAGCTGGACAGCTATGATATAGTTGCAATCACGGAAGCATGGTGGGATGACTCACATAACTGGAATACTACAATGGATGGCTACAAACTCTTCAGAAAGGATAGGCAAGGAAGGAGAGGTGGTGGGGCAGCCCTGTATGTTAGGGAGTGTTTTGACTGTCTAGAGCTTGGTGATGATGAATAGGTCAAGTGCTTATGGGTAAGAATCAGCAGAAAGGCCAACAAGGCAGATATCATCATGAGAGTCTGTTACAGACCACCTATCAGGATGAAGAGGCAGATGAAATATTCAATAAGCAACTGGGAGAAGTCTCATGATCACTAGCCCTTGTTCTTGTGGGGGATTTTAAGTTACCAGATGTCTGCTGGAAATGCAATACAGTGGAGAGAAAACAGTCTAAGAGGTTCCTGGATTGTGTGGAAGAAATTAAAAAGAAATTTCCTGATCTTGTAAAGCCCTCCGATTACTACCCACTGCTGCTTTTTCAGGTTGGCAGTGACGAAATTATTACAAGAAGTGCAAGGGCAATGAAGAGTGACTTCAGGGCCCTGGGACGGCTGGTTAAGGGGTCTGGAGTGCAAGTAGTGTTTGCCTCCATACCTCCTGCAAGAATGGGTGAAGAGGTAAACAGGAAGAGTTTACAGATTAATGAATGGCTACGTGACTGGTGCCAAAGGCAGGGCTTTGGGTTCTTTGATCACGGGCTGCTATATGAGACACCTGGCCTGATGGTGGCAGGTAGAATGCATTTGTCCCAGAGGGGGAGAAGGCTTTTGGGGCAGGAGTTAGCAGGGCTCATTGAGAGGGCTTTAAACTAGATGTGATGGGGGAAGGGGAGAGAACTGGGTCTGTTAGGGACGAGCCCAAGAGCAATATGCTAGGGCCTGAAGGAAGGTGGTCTAGGGAGGATTTTCGATCATTGAAGAGAAGGGATATATGTTTAGGCCCTGACCACAAGGCCTCCTGCCTCCCAGGGGTCCCACCAGTGCGCTCTGCTTGCTTTTTGAAATGCCTGTACACCAATGCACGCAGTATGGGGAATAAACAGGAGGAGTTAGAGGTCTGTGTGCGGTCTAAAGGTTATGACCTGGTGGAAATTACAGAGACATGGTGGGACAGCTCACATGACTGGAATGTGGTCATGGATGGCTATGTCATTTTTAGGAAAGATCGGTCGGTAAAGCGAGGTGGTGGAGTTGCTCTCTATGTGAGGGAGCAAATTGAATGTATTGAGTTTTCTCCAGGGACTGATGAGGGGCAAGTTGAAAGTCTGTGGGTAAGAATTAAGGGGCAGGCTGGCATGGGTGATACAGTTGTGGGGGTCTATTACAGACCTCCTGATCAGGACGAGGGAGTTGATGAGGCTTTCTACAGGCAGCTGAAAGCAGCCTCACAACTACAGGCCTTGGTCCTCATGGGGGATTTTAACTACCCCGATATCTGCTGGAAGACTTACACAGCCAGCCATTCACAGTCTAGAAGGCTCCTCCAGTGCATTGATGATAACTACTTAATGCAAATGGTGGATAAGCCGACTAGGAGAGGAGCGCTGCTGGATCTTGTACTCACCAACAAGGAGGGTCTTGTTGAAGCAGTGATGGTCGATGGCAGCCTTGGCTGCAGTGATCATGAGATGGTGGAGTTTAGGATCCTGTGTGGGAGGAATAGAGTACCTAGCAAGACCGGAACCCTGGACTTCCGCAGGGCCAACTTTAGCCTCCTCAATCAATTGTTAAGGGAAGTCCCATGGGACAGGGTGCTAGATGGTAAGGGGCTCAAGATAGTCGGTCAACATTCAAGGACCACTTCTTGCAAGCTCAGGATCAGAGCGTCCCAATGGGTATGAAATCAAGTAAGGGAGCTAGGAGACCAGCATGGTTAAACAAGGAACTGCTGGGCAAACTCAGGTGGAAAAAAAGAATTTATGGATCATGGAAAGAGGGGCTAGTCACTTGGGAGGAATATAGGACAGTTGTCAGAGGATGTAGAGAGGCAATTAGGAAAGCTAAGGCCTCCTTCGAACTTAACCTTGCAAGCCAGGTCAAGGATAATAGAAAGGGCTTTTTCAAATACATAGCTAATAAAACTAACACTAGAGGCAATATAGGCCCACTGATGAATGAGGTGGGTGCCCTAGAGACAGAGGATATAAAGAAGGCAGAGGTGCTGAATGCCTTCTTTGCCTCTGTCTTTACTCCTGCAGGCTTTCCGCAGGAGCCCCTGATCCCTGTAGCCCCAGAAGAAGTCAGGATAAAGGAGGAGTTTGCCTTGGTAGATGAGGGTTGGGTTAGGGATCAGTTGAGCAATCTGGATATCCATAAATCGATGGGACCAGATGGAATGCACCCAAGGGTGCTGAAGGAGCTGGCAGAGGTCATTGCTAGGCCACTCTCCATCATCTTCAGTAAGTCATGGAGAACAGGAGAGGTGCCTGAGGACTGGAGGATAGCAAATGTCACTCCAGTCTACAAGAAGGGCAAGAAGGAGGACCTGGGTAACTATAGACCAGTCAGCTTCACCTCCATCCCTGGAAAGGTGATGGAACAGCTTGTTCTTGGCACTATCTCTAGGCATATCAGGGATGAGGGGGTCATTAAGAGCAGTCAACATGGTTTTACCAAGGGTAAGTCATGTTTGACCAACCTATTGCCTTCTATGAGGAAATAACTAGGTGGATAGATGATGGTAGAGCGGTAGATGTGGTTTATCTTGATTTCAGTAAAGCATTTGACACTGTCTCCCACAGCATCCTCGTAGATAAGCTGATAAAGTATGGGTTTAGTGATCAGGTAGTGAGGTGGATTATGAACTGGCTGAAGGAAAGAAGCCAGAGAGTTGTGGTCAATGGGATGGAGTCTAGTTGGAGGCCTGTGACTAGTGGAGTCCCTCAGGGGTCAGTACTGGGACCGGTGTTGTTCAATATCTTCATCAATGACCTGGATGAGGGTACAGAATGTATCCTCAGCAAGTTCGCTGATGACACCAAACTAGGAGGAATGGCTGACACACCAGAGGGTTGTGCTGCCATTCAACGAGACCTTGATAGGCTGGAGAGTTGGGCGGGAAAAAACTTAATGAAATTCAACAAGGGCAAGTGTAGAGTCCTGCACCTGGGGAAGAACAACCCCATGTACCAGTACAGGTTGGGGGCTGACCTGCTGGAGAGCAGTGTAGGGGAAAGGGACCTGGGGGTCCTGGTGGACAGCAGGATGACCATGAGCCAGCAATGTGCCCTTGTGGCCAAGAAGGCCAATGGCATCCTGGGGTGTATTAGAAAGGGAGTGGTTAGTAGGTCAAGAGAGGTTCTCCTTCCCCTCTATTCTGCCTTGGTGAGGCCACATCTGGAGTATTGTGTCCAGTTCTGGGCCCCCCCCGTTCAAGAAGGACAGGGAACTGCTTGAGAGAGTCCAGCACAGAGCCACAAAGATGATTAAGGGAGTGGAACATCTCCCTTCTGAGGAAAGGCTGAGGGAGCTGGGTCTCTTTAGCTTGGAGAAGAGGAGACTGAGAGGTGACCTCATTAATGTTTATAAATATGTCAAGGGTGAGTGTCATGAGGATGGAGCCAGGCTCTTCTCAGTGACATCCAATGATAGGACAAGGGGCAATGGGTGCAAGCTGGAACATAGGAGGTTCTGCATAAATGTGAGGAAGAACTTCTTCACAGTGAGGGTAACAGAACATTGGAACAGGCTGCCTAGATAGGTTGTGGAGTCTCCTTCTCTGGAGTCATTCAAAACCCACCTGGATGCATTCCTGTGTGACCTGACCTAGGTGTTCCTACTCTGGCAGGGGGATTGGACTAGATGATCTTTTGAGGTCCCTTCCAATCCCTAACATTCTGTGAAACAGTGTTGGCAAATGGAGTTAAATCCAGTTGGTGACAGGTCACCAAGGGTATTGGGGCCAATTCTGTTTAATATCTTTATCAATGAACTGGACGAGGGGATCAATTGCACCCTCAGTCAGTTTGCAGATGATACCAAGCTGGGTGTGTTGATCTGCTTGAGGGTAGAAAGGCTCTACAGAAGAATCTGGACAGGTTAGATTAATGCACTGAGGCCAATTGTATATGAGGTTCAAAAAAGGCCATCGGGTCATGCACTTCAGTCACAACCACCCCATGCAATGCTACAGGCTTGGGGGAGGAGCAGCTGGAAAGCTGCCAGGTGGAAAACAACCTTGGGGTGTTGGTTGACAACCGACTGAATATGAGCCAGCAGTGTGCCCAGGTGGCCAAGAAGGCCAACAGCATCCTGGCTTGTATCAGAAATGGTGTGGCCAGCAGGACTAGGGAGGTGATTGTTCCCCTGTACTCAGCTCTGGTGAGGCTGCACCTCGAATACTGTGTTCAGTTTTGGGCCGCTTACTACAAGAAGGACACTGAGGTGCTGGAGCTTGTCCAGAGAAGGGCAACGGAGCTGGTGAAGGGTCTGGAGCACAAGTCTGATGGGGAGCGGCTGAGGGAACTGGGGGTGTTTAGTCTGGAGAAGAGGAGGCTGAGGGGAGACCTTTTCACCCTCTGTAACTACAAGAAAGGAGGTTGTAGTGAGGTGGATGTTGCCCTCTTTTCCCAAGTATTAAGTGATAGAATGAGAGGTAACAGCTTCAAGTTGCATCAGAGGGGGTTTAAATTGGATATTAGGAAAAAATTCTTCACTGAAAGTGTTATCAAGCACTGGAAGAGCCTGCCCAGGGAAATGGTTGAGTCACCATACCTGGAGGTATTTAAAAGACATGGCACTTAGGGTCATGGTGTAGTGGTGGACTTGGCAGTGTTAACGGTTTGACTCAATGATCTTAAAGGTCTTTCCCAACCTAAATGATTCTATGATTCCATGATTCTAACTTTGTAGTGCATTGTTAATACTTGTTATTGAATATACATATTTGAGACTCAGTTTCTCTGAGGAGCCAAGGCAAAGCAGGGGTAGTGATTCTATAGAAGAAAAAAGGTGTGAGGAAAAGTATAACAAACTATTAGAAGCTTAGGGTATAATAACTCTTATAAAAACTGTATAAAAGTTAAGGTAAGTCTTTCCTCATTCAAAATTTGCATTCCTCCTCACAGAAAGATTTTTTTACAGGACCTCAAAGCAGATGAGGAATTTTACAACAGATTCAGCCATGCTGCAGTGTTAGAGCAGCTTGTCAAAGGTGTACATTTTGTAGTAACCCAAATGCAGTATTCACCAAGCAACCACACAGGAAACTACAGAACTAAACCTGACTTAAAAATGTACATAAGATTACAACTATTATTTTGATAGTGTGAAAAAGGTCCGTTTTTTTTTTCATATGGATCTCTGATGATTCCAGTGGTGTTCCAATACTAAATTGGATTTCTGTTTGGCAAAAAATTTCATACAGAGACTGAAGGAACTGGATTTGGGGACTTGGAGTTTGGATTTTTTTCAGGGTTTTTTTTTTCCTCTTTCTCTATATAATCCTCTTTAGCCCTCTCAAAATATTTGACACTAGAGAGTTTCCATTTGTTATGTAGATTTCTATACTCTTCCGTTTCCTGTTTGGTTTTGGCTGTTAGCTATAATTTATCTAGGACTAAGAATAGCTCAGATCAACCATAATGCATACAGCACCACACATTGCTGTTTCTTTAGATGATTTATCATATGAAAGGGATGTAAGGGACACTAGAAAAGAGAAAAAAAGAAGATAAAATCTGAGCACTGGTTAATCTTGAAAGCAACATGTCCTTCTTGCCTTCTAATAAAGAAGGAAATGGCCATGCTTTGTTCCAGAGGAATTGTTAATTGCCCACATCAAAATATCTTTTAGATGCTTCCTACTAGAATGTTCTCTTTTTTTAGTCAATTTCAATTTATTTTTACATAAATGAGTTTCTTCATTCATCCAATCCCATTGTCTAGGAGGAGGGAAAAATGCAAGACAGTAGGGAAAGTAATTACACTTTACTAGGGGAAAGTAACTCTCATAGATTTCCTAGTGCAACAGATTGCTAGTGTAACAGATGGAGAGCATAGCCATAACTAAGGTAACTGAAATTGTTAGAGTTCCTCAAA
The DNA here is from genome assembly GCA_028020825.1 of Podargus strigoides. NCBI lineage: Eukaryota > Metazoa > Chordata > Aves > Caprimulgiformes > Podargidae > Podargus > Podargus strigoides. Next base: position 63,085,645 of record CM051663.1, on the reverse strand, counting down.
AACTGAAAGCAGTCTTTGATGTCTAAATTACACGGCTTTGAACTTACATATTTGCCAAGTTTTGCTGGTTTTAAGCTCATCTCAAGAAATGCTCTAAGTACTATGGATGTATAACTACAAATTTCCTACAGATAGTAGGAGTTAAGAGCAAGCAATAGTTGTCTAAAAGATTTTTAGATGTCACCAAATTCTAATTATAACATAAACAAAACCAAAAGATAAATACATAGTATTGGCTTTAGCATCTAAAATCCCTTCAATTTTCAGACCTGGACAATGTTGGATTGTGAATCATTGTCTGCATAAGTAACTACTAGTGCCAGCTTCAGCTCCTCTGCCCTAACAATTTGTGACGATTATTCTAGCCCTTCCACTGTATTAGTGAAGTTAAGAGCACTTTCTAACTGTCTCTGTTGTTTATAGAATATCTCTTCAAGGCACAACAGCAAAAGCATTGTCTCCTCTGTTACTCACCTTCGCACTACATGTCTTAGTATAAACACAATGCAGCTGGGGATAATTTCAAAGGAAGCTGTCTCAGTGAAGCATACAGAAACTGTAACTTATTTTACATAATGGAACTGTGCTTGAAAGCACTTTAGAGATCTAATAAACCTCTGAGCATACAGAAAATAGGAAGTAGCAACTAAACAGTAAAGATGTTCAGACTGTCTAATAATTTGCATCATAATAATAGAGTTATCCATTACAGTCTGAAAACATGACTTAGGGGCCAAATGTATACTTGTACAGGCTCTGGCTGGGATAGAGTTAAATTTCTTAATATCAGCCCATACAGTGCTGTACTCCACATTTGTGACCCAAACAGCATTGATAACACACCAGTGTTCTGGCTATTTCTGAACAGTGCTTGCACAGAGTCAAGGCCCTCTCTGTTTCTCACTCACAGAAAGAAGGAGAAGGCCAGAGGTGAGTAAAGCCTGGGAGGAGACACAGCCAGGACAGCTGACCCAAACTGACCAAATGGAAATTCCATGACATATAATGATATGCCCAGCAGTACAAACTGGGTGTGCAGTCTTTCCAAAGTAGCCAATGCTGAGAGACAAGCTGGGCATTGATGTGCTGCTTGGAGATGGCAAGTAACTGCCTTTGTGTCACGTGTTCTTTTTGTCCCCCTCTCTTCACTTACTAAACTGTATCTCAACTCATAACTTTCTGCTTTTGCTTTCCCATTTCTGTACCCCAATCCATTGCACGGAGGGAAGAGGTAGGTGTGAGAGTGAGTGGTTGGCTGGATGTTTAGTTGCCAGCCCATGTCAACACATCTTTACGTAAAGCATATAGCTGTTATCTACTTGTGTGTGACTTCTTATGTGTTCTATGATTGACAACAAATTAATCCAAACAGCAAGAAGCACCTCTTCAACCAGTTTGCTTATTCAGTCCATAGATAATATTGCAGAGTTTCCCATTTTTTAGTGGTTTTGAGGCACTAAATACTTTAAAGTTAGTAATATCAAGAATAATTACTAGATTTGTGTACATCTCAAGGTAAGAACAGATGTTCAGCAGTGAACTCCAGCAATGGGAAAGCTGTTCTTTAAAATATTATGCATTCACAGATTACCTGCTAAAACAAGTATCAGCACATCACTTTTTAACTTTTGCTGTGCCATCATTTCAAAATCAACTGGTAGACATAAAAACAACTCTTCTTATAAAAATAATATCATAGAAAACATACATTAATAGCCCAGTATGTTTTACACAAACCTTGGTTAAGCCCTGGTTAACAACTGCTTTCAGTAAAGCTGCATGGAGATGAGAACTCAGCCTTCCATACTTCTAAAGTCTTCAGCCAAGCAAAGAAAGAGTGGCAGTAATAACAGAGTATTCTCTATTAAAAAATCCATTCTGAAAATTTTGCAGTCCTTAAGAATTATTTTTTCTTTATATAACCATGACCTAAGAAAACCAAAACAGGAATTCCCTTACAACAACAACTATTACTGTTATAGGGTCAAATGGGTTGGAATACTTGGGACTACTCCACCACTGCCCTGAGCAGCATGTGCCAGTGCTTGACAACCCTTTCAGCGAAGAAATTTTTCCTAATATCAAATCTAGACCTCCCCTGGAACAACTTGAGGCCATTACCCCTCATCCTATCGCTGTTACCCAGGAGAAGAGACCTAACCCTGCCTTACAACAGCCTCCTTTCAGGGAGTTGTAGAGAGCAATGAGGTCTTCCCCTCAGCCTCCTCTTCTCCAGACTGAACACCCCCAGTTCCCTCAGCTGCTCCCCATCAGAGTTGTGCTCCAGACCCTTCACCAGCTCCGTTGCCCTTCTCTGGACAAGCTCCAGCACCTCAGTGTCCTTCTTGTAGTGAGGGGCCCAAAACTGAACACAGTATTCAAGGTGCGGCCTCACCAGAGCTGAGTACAGGGAGAAAATCACTTCCCTAGTTCTGCTGGTCACACCATTTCTGATGCAAGCCAGGATGCCGTTGGCTTCTTGGCCACCTGGGCACACTGCTGGCTCATATTCAGCCAGGTATCAATAAGCACCCCCAAGTCGTTTTCCACCAAGCAGCTTTCCAGCCTGTGGCGTTGCATGGGGTTGTTGTGACCAAAGTGCAGGATCCAGCACTTGGCCTTATTGAATTTCATACAACTGGCCTTCGCCCATTGATCCAGCCTGTCCAGATCCGTCTGGAGAGCCTTCCTGCCCTCAGGCAGATCAACACTCCCACCCAACTTGGTGTCATCTGCAAACTTCCTGAGGGAGCACTTGTCTCGATCATCAATAAAGGCATGAAATAAGCCACAGCACTGAGCCCTGGGGAACACCACTTGTTACCGGTCTCCAGCTGGATTTGACTCCATTCACTACAACTCTCTGGGCTTGGCCATTCAGCCAGTTTTTAACCCAGCAAAGAGTACACCTGTCTAAGCCATGAGCCGCCAGCTTCTCTAGAAGAATGCTGTGGGAAACAGTCGAAGGCTTTACTAAAGTCCAGGTAAACACCATCCACAGCCTTCCACTCATCCACCAAGCGGGTCACCCTGTCATAGAAGGAGATCAGGTTAGTCAAACAGGACCTGCCCTTCATAAACCCACGCTGGCTGGGCCTGATCCCCCAGTTGTCCTGGACATGTAGAGTGATCACCCTCAAGATGACCTGCTCCATAACCTTTCCCGGTACCGAGGTCAGGCTGACAGGTCTGTAGTTCCCCGGATCCTCCTTCCAACCCTTCTTTGTAGATGGGCGTCACATTGGCAAGCCTCCAGTCATCTGAGACCTCTCCTGTTGACCAGGACTGCTGGTAAATGATGGAGAGGGCTTGGCAAGCTCTTCTGCCAGCTCCCTCAGTACTCTTGGGTGGATCCCATCTGGCCCCATAGACTTGCGAGGGTCTAGTTGATGTAGCTGGTCTGTAATTGCTTCCTCCTGGATTATGGGGGGGGGGGGGTTTACTCTGCTCCCCATCCTTGATTTCCCACTCCGGGGGCCTGAGGATAACTGGTCTCACTATTAAAGTCTGAGACAAAGGAGGCATTTAGTACCTCAGTCGTATCCTCATCTTTCGTGGCAATGATCCCCTCCACATCCAGGAAAGCATGGAGATTCTCCTTTTGCTGTGAATGTATTTGTAGAAACATTTTTTGTTGTCTTTTATGACAGTGGCCAGATTGAGTTCCGGCTGGGCTTTCGCCTTTCTAATTTTCTTTCTACATGACTTAATGACATCCTTGTACTCTTCTCGACTTGCCTGTCTTTTCTTCCAAAGGCCATAAACCCTCTTTTTTCCCGAGCTCCAGCAGAAGCTCCCTGTTCAGCCAGCCAGTAAGGCACTTTGCACATATATAGGCACTTCAACGTCAAGAATCTTTATGTGATCCCTTCATACTATGTTCCAATTGCTGTCAAAAAGCTATGCTATTCCTAGTATGAATGTCTAATTTCAACCCCCCTTATAATCCCCCCAAAATGGATTTCAGAATGCTTCTTTACCTCCAAGTGAATCTAAAGCTGGCTATTATTAGAAATCCTTTCCTTGAGTACACAGAGACCATAATTAAGTTTCTTCTTAACGTTTTCTTTAAAGAAACTGCATAGGTGGCTATTCCTAAATATTCCTTCTAAACCCAGCTATCAAACTTCCAGTCACTGTAACTTTATTTCGAATCCTCACCTTGTATCATTCTCTTGCTAGGACACAAGCAGGTAAGGTTTACCTCAGAAAACACTCTCCTGGATGACAGCTGAAGAGAGTGCTGCTTTCCTGTCTGCCAGAAACCTTTCTGTCTGTTGCAGAGGACACTAGGCACACTTATGCTACGAGAGGACTGATGTAAATCAACCAACTCAGGAAAGTCAGTCCCAGTTTGACACTGGCAAGAATCAGTCAACAATGACACACTTCTGCATTTGACCCTCTGTCTGTTGGCGACTTAATAAAATGTCTGCCTTCAAAGTATCTTTCTGCAAGACAAGCTGTCATAGCTAAAAACTTACCCAAACCACAATTAATGTCATATTCAGTACTCCTCCACTTAGGATATATATTATGAACTACTTATTAAAGGTGACTTCCCTAAAACTTTGAACCCTTTTCTCCCTGTTCTAACAGATCAACATTGTAGAGCAATACCATGCATCATAGTGAAAATACCAACACATGACATTTAGAAGGACCAAATAACTTAGGCACAGCAAGATTTTTCTTTACCCTGGACATACAAAAATGCATCAAAAGTAATCCCCTATTCCCTTACAGACATGGATCTACACTCCATATGAAATTCTGTGATGCCTCATAACAACCTGTCACTGATTACCTTTATTAAAACTTCAGAAAGAGCATACCTCAAAATTTAGAATTTGGCTTAAGTAGCTCCTTTTGCTTAAAGCTTGCAATGGGACAATTGTTTCAATTATTAAATTAACAGTTAGAGACTGATGATCACTTCTAGGTTTTCAATCAATTCATAAATATCTCCTCAAAAAAATTATTTTGTTCACATATTTAAATAAAGTTACCACTAAGATGTCACTTACTTAAACAAAATTGAAGTACAATATTAGAAACTTACTGAAAAAATATTACACTTGTGTTATTTCTAACAGCTGCATAACAGGGCATTTTGATAAATCCATATTTTGAACTTCATTCATAGCTCAGCCTGCATTCCCAGGTACACAGAACTATAAACTTTTGCATAAGTATTCAAGAAAAAAAAAAAAGGGGCGCAGGGGAGGGGTTGAATTTCTTATACAGTTCTTAGAATTGTATCTAGAATTGCAGGGCATCTACCATGTTAGCAATTCTGGACTTCCATTCATCAGTAAATAAAGATGAAGCATTTGTCCATGTCTATTACCTTACATCTAGGAAGATCTCTGTTCCCTGAACCTGTTGTAAGTATTCACAAGTCAGAACCATGCACTCTGCCAAAGTCCCATCAACAATAAATTTTTATATAGGAATTTACTCAAAGATCATACAAGACAGGGCATAGCAGGTCATTCATAGCTCACAAGCCTGTTTGATAATAAGCCTACTGAAGACAGTTAAATTTCTCTATTGGCATAAATAGTGTATTCAATGATTCTAAAACATTCACCAAGGCTTATGCCTGCCCTGCAACTAGTACCTGCTACACGCAGGAACTATCAGGCTACTTGATTAACAAATGCTTTTAAAAAGGTATATAGGGAAGTTGCTAATGGCTTAAAAGAAAGAAGTTTTAAGACAATTGATCTGGTTTTGCTTAATAGAACGTATATTATCTCAATACTAAATCTATTCTGAAGGTCACATTATTCCCATACTAAACTGTAAAGAGTACTTTGCAAGCTTTTCTATTTTTATAGCATCATCTTGATCTGCAATTAAAATGACATCAGTTTCTGCACAGGCTGATATTTAATACAAGATTTCTAATATGGTGAAAACTATTTGCTCTCATTCAAATCTCTTAGTAGAAAAGCTTTACTACTCAAACTCACTTTCATTCCTCCTAACTCAAGGGCAGGGCGGGGTGAGGGAAGAGAGAGAGTTTAACAAAGGAAATGTAATCATATCATCTCAAGTGGCAGGGACTAAAGAATGACATGATTAGGAAGTAAAAATTTATTGCTGTACCAATGAGGTGGGGGGGTGGGTTGTATTATTTTTTTAGATCAAATGAACACGCAGCCTCTTCACATTTCCTTGGAAGAAATAAATTAATGATTCAGAAAAGCAATTTTCCCCATCTTTTATTCTATTTAAAAAACAACAACAAAAAAGTTAACTAACAAATTCAGTATGAGTAAGGCAGCAGCAATTTTATAGGTATTAGTAGTGGTACATAGTTATAGTAGTGATAAATACAAAAATTCTTGTTGAGTCTGCCCTTGATTTCCAACATTTCTTAGAAGTGCACCTGTTTTAATCTAGGATTTTAAACATTACAAAATTAATCTCCTCAGGCAGATACAGAGAGGTTCCAACTTCAATGTTGTTCCAACAATTTTTGACTGCTCTGCTGAATTTACACATACCAAGTTGCCTAGTCCTCCAGAATCACATTTACTACTTCACCTGTACTCATAGTTCATTACTACAAAAGCGTACTTTACAGAAGTCTTTATACTTCAGTTATAGCAGCAGAAGAATTTTAGGCTGAACTTTTGATTGAAATTGGGTTTATTTTAGAGATTTTAGGGAATATCCTTGCTCTAAGATTTTCTCTCACCTCAGCTACCAGATCTTAAGTAAGGCTTTTCACTTTGACTGTTTTTAATTTTATAATTTAAGAGTAGTGAGGTACCTAATAGAATGATTGATACCTGTTTTTCACAAAATCCTTAAGCTTTTTTTTCAGCATGTGTTTATGTAACAAATGTTTCAAAACATTACAAAGAAACTCCTCCCTTTGCTGCAGAACTTGCAAAGAACACAAAACATACTGAGATTCTCCATAGATAACTAATGGTTAATTAATTTATAACCTTAATGCCACCTGCATTTTAACATGATGTCCTTTCCTATCACCAATTCATCCTGCTTAAGCAGTAATTGTTCACAGCTCTTCATTCAATCAAGAAAGAGCATGATGACACTCTGAGCGAGACAGTGTCAGAAAAATACTTAGCCCAAAATAAATCTACCATGACGACCTCAATGATTAAGTATTCGCAGTTATAAATATCTTTTTTTTTTTTCCTATTAGTGCTTAATCTGCCCATTTCTCTGTCCTTTTCTAGTATCTGTTTTATTGTACTAATTACCAAAAATACCAACAATGAAAGATGTAGGGTTATGGCCTTGACTTTTAGTTTAGTTATTATGCTATAATGACAATATTTTTCAATTATCTGCAGAATTCATGCTTCTAGAAGGGAACAAGACTTTCCAGGTTTTGAGATAATGTAATAGTTATCCAAAACAAACCTGGGCGGGGGGGGGGGGGGGGCGCGTGTTAGGGAAAGGCAAGTCATCAGCAGTGGTTTTGAATTAGTGGACCTACATACTAGTTATTTACTATATAACTAGTTATTTACTATATAACTATAATACTATACTATACTAGTATTTACTATGTAACAGCAACTGTGGGTTATTACAAGTCAGGATTAAAGGACTATAAAGATATGTAAAACTAACTTACACTTCAAAAGAATATTAAAGATTCAATTAAATAATTGTATTGGGTCTGGCTTGGATTCTCACTGGTCCTCTACCTACTGCACACTGACAAATCAGACAAAATCAAGTTTCAGCAATACAAACATAAGAACATGTTAGAATATTATTTTCTCCAATTACTACATTTGGTTTGAATAAAGGTTCAAGTACCAGTAGTATCTTACATTGTAACATATCAATATTGAAAACACCAGATGTAAAAACTATTGCAAAAAATATTCCCATTATGTGAAAGTAATGGTTTGATGACAACATGCCACTCAGCATTAACTGTTGCAACAATACTACAAATTCAGTGTGATTATATGTGCCATAATTTGGTGCATCAGATGACGTTAAACACGTCACACTTTTAACAGGTCAAACCCATAATCTTAGCATGAAATTTTTAAGTTGTTCCAACACAGTAAGAACAGTGCATAGTTCAGAAGAAAGGATGCAGCTGAAAAGTGAGGCTCAAAGGAAAAAAAAAGGGATTATATACACTGAAGAAGACAACCATCCCAGTAGTATAAACTATTAGCTATTATCAAATAAAATAGTGCAAATACTTTGCTAGTGCAAACTTTTCAAAGTTTACAGTACTATACAAATTGTATGGTTAATAAAAGTTACACTGCTACTGGAGAACATTCATTATTATAATTTTGACAAATGCTGATTGTTCCACCTATGGTTTTCTAGAGTGTGTTTTTTTCCCAGAATTTTACTATTTGTTCATAACACATACTATTTCAGACACAATTAAACCCTCATAGTACTTTGTGAACTCAAACTCAGTAGTTGCATACTAAATTTCTAAAGCATTGAGAAGCTGCCTATATGGAATTAGTTTCCAAGAAGAATTTCCACTGAAAAACAGGTTACTTCAAGAAGTATGAAGGAAGGCTATTAATCAAAGGAAATACACTGTTAAAGAAGTTTTCATTTCAATAACTAATTAGTAATGTTCACTAATGCAATGAATTCACAATTTCACATTTTATAGATCAATTACAGCATTTCAGATGGCACACATAAAGAGAAGTACTAAAATACACTTAATACAGACTTTTGCACAACAGCTACACCATAATTCAAGAATCCCTAAGTGAAGAAGTATTATTTTAATTTGCCAACAGCTTCCCAGAGCAAAGCTGTTGCAAAATGGATTTTTCTTTTTTTTTTTTTTAAATGTTGGGTAATACTAGCCACTATAATCCTCTTTGCTTCTTAACAGTGGCCAGCAGGATAGCACAAACCATAGAACTCAGTATAATTTATAATACAAAGAAAGACACAATACAGGGTCTAATCCACCTTGTTGGAAGCAAATTAAATTGGAAATGAAAGTTTGGGAAGTCACGATCACATACTTAACTTAGAGCTCCCATATAAGCATGAAATAGACAATTCCCTAAGATTTTAATTGATAGTACTGCTTTTCTTAACATGTCAGACCATGACTATTCAATTATTTAACACAGTCCTCAAAGCCACAGAAGTGATCATCTCCATTTCTTATACAAGAATTCACTCCAGCTGAGAGTTGACATTTTGCAAGTTTCAGTTTGCCCATTCTTTTATGTCATCCTTCCTCAAATCTTTCACCATTCCTGGAAGTCTGCAGTACTCACTAGTCAGAAAATACAAACCTGCTATTGTCCATGTCTCATTTTCTCCCCATATACTGATTCTTACTCACTGGAAGATAATTTTCTTGGAAAAAATTACCATTTAAAGATTTCCTTCTTTACCCCAAAATTAAGTTAAAATCTGAGTTCATAATGAAAAAGTTAACTCTTACAAGAAAAGTCTGCCAGAACTTAGAGATAACAGTTTAGTGTCTAGGTTCTCACACAAGAAAAATGCATTTGTAAATCCTACTTCTGAATCGGAGATCAAAGAATTAAATTGATATTTTGAGTGTCAATGAAAGACATAAAAAATGGATTTACTACCTTTTCTGATGATCCTTACTGTCACTCTCATTTACAAGCTGTACATGGGCCCCTATGCTTTTTTTGAAGTGCTGATTGTCAAAACAATTCTAAAAATTCAAATAAACAAACAAGCAAAACCCCCAAAATCACAGCACTGCAACAGCAAGTATTTCTTACCTAGTAGATGAATGTAAGACATTTATTTGTTTCTACATAACCATTTACGACAAGCTGGTTTAATTCCTTGGTTTGCTTGTTATAAAACAGTATCTTCATTTTCTAACAGAATTCATATTTGGAATCACCAGTCATAAGTTTTTTTCAGGTTTGACTTATCTGACATGACTGCGATATACCAAGTAAAAAAAAAAAGTTTAAAGTAGGTATTTTTTTAAAAAAATCTATATGAGAAATCCTCAGTTACATCATTTTCAAGGTAAATCTCTGGTGTCCACCATAGGATATCTCATCAAGCATAATCTGTCTCCATTCCTGTACCCAAGAAAATTTTGTTTAATTGCCAGATCTGTCTCACACAGCTGTGTGATCTCAAGCAATTCACAACTACTATTTGTCTTCCTACATTCATAAATACAACTCTGGAATTTTTTCATAGCAGTGAAAGATCCCAAAGCAAGGCACATGCACGTACTTCTCTTTATATCTTAAAGCACTTTGTCTTCTTCACTAGTCTTAATATTTATGTCATTTATGGAGCTCAGGAATAAAATTTAATGATATACGGAATAAGTAAATAGTTTTCTCCCTTTGAATATGTATTCATGTGCTTCCTTAAAGTCAGCATATATTTTAAATGATTTAGTAAATTGCTTGGTATACCACATGAAATTAAACTGAAGGTAGCACTCATTCTTGTTCTACACAACCATGTTATTTAATAATGCAAAAATATTTTCCTGTCTGGTATTTATAGCCAAAGACAAAGTCAAAAGTTAAAAGCATTATTGCAGTTACATTTCCCGGACTTTTAAAAGAGAAATTGTCATTTTATCCTGATCTAAGGTGTTCTTTTCCTCTTCTTTAATTAAAACATGGTACTTTGTCTACTCCAAATTCAATAATCCAATTCATTTTTTTTAAACAAACTTTTGACATCAAAAAAAATGGAGAGACAGGAGAGCAAAGTCTGCTTTGAAGTCTGTGTGTATAGGAAGATGTGGAAGAATTTCTTGTGTATGAAAGTATCTTCAATCACAAAAAAATTTTAAAGCAGTATTTTGCATGAACAGCTGAATTGGGTGTGTCACTTAATATGAACATATTTTTTTACATCTGTAATAATAGGGAGAATCATCATGATAACATATACTGCAACTAAAGCTGCAGTATAATGAGACAGATTAACTAATTGAGCACTAATGGTTAATTTCAAATTAAGACACCTGGTATGGTTCACCAATTTGGTCATATTATTGTATTCTTCACTTATTCAATTAAAAAAAAAAAAGAAGAAAAAAAAAAGAAAATCAGTTACGTCAATAACAAAGTTTTGATGTTTGGGGTATTTTTTCTGCTTTAAATGGATATTTCAAAAATTGTAGATGTATTTTTGAAGTAGGATTTCTAATTCGTGTATTTGTATACGTATTTCCCAACTAAAAGATTGGATTGAGGTTGTCCATATATACTTGATCTGATATATTCTAAATTTTAAGTTGTCAGTTTCTTTAAATGATTTAGGACCTCTTAAAGACAGTCACACATTGAAATGACACAATATTGCTGCTTTACCCAGGATGCAGGGGAATGTTCTTGTTTTGCCAATTAGTAGGCCCAGTACAAAAGACACAGCCAATAGCAGAAAAACAATCCAGTAAGTGAATTCTATTTCGCGTAAAGGGGTCAGTATATAGAGGATCGCTGGGGGTACAAACAAGTCGGACAGATCACAAATGATGGACACCAACCCCAGCGACCCCAGAAATGACACAGCATGACCCGCAATAGATGGAACAAACCAAGACACAAGGTAACCCATGGAGAAAATGGGAGACAACCAGGACAATAAGGTGATTACATATGATAGAGGTAACCCCATGTTGCCTCCCCACAAAGCCCGAGTTTGTACGTGCCAGACCTGACTGGGATCCAGTTGCATGAGGAGTCAGAAGGTCCTTCCCCAACAGGAAACTGCAATGTGCGTCCACTCCACAGACAGACTCTCCAACCCTTCCTGCAAGTGGGCCCTGCTTTTACCCCCAAAACAGGACACCTGGCACTCTACCAAAATGCAGGGCACCTGGGGCTTGTTTACCCAAGGGCTTTCCTTACAAGGCCGGCCGCACCTTGGAGGAAAGCCAAAAGGCAAACTCATCCCCTCCTCTTAAAGGGCCATGGGGACTACCCATATGTCAACCTTAATTCAGGGCTTGGGGTTCAGACCCCAGCACTTCAGTTCTCCATTTAAAAACACAGAATGACCAAATGCTCTCCTGCCATGAATATGAAGGTATTAATTTCCTCTGAGGCTTTTCTTTAGCAAACAATATTATTGCATATTCTTGTTTCATAATAATTTGCTAAGCTTGATGAAATCTCTCTGAGGTACAGAATGCTTTTACTTCCATTCTGCACCTAGAGAGCCATACTGCAGAAACTCGGACACGATGTCCAGTAATTTTGCATGTCTAATTTGAAAAATCCAGGATCAGCTCTGCCACCATCTCAACACATAGGTTTACTCATGTTGTTGTCTCAAATATCATACTAAACGCAAGCACATGCCCAACCTTACAAACACTATATAAACCCCTATATGGATCACTATTCCTTACTGCCACTTCTTTTGGGAGACCATTTTAAATTTCAGTCTGAGTCTTATTCAGGTTTGAAACAGGTTGAAACCTTTTGCCAGTTCCCTCCAGATCTCAGATGCCTTAAAGAAGGATGGCAAATTCTGTTATGCATGGAGGAGCCAGCTGTTCCCAGCCTATTCTGATGGAAAGACAGACAGGGCACAGCTTGTCTTCACAGCCAGCTCCATACCTCCTGCTTTCTGCTGCTACACAGCTCTTTAAATTTTACACATGTAAATGCAGGGATATGAGAGTGCAACATCCTGCAATACAATACAGTGTTCTTATTCCCACTAATCATATCCCTCAAAGTCTTGCCACACAGCTAGCAATTTACAAGGACTTCCTCAGGAAATGGAGGAGCATCTCAGCAAATTACTTTGTTAGGGCCATCAAAAGGAAGAGATAATTGCTAAATTTCTGTTGCATAACCCACAGCTTGGTGCACACATAATTCCTGGCCCTCCATGGGACAAAAATCAGTCCTGAGTTGTGTCTTGTAAGCTGTGCTTGGAAGGACTATCCAGTCCTAGAACAAATATTACACACTCCCTCCAAGGCTCAGGAGTGCCGCTATTACCTGGATGCATACCCAGCTACTGTCAGCTACCAGAAAATCTTCTTACTCTCACAATTTTGGAGTAGCAGCTCTCAAGCAGCCTGACCAGCTCAAGCGGGGACACAATATGAAACCTTTTAGAGATACTTTTTGGAGTTCCAGTTACTATGAAAGTGACCCAATATCTTAGAGTATTGTGTCTACAAGGCAACATTTTGGTAGCTGGGATGGTCTGCAAGGGTGGCCTCTGTGAGATGAGGCTGGGCCTGGCCCATGCTGGACACAGCCAGTTCCAGCTGGCTCCAATGGACCCACCACAGGCCACAGCTGAGCTTCTCAGCCAAGGTGGTGCCACCTCTAGGAAAATGTATTTAAGAAACGGTAAAAAACACCACAACAGTTGAGAGAGAGGAGCAAGAAATATGTGAAACAGCCCTGGAGACACCAGAGTCAGTGGGGAGGGGAAAGTGAGGAGGCAATCCAGGAACTGGAGCAGATATTCCCCTGCACCCTGCGGGAGCGATCTCAGTGGAAGTGTTATACCCCTGAAACCCATGGAAAACCCAGGCTGGAGCAGGTTTATCCTGCAGGAACTGTGGCCTGTGGACAACCCATGTTAGAGTAGTTTGTGACGGACTGTATTGCATGAGGAGGGCTCACCTGGCAGCAGGGGGAAAGTGTGAGGAGGAAGGAGTAGCAGAGAGGAACGGATCCCAGCTTCCATTCCCCATAACCTTGTGCTGCTTCGGGGGAGGAGGTAGAGGAGTCAGGAATTAAGGAGTGAAATTGAGACTGCAAAAAGCAGGAGGGTGAAGGGAAGGCTGTTTATGTTTTTTGTCTTATTTTCCCTCACCATCCAACTCTATTTTAATTAGTAATAAATTAAACTTTCCCAAGTCTAGTCTGTTTCCCCAAGACAGTAATTAGTAGGTGATCTCCCTGTCTTTATCTTGACCTATGAGCTTTTAATCTTATTTTCTCCCCATCCTGCTGAGGAGAAGGAGTGAGAGAGCAGCTCCATGGGCATCTGGCTGCCAGCCAAGGTCAACCCACCACACTTAGAGGAATTTGACACCATGAAGAAATAGATGAGTCAGATAAAAGGATTCCATTTCATTGACAGAGAAGTTATAAGGAAAAAATAACTTATTTACTTAAAATTGCAGATTGCAGCAGAAATAAATAAACAAAACTGAAAATGTTAAAATTCACATTACAATTTCTCCTTAGCCACACCACCTTCTAAGCACGTCTATGAAGCTTTCTAATTTGCAGTTCACACCTGCCATGAACTCACAGAACCTCATCATTTCTGCTCCTGTTCTCACATACAACTGGATATTCTCCAACACATGATGTAAACAGTCTCTTCCTGTTTCTTTGCCTCTTGTAACCAGACAGTGGAGTCTTAAATGATAGCCTGACAGCAATGTTATTTCTCTTATCTTTCTTTGGGATTTAGGGTTGACTTAGCCCTCTTCTACCTCAGCTAACAGAATCCTGGCTGTAAGGTGTTTTCTCCTGCTAAAATGAGTTCTCAGCTCTACAGTCATTAACTTCTACAATCTTTTGGTAGAAGAATTAAAACTTGGTATCAATAACTTCAGAAAAAACTTTTATCCCAGCTTGTAGGTGATACCCTAAGACAGAAATCTACATTTCAATGTCAATGAACTGCCTCAGACAAGGCCTCAAAGTTTCAGAAGGTCCCACTGCCATTTTTTAGTTTACATTAACAGTAAATTAATTACACAATTAGTGTCTTGAGAAAACAGATGTAGTGAGAGACACTGTTATATCTTTACTGTGTTGCTGTAAAGTATCTGTAGATTATCATTTTGTATTCTTTTTTTTCTTCTGCTGCTACTATTGTATCATTTTAATTCTCATTTATTCATTTGCTCACTATAACTTGAGGTAATACTGCCTCACAGGAAAATTTTGAGAATCAAACTCTGAATGACATTACAAACGCTTTGAAGGAATGAATATATTTTGCATTTGTCGCAACTCTTCTCAGCTTCAAAATCATTGCTTTTCACCACTCTATGTGTCAAAGAGCAAGTTACAGCTCTAACCACAACTGTTACTGTTGTATACAGCACTATAGTGCAGGTCTTTGCAATAGACCTCTGTATGTTTTGTATGTTAAGTACAGAAGGATGATTGCTCTTTCAGACAGAGCTCCTATTTACCCTCCCTTTAGTAAATGGAAGAAACAGTTCACATATAATTCCTTCAATTTCTTTGGTCTATTTTTCCCATGAGCAGTAGAGTTAGTAAACCTTAGCTTTGAGCTGAATTTCTGCATGCTCAAATTATAGTCAGCTGTCCACTCTTCTCAGCATTAGTCTAAACTGAAAATTCAAACACTTAAAACACTGTTACTTTTTATAAACTTATTTACACCTTAAAGTACTAAAATTACTTAAGTACTAAAAGACTACTCATTAGTATAACTGCTAGCATGACCTACTCATTATACTGGTAGCACTGAGAGGGGAAAAAACCACTATCATTCAACGTGGACCAAGTCTAAGGTAATACATTATTTCAGTTGCTCTAGTGAGAAAATTGTATTACTCCAGCACATAAG
Organism: Podargus strigoides; assembly: GCA_028020825.1. Taxonomy (NCBI): domain Eukaryota; kingdom Metazoa; phylum Chordata; class Aves; order Caprimulgiformes; family Podargidae; genus Podargus; species Podargus strigoides. The sequence goes on along the minus strand of CM051663.1, from coordinate 63,070,090 downwards.
AGGCAGAATGTTCAAGGTTTTAGCCCAGTATAATAGTTATACTAGTGTAACACACTGATTTGTTAAAATTGATGGATAAGAGTAGCCTTCTTCTAGCTGAGGGGAAGCTCCAAACCTTTGTAAATGTTTGTAATTAAAGCTATTTCAGGTTGGGATATGAGTAGAGGAGGCTTGTGCTGAAGTAGCTGTGCAAACAAAAGCTCCAGGTGTAAATATAGTGTTATACATAGTGGCATATAGTTATGCCACTTTATGCCTCTTAACTTCCAGTGAATTATAAAATCCAAGACTATGGTGATATGTTACAAAGAATGGGTATTTTATGCATAAGGTCACATAACAATATTGCTCATCAAATGAAAAGCAGGTTCTCAGTAATACATGGTCACAGATGAAGGCCTACAGCACAAAAAATGCTGTGCTGTGCTGTACTGGTGGGAGTTCATTAAGCAAAGGTGTACCTACCCAGATGGCTGCCCCGCACCATGCCTTTTGCTGTGGCACTCCACCCACCGCATGTATCTGGCCAATGCTCTACCATCCAGGCCTGCTGGCCAACCAGCGAATCTGGGAGAACTGATCAGGAAGGAGACCACTAGAAGTTCATGATACATCAGCATGCACACAGAAAAAGCAAGAAAGGAGCCAGATGAACAAGATCTGTATGCTATTACTGTTGCAAACCCTGAAAAAGTTAATCTACACTAGAAATAGCATAGCAGCACTCTAAAACATTCTTAGGATGGCTTAAGTCTACATGAAAAAGTTGACTTTTTCTTAATGTCCAATCAATGTTTTAAGTAACTTTAAACTTAGATTTTTAGGGGTGTTTTGCAAGTGGAAAGTTGAAAGAGTCTTTGAAAGACTGGCTAGATTCTTTCCAACACATGACTGGCACTCCTCTTCCAGTAGACCTTCCTAATGAAAAAACCTAATGAAAAATAATGAAAATATTTTTTCCTTATGAAAAATAGTCATAAAAAATTACTCTATTTACTTTTCATTCCCTATCTTCCTCTGCAGTAACTTTTGAAATCAGCCAGCAAATTCAACTAAGTCTATCAGAAGTGCTGGAGCCCCGAAAATGTGAAGTCTGTGGTTATAAAGAGAGGTCTAAATGAACGTCCCTAGTATCTGGTATCAGCTGGTACCCAACAAAGGCAAATTGGCCTCTTCCTGCCTTCCCCCTCCTTTGTCCCATAGCACAGTTAATGGACATGAAAAGGAATGAGATGCTGAAGACCAGGAAAACTCAGGGAACATAACAGAGATGATTGACATGGTGGTACATAGGATACAAGTTTGCAGAAATAAAGATCTTAGCTGTTCCTGGAACACCTATTTGCTTTTCTTCTTTCAAGTACTTGGAGACTGCCAGGTACAGCGTGAACCTGCAACAAAGGTAACTAGTCTCACTCTGTAAACAAGAAAAAGCTAGTTGTTGTGCTTTTGGCTGTGTCTGCTCATGTCATCATATCTAAAAATAGCCAGCTCTTGTTTTTCCATTCAAAGTCTGAATAATTTTAAAATGAAAGTGCTCTTTTCATATAAGATACTGATTTTCAAAGCATCAGGCAAAAATCACGATGAGCTGTACCCTGCCTTGGACGTTGCTATTGAACTGGGTAATTGAAGCACTCAATAAACACTGCAAGAAAGCACAACTTGTCCTAAAGGAAAAATGGTAGCAAGTGGAAATATAGTCTGAAGATGCTGCTGTTGCTCAGCCATGGCTTGCCATTTGCATTAACTTATTTGTTAATTTTTAATTTATTAGATAATTTGCAACTAAAATTAGAACTAGAAAGCAAATTCAGAACACTTAACAAAATCAGTTAATTATTAATCAAAAATTTAAACCATTTGAAAACAAATAATATCAGAGCCTCGGAGTAAGAGTTAATACACTAGAAAGATATTAGTCCATTTGTAAAAGCTTCACTAATGTTATGTACATATGTAAAGTCAGGCTTTATTATATTTAGCTCCAGCCTCAAATAGTGCACCAAAAAGCCTATTAGTTGAAGTATCAGCTATTTAAAACATGCATCTTTACAGGGACTTGTTCATTTCACCTGGGCATTTAGATTATTTATTTTGGCTTTTAAAAGTTTTCTTTAAATTATCTTGTAATCTAATTCCATACACGTGTATGATGAACAGCTATAAACCAGAATTTAGTAGAGGTCATTGTTAGAACAGTTACCGCTTTCTACCGTCAGCAACAAAGAAGGTTTTGCTGGATTCTGAAATTAAAATAGCAAGAACTTTGTCTATGGTATGTCTAGCCTCTTGGCTTTTACACTACTAACTGTGGCACCTCCCCCCCCCCAAAAAAAAAAAGAACAAAAAATCACAAAACCAAAACAAACCAAAGTACAAAAAACAACCCACAGACCTAAAACTATCAGGTTCCAATATGGACATGGTCTAAGGCTACAACATTTAAATAATTATAGTAACAGCTGTACTTGTGCCTTCATGAGCAGAATAATCTGAAACTGTTGAAAACAGAGTGGGAAAAATTGAAAGCACAGGGCAAAGATAAATAAATTAATAATAAAGCAAGGCCATCCACATTCCATTCATAACAGAAAATGTCCTTCCCTTTCCAGATGCACCAAAACTATAGGAAATTAAAGAGTGGCAGTATCATCACAGAATGAAGACAGCAAAGGCAATTAAGTGAAAATAGTCTACTTCTTTTATTATTGGATTCCAAAGCACAGTCAAACGAATGACAAATCCAGAACTGATTGCATGACAAGCTCCTCTCCTTCTCAACAGAAAAGTTCCTCATTTATTTTAAAAATCCTCTGAAAGAATTACTATGCATATGATCAGTCTGACTTGAAAGAAAAAAGGCTGTAGAAATGGTATGATAACAAGAAAATAGCCATGTTTAAAACTACCATCTGACAAATCATTATACAAAGACTACTTATGGCTTACATGATCATTACTGTTTCTTCTTTAACTCTGGATGCTCGATTTATCATTTTTAACAACAAACACACAAGTGCTTACTCCAGGAATTAATTTCTTTCTGACATGCCAGAACGTAGTCTAAAGCAGTCTACTATTGTCTCTGCAAGAGACAGTCACAGGTTTGTCTTTAACATGAAAATACCACGGGTTATTACCTAAGAGGGAGAAAAAAATAAAAAGCTTACTTCAGTCACAGTTTATACTTTCTCTAGCTAAACATTGAGAAGAATATACTAATCAACACCATGCTTATAAGGCAGGCACGGTCTACACCATGCAGCTGCTTTTGGAGAGAATTAAAGCTTCCAAAAAATCAATATTAATTTAGACAGATGAAACAAAACAGTAGTCTAAAGAAAAGTGTGCACTTTTCTCAGCTGTCCTGAAGGATCTCAACTTTTAAGTCTCATTACAACCATTTAAATGCCACTGTTTTAATTACTTTGATCTTTTCAGCAAAATATTCAGTCAATGCACCGATCCAATGTTTATGTTCAGATGTTCCAATCGCTTACAGATACTCTTTCCAGACAAGGCAGAAATTTGTAAAAAAGTGTATTTAATTGTACTACATCTCATATGAGGTGTAAGTAAAGCCTTGAATCATACCTGCCCATCAGTTTGTTGTTCAACTTAATTAAACTCACATAGTTTAAGAAAATTTATGTATACAGTTGAAGCTGTTATATTTTGTTTTAACTTGAAATTAATTTACTTGAAGCTGATCTACTTACCTAATTTTTTAGGGATTTAAGAAATGTATAAAATACATTATTTTTAAAATTATGCTTAGTTGGTAAAATTCAGCCAATTTATTTAACTAACCACTAGGATTTTTTCTTTTCTCTTTCATATTTCCAGTCTCCATGCTCTGCAGTTAACAAATCTGCCTGCATTTTAAGTATCTAGAGAGTAAAAACATTTAAAGACAACAAAACTTTGCATCTTACTATGATGTAGGTATCTACACACAAAATTGTTTTGAAATAACTACTTCTGATCAGCTGTATGTGAAGACAAGACCTAAGCAAGCAGTGGATTTAAACAAAACTGATTTCTAACAAGAGTACTCTGAAAGTGGCCTACAGACTAAACAGATAAAAAATGCTATTAGATTTTTACTCCTAGAACTTAATCTTTTTCTTTCTTTCAGCAATTTATATAAAAGAAGTTTTTTGGGTTTTTTTTTTTTTTTTTTGTCACCTTTGTTTACGTCTAAATCTTAATCTCCCTAATCTCTAACACTGTGCAGCTGACTGGTTGATGAGGCCCAATTGAGGAGAGGAGGTAAATGAGAAGGGGTTTTTGGGTGTGGTAAATAAAGGAGCTAGGAGGAGTGAAGGAGAAGGCAAGAAAGATCACGGAATGCTAGGGATTGGAAGGGATCTCAAAAGATCATCTAGTCCTATCACCCTGCTGGAGCGGGATTACCTAGAAGAGATTACACAGGAATGTGTCCAGGTGGGCTTTGAATGTCTCCAGAGAAGATATAGTATTTATGCAACAGAATAATGATTGGGTTACCTACATGAAGTGCTAGTGATGGTTTCTTAGTAGAAGGGCAAAAGCAAAATGAAATGGAGTAGGGGTACAAAATGAATTAAAAGCAGGAAAACTAGTCTATCCCTGCTGCATGAAACATCTACTGAGGAGAAAGAAAATCTTTATTGTTGTCTTATATCTAGTATTGTGGTCTTTGTACTCTTCAAGACATATTTTAGAATTAATTGAAGAGTAGAAGGAGAAAAAATTAAGTAATAACTGGGGGGGGGGGGACTTGTTTAGAAAGATGAGAAAAAGGGAAGGAGCCAGTACATAACTTAATGTGCAGTTAAATGTTAAGGATATTTCTTGTGTCTTAACTTGTCTCACTAAAGGCTGCTATATCCAGTATTTAAGGCTTCACTGCTTCAAAAAAAGAACCAGCTTCTTCGTTCAGAAGAGTTTTGAAATTTTAAGAACAGAACAGTGATAAATCTTTTATTTAACATAAGATACTGGGATAATCAGGAACCACTAAAAAGATAAATAACCTGAAAACATAGACATTGAAATGGATTGTGCTAATTGCATAACAGTACACCTAACTTGGATCATGTATTGATTGTGCTTTGTCTACAAGCACAATCCAGCTCAAGAACTTCTGGGGGAAGAGGGGTGGGGTAAATTAGTGACACCTTAGGCACAATAAATATTCTCACTGACATCCTGGAAGTGTGCTGAGAAGCCAGAAACCTGCAAAACAGTTTCAGAAAAAGACAACTTATTCCCATGGGTGACAGCATTTCCGTAATAACAAAAAGCTTTCTCCAGTTGACCTTAAAAGGTTGTGCATTATGTGTATTTGTCTCTTGATACAGACTAAAAGCTATGTATCAGAAGTCAGTATTACTTACAGTGTGAAATGTTACTAAGATAGGAACATCATGTATACTTTACTATGTCGTCTGGGAAAGAAGGAATTGGTTAGATGCAATACAAACACGTTTTGATGTGAAAGAAAGATCCCGGAGAAAAATTTCCAGATAGTGTTGCGGCAATTTCTAACCACTAACAAGAAACAGTTGCTGCTACTACCTTACTGCACAAGGATTACTGCATGTGCAGCTGTATGGTGACCTAGTTCAGAAAGTCAAAGTGGCCAAAAGGCAATCGTTTTTGAGTGGGGCTAATTTTTGACTGGTATAGCAGACAAGAGAATAGGATCAAAGCAGCTCTTACTCCACTTAATCTAAACCACTGTGAAGCCATACCTTCAAAGAGGATTTCCAAGGCAGCTGAGAAACTTTACAAAAAGAATCTAGGTGAAGGAAACTGAAGAAGCTAAGAAAGCTGTTAAGCAGAATATAACTTAAAATGTAGACTTCTTCCAAGTTATGTAATTAGGAGTTCAATTCATATCCTGCTGAAACAGGAATTTATTCTGCTTGAATCTTAAGTCTGCCTCATATTGCAGTGACTCCAAGTGAGGTTACCAAATGTGAGGCACCTTCATTTCTCAAACATAAATGAAAGGGTGTGTGCAGGTATATCCTGGGGAGCACCGCTTTGGGACATATTTAGAAGACTTAGGGAATTGAGGTTATCTCCTGGGTTGCAAAGTGTAGGATACTATTTTTAACTGCTGTGTTCAGGAAACAATTCACATTACCGAGCACACAGGCTAGCATGTCTGCTACAGAGAGGAAGCAGAAAGACATACCTCTAACTAAATCATGCAACTGTAATAAAAGCTAAGGATTGCTCCTCATTGGAAATGAGGTACGTTTAACCTTATTAATTTGGATATGAAAACTACTGGTGTTGAAGTCCTAGAAAAGAAGAAGGAAAAAAAAAAAAAAAGACTTTATAGCTACCCAATAGTAACAGATTATGGTAATGTTTACACATAAATGCCTTTCTGGCAAACGGGTGTTCATAGCTGGTGCAAGTATGTGTCGATCACTTAATCTAAAACAGCATTGCCCGCTCCAGAACCTTCTAGCAACCACAAGGCAGCTCTCCAAGGACACCTGACACGCTGGGGTGCATGTAACTATGAAGAGGATAGAAGTACTGTGCATCTGCAAATGGAACCATGTGTGACAATAGTTTTAAAGTCTTGATAGCACTGTTGCTAAAATTCTCTAGCACTGACTCTGGTTATTAATTTATGCTAATGTTCATTCTGTTGCATGTTCACAGTTAGTTACTTTTGATAGCTAAAACAATTTATTACAAATACACTTAATATGAGTAGAGTCATACCTTCCTACCATGCAGACAATCTTGCGGAACATGACCATCTTCTTAATGAAGTAGAGGCCATAAATCCTCAGAGGAATGTCAGGAAATTGAGCTCACATTTAAAATCTTTGAAGATTTGGGGCCTTAACCTGCAAAGGAAACTGTGTATGTGCAGTGTGATAAATATTTAAAAGGAGAAACTGTCACAACAGTAACTCTAACCATGCAAAAGACAAAGTTGTAATAGCCATGTGAAATGGAAAACCTGGACTTTCTCCCTCCGTTCTCTTCCTGAAAGAATAAGTAGTTTTGCTAATTCCTGTACTAATGGCTACACCAACTTATTGGACTTAAGGCAATACTACTTTTGTTTCATTTGTTAACAGAAGTCAATTACTACTGTTGATTTTACTATGAAATTATACACATATAGCACTATTCTGGAAAGATATTTTCTAGCAGTATGAAACAATTTTCTAGACATGATTTTTTCCAGAGGGGTAGAAGAAGAAACAAAGAAAAGAGAAGGAGGAAAGTCACTGTATCTCTGTGAATAATAAGGAACTTGAAGAGAGGAAGCTGAATAGCAAAAATAGAGGAATTTGAGTAACATCTGCCCTCTTTTTTGGTATTTAGCTTTTTGGATTGTTAAGAAAAAATGAGTGCATTCTGTAGCTAAGCATCTGGAATTGCTGGAATTTATGTTTTCTCTTTTTTTTTTTCTTTTTTTTTGTTCCCTTATCTCCTTTCTTTCCTGAGCAATTTTTATATATCTCCAACTAGACAAAGTGTAGAAGTTTGTAGGAGAGATTCTGTAAACAGAAAGGGACTCATGTATTTCCTTTTATTTGTATTTAGGTGTGATTGCATTATTAAATATTTTACTTATTCTGTGGATCATATTGATACTAAAGGCATATCTATGTTGACCTGTGGGAGTTTTGCAACCAGCTCTAAAACCCACTGAAAATTGCTTTGCAATTTTATCTTAATTTTATCTATGCAACTCAAATTGTTCATCTATATAAGTCACATAATTTGTACACCTAACACCAAGCATGCATCTGAATTCTTATCAACTTGGTCTTATCACGTGCTTCCTGAAGGTATTTGCTTTATTCCACAATTTCTGCATAAGGCTTATTCCTTCTGGTTGAACAAAGCAGTGGCTTTCTACTGTTTCTTTCCTTAAAACTAAGAAATTCCTAACAGTAGTAAAAATCTTTCCATTAGGGTCTGAACTATCCTTTGTAAAGTGTCTTGGTATTAATTGCCTTAATTTAAAATAGTTGCTTTCATTTTGACACTCTTGAATTGAAACTTCAGTCCATTGATCTTGTAGCACTCTTGTCTATCACAATAAAATACTCTCCCTCAGCTGACTTAGTCAAACTTAAGTGCATCAGTAGGGAATATAGTGTAATACAGCCTTCTTGTAAACTTTGAAGCTGTTTTCTTGTCTGAGCAATTCCTGGTGCCCTTTTTTAACTCTAAGGGGAAAAATTATTCTCTGCCATCAATCACTGAGATTTTGGGGTACTTTCCTACATGGCACTTGAGAGCTGGCCTAGTGCATATACCTTGTCTAGCCTCAGCTGCTCCTCAGACAGCAAGTCGCTGTGTGTGGCAGCCTCTCACTACCCACTTGGTGAGCCGAAGGCACAGCTCCAGGAATCTCCAGTGACCCAGCTGAATGTACACTGGCTGCCCACCCTCCATGGAGCGCTGAGCCAACCTGAGCTCACCCTGGAAGAGCAACCCTGAGGTAAGCTACAGGCCGAACAAGTCTCCAGCTGACTGACTGTGGCTCACATGCTGGCTCCTAGCCAACACACCTCTTCAACTTTGAACTGATTTGATAGCTACCGTAACCATCTTCCTCCAGCATACTCGCACAGTGACTTGCTCCCTTCATGCTTCCCATCACTGAGGAGTGAACTGTTTTCATGCTGATCTTGACCTCCTGCACTCTTGCAGGGTGCTGAACATATAAATGTCGAAAGGTTTGGTACCAAGTATCAGTCAGTAATGACCCCGCAATTCTCCTTTAGTGTGACAGAGCATAACTGTGTGCCTGTGCTGCTGAAAGGGAGGCTGCTGGTAAACTGCTTCCTCTTTCCAACACTGTATGGCTGCGGCATTGTGTTGTTTACATCGCTCTCTTTCACACAACCGCCACTACTTTCCTTTGCCATTCTGGGAACATTTGGGCACATAACTTAAAACTTGTATGACTTTTTTTTTCTTGTGTGATTTGTTGTGGTTTTTTTTCTTCCTCCCGATAACGAACGTGCGACACGCCAAACAGCTCACGTTAATCATTTAGAAAAGAGGGAGCGTCAGGTCTGGAACATGAAGAGGAAGACCAGACCAGCCCCCAGCCAGGGGATGGTCCTCAGGTAGCCCAGCGTCCTCCCAGCAGCAGCGCCCCACGCCTTCCTGAAGACGCCCAGGTACCGCTTGTCATTGTGTAGCTAGGCTAAGAAATGCGGTCGTGTTTGTCGCCGGGCTGTGAGTTTACACCGAAACCCCCAGAGCAAACAAAATCCACGCGCAGATTGGTAACGCGCGATCCGCACTGGGCTTGCGGCTGAGCCGGTCGGGTCATGGCGCCTCTCCGGCCCGCGCCGCGCCCTGCGCCTTCGCGCGAGGATGAGAGCTGCAGCCGCGCGGGGCCCCGCGCCCCTTCCGCGCGCAGAGAGAGCGGGTATTGCCGCCAGCCCAGGGGCGCCACGAACTCATCCTGCCTCCGCGGCCCCTCTCCGAGCGGCCAGCCGGCGCTACCCGCCCCCGGCTCCTCCTCCTCTTGCCTGTCGGTCCCAGGGCGCAGGGCTGACATCACGCCCGGGGTTTCCATCCGACCGAGGGAGGGGGAGACTGAGCCGAGCGGCAGCGTGATGGCGGCGGTCGGGAGTTGTTAAGAAGAGGTGGCGGAGCAGAGCGGCGCGGCGCAACGCCCACCCTGCTTCTCCTTGCGCTCCTCCCTGCCCGGCTTCGGCGCCCCATTGTTGGAGCCGGCGAGGGCGGCGCGCTGCTGAGAGGAGCCAGCGGCCAGCAGGAGGAACGGCGGCCTAGGCCCCGCCGCGGCAGCAGCACCCGACGGCGGGCTGCGGCACGAACCTCCCCGTGGGGCGTAGCGAAGGCCGGGCCGGCCCTGGGAAGGCCGGGCCGGTCGCACGCAGGTAGGCACAGACCCGCCATGGATCCTCTGCTTTTCGCCGGCCAGGAGTTGTGTGGCTTCCGAACGTGGAAGGTGGGGCGGGGGGACGGGCGGTGCTGAGGAGACGGGGCCCTGGGCCCGCTCTCGACCAGGGGAGGCTGGATGCCCGGCGCGGGGCTGGATTCTTGGGCCTTCTCGCAGTTTTTGCAGAGGGAGGGAGCTTGGAGGGCCGAGGCGGGCAGTGGGGTCGAGCCACTCTCCCTGGCTCCTGCGGGGGGAGCCAGTGTCGAGCCGCCTGGGAGGCAGGAGAGCGGCCGTAGCTCTCATCTGGCCATGGGGGGCGCCGGGGGAAGCGAGCATGGAGGACAGCAGCGGTCCTGGAGACGGTGCCAGGGAGGCTTGGCTGCGAGCGGCGCCTGTGCAGGCCGCGCAGCTAGCGGAGGGCCGTCTCCGGGGGCGGGAGGCGGCCTTGGCCCGGGCTTCTGCGAGAGCGCCCTGGGGGGCGGTCGGAGGGAGAGTGGTGTGGGCGGCCAGGGCTCGGGGGAGGACTGTCGCGAGCAGGAAGCAGGCGGCCGGGAGCGTGCTCAGGGTGTTTCCCGTGGTCCAGAGAGTGCCGGGTCCGGGGGCGAGGGGGTGTTTGTCCATGCGGGAGGGCAGTCGGCAGGGAGACTGTGCTGCCGGGCGGTGCAGAGTGCGGCCTGGCTGGGCAGCAGCGGCCGAGTCGCCCGGCTCATCTCTGTCGCCGCGGGGTCCCCGACCTCACCTCCCGGCCCCCCCTTAGACTGCAGGTCGCCTGCCTGTCACTTTCCCCTCCCACAAGGCCTTTGTTTGCTGGCTGGAGTGGCCCGGGTGTCCGAGGTGGTACCTGTGTGCAGGGCATTTCCTACTCTGAATCAAGGCCCACCTCCCACCTGCTGAGCTCTGCGTTAGGCTGTTGCATATTAGAGGGGAGCTCCTCGGATCAGGGAACTAGCAGGCGAGCCCCTAGTCGCTTTCACACCACTCAATCTGTGAGAGGTGCTGATCGTTATCTATCAAGTAAGGTTATGTTTGCACTCCGTTTACCGTGGGCCTAAACTTTCGCTAGCTGCATCGGATACTGCAGTGATCTGGTTTAAGATGCTCTTGTATGTGAAAGAGTGATCAATTCCATCTGTGGGATCTTGCTGGTTTGATTTAGTTGAGACAGTCATTTTAAACGGGACAGTCTTTATCTTCCAGCCTTCACACACAGGTGGATGTAAGCGTTATTTGTGTATCTGGAAGTGCTTCCATTATGTTTTGCTCATGAAATGCATTTTACTAAGCAGATCTTAGCAGAACATTTATGCCTATGTGTTCAGTAGGCAGTTTTTCTTTAAAATAAAGGTCTACTTTGTCCTGCAGTCATTACTATGGCAGAAGTTAAGCCACGAGGTATAATGCAGACATGCAATAAGCTGTTCTTCTCACCTTGTAATGCTAAAGAGAATGTAATTTCCATAATGTTGCCTATTCCGCAGCTAGTGGTTCAGCAGAAATTGCCGTCTTTCTAGCACCATCAGTGAAAAGTGGCAAAGAAGCATAATGACCTGTATGCTGGGACCCAACTGCAGTCAAGCAAAAAGCTAGACAGGTTTTTTCCTTTGTGTGTTTGTGTATTTCTTTTAGTTCTTTCAATTCTTTTCAGTGTCACTAGTAAAAAGACCTGTTCTTCCCTTGATAAGATTTTTTTTCTGGTTTTCACAGACATGGGAGTTGGACTAGATGATCTCTAGAGGTCCCTTCCAACTCTGAAAATTCTGTGATTCCATGATAAAGGAAGGTTTTTAACTTTTTTTTTTTTTCCCCCAAACAAGGAGATGGTGATAAAATAATCAACCATGAACAGGTAACATTCAAGAAGCTATTTTTTAGTTTAAAACATGACATCAAACATTTCAGTGCGAGTAAAAAACAAAGTCACTTTTTGTATCTTTTTAGTTGCAAACGTACTTTCAAATTGTGTCAATGTTTTCCTTTACTATTTTAGGTATTTTGGGAGAAATCTTGAATACCTACAGAGAACGCTAGAGCAAACACATCACCTGGAAAACGTACAGAGTACCAAGAAGTGGATTCTTGGTATCCACCTTGTAACCTGAGTGGACTTTTGTTTATGTTTTAAACTTCTTAATATTTACAATGAATGGGCACAGTGATGAAGAAAGCATAAGAAACAGTAGTGGGGAGTCAAGGTAAGCGCTTGCTCATTTCAGTTATTCTTGGCTATGTATCCTCCTATATTTTGTTTACTAAAACTGGTTTGTATTGAACTTGGTGCCAGAGCTTCCTGGTTAGCAAGCAGACCATAGTTAGGAGGACTGGATGTGCTTTCTTAGAGGTGTTTAAAATGCTTCACATCGCTTCAGCTAAGAGTTGTAATGAACTTGTATACAGCTTACATAATAAAGCTTAAATAGTATTAAAATTGTATCAGCATCGAACAGAATAGTATTACTTTTTTGAGGAGAGAAAAAAAAGTCTGAAGTGTCAAAAGCTGAAACATTGGGTTAGAATGTTAAAATAAAGCTGCTGTCTATAAAGTGCAAGGCACACATGCATAGTATGTGTTGGATAAAACCCTAACTAGACTATCTCTGAAGGTGGAACAGTGGGCTGTTTGTTTTAGTTTTTGATGTAGAGTACTTCATGATTCTTCCCTCTTTAGAGCTGTCAGAGCAGTACAACTGAAAGGCTAACTTCATATTTGTTTTCTGAAGTGAAAATACAGTTTTCCAGTTGTTTTTTTTAAATTAAAAAAAATTCAAAAGCCGTCTTCTAATGTTGAATGATGACCTTCTAGTATGTGCAGAGTGTTCACATGTTTGGAAGAGTCTGATTAGAGAGCCTTTATTTTGGAAGAGCCTGTCATCCCTGCAGGGTGACAGCCAATTTGTAGGGGTGGAATTAAGTTCTCTTTCTAGAACAATGTTTAATTCAAAAAGTCCCTCTTGCACTAGAAAGTTTAGATTTCTAAAACTGGAAATATGATGAACGCTGAAGATTTAAGAAGTCAAATTAAACTTGCAAATAAAAAGTGGTTTTAGAGTTCTAAGAGGTGGTTGTGACCATGCTGTCAGTCTCCCCATGTGTCTCTCTACCCCTCTTTCTGATCACAGCCTGTTGAACCAGTTAGCTGGTTCTGTCAGTCAAAGGGTCGTAAAGAAAACTGTTTTGTGGACTTCATGGGAGCTTCCAGTTGAGCAGAGAGAGATCTAAATTATTACCTCAAGTGAAGAAATGCACGAATACAATTGCTAGCTGATCAGTGAGCTTGTGCTGACCATTAAGCGTGCATGTAGTGCAGTACGTGGTGGAATGGGAAGAAGGGGAAGAGAGATGTGTTCATGTGACTTTAGGTGCAAATCACAAGGAAATCTATGACCGGTAAAACTAAAGAACTTTAATAACTTTTGAGTGTTTTTATGTCAAGCTTCCTTTTATACGAAAGAATATCCTAAAAAGACAGTAAACTTTCAGTCTTGTGAATAATACAATAAGCTCTAATACATAATTGGTTTTGAAGATTTCTGCTTCCAGTAAAGTTGATACTGTTCCAGTTACCAAACAAATTTGGAGCTTCTGCTTGTAACGGGCAAAATATTCCTGGTTACTTAAAAAAAACAACCAACCAACCAAACAAGGCTTGTCAGAGAAACATGAACAAATAAAATGGTGTGAGCAAGATTAGTCTTCTGAACTATGAGACCTCCAACAAACATGAACTTACCAGGGACAAGTCTTGATGATTTTCTATGTGAATTTTCTTACTACTTGAAACAACCCACCTTGCTAAGGATTAAATGGGAAAACTATTTTATATCAATATGTGACTGCCCATAAATACCACTATATCAAAGTTATTCAAAAACTGTAGCAATTTGTAAGACTAAACCAGCTAAACACCATAAAGTTCCCACAACTTCATTAAAAGTAAGTATTAGGAGAATGTATACTACTTAAAATGATACTTGCCTGTGAAGGGCGACTTTGTTTTTCATCTTAAATGCCCTACTGAGCACATTTTAAAAGCTTGAAAAAGTTTAAAAATGCTAAAAACTTTGTTCCTAGGCTTGTATCAGTCATTAACCTCACAGCCTAATTCAGAGGCTGGTCTCGGAAAGCTTATTTTCGTGTTTGCCATATATTATCAGGGATCTGGTTTTATGGATGAAAGGTGAAAACTTTATGTTTTAAATGATTGAACCCTTTTCTGTCTAACCTAGTTGCATTATTAAAATAATTATCGCAAAACATAATCCCTTTATATGACTTGCCCCTGTTATTTAGTTGGGTGGGGTTTTTTTGGTTTTTGGGGTTTTTTTTAAATTCTTATTTGTAAGTTTCCAGAACTCTAGAGGGTTTTCACTGGGGGAGAGTTACCTTAGCAAGCTGCAGCTGCAAGCAGATAACTAACTGCATCTTGGGATCTGTTGCTGTATTTAGCCTTCAAATCTGGAAGTGTGAATTCAACAGAATGGAAGTAGAGATCAGTTAAAAAAAATATTTACTAAGCTTTTAGTGGTCCTGTTCCATTCAGAGTGTTAGGGAGGGAAGTGGAACAACTGAAGGAAGCAACTGAGAATTGCTGCTAGGGATAAATGGCAAAGAAGATCAAACTCTCAAGAATTGGTAGCAAAGAAGAAGAGATGAATGTGAATAGTGATAATCTAAGAAGCGGCATTGGTGGTAACTACAACAAATCTTTGAAAATTTGTGTCACTTCACAAATTTGACACTTTATATTCCTTTGTCTGATGTAAAATTCCATTGCTGTCACTCTGGAATGATAGTCTTGATAACAACTAAACATAGCCTGCTGTCAGGGAGCTGCCATCATTATTACTTTAGAAAGTTAAGAGAAGCAGTAGTTCAGGGCTGGAATTACAAAAATACACAGGCCTCATGGATACTGTGTTGTATTGTTTTATGGAAACACCATGACTTGCAAAAGTTGTGGAGAGCTTGTAGAATTCTCAGCAGCAGGACGGCTGGAGAAGAGACTGATCATAAATGCTCGATTTTATGCAGTCGGTCAGTATTGTGGTAAGGAATTGTAGCTGCCTGTTACTCCCTGTGACTGTCAGAAGGTGAATTATTTCCGAAGTGTGTGAAAGAAATGGCCAGTTTGCCATGGTTCTGCACTCCTTTCCAGCATTGCACCTATTTGTCTGTCTGGTAGATGAGCAGAAAACTTTCCCTTACTGCAGGTGTTGAGCCTGAAGTTCTGTTTTGCCACAGATGGAAAAGTGCATTTCTTGTATTTACACAGTTGAGTAACTGGCTGCACTGTTTGGGCTTTCCTTGTCTATTTCAGCAATCTCTGAAGTTATAAATCAGTACTAGAACCAAGCATGTTGGAAATAGTAGACTAGCATAAATACTATTACCTAATCTTGTTGCTTGGTGTTCTGATTACTATGTATCTATAGTGGAATCTACTCTCCAGCTTCTTGTTTACTGGAATCACTACTGTGGAATATTTTTAAGTAGCTCAAGACAAAGACTACGTAAGTTTTTTTCCACAGATACTGTTCATCTGGACAGCAAGTGAGTGTAGACACAAAAGCTTTATCCGAATGCTCTGAGAAGCTGACTCTTAAGCAAAGCATTTTTTGTTCTTAAAGCATTCTGTTGCAAACTTGAATATGAATAAATCCATTCTAGTTAGATAGTAATAAGAAGGCAAGGAAGGGCAGTTACACCTGAACTGCAAGGCAAGCTCCAGGTAGAATTAGGACTGCAGGAGTGAAATATTGCTGCTAATTGAATAACAGTCTGATTTCCCGTCTCCTCCTGTGTTTCTTGCAGAACGAGGCATAGAGGACTTGAGCAAACTTTCCTTCTCTAAAAAAGGGTTGTGCTCAGTGCAACTTAACTGGAAACTAGCTGGCTGGAAAGTATTTCTGGTTTTGCAGTAAGCATAAAGCAGCAGCTTGCGCGAAAGACTTACCATTCTTTACGCACTTGGAAGCTGGTGTTAATAGAAGATAATAATTTTGGTGGGTTTAATTCGCCTTGTGGATCGAATAGTCTGTAGTCCACAAAACATAGTTAAGTCAGCAGGCTTCAATTTACTATATAAATTCATACACTCTGTAGGTGGTAAAAAAGATTAATTGAAAGCCACAAATTTAGGTTCTCGCTTTCAAGAAATCTAAGTGGGAGTTAAAACAGAGATTCTCCAAGTGTATATGTGGAATTACTCCAAAGTGGTGGCTCCTTTTTGGTAGAAATTTAATAGAAAATATTAAAATGTGTGTATATAGCAAGAGAGAGCATACACATAAAACTATATATGTGTAGATACATACTTATTTGTTAGTGTACATGAATTCTCAGATCAACAGGAAAGGAAATTTAGAGAACTTACTGTGAACAGCTGGTGGATAAAGCAAGCTCTTCAGTTCTGTAAGCAGGAATCTTTCTCTTTGATTAGTAAGTTGCTATTATATCAGGAATGATCTCATACAGAACTTAACCCTTCAGCATGATAAGGTGTCCCGATCCAAGTTAAGAGCATGTCTGCTTCTTTTTTTGAAAAGTTCAGATAGAGTATGTATCAAAACCCAAGTGTTTTTTGTCTAGAAACTTTTCCAACTAAAAGAAGAAATTATAAATTCATGATACAGCTTTCATTGTGCATGTGGTCTCTGGTTTGGCTTTGGGACTCCTGCTGATTTTATCCAGATCCTAATCTTTGTCTAACCTAACTGGGTGGCAGATACTTGTTCCACGTATTTTAGACTCAGTTCCACCATTGTGAGAGTTGCAAAATTTTAGCTGATGTAAGATCTCACATTCCTTTTGACAGTGATTTTTTTGTCATACAGGCAGTGTATACACCAGACCTATCTGGATCTGGCTCCTCAAGTGATTTTCCTGGATTGTATTCCATTTAATACTTTTTTTTTCTGGTGGTCTACAAGGAGCTTCTAGTAAAGATGACGTTGTGCTGCCCCTCGAACCAGTTGCATGTTGGAGGATTGTCACATTGCACAACAGAATAGTAGGAGTAGTAGACTCCTGGGGAACCTCCTGCCTGTGAAGGATTCCTGGAACTTCTTTGCGCTCTTAAGATATGTTACTTGTTCTCAAATAAAGACTTGCAGTGTGGTTCATAGGGTTGTGAAAGTTGGTAAGTGATCAATGTTGTTTTGAGGAAAGCTTATAGTGGCAGAAAAGAATAGTCTGCAGGACTGTAGACCTTACACTGAAGTCTTAAGTACTCAGTCTTTTCTTTTACAATGTGACTTGTGTAGCTTTCCATTTTAGGATTTCTCTTCCTAGTGGTTTGTGCAAACTAACAGACTTTGTTCGTCGTTGTATGATTCTGTCATTGGGCATCTTGTTTTAAGGGGGTAAGCTAGTGAAGCTAAACTTAAGACTATTGAAAAGAACTTAGGACACTGTGAGAAGATATTTGCTTAATCAGTTTCAGTGATCTGTCTCTTTAAGCCTGTCACCTCCCCAGAGTATGCTCCAGTTTCATTGCATAGGTATTTATTGGGCGGGGGGAGAGGGGATTTAAAAACTAACAGGTAAAGGCAAATGTGAAAAATTATCTCCTTTGGTACTTCTATTAAGCTATATTGCTTTTCTTGCAAAGTAGTTTGTAAGTAAATACTGCATTCAGGCATAAATTCCTGTTGAATATGTAGGGAGTATCTGGACACAATCTTTATAAGAAAGAACAGACAAATTACTTCAGCATGTCAAACTTCCATATCCAATTAGATTTGACATGTGCTGCTGTACAAATGCAACTACTTGACTCAAGGGCAAGAGGTGAGAGAGGTTTCTTGACTATATATGCTAGAAGGTGTTCTTTGTAGACCTCACCTCATTTTGTCAACATGCATGAAACTGTACATTTTCATGTGGAAATCCTATTCTGAAAACATGCTTCTCTTTTTTAATATATGCTGTTGCATGCCTACTACTGCCAGTTATTATTGACAGATAATTTTGTCATCACAGCTGTGGTTTGTTTGCATCATAGAGAAGGTCTCACTCCAGCAGTGCTTAAGAAATCATCGTTATTGCTCTATCCAGCATGTTTATGTCTATTTCCGTAGTCTTATGATGCTCCACTGTTCTGTACAGTCTTGTGTATTGCTGTCTTTATTTACTTTTTTGTTCAGTTGAACAATGTCCAGTGAATGTAATATAAGGTTTGTTATTCAGGAACAGCTTTAAACACATAATGCTGTTTTAATTTTACTGATGTTTTTATTTTTTAATGTATCTGTAAAATGATATATAATCTGCTTGTAGCTGGAGGAGGAAAGACACAGAGAATCATAGAATAGCCTTGGTTGGAAAGGACCTCTAAGATCATCAGGTCCAACCATTAACCTAGCACTGCCAATAAGGTCTCCTCTTAGTCTCCTCCAGACTAAACAACTCCAGTTCCCTCAGCTGCTCTTCATAAGGCATGTTTTCCAGACCTCTCACCAGCCTCATTGCCCTTCTCTGGAGTCGTTCCAGCAGCTCAGTGTCCTTATACTGTGGTGCCCAGAACTGGACACAGTACTCGAGGTGTGGTCTCACGAGTGCCAAGTATAGGGGTACGATCACTTCCCTACTCCTGCTGGTCATACCGTTTTTCATACAGGCCAGGATGCTGTTGGCCTCCTTGGCTACCTGGGCACACTGCTGGCTCATGTTCAGCTGTCAACCAACACCCCCAGGTCCTTTTCTGCCGGGCAGCTTTCCAGCTACTCTTCCCCAAGCCTGTAGCATTGCATGGGGTAGTTGTGGCCGAAGTGCAGGGTCCCCCACTTGGCCTTATTAAACTTCATACAGTTGGCCTCAGCCCATTGATCCAGCCTGTGCACATCCTCCTGTAGAGCCTTCCTACCCTCAGGCAGATCAACGCTCCCACCCAACTTGTGTCTGCAAACTTACTGAGGGTGCACTCAATCCCTTCATCCAAATCATTGATAAAGATGTTAAACAGGAGTGGCCCCAGCACTGAGCCCTGGGGAACACCACTTGCTAAAAGACATATTTTAGTACAGTGTGAAACGCTGTTACCTATCATTTAGTTTGCAATGGTCGCTTCCATTGATTATTTATAGAAAATATACATGTTTTCTTCTTAGATTGTAACTCCTTTCCTTTTCCATTTCAAGGAAGTTTAAACTATTTCTGGAATTCTGTTGATACAAGTTGTTAAAATAAGAGATTACTTGTCTTGAAGCTCTGGAAGGCTTCGAGGCCTCTCTCAAGCAGGTTATGATTGGTTTTGCCTTGTTATAGTTCCTTGTTATAGATGGTTGTTAGGGTCTCCATCTCAGCAGATGAATAAAATGTCACCTGAACTACTAGAAATCTATATGAAACTTCCATATCCTGTATGTCTTTTCCTATGAATTTCAAAACCACAAACAATTACATTTTTAAAACTGTGGCAAACAAACTCTTTAAGTTTCCAGTGATTCTGGTAGGCGCTGCAGTGTAATAGTTCTGATTACTGTTGCCCTTTTTCTTAGTTACAGCAGCAATGCAATGCTCCATGGAAAAGGGGAGAAGGTATTACACCACATACATAGCTGCTTAAGCACTTGTAAAAATGACTTGCCCTGTGTTATGATGCAGTGTGGAATGTTTGTGTACTAAGTTTGAAAACTACCAAAAAACCTTTTTTCATTTGAAATCTATTTATTCTAAATTCAATATTAATTTGCACTGGTTTATACTTCAGCTTCAGTGCAGTAGTCTTAGGAAATACTACTTATTCACTTCCACCTGTTCCACTTATTCGTCGGCTCTGTAGAGTATTTATGAAAACAGAAGCTGTTTTAAAAAGCTGAACCTGATCCCTCTATGGATGGTCCTGACACCACAGGGGGAATTGGAGAGGGCAGCAGTAACAATGTCAGAAAAAGTTATTCTTGTAGAACCCTCTCCAACAGGTGAAGGTATCGGTGAAGATTGTTTTCAAAGTGCAGTAGCTTGTACTACTGCTTGTACTGTTCGAATTGTGTGAAAATTGCTGAAACTCAGAGTATAAGGTAGGAGCATTTAAAGAGAAACTTCTAAATTTGTTGTGCCTGTGAGGAGATGACAGGTGTAAATTTTCTTGAATGCATGTGTAAATATGTGTACGTTTTCTTAAATAATTCCATCTTTACTCTTAGGGTTACTGTCTAGCATACTAGCATTTAATCTGAGTTACTGCTCATGTGGAAGAAGGTCACAGGTAATCCTGTGAAAGGGATTACAGATTTATGGGGTTTTTTAATAGCCAAGGTTTTCTTAATGTGTCTGGATTAGGGAGAAAGGAAGCCTTCTCACTGTTACATTTTTTTTTATCCCTTGGTGCAGTGGTCTTCAGAATTTTTGTTTGCACACTGCTATCAATAAAAAATATTTGAGCACACACCTCCAATGTATTCATTTATAAATTATATACATGTGCTGCTGTACTAATACCTACATTATAAACCATACACAAGAAATGGAAACTTTAAAAGTAGGAAATAAAGATTAAATAATATTTGAAAATACTTTACTATGTTAATGGCAAAATAAATATTTTGCACGTATTAAATTGTTATGAATATTCTTACTTATTAAAATCTTGGTTTAACACTTCGATACAGTGGTTTGAAGGTATGGTTCTAAGTTCAATTTATGTTGGTACTTAGCGTAGCTGAAAAAGATATTTCACAAAGGTACATGGATCTGCATTGTTGACTGCGCTTACTAAATCATGATACTAATTTTTTCAGTTGCATCCTCTAATTATGCAAATGTTTTTCTTAGAATTTGGCTGGTGAATTTCTGTCTGCCCCAGCATCAATCAGTTCTTGCCAATTAATCAGCCTTCTCATGATGACATGATGAAGCCTGTGTCAGTGTAAAATGTCTTGGAATTAGCTAGCAATAAGTTTTTCTTTTAAAAAATGAACACAAAAAATGGGTGTCATAGTTTGAAATGGTGATATATTAGTGTTACACATTCTGAAAGATTATCATCAGAAGTGTTAGACCAAAGCTGTTCGTTCTTGGGATTTTTTAGGGAAAGCAAGGACACAGTCTGCACCCAGGCATGTATGATACTTTGATTTTGGCATAAACATGTTCGCAAATTTTTGACTGCAGTGACTTAAGTGATAAAAATAAAAATACCAATTTTCTCTCTAATTTTAAAAATATTTTTTATGTTGAGAACTGAGCACTTAACCCATAGCTCTTACTGTGTCTATTTTTGCCTCAGGTGCCTCATCACTGCTGCTGTTACTTTAAATTTCTCAGAGGAAAGCCCTTTGATGTATGGACTGTTGCAGCTGTTGGGGATTTATAGGTATTACATGTCATATAGTGCTGCTCAGTACTTTCTCACTGATCTTCAGTCTGTCTTTGTTGCATATGTTTATGCAGAACTTACTTATGTATTATCCCATGTCCTACCTCCTTTGAAAACAAGAGCTTTAGATTTGTCTTTATAGATGTTGTACCTCCAAGTCAGTGTTCTGCTGAAGCTCAGGTTGAAACATCATGTGAAAGGACACAATAAAATAAACATGCATTGGTAGTCCTTGGAGCCTATCAGTTACTTGTCCTGTGGCCAGTGAACAAGAAGGTTCTTCACAATTCAGTAGAAATTAAGTCACATCTATTAATCTCACCTGGGTTTTGTATGCGCTGTAGTTGCATCAAGACCTCTGGGGGTAAGGGTTGTATGTGGGGTATGCAAACAGAAACTCTAGTGTAATTTCACACATCTGTATTAATTTGGATGATTAGTGTTGAAGGAAGCTCTGCCCAAATTAGACTAGTCTTGTGTGCTTTAACTCCTATAGTGCTTTTTACTAGTTAATTTCAAAACTCTTTTTAAGCACGTATGAATACTGCCATAGGATTTTAAGATTTGATAAAGAACAGGAAGTTACTGGGAGTGGTCAACATGGATTTAGCAAGGGTAAATCATGCTTGACCAATCTGATAGCCTTCTATGATGTTACAACTGGTTGGCTGGATGAGGGGAGAGCAGCAGATGTCATCTACCTTGACTTCAGCAAGGCTTTTGACACTGTCTCCCATAACATCCTCATTAGGAAACTCAGGAAGTGTGGATTAGATGAGAGGATGGCGAGGTGGATCAAGAGCTGGCTGTGTGACAGGTAACAGAGGGCTCTGATTAATGGAGCAGAGTCAAGTTGGAGGCCTGTAACCAGTGATGTCCCCCAGGGGTCAATACTCAGTCCGATCTTGTTCAACATATTCATCAATGACCTGGACGAGGGGACAGAGTGGATGCTCAGCAAGTTCACTGATGATGCCAAGCTGGGAGTGGTGGTGACACTCCAGAGGGCTGTGCTGCCTTCCAGTGTGACCTGGACAGGCTGGAGAGCTGGGCAGAGAAGAACCTCATGAAGTTCAATGTAGGGTGCTGCACCTGGGGAAGAAGAATGCCAGGCATCAGGATAGGTTAGGGTGGGACCTCCTGGAAAGCAGTTCTGAAGAGAAAGATCTGGGAGTCCTGGTAGATAGTAAATTATCCATGAACCAACAATGTGTTCTTGCTGCCAAGAAGGCCAATGCCACCCTGGGCTGCATAGGGCAGTGTGTGGCCAGTAGGTCGAGGGAGGTCCTTCTCCCCCTCTACTCTGCTCTGGTGAGGCCGCAACTGGAATACTGTGTCCAGTTCTGGGCTCCCCAGTTGAAGAGAGACAGGGACCTACTGGAGAGAGTCCAGTGAAGGGCAATGGGGATGATTGAGGGGTTGGAGCATCTTCCTCTCTGAGGGGAGGCTGAGAGAGCTGGGACTCTTTAGCCTGGAGAAGAGAAAGCTGAGGGGTGATCTAATTAATGTTTACAAATTACAAAACATTTCCTGGGGGTTTTGGTTGACAGCCGACTGAACATGAGCCAGCAGTGTGCCCAGGTGGCCAAGAAGGCCAATGGCATCCTGGCCTGTATCAGAAACAGTGTGACCAGCAGGAGTAGGGAGATGATCATGCTCCTGTACTCAGCACTCATGAGACTGCACCTTGAGTACTGTGTCCAGTTCTGGGCACCACAGGATAAGGAGGACAATGAGGTACTGGAACGAGTCCAGAGAAGGGCAACGAGGCTGGTGAGAGGTCTGGAAAACAGGCCTTATGAAGACCGGCTGAAGCAACTGGGGTTGTTTAGTCTGGAGAAGAGGAGACTGAGAGGAGACCTTATTGCTCTCTACAGCTACCTAAAAGGAGGTTATAATGAGGCTAGTGTTGGTCTCTTCTCCCAAATTACTAATGATAGGACGAGAGGAAATGGCCTGAAGGTGCCTCAGGGGAAGTTTAGATTGGATATTAGGAAGAAGTTCTTTACTGAGAGAGTGGTTAGGCACTGGAACAGGCTGCCCAGGGAGGTGGTGGAGTCGCCGTCCCTGGGGGTGTTCGAAAAACGAGTGGATGAAACATTTGAGGCCATGGTCTAATGGTCTAGTGTTTAGGGAGATGATGGGATAAAAATTGGACTTGATGATCCTGGAGGTCCTTTCCAACCATGGTGATTCTATGATTCGGTGATTCTATACAAATACCTAAAGGGTGGGTTGAGGGACGATGGATCTGGACTGTTTTCAGTGGTTCCCGGTGACAGGATGAGGGGTAACGGGCACAAGCTGGAACATATGAAGTTCCATTTAGATATGGGAAAAAACTTCTTTTGGGTGAGGGTGCCAGACCACTGGCACAGGCTACCCAGAGAGGGTGTGGAGTCTCCTTCTCTGGAGACTTTCAAGACTTGCGTGGATGCAGTCCTGAGTGATGTGCTCCAGGGGATCCTGCTTTAAAGCAGGGGAGTTGGACTACATGATCTCTGGAGGTCCCTCCCAACTCTGACAATTCCATGAATCCATGAATCGGTGCATCCTTGTTTACCTAGTTTCAAAATTACTTACTGCTACTCAGTTTATCTTTTCCCATTCCTTTGTGCTGATTTAACACTATGAGTTAAGAAAGCCTAGGAAGATGTTATTGATGCTGTGGTCTTTAAATTCTTTTTTTATGTTTTTCTCTTTTCTATGTACCAGCTTGCTGTTACTCTACGGTAGTGGTCCTGCATTGTCCTTCATACACGGTATCATTAGGGCAGCCCTAAACTGGTTGTGGTAGATGTTATTATTATTTGGCTTTTGTTGTTTCTTGTCATTTCCTTTTCTTCTCTCCCCATCCTTTTTACTTCAGCCTGCAGGCTTTTTTTGTAGTCTCGCATTTGCTAGTAACATGGTTGAATATTGGCTGTAAGATTTTTACTCATCAGATATTACTGTTAATAATGCAGTTGGGTTGTATTAGTCAGCTTTTGTCCAAATCAGTAATTTGTTGTGAGAAGCAGAGTTTTTGAAATAGCTCTTACTCTGTTGGTCCTGCTTATAAATCTAACAGAAATTCACTCCCAGACTCTCAGCTTTGTTGACAGCTGGTTAGCAAGTTAAGGAGTCTCTGTTTTGTCTGAATATTGAATATTGTATGATCCACATCTGTTGACAGGTTGGTATTACTTAATGGAGACCTTAGATGATAGCTAGCTGATCTCTTCATAAAGAAAAAGGGTTTAAATTAGTTGGGGTTTTTTGCATCCAACTGCAGAGCAACTAGCATTATCTACTAGACTTTTTTTTTCCTACCTCAGTGCCTTTGTTTTTGAACTTACCACTTAATTCCTGCATTGAAGAACATCAAAACACTTAAAATTTCCCATCAACTGTGAATGTGAATGGTGTGATTTTTGCTCACATAGATAACTAAGTAAACGGGATTTTTTTTTTTTTTTTTTTTTTTTTCTTCCTTTGGTCTCTCCACTGTTCTTTCCTGTAGCTAGTTTGCTTGTTTCTCATAATGTTGGCAAATTGACCAAGATGACTTATTCCGGTGTCACTTTCCCCATGCTACCTTAGAAAAGAGGTACTTTGTTTTGGTTGCCTCTGGTTCTGTGTGCCGTTGAACCTATGGTTTGCCCTATATTAGTTTATATGAAACATTTTCCTGCTGTATGGAAGGCTAACTTAATTACCATCTCTATGCTTAGTGTTTTGCATCTTTTTTAGTTTTGTTAATCCACATTATTATTGCTCTCTTTGAGCAAGCCTTGTCCTGCATGAAAGTATTTTATTTCCTTCCCGTCTCCCGAAATTTTTTAGGATTTAGACAATTTTGGTGGCTTTGTGTCACTGGGACTTCTCTAGCTGATATTTATTTGTATCTCAAGGTTTCTCCATGCTCAATTTTCCTCTGTTTCTCTTAGTTTATAGTTAGTGCTGACTTCCACATTTCTCCTGTCATTTATTTACTGCATTTACTATGCTGAGAAGTGCTGTTGTTCTATAATGGCTTGATTTACCCAGCATTAAAGGTGAGGTAACATTTGTGTACAGAACCCTATTACAATTAAAATAATCACCATGGAGTGGTGATTGAAAGATCACCATGGAGTGCCGTTAATTTCTGGTAAACAGTTTAAACGGTGGTCATATGCTGTAGTGGGTGCCCTGCTTTATTTGGCAAGTGAGGTTAGTAATATAGCACCATGCCTGAAGTAAGTCTTTGATGACAGAAATAGGAAATTTGGGAGCAGCCTTGTTGCTTCCCAGTTTTCCTTTCAGCATGTGTACGAAAACACAGCAGCAATGTGTTTCTCCATATCTCCCCCTTCAGAACAAGGAAGCTTCACCATGGTCTGTTTTTTTTCTTATTCTTTCAAGGTTGACAGATGCAGATAGCTTATTGAGGTGCAGTCTATATGAGTCTGTTTATTAATAGCTTCATTTCTTCTTTACTGGTACAGTTTTATTGGTGTGAGCAAAAGGAGAAAGAGGAGCAATTTTGCTTTATTTTGTGGGTTTTAAAATTATGTCGATTAAATATGTTCTAGGGCAGGGGTTAATCAATCTGCCCTCTTCCCCCTCCCACCTCTATCTGACTGTCAGCCAGATGAATTGTCCGAGCAGAGATTGGCTAAGTTTTGATACCAGATTTTGGTTTTATCATTTTCAGTTCTGGTTTCATGTTTACTCTGTTTTTCAAGCATTTGCAGTCAATGTGTACATAATTTGAAATTATTTTGCACTGTCGTAGTGTGATTCCAATGTTTTTTTCCTCATGATATCTTTGAAATATGGTAGCATTAACCTAATGAGTTAAACCTTATTAAAGTTTTAACTTGGCTACTTCATGAGGTTGTTGTATAAACAAAATGTTTGTATGTTTTTGAATGGTCCTAAAATAAATACGTATCTTTAAATATTGTGCTTTCTAAGTATGCAAAATCTGGTGTAAAATGAATACACAGGTGGGATAATCTGGCAGCTCAAGTATATGCCAAGGAAGTCACCTTGGCACAAGTCATACCTTCAATTACAAATTCAGAGTTGTCAGCATGGGGAATTTTACTGCTATTATTTTATCAGAAAAACATGGTCTACATAGCTTCTTTTTTTTTTTTTTTCTTTTAGAGACATATGTGCTTCTAATTTTTTATTTATTTTTTAAGGAGTACTGCTGATCTATAGAGGTTGAAAACAATGTTTTATATTTTAGCAGACTTAACAGTTAAGAGGTGTGTATGTATATATGGGATTTAGGGTGGAAAGTTTGTGTGGGTAAGAAACATTTCTACCACTTTTATTTCCCTTGCTTGACTCTTCCTATTAATTTGAATGTTCTTATTTTATCTTGCTTTTTTTTAGGCTTCACAAAAAATATCTGATTACACTGAATTCTTATTTCTTTTTTTTTTTTTTAACTTTGTTCATCTCAGCTTATTTAATTGACTACATCCATTTGTGTGCTACCAATTTGTCTGGTTGAACTTAACAATTGATATATAGGTGAAGCTAAGGTGACTTTTTTCCTTTTAATCCTGTTACCTTGGCAATTGTGTAATACTCTACTAACTTCTCATTGCAGCCGATCAGATGATGATTCCGGGTCAGCATCAGGTTCTGGATCTGGTTCAAGCTCTGGAAGCAGTAGTGATGGAAGCAGCAGCCAGTCAGGCAGTAGTGACTCTGACTCTGGTTCAGACTCAGGCACTCAGTCAGAATCGGAGTCTGACACATCTAAAGAGAAGAAACAAATTCAAGCTAAACCAACAAAAGTTGATGGATCTGAGGTAAACAAGACATATAAAGGAACACTTTGTGTCTGGAAAAAATTATTTAAAAAAAATCGTTCTGTGCAGCTAGTTCGAAGAGCGGTTTTCATTTTAAAAAAATAATAAGAGGTAATGAAGTGTCTTTAATTAGATTTTAACTTGTTTGAGTTAGTGAATGCATGTGCTTAGTTATGTTAAACATTGTGCTAAGTTTCTCATAGATAAGTACTTGAATTGATGCTTTTGTAAGTATTTTGAGTTTGATGTGTACCTAAATTTCATCATGCGGAAGCATTCACTAATTTACTGGAACTTCAGGAAGACAAAGGCACACATAATCTTATTTCTGAAATTCTATTTTTTGCATTGTTTCTCTAATGCTTAGTTTCCTTGTGTCAATAAGTGATTGTATAAAAATTTACATACAGTTGGCATCCTTTATCAGTAAGTCAGCTAAATTCAGGGAAAAAGTGCCCCTTAGAAATGTCTTAAGTCCAGTGGGGCAGTGGGCCAAAATTGCCTGTGCTGTCATGTATTATAAGGACTTAATTGGGGTGATAGACCATATGTTAGTTACCACAAGAATTGAAGACTGTTAAGGATTCTCTTAAGGAATTTTGTTCATATACTTCAGTATCATTGTGTAAAACAAAACCGTATTGGCTAAGTGGTCTGAAAATGTACTTTATAAATGTTTTACCTTTGCAGTACCTACACGACTGTTATTAAACGCACAGTAGAAATTGTCCTGGCAATTATTCTATAACATTCTGTTCTGCAGAAATCTTTCTACTTTAAAAAGCTATCTGGTATTATTAGTGCATGCAGTATTTTGTAGTTAATTTTTTTAATTGATAAAATTTAAGATCAGTCTTAATAGTGATGTTACTCAGGAAAAGTAAATATGTGGTAAATGGGAGACTTTCTGTAAGTTTAACTGACTCTTGCATCTCCATTCCTGTTCAGTTTTGGAAGTCTAGTCCAAGTATACTTGCTGTGCAAAGATCAGCAGTGCTCAAGAAGCAGCAGCCACAACAAAAGGCAGCGTCATCAGACAGTGCTTCAGAAGAGGTGAATAATATAATTTAGATGTTTAAAATGTAAATGTGCCTGTCTCATACATTAGAATAAAATTGCATAGAGCCAAGTTGTATTCTCTAAGTGTGCATAAAAGTCTGGTTTTAGTCTATAAAAGTAAGATTCAAATTACTGACATTTTTACGAAGAAAAGTAAAAATATCTCTAGTTACTTGTTTTCAAATGAGTTGTGCCAGAATTATAGCAGCCTCGATTACGTGGTATTTTTCGGTAGATATTCTGTGATGTATGGACAAAGTTTTCAAGCCATGCAGTACTGACTTGCAGTGTGTTTGTGACTTTTTGAGTTTTGTAAAGACAGTTAAAAATGCTAAAAGATTTATTTTTTTTTTTCCCCCGGCTTGTTTATGTTCTAAAGGTGGCTGCTGTGGCTTTCAGAAATTCTGTATGGAGCACAAAACATTTTTGCAAATTTAGTAACAGTTACTACAAAAGAATTCTTGTATCTTAAGTATGACATCTGTATTCTAGGTATTTTAAAACCTAAATCATAGGCTAAAGAAATGTTGACTTTGTGCAGTGGTAACATCTTTTAAGGACACTAGTGACTATGAAATTGAATTTCTTTATAAAGCAGACTTTTTTTTCTTCATTACGAAAACTATGCAGTATAGTCGCTCTCATTTGGTTGGATTTCTGTTTTTGTCTGGTTTAGCAGCTCGTCATTAAAATTCAACACAGAATCACATTTTTAGAACATCAATTTGCAGCTGTTGTCAAGTACTCTCTTTCCGAAAGATGTTTTTCAGAATAAAATTTAAATCTCAACTTAATCTCAATGAAATTGGTTTTAGGAAAATCTAATTTTAAGAGGGTTGTTGTTTTTTCTTTGAGCATAGAGAAGGAAGCAGCATCCTGTTCTCAAATTTTTCTTAAACTAGTTTTTAAATGTGAAAGAGTATGGGAGGTGAGAAAGCTCCTCAGGGTAGGAGGTTGTATTAAGATTTTTATAGGAACATCATCCTAATTAATTTGGAGCAAGTTAAACCATGACTGTTTTTATGTAGACACAGTGGTTATTTTTTTAAGACAGTTTTTTTTGGTGGTGTTCTCTAAAGCTGTGCTGGCACAATGTTTCTAGATGGATAAATGTGAAAACAGTAGCGGTCTTTATCTCATTCTGCATTAACAGCTACACTGTGGGGGATGAAAAGGGTAAAACAAGAATAATATGCCTCCAGTTTGAGAGTGGGAGATGATTTTAATGTTAAAAGTACTTCATTCTTTTTGTGATAATTAATTTTTATTTTCTTCACCTGCAGGACTCATCAAGTAGTGAAGATTCTGCAGATGAGTCATCCAGTGAAACCAAGAAGAAAAAGCATAAAGAGTAAGAGACTTTCCTAACTAACATCACATTATTTTTTTTTTGTCATAGTAGCATATGCTTGTAATTCATGCTTCATTTCTCCACACTTGAAATGCTTAAGTTCCATTTTTAATTAATCCTGATCTTGCATTTCCAATTTTGATAAATGTTTTGGAATGTTTAAAATAAGCTCTCCAAGAAACATCTGTATCATATTAACTTCTGAGCAAAAGAATTTGCAATATTGTTTAAAAACATTCATCATTGCTTTTGGTTTTAAAATGCTTTGTTGCAGTTTATTTTTTAACCTGAAGGCCCTCCCTAAAAATTCTTGTAGAAATGAGAAACTACTTAAGGAGGTTATCTCACAATAGATTTGTTAGAATCCCTTAGTTAATGCAAATTTTTTTTTGTGTATGACTTTTTGTGTTTTTTTTCCTCTGACGTGTTTAAAAGTTATTACAGTTCTGACAGCAATTAACTTTATTGACTAGCAAAGAATTTTAACTGAAAATAAGCTCCTTCAAGATCAAAAATTTTGTGGAAAGGATTATACATTATTATGGCAGTGAGAGGCAGTGACCTGTGATTCTGTAAATGGTGTGTAGAAATTGAACTGTTCGAACATTCCTCTTCTCCCAATTCATGAATCACCTTAGGGTTGCCAGCATAATATCTTAAAGAAACAGTAGTTGGGAAAAAAAAAGGGGAGGTCTTCAAAAACTATGCAAAATGGTTCTTTCCTAGCAATGAGCTGTTATTCAGAGTCTTTTGTTAGTTAGAACTTGATTCCATCTAGTAGCATCCTCCGACACAAGAAAGATATTTAAGTTTAGAAAGCCATAGCTGAATCAGTTCCTCTATGCAGGGCTTGAATTTTTGTCCTATGTCTTTTCTGAACAAATAAGTCTGCAGTTGTTATCTGATATGCAGATCGGAGATTTCTCAATACCTAACTTGGTATCTGATGAAGCCTTAGGGGATGGTGCTTTTTATCTGTCTTTTATATTTCCAAATAAATACAGGATATGGATTTATGTTATTATTTTTTTAATTTACTGTTTGTAGAAAAAAGTGCTTTAATAAGACATTCTATACCATTGGCCAGGTGCCATCTGTAGAATAGACACTTATATGTATTTTTCTTGGATGAGTGGAACCATGGGAACATGATTTCCTCCAGGACCCAGTGTCTTGGAAGACAGAAAAGAGAGAGGGATCAAAGCACTGATTCCTAAGCTTCCTGTCTAGAAATTTAAGGAAGAGATTTCTTGGTAATACTCCAGCTTTGATGAACATTACTGCTGCTCTAGCACCTTGGTCAAGTAAATCTAAACCTGATACTAGTATAAAGATTCGGTAATGTTTCAATAGTGGATACCAGACTTCTTTCACATTCTGTCACTTGGCCTGCCTGGCTGTTCTGTCTCTTCCCTGTATCAAGTCAGAGTTTGAAGCAACATACTGTTCAATCAGTGGGTACATCTTTCCTGTTGCAAAGTAGACTATCTCAGTTAAGTAGGAACAAGGAGATCCTGCTGCTCAGTGGCAAGTGTCTTATACATAGTATTTTGCCTGCTTCTGAAGCATTCATCTGGGAGCTCAGTGGGAGCTTTTGGGAGCCAGTGCCACTCATGGGTTGCTGCAGTTCAAGTTGTTCTGGGCATTTCTCATATCTGACTCTATCTGATTCCTATGCCAAAGTTGCTGATTCTTCACATGGCCACAGGGATCACAGGCATTCGACAATATGAGACTTTACAGAATATAAGATGATAGGGCTTTAAGATTTGAGCATATGTAAGTTTTGATAAATATGTATCTTTCGAGTTAGACTTGTTAAGTGCTTTAGTTTCTTAATGTCAGCTTAACTTATTTCTTCATGCTGAAATTTATATAGAAATCCAGAGTTTTGTTTTATGTTGGACTTCAAATCCACCTCTTGATAACAGAAAACAGAAGCCACTGAGCATTTTTACTTATCTGTTACTCCTTGATGACAATTTTCTGTCTCATCAACTGAAATAAGTATTACACAACTTCTGTTTCTATGATGAATGTTGAAATTACAGCAGATACCCTGTGGATGAATGCCTGATTTTAAAAAAAAAAACAACAATGCAAGTTACTGTTTTGTCTTTCGATGCATACAGTGAAGACTGGCAAATGTCAGGATCAGGATCAGTATCGGGAACTGATTCTGATTCTGAATCAGAGGAAGATAGGGAGAAAAGCAGTTGTGAAGAGAGTGAATCTGACTATGAGCCAAGAAACAAGGTCAAAAGCCGGAAACCTCCAAGCAGGTAAGAAGTCATGCATTTGGATGCTCTGGTACTATTTCTAATAAGTAATTGAGTATATGCTACTATATGTGTGCATGAAAACATTAATACTTACTTGAAAAAATTGAGGGTTTTTTTAAAGCTACATAAGATGTTAATATACTCATGCTTTCTAGTGAATACCTTTTCCTGTCTGCTGTAATTGGAAGTGGAGTAACTGAGCTTTCATGAAATACATGTATTCAGGAAGCAATATGTGAGATTTATAGTTTCCTCCATTGAAACATCATTGTTGTGTCATATCTTACTGTCTTCAAGAATTAAGCCAAAAAATGGGAAAAAGAGTGCAGGACTAAAAAAGAGGCAACTTGATTCATCAGAGGATGAGGAAGAGGAGGAGGAGGAGGATGATGATGATTATGACAAGAGAGGATCTCGTCGGCAGGCAACAGTCAACATTAGTTACAAAGAAGCTGAAGAAACCAAGACAGATTCTGATGATTTGCTGGAAGTTTGTGGAGAAGATGTCCCACAAACTGAAGAAGATGAATTCGAAACTATAGAGAAGTTCATGGATAGTAGAGTTGGCCGAAAAGGAGGTATTTTTTTTCATCAGTGTTCTTACGATCCTAGAATGCATTGTGGTGCGACTTCAGCAAATGTTCTCAGCTGTAGGTCACCTGTGAGGTTTATAAACAGCACTAATTTTAAAGTTACCAAAAAGTCTTCGTGTTTTGTCTTTCATATTCGTAAGGATGTTCCTTTTTAAAGTCCCTTCTGAATGTTGCAAAGTAAAATGTAGAATTTTATACCTAAGTAGAAAATAGAAATGAAATGGAAGATATAAATTATACGCAGTGTAGCAGAGGAAGTGGACTAGATAGAAGAGCTCACTAGTAATCTGAACCCTGAAAGATGGTACTGGCAAGGCTCAACCACTGAGGTTATGATTTCAGTTATTGCTGTACACATTGTCTCAATACAGGGCAGTGTGTGGAATAACTACTTAATGCATCTAAAATTTCAGTGGTACACTTGCATGTGAACTCTTAAAAGTGTTTTGTGAATAGTGGTAGGCACGTCATATTTCCAGCAGTAATAGGATGCAGTATCTAGCAGTTCTGTGGATGTGTTTGAGTCTGCAAATTAGGATTCTAATTATAAAAACAAACACACACACAAAAACCCTAACCACCAGATCCTAAGCCCCTTGCACTTCAGAGCTACCTTTCTCCGTTAGTTATACCCAACTGCTAAAGTTTCTGACCCATCTCAAAACTTGTACTTTTCTTCCTCTCAGCTTTCTTGTCCCCTGCTGTCCCAAATTCTATCATATCCTGCTCCAATGCATAGTGTTACTGCTTTGGTCAAAGCCTTTGGAACTAAGCTTCTTAGATTCTTCCTGCCCAGATGATGTTGCTGCTTGTGCTGTCTTTTGCTGTTGCCACTCTGTTGCTTTATCTGGCCCCTGCGGCATGCTGGGCTTATTTCTTTACCTGGCTGTCCTCACAGAAATGAGCCTGTTTTCTTCTGCTAGTATCCTTCAGCTGTGATACAGTCTGTGTTTAAATAAAAATTTTCACAAGTAAGATAACAAAGGCAGAAAAAGTAGTAAAAAATGTTTAGAAAGAAATGGACTTAGAGGATCCTTAGTAGTAAGTTATTGATGTCTCAAGGCTGAACAAGCATAATGTCAGATGTCTTTTGTATGCTCAGAGATGAGAGTAATATAACAGAGAAGATGACAAGCAGCGTTAATGGACCATTCTGATTACTTTAAAAACTAAGAATGCAAAGAAAATTCTCATGAGAAAAGATAAGGTATTGTAGGTTAGGTAAAGAAGTTTTGTTTGCTTTTGTGATTCTCTTTTGGCTACTTTTGCATGTATTAACTTATCTACATCATAATTTTCAAATGAGAGTAATGACATGAGAGCTGTAGATACTAGTTAAGTATGTGCTCATCTAAAAGTATCGCTAATTACTTTCTACACTACCTTCTTTTACTGGTTAACTTATGATGCACACTTAATTAAGGCTTATGATGTGGTTTCTTTCTCAGCCACGGGTGCTGCAACCACCATCTATGCAGTTGAGGCAGATGGTGACCCGAATGCTGTGTTTGAAAAGACAAAGGAGCCAGGAGAAATACAGTACCTTATTAAATGGAAAGGTTGGTCACACATCCATAACACTTGGGAAACTGAGGAAACACTGAAGCAACAAAATGTTAAAGGAATGAAGAAACTGGACAACTATAAGAAAAAGGATCAGGAAACAAAACGATGGTGAATATTCTTATGTAGACTTCCGTGATACTTATTTTATAACAACGTAGGTGTTCTTTTGTGTTTGAGATCTTTGGCTGTGCAACCAGAAGTCAAAAACTTTAAAGTTGAAACCTCCTTAACACTTGTGTGTAAGATGATCTTCTGAACCTGATTTTAGTGTGTGTGTGTGTGTTAGAAAGTTTTAACAGGATGGGTACTGTTAAAAAATAAATAATAAATTGTACCTTTTACTAATTTTGTTGTTACACTTTGATCAGAGTTCTTAAGGAATCACTACAGAGATTAATGTTTTCTTGGTGCATTAGCCATTTTAGATTACCTTGTAAAATTCAGTTTTCTTGGCTCAGACCTGAGGTTCAAGTCTGAGAACAAACATTAAGCTTTAGAACTTCAGAGTTGCCAAATTTCCTTAGTTTTAGAATTGTACAGTTTAATAAGTGTTGTAAATTAATTCCCATTACAGGCTGAAAAATGCTTCTCCAGAAGATGTGGAATATTACAACTGCCAGCAGGAGCTTACAGATGATCTACATAAACAATACCAGATAGTGGAAAGAGTAATTGGTATGTTAAAAACTTGCAAAGAGAAGAGTGTTGAGAATTCTGTATGTTCACTGCATATGTGTTGCACTTATAGTTGAGAAATTTAGAATACTAGTATCACTAACTTTTTAATCCAAAACAAAATCTCAGGTAAAGAGAAAAGGTATCATGCAGTCTGTGCTATGAAGCTAGCTTACGTTGTCCTATTAACTATAATGAGTGTTTACATAAGATATGGAAGTAAAATGCTAATAAATATCTTTGGTGTATTTCTGCAGCTCATTCAAACCAGAAATCAGCAGCTGGTTATCCAGACTACTATTGCAAATGGCAGGGGTTACCTTATTCAGAGTGTAGCTGGGAAGATGGTGCTCTGATTGCCAAAAAGTTTCAGGCACGCATTGATGAGTACTTCAGCAGAAATCAATCCAAGACTACTCCCTTTAAGGACTGCAAGGTGAGATGTAATTTGCAGTGGATTTATAATCAGTTGTACTGGGTCTGGCTGGGATGGAGTTAATTTTCCTTGTAGCAGCCTGTGTAGCCTGTGTTTTAGCTTTGTGACCTAAACAGTGTTGGTAGCACACTAGTGTTTTGGCTGTAGCTGAACAGTGCTTTCACAGTGTCAGGGCCTTCTGTGTTTCTTGCTGTGCCCTCTCTGCCGTGAGTAGACTGAGGGTGGGCAAGAGGCTGGGAGATAAAACAGCCAGTACAGCTGACCAAAAAGATATTCCATGGCATTTAATGTCATGCTCATCAATAAAACTGGGTGGGCTGAACAGGGGGTTCAAAGGTGGCTGTTGCTTGGAGACTTGCTGGTCATCAATCTGCTGGTGAGTTAATGTGTGAGTTCCTTTCTGTCACTTGTGGGGTCTTTTTTTGTTTGTGGGGTTTTTTCCTTCACCCAGTAAAGTCTCTTACTTTGACTCACAAGTGTGCTCACAGTTCTCTCCACTGTTCTGCTCGGGTAGGGAATGCTAAGCAACTAGGTAGCGTCCTAGTGG
This sequence comes from Podargus strigoides, assembly GCA_028020825.1. Taxonomy (NCBI): domain Eukaryota; kingdom Metazoa; phylum Chordata; class Aves; order Caprimulgiformes; family Podargidae; genus Podargus; species Podargus strigoides. The sequence goes on along the minus strand of CM051663.1, from coordinate 63,034,574 downwards.
TGTATTGCTAATGGTTCTGAGGTGTGGTTTAAAAAAAACAGTCGGCAGGGATCGATGGAAAAAATGCCAACACCAACGGAAGGAGTAAGCTTATTTTACTGAATATTGTAGGATAATATAAAACAACAGCAATAAAGCAGTAGGGAATAAGCCAATTGTAATACAAAGCAACAATACAAAGTTAGGCAGTGCATCTAATCATTACTACATTGGGTTAATAGTAGTGATTAAGAAAAAGATACATCACCAGCTGCAACAGTTATACATTACCATCATCCAGACCCGTGATCGCTGGGGAGCCCCGGTTGCAGCAAAGGTTTGGAGAACCTTTCCCGGCAGCTGGGAAGTCCTGCGCGATGCGTCCACCCACGGGTGAGGCTTCCAAAGTCACTGCACTAGGGTCCCAGCTTTATACACTAAATCTGACAAGTAAAGACGACTTGCATGATCATGGGTGCGGAAACATCTGGCATATTCCTTCTCCAAGTTGGGTTCCGTCCAAGGCTGGACAGGCCTTGAACAGGAAGCCAACGGGGTATTTCTGGATACCTTTCTGTTGATGATTGGTGAAAAGTTGCTGACAACTGTCTCGTTGCAAAAATTAGAAATTGTTGGTTAACTGTCTTGTAATGAAATATGATTGCAAACTTAGAAATTGCTGATAACTGTGTGGTTATAACATGTGATAGCAACACACTGTGGCAAAAATATAATGGCAATATAGCAGTCCAAGGTTCATCTAAACGCCAACTTATGCCTGAGGCCTACCAGCCAGGCCCTGGCATATCAAGTGGTCAGCCAGGTTCAAGCCACCACATTGGTTGTGATAGCAAAAATGTGAAAATCTTCTGTGAATCCAGAGATGGGATACATATAATGAAGTATTTCTTGAAGGTTATTCAGAATAGTGATAATGATATATAGTAATATATACGGGAAATATCACCACTAAGAGTAGCTTTTTAGATACCAGTCAGCTGTGTTTTCACTGGCATTCGAAGATGGGCTCATCTAGTACTGTAGTTTATTTTAAAAGTAAACTTTGAGTGAGTTAATGTCACTCCCAATGTGAAATTTAGATTAACAGTCAAACTAATTTCAACTTGCAAATTACTTTGTGTTTTTATATGGCCTAGTTTTCATCAGTGGATAAAGACTGGACTTGGCAACCCCGATCCCTACTTTTTCTATAGGAAGACATTTTGGAAACTTCAGTCAGTGGTGGGACTGATGGTCAATTTGCTTTTGACAGGTTTTAAAACAGAGGCCAAGGTTTGTAGCACTGAAGAAGCAACCAACTTACATTGGTGGACATGAAAATTTAGAGTTAAGAGATTATCAATTAAATGGATTGAATTGGCTTGCTCACTCATGGTGCAAGTAAGTATAGTCTGAAATGCATTTTTCTGTTTGTAGGTTGTAAGCATTTGTAAAACTTTGAAATTCATTTTTTCATTCATCTATTTTTTGAAGGTAGAGAGTTTCATACAGTAAGCTTAAAGTAGGGATGTAGTACCAAATCTTATAATTTCATGGCTATTCTCAAAAAGTAACTAAGCTCTGTTGTTGCTTTGCTTTTGATTTCATGTGGGGGTAAATGATATTTTTAGAAAGCAAACAAACCTGAAACAGTAAAACCAGAAAACCCAACGTATACTCTTCATTACTCCACTAATGTATATTATAATCAACATTAGTATTATACTTTAAAAATTAGACTCATGAGAAATATTGACAAGCTTTTTGTTCATTTTGTTTGATTGAAGTATTAAGTGAGGGGGGCGGTTAGAAATTGTTTTTATGGAAAAACAAGGGAAATGAACTTTTTCAAGATGTGTTGTTGCAAAATCTTGAAGACTTGTATGAGTGGTTTTTATGTTCAAAATATAATGTCTTCTTGTCCAATCTCTTCCCCTCTCTACACACCTCCTAATTTTTTAAATTTATATATTTTTTTAGAGGGAATAGCTGTATTCTCGCAGATGAAATGGGTCTGGGTAAAACAATACAAACAATTTCTTTTCTGAACTACCTGTTTCACGAACATCAATTGTATGGGCCTTTCTTGCTGGTTGTGCCACTTTCTACCTTGACATCTTGGCAAAGAGAGATTCAAACTTGGGCTCCTCAGATGAATGCTGTCGTTTACTTAGGAGATATAACTAGCAGAAATATGGTGAGTATTTCTTCTTATCATTGGAATGGCTTGTAGACTCAATTCATATTCCTGTCCTCTGCTAATCTCCAATATTTTGGTTAGGATTGAGCAAATACTTACTGAAACACTGTGTGTTCAAGATGCAGAATGAAAGCTTAGAATTTGATCTGATATAAATGTGTTTGAAAGGTTTCCTTCCTGCTTAATAGGGAGCAGGACTAAGAATTTAGTCTTGCATTTGAAAACAAATTATCTTGTCCTGTATGATTATTTAGGTGGCTACAGTAAAAACAAATATGTAAGCAAGCCAATCATGATCTTAATTTATTTTCTGAAAGGGTGTTGGTTTGTTTTCTTAATGTGCTTTCTGAATGTTAGTAATCTTACCCATTAAAGTAAAAAATGTTTTGTAGAAATTCTTTGCTGTTTAAACAAAATTTTTATTGAGTGCTTAGACAAGCTGGAAGTTTGGCCTTGTGTATGTTAAGATGTCCTGCTTCTGTTTTGTAATCATATTGTTGTATGTCTTTAAACATTTATGTTGCTGCAGTACTTAAATTTATCCCAGTCAACAAGACCTTTTTTCTCTAGCTTATAGTTCATGTGATTCTTTTTGTAGATTAGAACTCATGAGTGGATGCATCCACAGACGAAACGATTAAAATTTAATATACTTCTAACAACGTACGAAATTTTGCTGAAGGATAAGGTAATCACACTTCTTCAGGGAGATAAAAATAATTTATCCAGTCTAGAACTCTCTTTAGACCTGCATGTATTTGGGTTGTGCGTCATTAAATTTGTGGAGAGTGTGATAGCTTTTGCTCTTGGAAGTATGACACTGTGTGGCTTGCGTTTTGAGGAGGGTTTTTTGTATGAGGTTTTTTTAAAGGATTTTTAGATTTTCTATATGTGTGGTGAGGCTTTCAGCCTTTTCCATTTCATTAAGTAGATAACACATCTCTTTTTCCAGTTTTCTTGGGATTCTCATTACTGTAATAATCTCCTCCCAAGCTCAAGAGTTCTACCACCATCAAGGAACTGTAGAAGAACACGATACAGAACTCTGAGATCCCCTGTGCATACAGTAGAATGTGTACATGTATTAATACATGTCTCCATAGTGGTAGCACACAGAGTTATTGTTAGTCCTTTTAACATTATATGGAAATTTTTGTAGGTATTCAAGGAACAGGACATTTTTACTTCATTTGTTTGTGCATGCTAGATAGAAGAGGTCAATAGTGATTTTTTTTGTGTCGTGAAAAATAATGTGGGTCAGACTTTTGGCCATTTTTTTCCTTTTAAACTTAATTTATACTTCCTTGGCATGCTTGCACAGCCTTTCATTGAATCTGGCAAATGTAAAAGCCATAATTAGCACTAGTAACATATAGCTGTCTGTGTTTTATTAAAACAAACCAAAAAGTGATGGTGTTTATAGCTTGACTATAAAATGTGGGAAATTATGCAATGTGATTATTTGTATAATGTCCCCCCCTCTTCTCCTTTCTTTAAGTCATTCCTTGGTGGTCTGAATTGGGCGTTCATAGGAGTTGATGAAGCTCATCGTTTAAAAAATGACGACTCTCTTCTGTACAAGACTTTAATAGATTTCAAGTCTAATCATCGTCTTCTTATTACTGGAACCCCTCTGCAAAACTCCCTCAAAGAGCTTTGGTCTTTGTTGCACTTCATCATGCCAGAAAAGTAAGGAAGAGTTTTACATTATTCTTTTTAACATATTTTTGGTCATGTTTCTTATTATGTGAAGTCATGTAGTGATTTGAAAAACAAAAGAGGTAGAGAATGATACTGAAAGATAGTTTAAATATTCCGTATTCAGTAGATGCATATATTTTTGTCATGGTGCTCCTGATAAGTCATGCTAGTAGCAGTTGTCACCTTTTTCCATTTTAGCAGTTCAAAAAATGATGGATTGATTTATGGGTCAGAATCTGAAAAAAAGGCTTAATCTTAGCCTAAGAAGAACTTACTCTGGGGAGCTAGAATGAAATCTTTTCTGTGTTAGTGCTACTAATGAAAACAAATTTGTGCCAAGATGCCCAATATCCTGTAGTTCAGCCAAGTAGCTGGTTTTCCTATATGGTCTGCATACAGTAAGATTATGATGTATTGACTTTATTATGTACTGACCTCTGATTTACCCAAGATAAGTTAGGGCTCATGTGTGAGAGCACACGTTCCTTTCAGACATCATCTAAATGCCAAGCACCATAGCTCCATTTAGTTTGAAATGTGGATTGTACTGACTTCCTCAGAACCTTACAAGCAAAGCCACTATGAGCTAGTACCCATTCTTCATTTGATCATAAAGTCTGGTCTCCTAGCCTGTTAGCACACAGGATAGTTACGCTTCAGCTAGACCATACAAACTGCAAAAAGGACATTAAGTCGACACTTGTTCTCTTACACACCCTCCAGCCATGCAGCTGTTTTTTCATGCTGCTCTTAATAAATGTAGTAATAGAATTTCTGCAACCATCTAGGTGAGTGTCCTTGCAGAAAAAGAACAGTGTTCAGTTTCCATTGGGAAGGTTAAAAGTCAGTAGTTTACATTCTGAAAATGGTGTTGGAAAATTCCATTCTTCTATTTACAGGCAAAGTATTTGGAATTTCTTGTGAGACTAAAATTCAAAAATTGGTTAAATTAAACAGAAGGGAGTGGGGAAGAAACCCCACTGTGTGCTCTTGTGGTATATTTATAAGTGTTCTGTGTTGGTGTTATCTTTCTTCTTGAATTGAAGGTCATTCACAGTATGTCACTGTTTTGTGATCATTCTGTATTGTGTTGAAGGTTTTCCTCCTGGGAAGATTTTGAAGACGAGCATGGCAAAGGGAGAGAGTATGGTTATGCAAGTCTTCACAAAGAACTTGAACCATTTCTGCTAAGAAGAGTTAAAAAAGATGTTGAAAAGTCATTACCTGCTAAAGTTGAGCAAATTCTGAGGATGGAAATGAGTGCATTGCAGAAGCAATATTACAAGTAAGTAACTACACTTTTTAAATTTTGCTCTTTTAGTGATACGTCTACATGCAATTTACTGAAGTATAATAGTTTTTATAATGCAGTTTGAACTTGAGGTTTCTAGGATTTCACAACAGTAAAATTCTATGAAGCAAAGTCTCAAGAATTGCACTGGTCTAATGTCTGTTCATGTAGCTGCTTTTGTTTGCCATGTTGGTACATTCTTTTGGGAGGTGATTTTTTTCTTTAGCTTGTTTACAGTTTGAGAGCTTACATCTGTCTAGCTTCCACATATCATTAGAAACTTCTTATATTGTGCATTTTACATCGTAGGTGGATTTTAACAAGGAATTATAAAGCCCTCAGTAAAGGCTCCAAAGGCAGTACCTCAGGCTTTTTGAACATCATGATGGAACTTAAGAAGTGTTGTAACCATTGCTACCTCATTAAACCACCAGATGATAATGAATTCTATAATAAACAGGAGGCCTTACAGGTAATGTCACTTTTAAATTAAAAAAAAAAAAAAAGTTCTGTTTTACATCTGTAATATTCACACAATTTTATAGGGTGCTAGCAGTTTATTAATTCTTAGTGAAGTATATTAAGAAAAAACAGGTTCTCTGTAAAATGTGCATCCTGGGTTTTACATTTAAGTGAATTGATTTTTGTTTCTTAGTTGGAATTGAATAATTGACAGATTATTGACAGACTAATTAAAATACGCCAGATTTTAATTGCAATCAAAGTAAAAAGGAAATAGTTTGAAGCAGGCTGTGTATTTTCATCCAAAATAAACTTGAGACCTTTTTTTAACCTAAGCAAAATAAAGCGGGTAAGCAGACAAATGTAATGTGAGTGGAAATGCATGTGACTAGCAGTGGTACACCAGCAATTTACGTGATAGCAGAAGGTGATCTGCAGAATGCTTTTAAGCCTTTTTATAATCAAATACTGGTCTCTGTATGCCTGCAAACAATCAAAGTGAAAGGAAATGAAAGTGACAAGCATCCAATGCTCAGTCTGGATTTGTTGTCACTGTAACAGATGAAAACAATTATCATTACTACCAAAGATGGTCTGGTGTTTCTTTGTTGTTTGTTGTGGGGTTTTTTTTAAGTTAACTAATGTTTATACCAAAACTCTTGAGAAGCACAGCAACAGTTAAGACTGTTGAGGTAGTTTATACAAACATAAATGTTTCTAAAGATTATTTTTTTATGTAAGCTTTCAAGTTGATAATTTAAACACCTTCCCAAACCTACTGGTTTGTGCAGTGACAAATATCCTTCTCCTTTCTGGCATGAGCATCTAACTCAAAATTTATCATTCTCTAAAGTTCTGTCCCAAGCATCTTCACCTATAGAGGTCTAACACTTTCAACATTAAATTTCACATTTGCGTGAGCTTCTGTTCTAGTTATTCCCAAGGTGAGAAGGCTTAATAGGCTTTAGGTGGGTTACAGTGTGAGGCACCACAAACAATATTCCTCTCACTTTATCTTCCCTGAGAAACATGATTGATAAGTTTTGTTTAAATAGAGAGAATAAATAGATTTGTTTAAATAGATTTGTTTAAATAGATTTGTTTAAATAGAGAGAAACATGATTGATAAGTTTTGTTTAACTTAGAGTTAAGCAGCAGAACTTATTTCTTTTCAAAAGATAGGAAGTGAAAGAAGTGCTCAAATAGTTTTTTCTCAATCTTATATTTTATTGGTTACCAAATTTTATTTTTTACTTGGCAGAAAAGAAATGGGCCTACATTATAATTGCTTAAATTTTTAAGCCCATATATTTATTTCATGTTTTGATGAGACATTAAGATATGAATTTAAGAGGGGGAACTGAATAATGCATTTCCTTGTAAAATATGTGAGTTAGTGCTCCTTTTGATTTCAGTTATAATCAACTAAACTAAAATCAGAGTAAACTTTCATGTTCAGTTAATGCTGCAAACTACTAAATTTATATAGCAGTGGTGTCTTATGGTCGCGTGAGTTTGTGGTTGGTTGGGGTTTTTTTGTTCTAGGAGACTATATATTACATGTACATTTTCAAATATAAAATTCTTAAGGAATGACAGAATTTGCCCTTTTTTTTCTTCCCACAGCAATAGAAAGAAAAGAAAATCTCAAATGAATGTCTAACCAGCTGCAGTGTGTATTAGTGTTGAGAGGGACTTACTCTGTAATATGTATTTCTTGGGTTTTGTAGCATTTGATACGTAGCAGCGGGAAACTAATCCTTCTTGACAAGCTACTGATTCGTCTGCGAGAACGTGGCAACAGAGTTCTGATTTTCTCACAGATGGTGAGGATGCTGGACATCCTAGCAGAGTATCTGAAGTATCGTCAGTTTCCCTTTCAGGTAAGAGTCTTGGTGATAGTAGCTAAGGAGCTTTGATCTTGAATATAAGAAAAATCTTTTCTTTACTCTGAGGGTGACAGAGCACTGGAACAAGTTGTTCAGAGGTTATGGAATCTCCATCCTCTGTAACATTCAAACGCCACCTGAACATGACCTTGGGCAACCTAATTTACCTGTCCTTGCCTGAGTAAGGGAGTAGATAAGATGACCTCCAGAAGTCCCTTCCAACCTCAACTGTTTTGTGATAATGACCTCCACAGGTCCCTTCCAACCTCGACTGTTTTGTGATAATGACCTCCACAGGTCCCTTCCAACCTCGACTGTTTTGTGATAATGACCTCCAGAGGTCCCTTCCAACCTCGACTGTTTTGTGATAATGACCTCCACAGGTCCCTTCCAACCTCGACTGTTTTGTGATAATGACCTCCAGAGGTCCCTTCCAACGTCGACTGTTTTGTGATAATGACCTCCAGAGGTCCCTTCCAACCTCGACTGTTTTGTGATAATGACCTCCAGAGGTCCCTTCCAACCTCGACTGTTTTGTGATAATGACCTCCAGAGGTCCCTTCCAACCTCGACTGTTTTGTGATAATGACCTCCACAGGTCCCTTCCAACCTCGACTGTTTTGTGATAATGACCTCCAGAGGTCCCTTCCAACCTCGACTGTTTTGTGATAATGACCTCCAGAGGTCCCTTCCAACCTCGACTGTTTTGTGATAATGACCTCCAGAGGTCCCTTCCAACCTCGACTGTTTTGTGATAATGACCTCCAGAGGTCCCTTCCAACCTTGACTGTTTTGTGATAATGACCTCCACAGGTCCCTTCCAACCTCGACTGTTTTGTGATAATGTGGTCTTTACCACTTTGTTTAAGAAAAGATGTTAAAAAAAACGTGTTCTTTTTCTAGAAAGACTGGCAATTGCAAAATGCTAAATTTCAAGAATTTTGAAATTAAACTGATGAATTAAAAAAATTATGTGAAGTGTTGCATTACTTCTTTTTCCTTCACACTACAGTTTTGGCAGTTGAGAATACAAGGTGCTCTGGTTTTGAATATAGTATAAGAATTAATTTTTAACTGTAGTATTCAATCTCTTCAGAGACTTGATGGATCAATAAAAGGAGAATTGAGGAAACAAGCACTGGATCATTTTAATGCAGAAGGATCAGAGGTATGGTAATTTTTACCTAAGGAACCTGTTTTATTTTTTCCCGAGAAAGACAAAAAGCACTGCATAAAAAGTGAAGGCTGAAAAAAGTGAGGAATATATCAATAAGGCTGAAAATTCATTGTTATTCCCTAAACTATTAGGTTTATGTCTGCTTTTTTTTTTCTCTAAAAAGGTTAAGTAGGAAACACATAACTTATGAAAATGGTATTTTCAGTTGTATAGCTATAATTTTTTTCTAATGCTCTCTATCAAAGTAATTTTAATTCCTGTATAAATGCTGTAGAAATTTAACCTCAGCCTTATTGCTGTGTAGAATTTTAACAGTGTTCAGAAGAGCATTGAACTTACACAAGCAGTTAGCATCAAAAACATCCTTCAGCAATGAGACAAACTAATTTGTGTATATCCTTGAATGAACAGCCATCTTTAATTATTTCAAGTCTGGCTTCTGCTGTTTCCATTTGTTGCCGCCTACTTATTTGCCCTGGAAGAAACAGTAAAGAGCTGATTTGTGGCCATTCTTCATGAGCAACCTCAAAATATATAGGAGTCTGTAACAGATTTGTTCATTTCTGAGTTGGAAGATTTGTAGCCTATTTAGCATTACTAATATGCAAGCCAATTCCATACCTTTGATCGGCTTAAATCTTTCGGCCTGCACTGACAGATTTAGGGGAGGGGAGGTTGTTTCAGTGTTTTGTTTTTGGTTTTCTAAATCAGTGATTGAAGGATAGCATAACTTTTGTCAATTGCTGCTCAGCTTGTTTCTGCTGTGATGGAGGGAGGACTTAACTCTGTAAGGTAAAGTTTGGATATTTGTTAAGTACAGAAGTTAATTCTGTTTCAGATTTCTAGTGTAGACATTGTTGCCTTTTTATGAAATCTGTGCAGTTACACTATACATTTTTTGAAATGAAGAGGAATTTGAACTTCATGAATTTCACAAATGGAGGCAAAATACGCATTTGTGCAGCAACAAAATTACGTTCTCAGTTTTCTTTCTTTCTTTCCTAAAAATTCAGAACATTCTGTATGGTTTTTGGTCATTACTGAGCTAAGATCTGCATGAAAATTTCTAAGACAATTCTCAGGACTCATTCCTCAGTGTAATGATTTGCTATTTCCTGTAGCTGTTCTGAAAATTGGGATTATTTTTTTTTACCTGTTTTACTTTATCTTGAATTTCATATGTTGCACTGTTGCATGTCTCAAGATCCTTCTGCAGTCCTTAATTTTGGCTCTGAATTAATAATTCTATATCATCTACAGGCTTTTTTACCTCATTGCTTATTCCATTTTCATACTCTTTATGACTGTGTTGAACAGCATTGAACCTGGCGGAAGGCTTTTGCTTCCTGTTTCTTAAGCAGTTACGTGTAGACATGGCGTCTTAGTTTTCCAGGCCTTGGGGCAGGGTATGTGGGACAGGGACTTTGTAACATACAGGGCTTTAACAGTAGGGTGTTTGTACTTTCTGGCCAGTCTTTTGTTTGGGTGGGATTTTTTGGTGGGTTTTCTTCTAGGATGCTGCTTCTAGGTTAGGTTAATGGTTGGACTTGATGATTTTAAAGGTCTTCTCCAGCCTAGGTGATTCTGTGATTCCTTTAAACTGTTGAGAGGTCAATAACTATTTATGAAAGAAATTGACATCAATGTTTGCTTTATACTTAAAGAAGCTTTAACTATAGAACAGTTATGAAATTGATAGGAAGTGATTTTGTAGTGTGCACCATGGACTGCATAAACAAGTGTTGTATTGATTCTTTTAAGAATATTATAAATATTATATATAAAGGTTGTTGTTGTTGTTGTTGTTGTTGTTGTTATTATTGTTATTATTGTTATTATTATTATTATTATTATTATTATTATTATTATTATTATTATTATTATTATTATTATTATTATTATTATTATTATTATTATTTCAGGACTTCTGCTTTTTACTGTCTACGAGGGCTGGAGGACTAGGTATCAACTTGGCATCTGCTGACACAGTAGTTATATTTGATTCTGACTGGAATCCACAGAACGATCTGCAAGCACAGGCTAGAGCACATAGGATTGGACAGAAGAAACAGGTACACACTCAGGTTTAAGCTCCAAACCTGAAGGAGAGTTCCATACAGTAGCTGTGCAATCTGTCTGCACCATTCAATCTTCATGTACTTTTAAAAATTGCTGCATATGACCATAAAAATGTTGGTAATGTTCATTTAACTTTCTTTTTTTAAAAATCTCCATATATGGAGAGATAATATGGCAGCTGTGGTATATGGATAGGAGAGGGAGAAGAATTGTGGGTTTCTCTGTCCCGTATTCATTGGCTTCATGTCATTCTGGAAAATAACTGCACATCCCGTGTGCTTAAATATGTCTTAGTTCTCTTCAGGTTTCTTTCTTGAGAGAGTCATACAGCAATAATTGGAAATATGACAGTGTTGCCTGTCGCAATGCTTGTGCCAAATCACTCTAGTTTAAAAAAGACAGCTCTAAGAGTTTACTTCTCCATTTTTTTCAAAACGCTTATGTAAATACTGTGGTAACATGACCAAACTAGTATTTCATATTTGAAACTAGTCAAGAAATTCAGAAGATACATAGCAAAGACTGAGATTTCTCCTTGTTGTTGCTTACTTTTTTTTTTAATATACATAGGTTAATATTTATCGGCTAGTCACAAAAGGATCAGTAGAAGAAGACATTCTTGAAAGAGCCAAGAAAAAGATGGTGTTGGATCATTTAGTAATTCAGAGAATGGACACTACAGGGAAAACCGTACTACATACAGGCTCTACTCCTTCAAGGTATATTTGTATTTATTTCTATATCAATTTACCCTTAAGTATATTTGACAAGTACGTAAAAATGTAAGTTACTTTACTTGCTTAATGAAAGGCAAAATCAGGTTAAATCAGTAAAGATGCAATTGTCTTTATAGATTTTTATTTGCATAGTAAATACATCTATTAAAATATATATATAGTTTTGATTTATCAGTAAGAAGAAAGCTTAGTTGGTGCATGATTATAGAGAACTTTTTCAGGTTACTAAGATAAAAGTTTTTTCCTGAAACATCCTTTATTTCAGCTCAACACCCTTTAATAAGGAGGAATTATCAGCAATTTTGAAGTTTGGTGCTGAGGAACTTTTTAAAGAACCTGAAGGGGAAGAGCAGGAGCCCCAGGTAAGCAGTGTTTCCGGACTAGACATAAAACAACAACAACAAAAAAATGTATTAATCATTTCACTATAAAGCGAAACCACTTATTTTTTAGGAAATGGATATAGATGAAATCTTGAAGAGGGCTGAAACTCGGGAAAATGAGCCAGGTCCATTAACTGTAGGAGATGAGTTGCTTTCACAGTTCAAGGTATTGCTCTGTTCCCTCCCTCCTGACATAATTATGCTTTCCTTTATAAACAGTACTATTTTTCTTTCAGGTACCTGTCTCTTCATTCTTATTAAATAGATGCCTCAGTCAACTCTGTATCACTTGCTAATAAATTGTCTTTTCACTTCTACAGGATACCTACCATCACTATAAAAATTTAAATATACATGAAGTATTTTGCTAATAAAATAAGGGAAAATTTATGAATGTGTTAATCATTAGAATCCTAGGTAGTTTTGTGTTTTTAATGCCTATGTTGTTAAGCAGCTGTGGTTGTCATCAAACACGAAAGATAAAGTTCGCATTTCTAGAAATACTTTAAGCCCTGAAATAAACTTGAATGCCAGGTATTTTAATGTTATCAGTTAAACATTATGATTTGGGTGCAGATCAGCAGATCATTAAATTGCTCTCCTGCTGATCATTCACTTGCAACATATTTTGATTTCTGTAGTGTATTAGTGTTTGATTAGTTATATATTATTATAGTTTCACATTAAATCAGGCATTCAAATATTATTAGCCCTATTTTGAAGGAAGTTAAACAGTCATACAGCTATCGGGGAGGTGTTCCATTATGCATCTTTATTAGTGAACTTTTAAAAGAAGAAAAAGGTGCTCATCTTATCTTCGCCCATATTGCATGGAGTCTGTTTCATAAATGAATAAAAATACTTTCACTAGAGACAGTGTTTCGTGAGGCATTTTGTATGTATAATTTATATGTATATGTATAAAACAATAGCGCATTTATATATATACATAAAATACATAAATGCATACAGTATGCCATCTAGAACTTTGTTTTCCTACAATATAGTCATGTTTTGAGTCAATAAAAATTATGTATATTCTGATAAACAAGGTGGCCAACTTTTCCAATATGGATGAAGATGATATTGAGTTGGAACCAGAAGGAAATTCAAGAAATTGGGAAGAAATCATTCCAGAAGTCCAACGGCGAAGAATAGAAGAGGAGGAAAGACAAAAAGAACTTGAAGAAATATACATGCTCCCAAGGATGAGAAACTGTGCAAAACAGGTATCTCTTCGTTCTGACTTGTACTTTCATGTTGCTGTTGCTTGAGTTTGTTTGTTGTGAGTTGTTGTTGGGTTTTGGGTTGAGTTTTTTCCCTTTTCTGAACACACATTTTTGAAAGGGTAGGTAAAACTTTACTGATGTTTGTTAATCACATCACTTTGAACTACTTATTCTTAAATTCCAGATCAGCTTTAATGGAAGCGAAGGGAGGCGAAGTAGGAGCAGAAGATACTCTGGATCTGATAGTGACTCCATCTCAGAAAGAAAACGGCCAAAAAAACGTGGAAGACCACGAACTATTCCTCGAGAGACTATTAAAGGATTTAGTGATGCAGAGATCAGGCGGTAAGATACGGGAGGACATGCATGTTTAAAGATATTTTTTTTAGTATTTTTATTGTTACAGAGATCGAAAGTACAAAAGGCAGTTTATTCTTCCTGAATTTATTTGAAATTTTTTATTCTAGGTATTTGCTATTTTACCTTGTGTACTTTGTGGTGCTGATATAGTTAACTGTCATGGCAAGAATTTGAACCCATTTTAATGAGGGATAAAATTAGATTTGAAAAATATTTGTGATTGGTTAAATTTGTTAGTTCCTGCAACTCATGAAGAAAGTGATATTAAAAATCATTTACAATGGGTGAACTTTTCTTTTAATGTAGAAGCAAAATACTCTGCTTCCTGTCATTTTATCTAAAAACTACAGTGCTGAAAGAATATGTAAATTTTTTTGGTAACAGCTACAAAACTTTGCGTGGATTTTGTTTTCTTCTTAAACTTCTTGACATACCATTGAATTAATGTTATATCATGATTTTTTAAGCTAAAAAAATATAAAATCCTATTTGAATTTTGTACAGCAGGTCCCTTCAATATTTGATGCTAAAATATTTTTTTCTAGAAGGAGAGGAATTGTTTTGGTTTACATTTTTTGGGTTTGTGAAATGCTACTGTGCTTCTGAAATTTAAGTATGCATGTTTCTCTGAAATGGTGTAAAGCTTTCAAAATATTTTTGGTTAGAGAAATAACTTTAAAGATACTTCTTCCATTTCATCTAATAGTACAGCGAATTGGTGCTTTTTTCAAGGCTATTCTTGTGCATGCATTAGCAGTTTAAGGCCTTGTTTGTTGAGGAAATTGTCTGTTGGGTTTTTTTAAAATTATTTATATTTATTTTATTTTTGTTTCATTTTCTTTGTATCCCAGGTATCTCCAGTTTCTTTCCATCACTTACACATTCCAGAGTATCTTTAATGTCGTATTTTCTGAAATTTTCAAATCACCTGTTGCTGATTGCTCCTTTTACTGTATAAGGCATAACGTAATGTCTGAAATCTCTGTTTACTGTAAATCCACATTAAATTTTTATGATTAGACACACCTAGCTGCTGAATCTTCTGTCTTCTGAAATTAATAAAGCAATTTCTGAAAAATATTGTACCTTCTGTTGTTTTATTTACATCAGTTCTTAACAAAATTCTGATGTTGTTTAGGTTATCAGGATATACTAAACTGCCCTACTTTTTCTATTTTGTTTTCCCCCCTGTTGTCTGTATAGCATTATACTAAGATTAAGAATTATATTGATACAATTTTAAAACAATGTAGTTAGTTAAGCATACATTTAAATGGCCAAATTATTTTCTGTTGCTAGGTTTATCAAGAGTTACAAGAAATTTGGTGGCCCTCTTGAAAGGTAAACTTGTTTGATTTTTATTTGTGTAGTAACTCAAAACCTTGTTTTCATAAAAAAATATACCAAGAAACCTTAGGCTAAAGGAAAAATACAGTGTCTAGCCTTTTGCCTTTACTATAACATGACATCAGCTTAATACCTTCCCTTTCTTCAAGTATCCTATGTATACAAACATCCACACATCAAACCTTTCAGTTTGGAGGACTACTAACTCTCTTTCTCTATAGTTTACCTGCTGTCTTGTTTAATATTCACTGGTGATAGTCATTGAGTTGTCTTGTTTGATAACCTGTTGAAAGCCTATCAGCTTATCCACTGTGACTGTCAAAGTTAGTTTTGCATTTTCCTTATAGTCAGTTCTTATTTCTAAGCTTTTTCTATTTTAAGAAAAACTTCCCATCCTTATTTTCCTTAAAAATATTTACACTCCATATGAAGATACTATATATGATGATTTCTTTTATTTTTTTAAATATATGTACAGTAATGTATCTAACAACTGTAAGGTTAGGGTCCTTTACAGTTCTTGTATTGTCCTCTGATACCTGAATCACCAATTTTTTTTTTGATCGTTTCTCTAGTTTCAAAGTCTGAAGAAGCCATTCACAATTACTAAAGTTTCAGAGATATAAAAATGTGTATTTGTTCTATTACAGGCTAGATGCTGTAGCTAGAGATGCTGAGCTCGTTGACAAATCAGAGACAGATCTTAGACGTTTGGGAGAGCTTGTACATAATGGATGCATTAAAGCTTTAAAGGATAGTTCATCTGGACCAGAAAGAGCAGGTACAATGTGTTCAGGGGGCTTGGGGGAAATTTTTTTGTGTCAAGAAGTCTGAATTACTCTTGCGCTCTGATGTTTACAGAAAACAGTTTTGTTGGGGGAAGATATAAATAAAAACATTAGCATGCTGAGTGGTTTTAAAGAAGGGTTATAGGAAGGTGTTTTGGTTTTTTCCCCTTTCTGTGTGTGAATTGTCATTGGAAAATGCAGTGTGTTTTTGGTTTACTGTGAAATTTAAAAGTAATCTTGTTAGCTGGAAGACTTGTTGATTCGGGAGCTTAATTCAAGCATTTGGTTGAGAAAAAATCATTTGGTATAATTGAAAGTTTGCTGCTATACCATAATCTTCCTTGTTTTCTTTATGTTTTTCTATATGATATTCATAAAGGTAAATACTTTAACTTTGTAATTTGTTTTAAGGAGGTAGACTTGGGAAAGTTAAAGGCCCAACATTCCGAATTTCAGGAGTGCAAGTGAATGCAAAGCTAGTCATCTCTCATGAAGAAGAACTGGCACCATTGCACAAATCAATTCCATCAGATCCAGAAGAAAGAAAAAGGTATGATTTTTTAAAAAAAAATTTTAAGGGAAGTTACAATGTAGAAAACTTTTCAAGTTTTACTAGCTTTTTCAAACAACTTCAGACTCAAAGCACGCTGTGGCAGCATTGTCTCTCTAGTCTCTGTAAGGACTGGCAGGAGTAACCTGCTCCACATCTGTACTTCTTTCTTCCCTGTATGTAGAAGCCAATACCAGCTTTGGCTTCTCAGTTACATTCACTGAGGACAATGTTCAATTACTAATAATAACCAGGACTAGAATTCTGGCTTGCTGATGAGCTGCTGTATGTGATATCTTTGCTTGAGGGGAAAGCAGTATCTGTCAAAGCACAGTATTGGTTTCTACCCTCTGAACTTTTTCCCTTGCCTTTTGTGTCACAATACCTAAACTATCAACTTGGATAGCAGTTACACTATGATGATGCTTTTATGCTTTTATTCATGGTTAACCAACTCTGGGATGCATCTCATGGCCACAGACAGATACCTGTTGTTCTTCATATTTTAGTCTTGATCAGATTTAAAACATATTTCAGTGCTGATTTCAATTACTGTTTTATAGAAATGTTAAGAAAATATAACAATAAATATTTGGATTAATTTTGTAAATACACCAGCATCTTAGCAGAGAAAATAAATCTAGTTATATCACTTTTAGTATGTTCCTTTTCCCCTTGCTAAGTTTCAGAAGTAAAAATCTCTTATTTGTCTTTCTAATTTATTTCTACTAGATATGTCATCCCATGCCACACCAAGGCTGCACATTTTGATATAGATTGGGGTAAAGAAGATGATTCCAATCTGTTAATAGGCATCTATGAATATGGTTATGGCAGCTGGGAAATGATAAAAATGGATCCTGATCTTAGTTTGACACAGAAGGTATGTTATCTAAACATTTCATCAAGGACTCTTTTTGTTTAGGTAATAATGCTACTAAGAACAGTTACTGAAAGAGCTTATAACTGAAATTGCAGAGACATTATACATCAGGTGTATTTCTTAGTATCCTTCTGGTATATTGTTAAATTTTAATGTCTTGTGTATTCCATTGAAAGTATGCCTTCTTGCAGTCAATTATGTTGCCATATTTCCATGTAGTTGCACCTGCGTCATTTGAATTTTAATTTTCAGACTTTTCCTTCTGTATTTTAGATGTTCTGGTTTTGTCCATCTTGTGTTCTTGAACTTTTGGGAGGGAGGTTTTTCCAGAGATTTGATTTGGTTTCCCCATCCTCACTTAATCCTCAGGTTCTACACTTGAAGGTGTCTTTCACTCACAAGAGGAGAAAGCTGAACTAGAATTAGTGCAATAGCTCCTTAGTAATGGTGATTCCTACTCCTGCCTTACAATTATCTGTCTGTTTTTTGAAACCACCCATTTACAGTTTTGGCATCAGCAATATCTTGTAGTGGTTCTGCATTGAGAACGTGAATGAGGCAGAGCCAAGAGTTCTGTGGATGACTTGTACAGGAGTTCAGAATTTCTTAGAGAAACTGTCAGAGTGCAAACAGAAGTCTGAAGCTGGTTTTTTGAGTTTGTTTTAAACTGAGGCATTTTCCATGACTGCATTGGCTGCGCGGTTGGAGAGAAATGAAAACATTTTAAGATTTTCGTTGCTTCAGGCATGCTAGCATATTTGCTAGGCATAGCTAAAATGGATTATTTTCGACCTTCTTTTATGAAGCTTTTTCTGTTGTGTGTGCTCCAGGCTAGCATCTTCCAAACTTGGTAATACATACTCATAGCTGCAATACTACCATTGTTCTCCTCAGATTTTGCCTGATGATCCAGATAAGAAACCCCAGGCTAAGCAGTTACAGACCCGTGCAGACTACCTCATTAAATTACTGAATAAAGACCTTGCAAGGAAGGAAGCACAAAGACTTGCTGGTGCAGTAAGTAAAATTTGACATTCATCAGTGAGATAAAACAATAACTTACGGGCATGTCAGCTGATCCTGTTCTTTTTTAGTTCTTTCTTTGTGTACTATTGCTCTGTATTGCTAATCATACTATATGAGACTAACTCAAGAAATTAATTGCAAGTTTCGTATTGTATTATTCTCTTATTATTTGTATGTATTCTCTACTGTTGCACTATGCTTTGTCTCCAACCCTGAGAAAAGTGATTGTCATTAGTGGCAATAAATAGAATAAAATTAACCCTCTATTGATGTTAAAAGAAAAATAAAAATCTTCTTTTGCAACTGAGGTGCAAAGGTGCTTGTCAGTTGACATATTAAAGAGGCTACTTTCATTCAGGGCAATTCAAAGAGGCGGAAAACAAGAACTAAGAAGAGTAAGATGATAAAGGCTGCAAAAATAAAAGAAGAGATAAAAAGTGATTCTTCGCCACAGCCATCAGAAAAATCTGATGAAGATGATGATGAGGATAACAAGGTAAATGTATTTCGTGTGGTAAAGATGGCTGTTCAGTTCTTCCTGTTAATATCAATTTCTATTTTGTCTTCTGCTCAACTTAATAACATTGAAGCACCTGAATGTCATCCTTTTCCTGAGGCCACTACAGTTGATGTTGCATCAGTACAAGCACATGGAAGACTGTATCTACTTTAATTTAATAATAAGCCAGTAGCTGAGGAATTATGAGTAGTTTTCCAAATTATATTATAAAAAAATGTGGTCTAATTACAGGTGGCATTGCTCAGTTTCAGCATTATTTGACTTGAGCATTGTATCTGCTAGAAATGCAAACCTAATGCAACACACAGTTGTAAAGCTCATGTTCCTAACCGTTATATTTACTGATAGTGATTCTTCAGGTAAAGCTTTTTTTTCAGGCTCAGGAAAAAAACATCAAGCTCAATAAGAGTGAGCAACATGAATAAATGGTATTTCAAGACTTGCATGTGAAAGCTCCTGTATATGGCATGGCTTTCATTATCCAAAAAAACCCATTTAACTGACTATTTAACCTTATTGTGTTCTGTTGCTTCTGATGTGTTCCTTTAGGCCTCTGCTTTTGTTGGGTCTTTTTATTTCTAACATCATGCAGCAAAACCCACTAGAGATAAAAATTTAGGTCAAGCTTAGGGTCATGTCACCTCTAATTTTATGACTTTGAAAGTAGCTGAAATAGATCAGTAAAAATCTATGTCTATCAGTGAAGAACTACTTGGTTTAAAATGAAGTAAATTGAAGTGTCTTACATAACTATTTTAAACTATTACAAACCATTGTAAATGTCAGCTTTCGAGGAAAAAATTCTTATGTACATACATAGTTAAGACTGAGTCAGCCTTAGAAGAAATATGATACATCTATGGAAAATAGTCATTTTTAACTAAAGCATTCCTGTATGTATTTAAATATTACTATGAAGAATAAAATGTAAAGCCAGAAAAAAACCCACAAACCTTTGAATGTAGACTGGTTTATGTTTATAAATACAGTAATTTGTCTGGAACGTAAGACTAAGAACTGTAAGTGCTGTCACAGTTCCCAGTAAATTAACATGAGCAACTGAATCCTAAAACTAAGCAAATTAAGTGGTCAGACTACTTAATGTTAGACTTCAGACTACTTAGTGTTAGACTTCATCTCCACTCAAAACAGAAGATGCTGCCAGTCAGATGATTGACTTGTTATTTTTTGGGAATGTGCCTAGAATGTTGTTCCCTATTGTATATTTAATAGCAGATATTCATCACCTTCATGCTTTTGGACACAGACTAACAATTGCACTTCTGAAAGCTGGACTGTATACAAAAATGAGCTTTAACCACCTAAACGGTTGGCATTAGCTACTTAGCTGTCATTCTGTGTGCAGTATTTAATACTTAACTGTTTAACTGCTAGAACATTTGGGAAACTCTTGAAGTCATTGGATTTTTGCTGGGGAGTTTCCATGGTACCTAAATACTGAAGTCCTGGTTGGGCTGATTACTTGATACCTCATGTAAATAGCTTGTTTGGATTCATGTATTAGTCATTTTTTCATCTGTTTTTTTTGCAATGGATTCTATATATGTCTTTCCAGGGTGTTCTTCAAGTCAGTTCAAAGATGATAGTGATTCTTGCACCTGGACATAGTACTTGTTTTACTTATTATAGTATTTTTCTGTGTCTGAAAGGATTTGAGTTTCTGTCTCAAGTCTTTTAAGTGAATATTTTAAAGACGAGTGGAGTGATGATTTGTTCACCTTTAAATAATTAAATTGGCCCCTATCAGACAGTCTGCAATTAATACCTTTTTTTAAGTGTAGTAAAAAGAACACCTCTGGAAAAGAGAGATTTGGATCTGTTACCTTCTCCTGTGAATGTTTAACGTGGGATTGGTAAAAAGTTACTGGGACAAAGCTAACTAGAACAGAGGTCTTCTGACTTCCCCATCACGTGAGTGTCCTGACCAGTGAGCTCAGTTCTGTGAGACCTCCTTCCTTAAAATTTTTAGCTCTTCAGAGCCTAACTACCTTTTAGAGGGACAGAATTTTAAGTTCATTCTAAGCTAAATTGATGTAATTTCTCACCCCCACTACCACTGCCAAATCAGTACTTGCTCTGTCACATCAAGGAAGTGAGTGAGTGGTTCTCTTCTTTCTTTACAGCTGTATTCAGTTCTGTTTCATAGGTGTTAAATCTGTGTCCAAAAAGAAAAAAATGCACAGATAAAAAGTATGTTTTAATCTGATGGTTACAAAACTTGTATAGATAGGAACTCAGTTTGATGTGACATATGTGCTTGCATATTGCAGGATGAGATTGTTTCAGTGAAACATCCACATAAAAAAATAAAAGCAGAAAAAGAAAATGAAGAAAAGCCAGAGCCAGATATTGGTATAAAGAAGGAAGCTGAAGAAAAAAGAGAGACAAAAGAAAAGGAAAATAAGAGGGATTTGAAAAGGGAGAAAAAAGAAAAAGAGGATAAGAAAGAATTAAAAGAAAAAGATAATAAAGAAAAGAGAGAAAACAAAGTAAAAGAATCCACACAGAAAGAAAAAGAAGTAAAGGAAGAGAAGGTAACTAGGTTTACTTACCTTATATAGCACTAGAAAAGGACACTAGGTTTTCATGAATGATTCTGAGATAAAAAGGTGTTTTGGATCTGTTTAGTTGTCATTTCATTGAGGTCTTTTACATCACTTGGAGTTTTATTTTTATTACTGAAACCATGAGGACAGTCATATCAAATGAGAAATTACATCTTTAATGGATGTAACTTGTTATCTTTGTTGGACTCAGAGTATAAATGTGTGCAAGAAATTATTTTGTTCCTTTTCCATTTTCCTTTTCCATCCCACAGAGAAAGTAAAATGTACTGTAATTGAATGTCAGCATAGTTTTTATTATTTAAGAGAATGCAGTTGTTAAAGGGGTTGTCATGCATTATAGGACAATTCCAGAGCCAAAATAAAGATTACTTAAATATATTTATATCTTGTTCTTAGGTAAATGAAATCAAATCTGAAAATAAAGAAAAAACTAAAAAAATTCCATTGTTGGATACTCCAGTTCATATTACTGCAACTAGTGAACCGGTTCCTATATCGGAAGAGTCTGAAGAACTAGATCAGAAAACTTTTAGTGTGGTAAGTCCCTTTTTGAGAAGTTAGTCATTTTACTTGATAGGCTAAATGAGAACAATTTCTGATGTTCCTGATTTTGTTACTGCGCGCAGTAACACAGGTGATGATTTGCTAGTAAAGTCTCAGATCAATTAATGTTATTGACACTGTACTAACCTAATTTGTGTCTTCATTCCAGCAGTTTTATATTATTGTTTACTGTATTTATGCAGGATAGTAGGAAAACTTATCCAGTCATCTGTATGCAGAATACATTTAGAATATAGAATGTAAAGATATATCCTCAAGAATAATGTGTGTATCCTTCTTAAAGAGCAGCAGTGCAATTGCTAGAAAAAGGCTTCACCTTATCATACATACATACATATATTTCTTCTTTGCAAGATAACAAGAGACACTAAGTTTCAGCCCTTCCTTCCTGAAGTATTGCAGACTTAAATTAATAGACACAGGAAGGAACAAATGCTAAAGCCCTAGAAATACATTGCTGGAGTAATCTCTCTCACACCAGAAGAATTTCATTTAACCACTATGTCTGACTAAGAACAGAATCAGTATTAGAGGAAAGAAGGTATGTATACACAATTTATATAAAGTTTTATAGGTCAGCTGGGGCCTTTGGTAAAGTATCAGTGAGCTTCTTTGAGCAGCTACCTTCCTGTGGGTGTTTCATCATTCAGATTTCAGGAGTTGTTTATTTCTGCCAGCCAGGTTTATTGGGGCTGTAGCAGGTGCTGGCTGTGACAGCCAAGTAAGATTCTCTTGAGTATGTCAGTGACTGGTCTATGTATGGTTTTATTCTAAATATTCCAAGTAACTCACCTGTGATTTCTAGGATGAGCCTTGGGTAATTCAGGTGGCTGTGTTTGTGTGACTAAGTGACAGACAATAATTCTATTTCCATGTACAGTTATATTGTTCTTATCACTTCTATACTTAAGCAGTGCACTCTGTAACCAATCTCTTAAAGGCTACTTGAAGCTGTGGTAGTGCAGTATGTAATGCAGCTGCTTAATTATGTAGAGGCATGAGCTGGCAATGGAGCAGCTTCCATGATTTTTCTGAGTTGTCCCTAGGTGCTTTTGTGGTAACAGTGATATTCCATTTCATCCCATTCCAAGCATTTGTTAGGTTTTTCAATATTTTTTTTCTTCTTTTTTGGCTCTACAGGCTTCCTTGTGTTCTTACGGGGAGTAATTCTGTGTTGGGTCTGTGTAAAGAAAAACTTTTTGTCCAGGCTGTTTGTTCTGAAATGTGTGTTTATCATTATGCCATAGTCAGATGCAGCCCAATTAGCATATTTAACTACACTTGCAAATGGAAATTACTACTGTAGGTTGTTCAGGCTTAACTAATTTGCCTCTTTGTGACAAGGAGAATATGCATTTCATCTGTTTTCCATGCCATTGTAGTTGGGTGGTATTCCTAAGCAAGTGCCTGTAATTTAAACCACGCTAATTGGTTTTATCTGGATTTATTATTAAAACATTTGATTCAAAGTGTGAAAATTCAAGAACATACACATGACGTATATCTGTGTTGCCATCACTCCTGTTCCTAATCTCAGCATACTCATACTCTAGATAGCAAATGTTCTGCTAGTATCTACATAAGACTGAGGTTTAAAAACTGCTCAGGGAAGCAACGCTGATGCCCTGCTGAGTGCCAGGTTTAATGATTGCAGAAGGTATCTGTTTGAAATGTACTGAACACTCATATTTAATTCTGACATTGATTTTGTATAGCTCTCAAGGTGCTAAGAAGTGTAAGTCATGTCCTGTATGTTTGTGCTGAAAGTTGTAACTGTGATTGTAAAACCCAGTTGTAATGAGTCCTTTTCCTCGGAAATTCCTTTATATTAAGTTAGTACTTTCTTAAATCCTTGATCTCTGTAATTTATACAATCTAATGAATTCATAGAGGAGTAAATTTCCAGCTGGATTTAAAATACAACTTTTTTCAAAGGAAACCAGTAAACTATTTTTAAGAGCTGTGAGCAAGTCTTGTGTTTCATTTGTCTTGTAACAATACTGTCTTTGCCTCTGTGTACACCTGTATATCACAGTAGAGGGAAGGTCGTGTTTTAGAATTACTTTTTTTCATTAATGAATTCCTTTTTGCCATTTTACAGTGCAAAGAAAGAATGAGGCCTGTGAAAGCAGCATTGAAACAACTGGATCGACCAGAGAAGGGCCTTTCTGAAAGAGAGCAGCTGGAACATACAAGACAATGTCTAATCAAAATTGGGGATCACATTACTGAATGTCTAAAGGAGTACACAAATCCTGAACAAATTAAACAGTGGAGAAAGTAAGTTATTTGCCTCATTTTTTTCCTGAAAAAAGAGAATCTATAACTGCTTCTTTTAATCAGAATAGTTTTGAATTATTTCACTTCTTTCTTATTCTCCCTTTCATGTGTCTTTCTGCTTTTAAATAAGAATCTATAAAAACATGATTATTGAGTTTTTCTTACTGCATAGCAGTGAATTTTGTCCATTAGGTGGAGTCATCTCACTTCTTACAACCCAAAGCAAGCACTAGATTACTTGTTATTTGGACTGTGTTTAGTGGAAAAGCATTCTCACCTTTAAGGATCTGGGTTTTTTATAATGTTGAAGTGGTTTGCTTTTTTTTCATTCCTGTTAAAAATAGGCAATTCTAAATTTTTGTTGAACTTCATATGATTCTGAGTTACAGAATTCTTTATTCTTTTTAAAGTATACTCTAAAATTAAATTACTTATTAGCTATGACTTGATAAAAGTATTTATCATAATGTGCTCAGATGTATTTCAAAAATGAAAGAAGAGTTTGCATCTTTGAAGTGACAATTTAAAAAAAAAAATAAGAGAAGTTATTAGTTTGTAAATTTCTTTCATTGTTAGGTTCTTAATGCAATTTGGGTTACATTTATTGGAATGTGCACTTCAATATTTTGTGGATGAAAATAGATCCTCCACTTCCCTATACAGAAGTCTGCTAAGTGATTCATTTTCCTGCTAGTGTAGAATGCTGCTGCTGTTTTTACTTGCTGTACTTCAAAGTATCAAAGTGATCTGAGATAAAAAAACAAGATCCATGTCTTACATTTTGGTAAATGCTATCTTTTATTAAGTGGAAGCTCGTAATAGAGCTATTATTCATAATAATAGTACAATATTATATGTAGGTTATTAAAATACATATTTCAGTTATCTTGCATACGAAGAAGTGTAGTAAAGTTATACAGGTATCATTAGGTACATTACTGATGGTCTACTTTTGTAAACCTTTAGACCAAAATGATAATGTTTAAGTAATCCCAGTGAAGGAGCATACTGTGTCTTCTTGAGCCTGCACACTTTAGGTACTTCTGAACACTAGTTTTCTGTACTCTCTTTTAAGCATTCCACCTGTGTTCCACTCTTTCCCACCCCATTCTCCTAGAGAAGCTGGCAGGTCATGACTTAGACATGTATATTCTTTGCTGGGTTAAAAACTGGCTGGCTGGCTAGGCACAGAGAGCTGTGGTGAATGGAATTCAATCCAGTTGGGGACCAGTGACAAGTGGTGCTCCCCAGGGCTCAGTGCTGGGGCCGGTCTTTTTTAACATCTTTATCAATGATCTGGACGAGGGTATAGTGCACCCTCAGTAAGTTTGCAGACAACACTAAGTTGGGTGGGAGTGTTGATCTGCCTGAGGGTAGGAAAGCTCTGCAGAAGGATCTGGACAGGCTGGATCAATGGGCTGAGGCCAGTTGTATGAAGTTCAGTAAGGCCAAGTGCTGGATCCTGCACTTTGGTCACAACAACCCCATGCAATGCTACAGGCTTGGGGAAGAGTGGCTGGAAAGCTGTTTGGTGGAAAAGGACTTGGGGGTGCTGATTGATACCTGGCGGAATATGAGCCAGCAGTGTGCCCAGGTGGCCAAGAAGGCCAACGGCATTCTGGCTGGTATCAGAAATGGTGTGGCCAGCAGGACTAGGGAGGTGATTTTCCCCCTGTACTCAGCTCTGGTGAGGCCGCACCTTGAATACTGTGTTCAGTTTTGGGCCCCTCACTACAATAAGGACACTGAGCTGCTGGAGCATGTCCAGAGAAGGGCAACGGAGCTGGCGAAGGGTCTGGAACACAACTCTGATGGGGAGCAGCTGAGGGAACTGGGGGTGTTCAGTCTGGAGAAGACGAGGCTGAGGGGAGACCTCACTGGTGACTTGGCAGTGCTCTGCAGACTTCGTTGTTCTCTACAACTCCCTGAAAGGAGGTTGTAGTGAGGTGAGGGTTGGTCTCTTCCCCCAGATAACAGTGATAGGATGAGGGATAATGGCCTCAAGTTGTGCCAGGGGAGGTTTAGATTGGATATTAGGAAAAATTTTTTCACTGAAAGGGTTATCAAGCACTGGCACAGGCTGCCCAGGGCAGTCCCCATCCCTGGAGGTACTTAAGAGATGTATAGATGTGGTGTTGAGGAGCATGGTTTAGTCGCTTAGTCTGGAGAAGGGGAGGCTAAGGGCTCATTGGTGACTTGGCAGTGCTGGGTTAATGGTTGGACTTGATGATCTTAGAGGTCTTTTCCAACCAAGGCTGTTCTGTGATTCTGTAAATTTGACTAAAAGAATTCTAGATTTTAGATCTGTTACTTGTGATTGTAGATGTAAATGTTTTCTTCAGGGTTTTGACATCTTGACAGCAAAGGCTTGATTTGTTTTTCTTTCATTCCTTCGAGTGCAGATTAGGCACAAATTTATTGTCATGCCACTTCCATGCTCTTTCACAATTCTCAGTTGGTTTCAAAAGCTTCGATAAGACTTCAGAATTCTGTGGAAAAATTTTCTCGCTGATATTTTCATGAAATAAGGCTTGTAGGTCAAAATGTCTTACGCTGTAAGAGATTTTAAGGTTTTTTTACTTGCTTTACTTAAATTTTCTTGCAGAAGACATACATAAACTGATAAGTACATTTTTAAGCAGTTTCGCAGATCTTTCTATTAACACAGTTGTTATTAGTACTATTTTCAATGCACTTTTCATTCTGAAGGACTTAAATATTACAAAGTGACAAATTATTAAAGGAACTAATCTTTGAAATGTTTGCAGTGCAGCTCAGCAATACTGTGAAAATTTTATGTTTCTGATTTACTGAAGTATCTTTCAAATAATTTCAATTAAATCCATGTTCTGTTGAAGAATACAAGAAAAACAAATGTATAGAGGAATTAAAATTTATCTTTTCTTCTCCCTCAGAAATTTGTGGATTTTTGTCTCTAAGTTTACAGAATTTGATGCCAGAAAGCTGCACAAACTGTATAAACATGCAATCAAAAAACGCCAAGAGTCTCAGGTAATGTTTTCAGACCCTGAATACACATATGTATATTTTAAGTATTATATATCTTTAATTAGATTTAAAGGATTTTAAGGAACACAGAAATACGCTTCAAGTAGCATTTGTGGGTTTAGTAAAGTAGTCTCTTTTGTTAGGGTATTTTTCTAATTAATTCAAATGAACTTCAGGATTTAACAATGAGTTTTTTGTACTTGTCTCTTTTAGCAACACAATGACCAGAATATTAGCAGCAATGTGAATACACATGTAATTAGAAATCCAGGTAAGAAACCTTAAGTATCTTCTTGTGTTAGATGTCGTTGTTTTCATGTTTATTTCATTTCACGTCTCCGAGATTTGTCTCCCACACTGCTTAGTAACAAAAAGACAGGCTAATTAGCAGAATTTTACTAGTTTGCTGATGAAATCCATCTGAGTGCAGACTGAATCTAGTCCTTACTCATTTTGGTAGCAAGTTATTTGATCATCCTTGAATAAAATTTTGGATACATTTTTTGTGTTTAATTTGGGGGAGGGAGAAAGGTCTACTCAAAACCTGTAAATTTCTTGGAAATTATGTGCCTATTTGTAGCTGTTGTAATGTCACTGCCATGTAAAAAAACAGGCTATTCCTTGAAGTCATAGTTTGTAATTAGTTATATGGGCTGGATTTTATTGTTGACCAATAGCACTGATTTTTCTATGCTCCCACATCTGCCTTCTTGTAATAGTTGCTTTTATCCTGTGTTATGTAACACTTCTAATAAATTTTCATGGTCTTTAAAATCAACATGTTGTATTTTAGCAATACCATGGAAAATTTTCCATTAACGAGGTGTACCTTTAAAAGTCTTATTCATGCTAAGGCCATCCCTTCTTAGCGAGAAAGTTGCTACGATTGTCTAAAATTGCTCTACTAAAGACATTTCCACTCACTGCTCATTTGGACCACATTTAGCTTCACAGACTGAATGGACAGGTTGAGAAGTTCCATTTCCGAGTCCTACACATCTTTATTCTAGCTTGCTTGCCTCTTACTTCTGAGGTTTCCTTCAGTTCAGTCACATTAGTGCACTTGTCTTTCAACTATTTAGATCTTGTTGCTGTCAAATTACAATGTCACTTTCATGCTGCTGTACATCTGACAGGTAGAAGTGCTGTTTGAATTAGGTGAAGAAAAGACATTTAACCTCTGCTTTATTAAACAGATGTGGAAAGGCTGAAGGAGAATACAAACCATGATGACAGTAGCAGGGACAGTTATTCCTCTGACAGACATTTTTCACAATACCATGATCATCACAAAGACAGGCATCAGGGAGATGCTTACAAGCAAAATGACTCTAGGAAAAGGCCATATTCAGCATTCAGCAATGGAAAAGATCACAGAGACTGGGATCACTACAAACAAGACAGCAGGTGAGTTTCTTCAGCTGTTTCAAAATCTATTCAGAATTCCCTTCCTGTTTTTGTAGTATGCTTTCAGCAAGCATCAAAACATCATTTTGCAAAGATGGTGTCTCTTTAATGCAGTTCTGTTGATTTGACATAATTGTGGCTCTTAATGTGTGTTCAGTAACACTGATACAAATAATTTCTATTTTTTTAGATACTACAGTGAAAGTAAACACAGGAAGTTAGATGACTACAGGAGCAGAGACCACAGGTCAAACCTGGAAGGAAGTTTAAAAGACAGCCGGGGTCATTCAGATCACCGTTCCCATTCAGACCACAGGATATATTCAGATCACCGTTCGACTTCAGAGTACAACCATCATAAATCTTCTAGAGATTATAGGTACCACTCAGACTGGCAAATGGACCACAGAGCTTCAGGTAGTGGCCCAAGGTCACCATTAGATCAGAGGTCTCCTTACAGATCAAGATCTCCCCTAGGACACAGATCTCCATTTGAACACTCATCAGATCACAAATGTACACCTGAACATACATGGAGTAGCCGGAAAACATAACAAAGACTGACATTTGCTGGACCTTCTTTTAGCCATATACAGTAAACTAACACAGTAATTGCCTTACATGACTTGAAAGATATGGACTGGATATTCTGTCAGTAGCAGTATTGTTACTTCTTCCCAGGATGCAAGGTCTATTATCCCAAGAGAAGAAAAATATTTTTGTATTTAAAGTTTATGCTGCACTGTGCTGCAAATGTTGTGGCACTCTTTTTTAAGAAATGGAAGATGTTTACTTCTACAGGGACCTCAACACTGCCCCTTTTGGACTGGATCTCACTATAAAACTCTTCATGTTAAAGTGGTTTCAGACTGAACACATTTTAAGTTATGTTTGTAAATGAACTTTTAAACACTGATCTGTGCTCATATTTTGGGAAGGAATGGGGAATTTATTTTCTTTTGTTTCTTAGTAAAGAACTCTCAAAGACTTTGTTCACTTTCCAAAGCTACTTGTTTACATTGTACACTGCGACCACCTTGCCGCTTTTCATCACAAGCTTGAATATTTAAATTCTGTACCTATAACTGTAAAGTAGCCAGGATTTCTCCTGTTTGTGATCAGTTACAATGCCTTTTTACAAAACAAAAAAAAAACCCTGAACAAATAAAAAATATAAATAAATAAAACACACAAACAAATGGCTGTAAATTATTGTAAATTAATTAAATGAGCTTTTTTTCCCTCTCAGGCTTTTTCTGACTGTTCCTTT
Organism: Podargus strigoides; assembly: GCA_028020825.1. Classification (NCBI taxonomy): domain Eukaryota; kingdom Metazoa; phylum Chordata; class Aves; order Caprimulgiformes; family Podargidae; genus Podargus; species Podargus strigoides. The sequence goes on along the minus strand of CM051663.1, from coordinate 63,004,855 downwards.
CCTCACCAACTCAGGCTGTCTTGTCACAAGTAAGAAAAAAAGTCAGTGTACTTATATATTTTAATACAATATCTTGATGGAATCACTGTTCAGAATGTAAAAATCAGGAAAGGGAACATTTTATTCCACTTAGTGCTCCTTTTTTTTATTGGATACTCTAGATACATGTTGTGATTTTGGGGGGGGTGGGGGGGTTGTTGGTTTCCTCCCCTCCCCCCCCCCATTAAAACTGTCAGTGTTGTGATTGTTTGTAATGAAATGGTAAGAAATGTCCAGCTAACCTGTGCTCTGGAACATTTTTCAGGGGCATTGGCTTTAAAGAAGGAGTGTTAAATACCTGAACACTTCAGAGTACAAATCAGGCAAAATTTTTTGTAAATCCATTCATGTTCCCTCTTCAACATGGGCAATAATGTCAAATGTGCTATGCAGCCAGTTAATATTTTAAAATATTTGAATTACTTTATTGACAGAATTGTTACAATGCACACTGATTGTACATAGGTAACTTCTATCTGACAAATTAAATTTAAACTAAAAGGATATGTGGGCTCTTGTAGTTTTCTGCTGTTTTTCTGTACAGCGTTACTTTTTCTCAAGTTTACCCATAAAAACATTAAAATATTAAATACTAAAATTTAATATGCAATGTGGTAATTAGGGAAGATAGTCTAGGCTGGCATAGTTTATATGAAAGCATTAATACAGAACCAAAATCTGTCCACAGCAAATCTGTTAGGATCTCCCTGTAGACATAGTTGCTGCACATTGTTTCTAGCTTACTTAATGTAGGCTGGGACTCATTTAGGTAATGCTGCTTCATTTCCCAACTCGTCATCTTTTCAGGACCTGGATGGTTTTGAGGAGTTCTCCTTCTGAGCTTAATTGCTGAAGCAGTTTTTACACAATGGAGTGGTGTTTGATAGGTTGTGTCTGTGTGCCATGCGTCTTTGCTTCCAGTGGTGACAATCTAGAAGATAGAGCATGATGACTCCTGATGAGACATTTTATTGCAAGTTTCTCCATGATAGTTTTATTTGAACAGCAAATTAATTAAATCCTAGCTTCTTTTTGTGTACTATGGCTGAAATGAGGTCCTCTTATTTTTACCTTTACAGAAATAAGCATAGATGATCTCTTGCTTCTGATAAGACAGTAATAAAGACTATTAAAATAGATAATGCCTAGTATGAGTCATCTACTTGTACTGATCTAGGTTCGTTTTACTGAACTATGTTGGGACAAACACGTAGTACTGTCTATGTATGGTTGCACCTGAAATTTAAGCTTTGTTCTTAAAACTTCATGCTGAAGCTTTTATTTGTGAAACACTCCAGAAGCAATAGCTAAGAAATACAATTGTGCAAGACACTGCTAGGACCAGAAAAAAAAGGAGGTTTGTAGAATTTGTATTGTTTCTTATCCTTTTCATCTTTCTCTGTAGTCTAATTATTCTTCTCAAGCTATAAGTCGAGAACGAAAGAGTAATGGGGAGCACATTCTGGTCCACTAGTCCTTATGCTGTATGGGATCAGTGAAAGGTCTTCCTTTGGATATGGCTAATACTAAACCAGAAAATGTTTCTGGCATGTATTTTCCAACCCCTCTAGCCCTAGCAATTTATTGGTAACTATCTTATATTTTTATTTTCAAAACAAATGAAAAATTACTTTGAAGTAAATAATGACATTAAATGATTATCATGAATTTGCATAAGAAAATTTGCATTGCCCTGTTGAAAAGAAAATTACTATTTCTAGACCTAAAATACAAAGAAGATAATTCTGCTTTTTTAATTATTTTTAATTATCTTCATAAACCTGTTGTGGAAGCTGCTTACTTCATTTTACACTCTAAAGCTGCATAAGCAATTAGGCTTTTAATTTATATTATATCAATATAATTCTCACTTAAAATATAGCTGCAGAATATTTTTTTAAAAATCTTAGATACTTGTTCATATTCTGTATGATATATATAGTACAGAAAAAATTGAGGGAGGGGTGTTGTTTTACGGAAAAGTTGTAAGTTGTGGTCAAGTCCATAATTTTCAGTTTACTACAAAACTTCATTATTTACATGAAATGATAAATACAGAAAATTTGAATGTATTTATTATGGATTATCAAGACTATATTTAACAGGAAGTAAGCTGAGCAACAGTCCTTTGAGATACATAAGTGATACTTGGATTTTATAAAGAAACTTCAGTGTGATTAAATACAGTTCTATGCTTAGTCAACACCCAAGATCTAACTGTAATCCAAAACTACTTAGTCCAAGCTTGATTTATTACAGTACTTCTTTTATTCTAGCTATAAGCAAAAATGTAGCCATCTCATGGTCTACAAAAATATATATGAAAAAGTGAGGTAGCTACTTTCTGAACCTTGGTTAACTGCTTAATTCTGTAACAAGTGACCCACAACGTTTGGCCACAGCAAGTAACGTGGCCTTGTATGGAAGTTCCTGTGCACCTCTTCCATTATGGGACTAACATAGAGGGTATATCTCTTGCGCATATCATATATGTGTCAATCAGGCAGTGGTGGACTATTTCACCTAACCCTCCTAAAGTCTTTCCTTAGCAGCATGATTGAATATAAAGATACTGATCAATTTGCTTACCACCGCATGACCACAAAGCACCATGCAGCATTTTGAAGAGAGGGCAGCAGGACACAGACTGCCAGGACAATTCATACATTGCACAGGTCAATTTTCAGCTGCATTTGAAGGGCCTCTGGTATAGAAGTCTGCAAGAGATGGGCTGTGGATGAGATCTGGTTGGCAAACCATGGCATGGGCATGTTCTTAGTACGAAAGTTATTCCAGCTGTACCAGCTTTATTCTGGAATTGATTTGCAAACTTTTAATACAACATAGTGCCTTTTCATGTGAAAGTTGTAAATGAAAATCAGTGAAAATATACACCACTGACTAAAGCCGTATTTTTCTGTTTAGGATTTCCTGCCAAAAATATTAATCCTAAAGTTGAGGAAATTGGTGTAATCAGTGTAATTGTGAGAGCTGGACATTACCAGTTGATCCTGTATAGTTAGAGGTACCATGTCTGTGTATTTCTTGCATGCCAGCCAAGCCACTGGGGAGATGGTGCCCTAGGGATGTCAGTCCCTCTGATCCCTAGTATTCAAACCTGAAGTATCCAAGCTCAGCCTGGTACTGATGCCCCTGATTTTCTCAGCCCAAATTCCCACCCCACACCTTCAGCCTCAGTGTTCCTCATGTGCGTTTTTGTCAACCTACCCCAGAGGCAAGGAATGAAAGCCTCTCAGCATTTCTCCCCTCACCATTGCTCTGCTTCTGAATCAATCTTCCCAATCCTGTTCCAGCTTTCTACCCATGCCCGTAACTGCACACTCTCCAATCAATTTGCTTTCTCCAGGACCTCCAACTCAGTGCACTTATGCACATAGCCTGAAGTCTCTCTACAGAATTTTTTTGAGGTGTGTTGTTTCTATTGCTAGCCAACACCCACCTTTACTCTTGGCCGGCTGTTGCAGTTAGCGAAGCTTGTGCATGCCTGTAAAATCAAAGCTTGAGTTCTCATTTTGGTGAGGATTTTGGAAACCTAGGCAGATTGCTCTTCCCCAAAATCAATCAAGAGAGTTTTCAGAGAAAAGGAAGACGTGCCAAGGGAAAAGTTGTTCATGTAACATATCTAGGATTTTGCAAAGCATGTTGTGTTCTTGGGAAGTGCTTAATGAAGAGTTCATACCTACTTAAGTTCATGCAGCTGAGTTCATGCAGCTAAGATGACGGCTTACTGTAATAACTGCTAGGCAAAATCACATAGAGGAATGAAGGTGAGAAATGATGCAAGTCTGTCCTTAAGCTGTTAAAAAGGAGCTGACAAAACTGCTAGAACTGATAAAACCAGAGTGCTCCAGGGCAAAGAGGGTTAATACAGATGCTGCTTAATGTCACAACAGCCCTGGTTTTGACAGTTCTGCAGACCATCAGAGTAGTTTGATGGTGGATGAAATACTACAAACAACTACTGCCAAAGTATGTTTTATGAGCTTTATTGAAAATGAGCTAAAAAAACCTAATTATTGAAGACTTACAGAAATTACTGATGCAAGACACTGAGAGTTTTTAAAATGTAAACTTTCGTTCCTGTTAGAAGGCTTAAATTTAGATCTAGATTGAGTTCATGCACTAAGGTTGAAGCCCAAAGAGCATACTTAGACATTAGTATTATTATTTATTTGCCAAAAGTAAATATTTCATTTGTCACAGGTTTTTCAGCAAGCTCAGTTTGAATCACAGAATCATAGAATGGTTTGGGTTGGAAGGGACCTCAAAGATCATCTCGTTCCAACCCCCCTGCCATGGCAGGGACACCTCCCACTAGATCAGGTTGCTCAAGGCTCCATCCAGGCTGGCTTTGAAGTCTGTCTTCTCTGAAAATAAACAACTGGAAATCATGTCAGAAAATACATACCACTGATCACATGTAAGAAATTAACCAGAGAGTTTTTATTACTGCAGTACTCTTAGGACCTCAACTGAGTTTTAATTGCAATAGATTTAGTATTTGCTGAAGTAACTTGAGTATTTGGAAAATAATCTTGTCACTCATCACTTAAAATTAGCTAGTGCGTTTGGTTTGCAGTAATCCTAGCACTGGTAAGTGAGTACCTGTAGTGTATAGACCAATTAAAATGAACAAACATTTCTTTAACATTCCTTTTAATCACAGTGGAGCAAAGAGAACTTGAAAGCTCTGACTTTTGTGAGCATATCAAATCATCATTATTTTAAGTGAAGCTTAATGTGATCTTATATTAGAACTTTCTGAGATAGTTAGGAAAATATTCTGTGAAATTATCGATGCCTATCAGTATCATAGCATTTAATTACATCTTGTGAATCTTGGAATTATGAAATGTAGTCAATGACTGAGCAACATACACAACTACCATGTCACTGAGCATCCATAATAAAACTGTGAGAAGTCCACACCTTTAAATGCTTTTCGGTTCTTTTGACTAAAACCAACTGCTCCATCTCTTTTTGGTTCTTCTTGTGAAGTAGTTGTTAATATGAGAGATAACTTTGTATTTTAAATTTTTAACTAAATTAGATTCGGAAGGGTGGATGATATTCTTCCTGTAACGAAATCTGCAGATGGATTCTCAATCCAGGAGATCAGTTTTAAAAGGTCACAACCAGAAAACTGTAATTTTACCTCACTAAAATTTATCAAAACTATTATATCTAGAAGGGTAAGGTCTAATCCAGTCTTTTTTTCCTGGCGTGAAAGTTAACACGGCTGGAAAATTACCCTTACCTTCCCAAGATCTTAAGGGTTCACTAAGTCATGTCAAATTCCAAATAAATACATCTGAAGAGCTAGGATCCAGATATTCATTAACATTGCTCCTGGAGGGAAACATGCGCAGGAAAGAGATACTCCATAAGCTTTAATGAAAAAAGAAAATACACATGAAGCACTGCATTCTCTAGTTTGGTGCTTTAAAACTGTATTCCTCCCTTCAAATGTATTCTACTGGGACAGTCATTAGTGACATATTTGGAGTATATGTCCATGAGCTAACAGAACAGATCACTCTGTAGGCCCTCCATATTCCAGCACATTCTGGTCAAGTTTTTAATGTATAAACTCCCATTCTATTTGATATGTTGTCTTCCATAGTGCAGGCTTCCCCATTTTGTTTTAATTAAGTGAATTCATTAGAAGATGAATAATATTTACTCTCAGATAAGAATACAGCCAAAATACTAGAACATATTAATATGAAATTATCTGAAAGGCATCGTATGCCCAATTATTACAGTCTGCAGGTATGTATAGCTCTTGAAATAGCTACTTTTGTGAAGTTCAAGGATGTAGCCTCAGGCAATCACAGATGACTGCCCTTCTGCAGTTTTAAAATTCTAGAGAAAGTCCATAATCATGACTGCAAGCAGACAAAAAAACAACCCTAGTTGCTTGGCTATAGAGACACAACGGAATAATGTGTTAAGTTTAGCGAGTTTGTATTATTTCAGGTTACAGTACTAAAAACAAAGAAGTATGATGTATTTTATAGCATCAATTTACTTGTAAATTATCCAATTTGCTTTTACATTTTTTAATATTGCATCTGTATTTAAGGATCACTCTTGTAATTTGGTGGAAAATTATTTTTAATAGGGAGAACACAATGTTATTTAAGTATAAAACTCAAAACAGACCTTATTATTGGAACTACAACCTATGTTTCCATAATTACAACAACATTTGTCAGTATTAATTTGAAATTTGCTTACATTAACTGTAAGTCAAGTTATTTTTCCATTCATAACCTAAAGGCTTAATATATGGATTTGTAGCATAATAAAATACAGAATAAACAGATGGACTGGCAGCCTACCATTTCTTTACAAAATAAATGTTTTCAATAAATACACTGTAAACATTCAAATCTGAGGCAAGAAAATTTAGATGACAGTATTTTCATTTTTTTTCCATAAATATAAGAGTGATTTTCCATTTGCATAATTGCAGAACAAATCACTTAGAAGTTAGGAGATTCCAGAAGTAAGTTTGCTTGCAGAATCTTAATTCAGACCCCAGTCTGCAATTCTTAAGATGCAATTTTAATGACAGAGCCCTAAACTACTTTTTCTAGGGAAGCCCACTTCATCCACTGCACAAAGTACACGATGAGAGTACACTGCAAAGAGTGCACGATGAAAATTCCATATTTCTTTTCTTTTATCGTTATTCAGTGTATGATCACAGAATAAAAAACTAATAATTTCTTCTTAGCTGCAGTGATGCACTCAGTTTGGTACTGCAATACTTTAAAATGTATGTTTTATGAGACAAATTGGTGTTATTCCAGCATAACAAGGGGGACATGAGACACATACCAGTTAGTAGTAATATCTCTTCAGCACCAAAATACTTTAATGTGAGTATTTTATTCTATCCTGACCTGGTGCTTCCCAATACTAGAATTTATTCAGTGATTCTTTATGCCTTCGTTTCTTATTTCAGCCATCGGGACTGACTCGGATCTCTTGGCCTAGGATTTTTTCTCCTGGATTGCTCCTGAGCCCTCCAGGAAGGATCACCGCTTGCAGCAGAAAGGCAAGCATGGCCAGTGCCAGGTGTTCCTGGTGGGTCAAGCTGGGAGATGAGACAAGCTTATTTGCTTTTCTGAAAAATAGCATCTGGGAATTCTGGTCACTAAACTAAGTCTTTTTATTGGCTCTTGACTTAAAAATAAAATACTCAGCAGATGTGAGAAACAAAATGAGGAAGCTGAAAGCAGGCATATTGAGGGAGACTGAAGTGCTGGGGTCTGAACCCTGAGCCCTGAATTAAGGTTGACATATGGGTGGTTCTCACAGTCCTTCAACAAGGAGGGGATGATTTTGCCTTTTGGCTTTCCTCCAAGGTGTGGCTGACCTTGTAGGGAAAGCCCTTGGGTAAACAAGCCCCAGGTGCCCCACACTGGATAAATGAGTGCCAGGTGTCCTGCTTTGGGCATAAAAGCTGGGACCACTTGCAAGAAGGGTAAAGTATCTATCTGTGAGGTAGATGCACTTTGCAGAGTTTCCTGTTGGGGAAGGACCTCCTGACTCTTCCTGCAACTGGGCCCCGGTCAGGTCTGGCATTTGCAAATGCGGGCTTCGTGGGGGAACAATATGGGGCTCCTTCTATCCTATATGATCAGCCTATTGACTTGGTTGTCTCCCATCTTTTCTATGGGAGACTTTGTTTCTATGTTTATTCCATCTATTATTGGTCGTGCTGTGTCGTTCCTGGGGTTGGTATCTATTATGTGTGATCTGTTTGACTTGTTTGTACCCCCAGCGTTCACCCATATACTGGCTTTTTTGTATACAATAGAAACTAATTACTGGTTTGTTCTACTGCTGGCTGTGTTCTTTGTGCTAGGCCTAGTAACTGGCAAAACAGAGACCTATTCCAAGTTTTTCAGTTTAAAAATGTTGGAAATGAACAGGGTGTGGTCCTGTTTCTCTATGGCAAGAACACAAATGTAATTCTCTCTTTTTCACACTTTGAAACTTCAGTGCTATGTTGAATGAAAATTTTAAAGTTTGGTTTCAGAGTTCCAGTATGCCGGTGCTGTTCTGACAAAATCGCTTCTTCTGGAATTTCTTTGAACAGAAGTACCTATCAGGGTCATGAATGAGACTCAGACTCCTGTTGATACCTCTGTGAGGGAGCCAACATGGAACAGCTTCCCTTGGTTCTCACTTCCCACCTGTTGCAGAGATGGCAAGTGGTTTTCTCTGTAAGACTGCATGATTTGTGAAAGTTCAATACCTAAATGGTTAAAAAAAAATAACTATTCTTATGAGGAGTCATATGTAAATAGTAAATACTGATTGCCCTAAACTTAGTAGCAATGGTCAGTAATTTCAAAGAATACAGTATCCTGAATGCTTTTAATATAGATACTTTCTTTTCCTGAAGCACTGGGAATGTTTGATAACTAGATGTTGAATATTAGATAATTAACCATAAAATTATTTTTATTTATTTTCAGCTTTGTGAGAGGTTAAATTTGGCAGGTGAGATTTTCATGGTCTATTTCTTTCAAACCTAACTCATATGTAAAATATACATGTTAGCTGTACTTTGAGTTCCAGAACTGAAAATTTGAGAATTAGATAGTTGGTACAATTAGTTTCAGATTTTTCTAGACTGTGAAGTGAGTCCTGTTTTATTTTCCCACAGAAAGAACAATCAGTTTCTAAAATGATGACTATGGCACAAATCTAAGGACGTCATCATGGCTATTTCTGATGTAGTTTATTGTTTGAAATGCATATTTCTACGAAACCTTATAGCATCGGAAAGATGGATGAGAACAGAGGAACAAGGCATCATAGAATCTAAGAGAAGGCCTTTAAAACCAATGTCTCAGCTGTTGGATAATAACAGTGAAACTTTCATCAAAGATTTGGATAATACCATGGTAGCACTGTGCAGCCCCTAGGGGCTTTCATGAGAAAGAGCAAACGAGTTTTTCCAACAATCCACTGATGTCAATTAAAGTCTAGGGCAGTGCTTCTCAGCCTTGTTAACCTGTGCCCGAGCTCACATAATCCTGACTCCCAATCACAATAAGGGCTTGTGAGGGCTAAAGCCCAGATAGATAAATCTAGCCAGGGACATAAAGGGGAACAAAAATAACTTCTACAGATATATCAGTGACTGGGATATAGGAAGACTAGGGAAGATGTGGGCCCTCTCCAGAAGGAAACTGGAGACTGTGTCACAAGGGATACAGAGAAGGCTGAGGTACTCAATGACTTCTTTGCCTCAGTCTTCATCAGTAAGCCACACCACCCAAGTTGTAGAAGGCAAAGTTAGGAACTGGGAGAAGGAAGATCCGCCCACTGTAAGTGAAGATCAGGTTTGAGACCGTGTAAAGAACCTGAAGTCCATGGGACCTGATGAGATCCATCCAAGGGTCCCCAGGGTATGGTTGGCCTTCTGGGTTGCAAGTGCATGTTGTTGGCTCATGTCCAGCTTTTCATCCATCAGTACCCCCAAATCCTTCTCCACAGGGCTGCACTCAATCACATCATCACTGAGCCTTTATTCATACCCAGGATTGCCCTGACTGACATGTAGGACCTTGCACTTGGTCTTGTTGAACCTCATAATGTTCACACAGGCCTGCTTCTCCAGCTCCCTTTGAATGACAGCCGTCCTCCTGTCTGGTGAAGTTCCTGCTGACTGGAAAAGGGCAAACATATCCCTCATTTTCAAGAAGGGAAAAAAGGAAGACCCAGGAAACTATAGGCTAGTCAGTCCCACCTCTGTGCCTGACAAGATCATGGAGCAGATCCTCCTGAAGGCTCTGCTAAGGCTTATGAAAAATGAAGATGAGGTGACTGAAGGTAACCAACACGGCTTCACCAGGGGCAAGTTGTGCCTGACAAATTTCTTGGCCTTTTATGATGGAGTTACAATGTTGGTGGATAATGGAAGAGCAACCAACATCATCTACCTGGACTTGTTCAAAGCATACAACACTGTCCCACTTGATATACTCATCACAAAGTTGGAAAAGCATGGATTTGATGGATGGACCACTCACTGGATAGGGAATTGGCTAGCTGGTCGCACTCAGAGAGTTGTGGTCAACAGCTCCATGTCCAAATGGACAGTGACAAGTGGCATTCCTCAGGGATCAGTACTGGGACCGGTGCTGTTTAACTTCCTTGTAGAGCAACATGGACAGTGGGATGGAGTGCACCCTCAGCAAGTTTGTGGATGATACCAAGGTGTGTGGTGTGGTGACACACTGGAATGGAGGGATGGCATCCAGAGGGACCTTGACAGGCTGGAGAGGTGGGTCCATGCCAACCTCATGAAGTTCAACAAGGCCAAGTGTAAAGTCCTGCAGCTGGGTCAAGGCAATCCTAAGCACAAGTACAAGCTGGGTGGAAAATGGCTTGAGAGCAGCTCTGAGGAGAAGGACTTGGGGGTGTCTGTTGATTGAAAACTCAACATGAGCTGGTAATGTGTGCTTGCAGCCCAGAAATCCAGCTATACCCTGGGCTGCATCTAAAGAAGCATGGCCAGCAGGTCAAAGGAGGTGATTCTGCTCTCTTGAGACCCCACCTGGAGCACTGTGTTCAGCTCTGGGGCCCCCAACATAAGAAGGACATGGATGTGTTGGAGTGGGTCCAGAAGAGGGACGTGAACATGATCAGAGGGCTGGAGCACCTCCCCTATGAAGACATGCTGAGGAAGTTGGGGTTGTTCAGCCTGGAGATGAGAAGGCTCTGGGGAGACGTTATAGCACCTTCTAGTACTTGAAAGGGTCTACAAGAAAGCTGGAGAGGGACTTTTTCCAAGGGCTTGTAATGATAGGATGAGGGGTAATGGCTTTAAACTGGAAGAGGGTAGATTTAGACTAGATATTAGCAAGAAATTCTTGACTGTGAGGGTGGTGAGACACTGGCCCAGGTTGTCCATGGAAGCTGTGGCTGCCCCCTCCCTGGCAGTGTTCAAGGCCAGGTTGGATGGGGCTTGGAGCAACCTGGTCTAGTGGGAGGTGTCCCTGCCCATGGCAGGGGGGTTGGAATGAGATGATCTTTGAGGCCCCTTCCAACCCAAACCATTCTGTGATTTTATTATTCTACTGGTCATCTTCTCTGATATGCTGTGGCTTCAAAAGCCTGAATCCCTCCTGTACTTGAGGAAGTAGGCAGAGTCTGTGCATACAGGTGTGGGAAATGGAGATTCTCAGGAGGGAAAAGGCTGGAAATTGGAGGTCTTCAGTCCCAGGAGGGTGTTCTGCCCCACTTGCAGGTCTGCATTCAGAGAAGTGGTTAAGTGCCCTGGTAGTAGATGAGGGGCTGGGAGCTGCATGGCAGCACCTGAGCCCCATGGCACCTGAGTGAAGGGACAAGTGATAGCAGTGCAAAATTGCTTGCTGTGGGGCAGAGGTCCCCATCTGCTGACCTGACCTAGGAAGTTTGCTGCTTGCCAGGAATTCAAATCCAGGGCATTGTGGGGATGCTGCTTCTCTGGCTCTTGGCCTATTCCCTGCTGTTTCTCTTCAACGTGAGCGCTAGCAATGTGGCCAGGGGAGACCTGGACTATAACAAGAATGACTATGTGGCTATGGAGGGCAAGCGCACCAGGGCGCAGTGGTGCCACTTATCAGTGCAGCTGGTATCAATTGTCAGGTTTCGGCTTTTATGACTACGAGGCCATGTTGAAGATCAAGAACAGCTAATTGGTCCCACCTGACTCAGTGTAACAAAACATTTTCTCAGGTTTGTCAAGTCTGGCCATTCTGGTGAAAAGAGCTTTAAACTAGGAACAGCAAGGGAGGGAGACAACGATCCACAATCAAGAGAGAAAGTTGTGGCTTGGATTGACAAGCAAAGGGCCAGGTTGATATGGACAGTAGAGACCTTGAAGCCAGCAAAATAGGGCAGAAGTGGGCCCACCCCATCCACAAACACGGATGTGCAGAGAGGCCGGCATGATGGTGAAAGCTCTCATATCCTTTCTGGAAAATTGTGACTGGGTACCTCTCTACATGCATGTAGTCACTAGGGACTTCACCTTACTGCCATGACTTTTCAAATACAACAGAGTTTAGCAACTGATCTGCCAGATCCCTCAGGATCCTGGGATGCATCTCATCAGGTCCCATGGAGCTGTGGATGTTCAAAATCTAGACTCATCTGCAAAACCAGGAGCTGGTTAATTTACATGTATTACAGCCTTTAATCACTGAAGATTTTAGACGTCTAGATTCAATACTGCAGGCCTCAGAGCCTGTGTACAGCTGTTGCCTAATCTAGTAGTACCTGAAGGGTCCCAAATTTCTGTATTAAAATTTACTGCCTTTCTAAATTTCTCTTTCTGAACACAGGCCCATGCTGCCCCCTGGCTTCAAAGGTCTGAGCAGCCCTAGTGCCATCTCCTCCCTACATTCAAGAGGACACATTTCTATACTTGTCTTTGTTCAGGGGTCAATATTGTAGGCTTTTTCATTTGCCCCTAGATTGCCAGATCTCAAGGCTGATGTCAAATTCCCAAAGTCACAAGGGAAAATAAAAACATTTCTTGATGTAACCCCAGAAATGGGATATGTAATACACACGTGTAGAAGGCAATGTTACGAATTTCTTCCAGTCTAGATAGATAGAAAATCTTTATGTGTAGGAAAGGGAGAACATAAAGGGCTCATAAATTCATAACACATTTTTTTCTTGTGGGCTGCATATTTGCTTCCTTGAATTAGACTTCTGGGTGTCAGAGTGGGAAGGCACTGCTGAAAACCTAGAGATGAAATGGTAACTTCAGCTTCACTGCTTCCTTGACAGGAGAAGGCACTCAGTGCAGGGAAAGTGTTTTGATCCTTCAGAGTAAAATGCAGTTAATGGTGAGTGACTGAGTTTGAAACAAAGCTTTGGAGGGCACAGGCAGGGGAGTAAGCTTTCCCAAGATTCAGGGATCCAGTGCTCCACCTAAAGCTGATAGACAATATGCTAATCTCTATATGCAAAATTTGTGTAAGAGTGAAATAAATGAAGAATGGAATTGCTTTCACTGAATGCTTACTCTGTGGATAAAGAACAGAAGTGAAAAGGACTGGGAGTGGCTATGTTATTTATTCAAGATGGAGAATGCCTAATTGTCTTAGAAGGTCAAAACCACCAAATAAAGTCACTTCGGCCCATTAGAAAATTATATACTGAGACTAAAAAGAAAACAGACTCTCTGTGTACATACTGATCCATATGCACACCTAATCTCAAAGAACGCTGCTGAAGGGAAATTAGTGACGAAAACTCAGTGTTATCTGGGGAAGTTTCATTCATGTCAGATAACCTTTATTGTCCACACATAAACTGCAGTTAGCAACTCTATGTTTAAGACAAGTACTCCACCAGAGGCCAGTATACTGCCATTTAACTACTGCCAGCTTAAATATCCAGCAAAAATACCCTCTGAGCAAAGCTGAATTTGGGAGATTTTTTACCTATTAGACTAACGAATTCACTTACAAATGATCTGCTTTTAGAGTGCAGGGTTGTGGGTTTCGGGTGTTGCCTTTTTACCCAGAGAAATATTATATAGCATGTTGATTTTAAGGATTTGCATTATAATTGCTAGCACTACCATGCAAGTGATCTTAATATTGAAAGAGCTGGTAAGATTTTCACTTTTGAAGTGAACCTCCTTATTTCCCCTGTGCTTTAGTTCACATCTTTCACTGGATAAAATGGATCTTTCCTGGTGAAACTAAATGGGAAGAAGTGTTCCAGAACACTGTGTAATGCACTCGAGCTGCTGGCAGATGTTTGCACTGTTTGAGCCCGTGCAGAACTAAGGCAAAGCAAAATCCTCTGAAATGTGAAGAACTAGAGATTTCACTGTACACTTCTGGTCCTATCAGACAATGTAGGAGCTATATCCTAATGCTTTTTTTTGGACAAAGTTCTATTTGGCTTGTTTTTTGTAATTATGAAGTTAGTCTAAACACAGAAGTAGAAAGTGTTTCCATTTGTAAGGGTGTTGCAAAAAGAAACTGATGCACTCACAACAGAGAAGCAGCAATATACTTTATTGATATAAAACAGTGAGTTAATAAATTACAATGGTAAATGCGACAGTAGTTTAACAAGATTTGATGTCAAGGTATACTTGATTATTTACTGCATAGAGGACAGAGTCAGACAAAACTGTCAGGGAGATCCTCCCGATTAGTCATAAGGTTCAGAGAGGACCCCCTTGCATTCTAAACTCCTTTTCAGAGAGGAAGTTGAATCCAGATTTACTCCCAGACTCTATCAGCATGTATGTCTAAAGGATTATATACGCACAACTTACTTACTTATCCTTTATATCACTTAGCTAAGATTACAAAGTTTCAGTGCACTTATTCCCAATTCACTCACTATCTGCCATAAGGAGATGTCCCTACTCAAGGGGAAATCCTGGCATGCAGCCCATTGTCATGCAAAGGAGAGCTCAATGGGCCTAGTTCTCCATTATTTATAGAGTAAGATGATTGACTCATAGTCATATTTGCATACCACCAAGATGTCTGGGCCACTGTTCCAGACAGCCTTTGGGTACTATGTTGCCATTTGTCCCCCAAAGTCCAACTTAAGCCACATGCAGCCATCACAACTGCCACTGGTGGTTTTGGCTTAAGCAGGGTGAGGGGGAGCACATCACCACAAAAGGTCTCTATTTCAGTCAGTGAAACAGCCATATCAGGATTACTAGCTTTTCTGAACTGGTCAACAACAAAAATGTATCTAAAGAAAGCCAAAAAGTTATCCACAATCTTACAAGGGTTAGCTGAAGCTCTGCTGACAAAGAAGAAACTCATAGCATTTCTGCCAATGAACATGCATGTCTACCTGTAGAAAATTTTCAAGGACTCAAACCCAGAGGGGTCATTGCTGAAGCACTTGATGTTTTTGGACTGAAGAGCCTTAACCAGTTGCAGGGAGAGGGCAGAAAACTGCAACTGACAGATGTAAGTGCATCTGATACAGTCTTCGAAGTCAGGTCTCACAGACTTCCAAGCAGACTGGTATGAAAAAGCTGAGTATTTGTTCTGAGAAATAACAGCTGCTGGATCAGGTCTCTGGGGTTCTTATAAAAGGGTGGTTGAATTAAAGGATTTAATCAGACATAGCTAGGTACTGAGCTAGGTATTGAGGGTGTTGTAGACATCTACAATGATTTCACATGTGAGCTAGCTCTTAAAATCACTTAAATCATATATTGGACCTTCTGTTCAGGCACTGCAGTTCTAAGGAAACAGCATGAGACATTTGAGTCGTACTATCTAGTTAGACTTCCTGTGAGATACCTTGGAGCAAATAAGACTATGAGGAGCCATAGCAGGGATTTGTAGCTTTTAGCTATCCATTAGGAAATACTGAGGTAAAATTCTCACAGAACTTGACAACTCCAGCTCAGAGGTAGTGCTCTTCTCCATCAGAGTTCCCAGCTAAGGAGGCAGCTTGCACTTTCATTTATCACTGCCAGATAAAAGCTGATAAACCCATAAGGATAAAGATTACCACAATCACTCAAAGAAAGCATGAAACTATTTAAACATCTCCTATACATAACGTAGAGTGGGGATTCCAGTAAACACAGATCTCTTACTTTCTAGTCAAATATATACTGATTTGGCTGCAGGGTATTTAAAGATTTTAGCAGTCTCACCTGTTGAAACTGTTCTGCTTTCTGTAAAACACTTGTATGGTAATGGCAGCAAGGGACACCAAAGGACAGCCTAAAAGATAAAATGCACTAATTAGAGAACACAGCCCTTGCTCCTATGCAGACTTATGTTATATACTTTGTGTCATTCACTGGAAAATGTAAACAGTTGGGGAATTAAAGGCCAAAATTAACATTAGAAGCCTTACCCATTATGATCCCACTCAATCTCTTCTTTCCCCTTTGTCCCTTGACTCCTGCTTGGTTTTTTTTTTTGCATAGAGCTGCTCTGAGAGGGAAGAAGGGGCCAGTACAAAAAGGATGGGGTGGCCTTGTTGCCTTCTTCAGGTAGCTTTCAAGAGAAATCAAATACTGAAAGTTTCAGTGTACAGGCCAGGCCAAGAAGGTCAGGTGAGAGGCTTTCAGAGACCAAGGTGTATCCATCAGTCAGGCCTGGGAGACAGATGTGGTACTATGCAGGAAATGCTGGATCTGATGGCTTGTCTCTTGCAAACTTAGGTAGTCCCTGAATAGAAACCTGGGCTGGAATTTAAAATGTACCTACCCATCAAGGCTGGACTAATTTCATCTAACTTCAGCTATTTAAAAATTAGCTGCCTGGGTTTCCCCTCTACTGAAGGATATCAGTAGGCACCTCTGGAAGACAATTCAACCCAACCTACAATATTGCCATTTACTTCACTGACTACAGAGATGGCCTCTACGTGTTTAGTTAATTTAGGTGAAAGAACTCCCAAGTTTAAAGTATGCTTCCAATCTCTTTCAAGGCACCTAAGACCTTGTTTAGATAAAGGTATCACTTTATAACAACACAGAATGTCATTTATTTGATAATAGCTCCTAGCTGTTAGGGTATTGGCACTCTCGCAAGATGTGACAGATCGAGGCAGATAAGGAATTTTAACTTGTCTCTCCTAAACTCTAGCAGAATGTTTACCACCACTACACTATAAACAATTCTTAGCATCATCTGCCAAACATGAGTGGGCCGGTCAGGTACCTGCCAAAAATGTCATGCAAGTAAACCAGGCAGACGAACATGTGAATCTGGCTAGGGTGGACATACAACCCACAAGACTGCATTTTTCTTCACTGCTCAGCAGCAAAAATACACGTTCCTTTTTGAGGGACTTTACTGGATTAAGAAGAAAGAGGCAGAGATCCTAAAGAAAAGTCTGGGTTCAAGCTGAGAAGGCTTTACTATGTATCTCAGTTTTGGATTTAAACACTTCACGCACCAACTGAACATATAAAATCTTTTGCAGACCAAGCCCTTAAACACATAGTAGAATCAATGACACAAACACAATTTATGTATATAATGGATTTTTCTTCTACTGTTATGGCATAGAAAAAAATGGAAATTAAGCTTTGAAACTGCAGGAATCATTAAAACAATTTATATAAATAAAATATTGGCACTCTACATATGACACATTAAGTTCTTTTTATATCTATGATACATACCCCTGTATGTATTCAAAGTTTGTAATCAATCTTACTGTTCACAGTTAATTTACTAATCAGCAGCTTTTAATTTCAATGTAGTCTAATTTACAAACATTGTCAGACTGAAAAAAATTTGAATCAGATCAGATGCAATTGTTTTACATCAGCATCACAATAAATTTACCTGCATACTTGTGTGGCTACCTTGCTCTCCAAAACAAGCCAATTCATAAGAACGATAAAATGTAATGAACAACATTGACCCACACAATCCTGGTTTGTTTTGAACACAGGTGGAGAGAGCTAGCAGCTCAACACAGAGAATGCTTATTTTGTAAACAACAACGAAGAATACCTTTGAAAAAAGAGTCATTACTAGTCATGTCTAGGCATTGTATAGATAGTCTTGAATATTCATCTGCAATAGGGAAAGACAGAAAGGAATGGTTTCTGTCATTCAAGACACAGATGAGAATTAAAATAATCCAAAGCATGAAAATTTCAGTGTAAAACACTGCAGCTATACTTCACATGAAGAAAATGAATGCAAGATTTGAAACTGTGTTATGAGTCTGTCAAAAGAGAAGAAAGCCACAAGCCACTTGGGCTTTTTTCCTAAACCTGCCCACTAATGAAACCCCCAGTGGGCAGTGCAGAGCTTGCAATATTGCTTGCTTCACTTCAGAGCGTATATAAGTAAATAGTCACTTGCATATCCTCAAAACCAATAAAACAAATGCACAGTGTCCATAATGCTAACGTAAGAGAAAGTAAAAAGTTGATTTATTTTCTGGCATTACAGCAGTAGTTTGAAAGAAAATGCACTACTGAAGGGCCCTAACTTGACAAGAACAAGAGCTAGGTTGTTCTCAGACCCTGCATTCTCTCAGGCTGTGTTCCATTCAACAGGTGCTCTATGCAGATTATTCCTCCAAACAGGTTTTCCAGGAAGAGAGAAAAAAGAATTTTTAGTTTGACAGTCATTTGAGCATACTACTTCTTTTTTTAACACCCTTGTTCCAGAGCCACATGTATATACAAAAATGAAGGATTAAGCACCTGGTTCTCTACTCAGTTCTGTGACATGCTTCCTACAGAAGTTGTCAGACTCCACAACTACACAGAACTATCCTCAGATGATGTTAGGAGCTCTGTTAGCATAGGATTAGGAAATACCATGGTTAGAAATACTCTAGAAGATACTTAAAATAACCTTTTGAATAACCCACTAATGTCCAATGTATCAGCTAACTTTTTAAAGACAAAGGCCAACAACAGATAGCATCAGTAATAGCTTGATAATTGTTGCATTATAATACTGATGATGATGCTATATTGTGGTTGTAAATCAATACCTTTGAAAGTACGCTTTTATGGATACAATGACCTCCTTCTGTATACACTAAACATGTATGTATTTAAAGCTCCCTTTGCTTTCTACAGGTGTTCCCACAAAGCATTTCAATGATTCGTCTACCACAGAAAATTATTCCCCATACGCCTCAAATTCTAGCTGAGCTTCTGTTACAGCTAAACAGCATTGTATTTTTAAGTCTGTCTTTCTTGGACGGTATCAGACATAACTTATTTTAAGTTTTGACACTTTCAATTTACCTTCATACTGTGTGATTAGCCCCACAGCTGAAATAGTACAGCCCCCATGTATACTCAGCATATCATCATGTTATTCAAAGTTCTGTAATCTTATGGGTTCTTCTGTATCATTTATTCTTTCAATGCTTCAATCTCTTCTTCTGTTTTAGAGCAAGTAATTTTCTCTTGCAGGGTTCTTCTGGTCTGAGAGTTCTCCAGTAACTTTCAAAGAGGATTTTTATACTGTCTAAGATGGCTGCATCAATATCAGATTACTGTGTTAAATCTCTTCTAAAAATCTCTGCAAGCCCTGCAAAGGAACTGTACAAGATGTTCCTCCTGTTGGTTTCCTATACACTGTCTCTTCAATAAACTGGCCTGGTTTGCAGCTGCTGGTCATAAATTTCACTACACAGCTTATCTAGCCAAGGAGAAACAAGCATCTGCAAGGAAGTATAACGATTGTACTCAGCATATTCCTATCCAACAAGTGATGGCCAGGAAGCAAATTGAACCTTTGTTTATAGATTGCCTGCTCAGTACACAGCCCACATCCTCAGTTTCTCTGCACCCCACCAGTGGTCACTAACACCACATTACAGATGTTCCTCAGCAGGGCAGGCAACCTTATTCTTCTGTCATAATAATTTAAAGTATTTACACACTGCACAGCCACTCTTGTACACAAACATATACTTACTAGTATATTCATCTACCACATCTAAAAGCTTTTGCAAAGACCGACACCTTGTGGGGTTTCCAAGCATGAAAAAAACAAAAATCTGTGACCTTCTAAACGACAGCCATTTGGAAAGCCTACACCAAAAAAAAAAAAAAAAAAAGTCTTCTCTCTAAGCTTAATTTCTCCCCAGACACCATTCACTAAATGCAGATGTCAAGAATGAACATGTGCAAATAACATTTTCTCAAGAAATCCCACAGCAGGAACAAGAAAATGGAAAACTCTTTAGGGGAATTACTACATTTCTGATATATTTCTCTGAGAGGATCACAACTCAATGCTAGTATACATATATATAGTATACATATATATGTATATTCTTACAGGATCTAGGGACAGAGAAAATTAACTAGCATACAGTGCCTGCCCAGTAAGTATGTGCACCCCTGCAAGCAATACTAGATTCATCCATCAGCTTTCAGCCATGAGACCTTTAAATTCAGAGCACTGATGAGGAAGTTTGGCCACACAAATGAGGGAGAAGCCAGTCATCACCAGGTGAAACCACAGGAGCCACATTATCAGACATATAAATCCACAATCATCTGAAACAGCACCATCAGACAGCACAAGACAGAACAAGCTGCCAATAGTCTAGTCTAAAATACTTTTTTACCTTCAGCCTTAACTCAGTTCTGACTAATTTCATCTCAAGTATTCCCAGAATACCTCCTGTATGCAGTTACCCATCCATCCAGGGAATTAATTAGTTTATTTTGAGAAGACTACTGCTGTCCTTACCAGTAAACAGTCCCTAACCTAGCCAGAAGAGTCTTCATGAAAACTGGGAGTTTATTCCACGAATAAACTCCATCTCCCTCCAACAAGGCAAACACTAGCTCAACTTTGCTTAGCAAAGGCAAGTGCTATTTGAGTCTTTTTCACACAGTGCTTCTAACATACCAGTTCGGTCTCAGATGAGCAGTTTTAAGAGTGAAATAAGCCCACCTTGGACTTGGGTTTATTGTATCATGTATTAAAGCTTCCACTTCTTGCAAGCAGGTTAAGGCAGTAAGTAAAACCAACCTTCCGGCCCCCAAATCATTCTTCTCCTAGCTCCTCAGTAAAAGTAGTCAGCGCCTGCAGCCTCACTCCTCTCCTCCTTGCAAATGTATAGATAAAATTAGCATCTAAGCAAGGGACAGAATTCAGGCTTGTGATTTCTCCAGTCCGCCTTGGAGAATGACTTAACGCTCTAGGTTAGAGGCAGCTGCAATAGTTATGTTATATGCTTACACAACTAGACTACTAATATCTTTTAAAAAAATATCCAGTGCATTCCCTTTCTTCTTTTGAAACTCATGCCATGAAACTAGGAAGGTTCTGTAATTAATATTATCCAAGATGGTCATCTGAGCTAATGAGAAGCTCTTCACTCTCTCCCTCAAAAGAAGGGATGGCTATTTGTTTGAGAATACAATTCCATTCTTAGTTATTTTAACTACTGAACCCAGCAAACTGTGAATGTCATTACTAGACAAGAGACACACTGTCTCCAGAGCAAGAGAAACTACTTAAACACCCCCCCGCCCCACCCCCAAATTAATCCAGTTTAAAAAATTTGTTAAACCAAGCAGTACTTACAGGGAGCACCAAGTATTGTACGCACATGATTATATGTGTAGTACATAGTTAATCAGATATACACATAAATATTTAATATATAAAAAATAAAGTGCTTTCTATGAGGTCCCAATGCAGGGACTTTATAAAACATTTCACCAACAACAAAAAAAAATAGATACAAAGAATACTACATCAAAGATACATGAAAACTTGTTAACACAATAGGTACAATCTGGTGGGTGTCCCAAGACAAAACATCCCTTCATATACATGGTATATACATAATATATTCATCTTTACTCAATATATTATGACAATATATATTTCAAAACTTTGTTATAGACCAAAAAACCCTACAAAAACACAAGAAGGATCAAGCACACAAGCACAAGACCAACAAAGAACTTGATACCCTTGATGGCACTGCCATCTCCACTGCTGGGAAAGATACGCCAGTGCTCTTTCCTGGGGTGCAGTGCCTCCACATCCTGCCAGGCACTGTGAGCAGCAGCCGTGAAGTTAGTGTCACCAGTGGTGAGCAGGTCAAATACACATGAGTAAAAATAGATGTCCTTCACCAGCAACTTCTCATGGCATTTGGTGGTGGCAGCTTCCAGTGTGTACACTGACCATGGATGAGTAGCATCACCCTGAGAGAGCAACTGCCCCATCACAGGCAATGGTAAGTGGCCACTATCATCAATACGTTCATTTGAAGGGCAACCATTCACACAGAGCTGCAGATCCCGGCTTTCCTCATAGGCCACGACCAACTCTTGAGGCATGCGAATGGCCAAAGTTAAGTAGTGCCCAAGCTGGCGTATATACACCGTGGTCCCAATGTACTTAGCATGCATTTCGACGTATTTGCCACTGACTTTCTCCACAATTCGCAAGCTCTTGGTGGTCTCATCACCTCCACTTGTTGTACCATCAACAAAAGCTGCAGGCAAGTCATCAGTCACTGCTTGATATACTTTCTGATCTGTACAGTCTTGGTATGATTTAAAGATAATAGTTATCTGGGAGGGGAGGGCGAAAAAAAAAAACGACAAAGTTAGTGGAAAAAAAATTATCATTTTGATCCCTTTCCCATTTTGCAGCTGAAGATATCTGGGACTGCCCACCATCTCAGAGCTTGATAGTTGTCCCCAACTCATGCCTAAAGGAAAACAGTCTGTACATATGTTTAAAACAATATTTTACCAGACAGCAACTGTTAAATTTGTTCTTAGGTTGGCCTGGAAGCAATACTATTCAGCATGCGGCAACAGCCAGAAGGTCAGGAAAAGAAAAGGCTTTATAATTAATTAAGCATCACAACTCTCTCCTGTCTGATGGTTTCTGAACACTTTGGAATGCATCCTGCTGTCACAGAGAAGAGTAAATACCAAGTAATTCCCACAATGCTAGCCACTATGGCAAAACCAGAATGAGACTGTGAGAAATCATGGAAAGGTTATAGAGAACTCAGCTTACCCCATCACTCCTTTTATGGTGACTGCATGAGGTACTTGTACACTTGCTGGATGTGTTGCCAGGCTTAGCTGTGTGAGACTGCTTTAAAAGCACTGATGTACTTAGTGCTTTATCAGCCATGAACACAATAGGCAGTGAGATGAGAGATGCATGACCAGGAAGAACTAGTCAAATAACTGCTTAGGGCTCCCAGATCCATTAGTCCTAGGAACTGGAAGATTTGACACTTCCAGTCCACTGTTGCTACAAAATGCACCCGTGGAGAAACAAAGCAAGACTGAAAGATACTTAAAGATATGCCTTTGAAGAGTGACATCCAACACAGAAACTAGGAGCGTAAAACATTATTTTAATATTACAACTGGCCTTTTAACCTTTACACTTATTTGAATAAGCCACAACAGAAAGAGTAGGTCCTCCAGTTGTACTTGAAGGGAAGTTAGGCTATTCAGCAGACCAAGTCTGTAGTGTCTAGTGGCTTTTCCTATAATAAAAAGTATAATGAGGAATTGCATATAAATAGTAGAAGGAGATATGCTAGTTGCTTTACAGTTTCAGGGGGGAGTGACTGTGAAAAGGTCAAAGGGAATTTTGCATCAGGAATAGGTACTTCAACCATTATTTTCACCACTGACTGATGACATTAAAATTACTTTCAGTGTATGATTTAAGCAGTCTGCTACAAGATTCAGAGTACTCCAAAACATATTAGAAGACATTTTCTACCTAACATTACACTTTTTCCTTAAAATCTGCTCTATAGCAACTTCATATTTTAATGTCAGTTAACCAGCACACTTCTGCACAACAGCTTTTGTTTCCTGCCCCTCTGCTTTGAAGTAAGAGATAGAGGTTAAATAAACAGCTGATTACAGACAATCTGAGTAAAATCTCTACCCTCATTAGCCTCACTTCTCTATATCAGTTATGTAAGACAAAAGTCTTTCTTATTCCTCCTGCCGTTGCAACAATTCCTCCTATGGAGTATGCAGACATACCCTAACCAGTATTACATTAGTGTTCAGTGTTTGGTTTGTCCCAGTTGGTTGACACCCTCTCAGCCTTTCTGTCTCATACACATAGATAATACCTGCTATTTTGATTTCATATGTTCCCACTGGTGCTGTCTGACTGGAATTTTCCAATGTTTTTTCTTTGCATTAATCAGTTATGCAGCTAGCTTGAGACCATCTATAGTCAAGCAATTTGATAAACTGATGTCTGTGGCCACAGCTAAGCTTGAATGCCTATGCCCAACATCCAGAAAATGCACAAGTGCCCTTGTTGCTGTAAAGACCACTCACAACTCTATGCTTAGTGAAGTAAGCTCAGCATCCCAGAGAAGAGAAATGTGAGATCTGTCCAGTAATCAGTATTTCCACGTATAATTCAGAGCCTCATGCAGTAAATCAGGTCTTATATTTTATATAACACAGTTTCAATGAAACAGACTTCTCTCTCAGCCTACTAAGACAAAGAAGTATTCCTACTTCCTCCAGCACATTTGCATTGCTCTGCAAGAAAACAATGATTTACATTTCCACAGAGATAAAGTTCTAAGCCTGCTCAGCACCTGAACCAGTCTGGAGTCAAAAGAGATAATGGTTTTAATGACACAGAACTGGCAACTTGATAAAACAGTTAAGCAAGGCAACTGGCAAAATTTACCAGGGAGCAGCTACCAAACTATCATCTCCAAAGCTCCCTCCTTTGCAAGAATCAAACACACACTATTTCAGAGACAGAGAGGGAGAACAGAAACCTTTACCTTAAGGCAAGATCAGCAATAACATTGTGTGCTGAATGAGGGCTGAACACCGATTAGGTGAATGAAGGTCTCCAAATACCTTGCAAGGATGCTTCAAACAAGGAGTCAACAGAGACGATTAAGATTCTCTAAGGACATACTCATATTTAAACACTGCAGATCAAGACATTAGTCTTGAATATTATGTTTTCTGTCCCGTGACATCCATCTAATCCATAGGCCGAATTAGTAAAAAGCAGATCTGTTTTTTACTTATCACTTGCTCCTACCTCAATCTCACGACCTAGTAATGAGGGATACTCAAGATCTTGTTGCAAAGGGAGCTGAAGCAAATTTCACTGCAAAGCTTTCTCTGATTAAGTTTTCAAGGTAACAGAAAGCATTAAATAGTGAAAAAGGTTATTTTTAATAAATTTTATATGTGTTATATGTGTATGTGTACCTATAGTACTTTTTACACTCTGGCTGGGTTGTAAGAACATCCCTACAGGGCTGCTCATGTGTCACCGTTTACTGACTAGAAACTAGCTGTCCTTTGTACACCTAGGACAGAAAAACTCAAACGCCAGAATCTTTGGATGAAGAAAGTTCTTTTCAAAGCATGAGTATCTAACCCTTGTTCTCTGGGCACATACAGAGCTCTTAAGCTACTGCAGTGAGGAACTGTAAAAGATGAAAATAGGGTTGTTCCAGAGATTTATCTGAAGATACACTATAAAAATAATAATAATAAAAAGCTATAACGAGAGTACTAAAAAAAAACCAACCCCAAACACACACATTCAATCTGCACTTGAAATATTTAATTTTGGACTTTATCATCTCACTCCTACTGATAACAGTAACATCATCCTTACTGAGTGTACTGACCACAAAAATTACTTAAATCCCACGTGCAAAGCCTTTCAAGGACAGTGTTACTGAGATGTCAAAGTGAAGTTTCTGTAAGACCTTCATGTATCTGTAGAAAATGCCTGGCTTGTGAGCCTTAAACAAAAGCAACATTTTTGAGTTCTTGTACTAGTCTTCACCAGTGCCATAATGCAATTACAATGCTGGAGGTCTGACTACATGTCGCTATTTTACCATGCATTTCATAGAAACATAGTATTTAGGTAGGAAAAAACTGTTAAGAACATGAGTCAAACTTTTAACCTAACACTGCTAAGTCCCACTAAACCATGTCACTAAGTGACACATCTACACATCTTTTAAATACCTCCAGGGATGGGGACTCCACCACTGCCCTGGGCAGCCTGTCCCAGTGCTTGACAGCCCTTTCAATGAAGAAATTTTTCCTAATATCCAGTCTGAACTTCCCCAGGTACAACCGGAGGCCATTTCCTCTTATCCTATCACTTGCTACTTGGGAGAAGAGTCCAACCGCTGCCTTGCTACAGCCTCCTTTCAGGGAGTTGTAGAGAGCAATGAGGTCTCCCCTCAGCCTCCTCTTCTCCAGACTGAACACCCCCAGTTCCCTCAGCCACTCCCCATCAGACTTGTGCTCCAGACCCTTCCCCAGCTCTGCTGCCCTTCTCTGGACACACTCCAGCAGCTCAGTGTCCTTCTTGTAGTGAGGGGCCCAAAACTGAACATGGTATTTGAGGTGCAGCCTCTCCAGTGCTGAGTACAGAGGAACAATCACTTCCCTAGTCTTGCTGGCCACACCTTTTCTGATACAGGCCAGGATGCTGTTGGCCTTCTTGGCCACCTGGGCACACTACTGGCTCATGTTCAGTCAGCTGTTGACCAGCACCCCCAAGTCCTTTTCCACCAAGCAGCTTTCCAGCCACTCTTCCCCAAGCCTGTGGTGTTGCATGGGGTTGTTGACTGAACTGCAGGATCCAGCACTTGGCCTTGTTGGCCTCTGCCCATCGATCCAGCCTGTCCAGATCCCTCTGCACAGCCTTCCTACCCTCAAGCAGATCAACACTCCTGCCCAACTTATTATTGTTTACAAACTTACTGAACTTCACTGGTATAATGATAAATAATGCTGTTTCCTGGTGTTCAGGAAAGCCTGGCCTTACTAGAGGCAGTTTTGTAGGACAAGCTATGGCAGTGTCCTGGGTTGCAAAGTATTCTATTACCATGAGCCGTTGAAGCCTGGCGCCGGTGTTCCTTGCCTGCCCCCGGGACTATTCTTCTGTTAATGCGCCCATCAGGGCCTTGCCCCAGGACTCACCATCTCTTTGTGAGATGCTCCGGCCAGAGGGGGAGGGGTGGAGCCAAGCATTCCCGCCGGAGATAATTTGGCGGTTTGGAACAGCACGAGCAGCCTTACCCGCTGGGATCCCAGAGGACAAGGACTGCACCGCCGCCGGATTTTCGGAGGAGGACCAGTTTTCTTTTTCTACAAGATCACCGCTTCAACGGGAACATTTAAAAGAGAACTGCAGCTGCCACCGAAATCGGATTGCTCGGACCTTTTTATTTTTCTACGGATCATCGCTTTAACAGGACCATTTCGGAGAGAACAGCAGCTGCCACTGGATCGGACTGGTACCAGCACCCTGCCCGGCAGGGGGCCAGGTTGTATCCCTGACTCTGTCAGGCCTGTAACCAGTTCCTCTGTATTATAGTTTTGTTGTATACATTAGTAAAAACTGTTATTCCCATTTTCCTCATATCTTTGCCTGAAAGCCCCTTAATTTCAATTTTATAATAATTCGGAGGGAAGGGGGTTGTATTTTTCTGTTCCAAGGGGGTCTCCTGCCTTCCTTAGCAGACACCTGTCTTTCAAACCAGGACAGGCAGTTTGTCAGGTATTACACTGTTTTTTTGTCTGTGATGTTTGTGGGGCTGCTGGACAACTGTTACATTTCAGAGCCTTCAACACCTGCCTTTGGCAGGTGGAGAGGAAAAGAGCGATGCATACATACTCAGCAGCATCTATCTCAATGTCTTTAAAGTCTCTGGAGGTCTCTTCGGAGCAGTAGGACAGAGAATAAATTAATGATTTTAAATGGCATGTTTTTCTCAGACACGGCAATGGGAGTTAAATGTTAACATTGTGCACTTAAACAGGCTTTACTTTCCTGCCTGTTGCCATATAAGCTTTATAGTCCCACTATATGGGGGGTGAGAACCTATCTTTTTGGGTTGCCCACCCGAGAAAAGGAGGTGGGGTGTTTTAGCTATAGTTCCCATTGATTAAGGATGCCTAATTGTAGTCAAGTTCTGTGTAGTTCTGAAATCAATCAACAGTAGATTGATTCCTAGAGTGATGTGTGAACAGTGACCTGCTTGCTTAACTGCAGTCAAGAAATGCTGTCCTGAGTGATCTCAGCTTTCATTTTGAAAATCATCGAATGCTGAACTGTCTTATTTTCAGGTTGACTTCCTCTTTATTTCTCTGTTGTGCATAGAATCCACATGCCTTCCCTTCCCATTTTCTCCTCTGACATGAAATAGGAACATGTCATGGTAAAATGTTTTGTGGTGACAGCAGGCTGAAGAGGGACTACTGTATTTAGTTTTGTAACACTTCCAGCAGTTCTTGCTTCCAAGCTGTTGGCTCCAGCAGCATCACCGAGGCAGTCCCTAAATCCTTCCTGGCCAGTCTGCCCTCCCCATTCCCAATATGCATGGAAGAAGCAAAGAGTCTTTTGCACATATACCTCTTGCTAGTGTCCTTGAGCTATGCTTGACTTCATCAAATAATGCACCACAAAAGCATGGGTATAGGGAGCGAAGCTGTCTTTTCCAGCCTAAATCATTCTATGACTCTATGATGTCCTCCAATAAAAATGTACTATGTACTACTACTGAGAAATAAAGCCAAATTCATCTTTACCTTAGGCAGCTTGTCCCCAAAGACGAAAAAAATCACACGTGATCAGTTATCTGACACTCCACTTAGAAGAACAACTGAACAGTAACTGGAAGACAAATATTTTAATATTACTTTAAGGACACTAAGTACACTGTGCTCGGTCTGCAGCAATTTCCTGCAAAAATAGAAACCATGCTGCAAAAGACATTTATTTAAATGTTTTGACTCTGGGAAAAAGAACACTTATACCTAATGTTCCCCTACCCTGCTAATACCTGCAAGTTCCAGGTTCAAAGCTTCCTGCCCAGTGAATCTGCTACAGTGAAAGCTCTGTGTTTCTTTCCTTCTCTGTCCTTCCATTCACCTTCTCACCCTCAAGCTATCCACTGTGAAACACCTGGATAGGAAAAACTCTATTTATTTCCAATTACTGCAAACAAGAAGGAAAGTTTTCCATAGGCAAGCCCAAGCAACTCTGCCTCATTTGCTATTCAGGGACAACTACACAAGTTGTATCCAGAACGCACGTCACAGTAATGAAAGCCAATGAAGACTTTGTACCCCTCTAAATAAAGCACACAATAAATAAATCTTAAAAAACAAACAAACAAAACCCCCCAAAACCCCCACACCAACAAAAAAACACCCCAAAACCAAACACTTCTATTTCATGCATTCTACAATACCTTTCCTACTTACTCCCTCTACAGCCCCTTGTAATAGCCATTTATGCTCAGGAAATCCCAAAACAGCTCCCAAGGCAGGGGAGCTCTTTATCGATAGCTGGAGGAATCAGGTAAAAAGATGCCAGCAACCTACGCAAAACTCACACAGGAATTCTGTCAGAAAGAAAAAGAGAGATTGAACTCAGTGTCCCAGCTACCTGGGTGACAATCCTTCATTCTCCATCTAAAAGGCCCTAGGACCCTATTCCAGAAGGCATAAGCACATCAGACAAGCTCAAAAAACCCAGTTTCAAGTTGCAGCTAGACCACAGAACATAAAATAGCTGTGTTCATTGTGAAGAAACAGATGTTACTATGGGCATCACAAATATGCAAAACACCTACAAACAAATTGACAAGAGCATTTTGTGAATAAATATACAGCTCCCACAAGAGGACGTATCCTTCCAATTAAGGAATTAAAGGAAGAGTTTTCCTGCTTTTCATACTTCCCTGCCAGACACATGGGGGAACGAGGTGGGGAGGCCAGGGAAACATACTTTTATGCTTCACATTCTTTTCTAAAATCTCCTCCTGGCATTCTCTTCTCCTTTATGAACTTCCTGAGTAGCCTTCACACTGTTGAGGTTACTCAAGTCTCATAGGTTTTGGAGGGAGAAGAAATGACTTGTCATTTTCCAGAATGACAAGTCAAAGAAAAACACAAAAATATTCAGAATAAAGAAAGACAAGAAGTTACACCCTTTAAAATATGTACTTTCTCCTAGTCCGTACAGACATTTATCTCCTGAAGTTCTCCTCTTGGTTATCTGTTTAAGAAGACCTATTCCAGCACAACATGCTACCACAGTCAGTCATTTTCAGAATATGACTAAGGGGTAAGATCACCTATCTATTACCATCACATCTTAGCCACCCTCACAAATTGTACACAAGAAGACTCTATTCCTCCAGTACTACCAGGAATAAGAACATTCTGCAGGACTTTAGCAAAA
The DNA here is from genome assembly GCA_028020825.1 of Podargus strigoides. NCBI lineage: Eukaryota > Metazoa > Chordata > Aves > Caprimulgiformes > Podargidae > Podargus > Podargus strigoides. The sequence goes on along the minus strand of CM051663.1, from coordinate 62,975,045 downwards.
CTGAGGATAAAAGCTTACTGAAGATTATGAAATGCAGCTTTTTCCTATACTTATTTAAGAGCGTAATAAAAGCCACCAGAGTAGATTTCAAGGGATCTAAGTCTCTCTTGCAAAGTTTACTGAGGTTAGCCTCATTCCCTCATTTTATGCTCCTTCAGAACTCATTCATGATACAGACTGTTCTTGGAATAGGCACAAGTTAAGAAAAGGTGATTCTGAACTTCAGTGATGTATCAGTCTGACCTCTGCAAATGCAGAAATTCGCCTCACTCATACTAGCATTTACATTAGCCAGTACCTCAAAATCCAGCACAAAGACAATAATAGCAAGACTGTTTTTCGCTTATTAATATTACTGTTGAGCCACGTCCATGAAAGACGTGCAGGCTCTAACCTACTGTGACTAGCATGCCCAGCTCCTGACCTCAATAATAAAAAAACCTACTTCCAACCTTAACAAAACATTGAAAATTCTCCAATATTGATAGTCTTGAAACTGTACACATAGTCTGGCATACCTTGACAACGCAAGAGCTACACTACCACAGTTCAAAAAGTCCACTGCATACCAGAAAGGGAAACAAGCTATGAGTATAAGCTTCACATGTACATTCAAGTCATTTCTTTTATTGACAGAAAGATGCCCCCAAATCTTCAGAGCATATTTCATCTCAACTCTGGAGGTAAATCTAAGGACATCTTGGCCAGGCTCATGCTTTATACCTCCTCATTTTCCTCCTACAGACAAACTTGCTGTCTGTCTTCAGCAGAAAGAAACAAGTACTTTTCTTAAGGTAAGAAAATGGCATAAGCTATCAATACTAGTGCATGTATTCCTGCTCTAGGCACCTCAAGTGGCTGACAGGAGACCATCTTAAGCCTTGCCTGTTTGAACAGGCACTCAGCAGAATTTTCAGGCTGCCACATCACTAGTAAAGCTAGGGTACTAAGACCTTCTGACAACATGATGCATTGGCATCAATGCAACATTTTTGTTACCTGCTCACAATTCTCCACAGTTCCCCTTCTATATCTGCTCTGAACCCTCAGTGTCTTCATTATTTCTTGTGCCACTCTGTCGGTATGTTTTATTTTCTACTGTTATGGCTATACAATTTAGAGAATTAATGAAAAGCAGAGACTCTTTTATCTCTCCTTGCCTAGAATTTCTGCTACGTGCAGAGGCAGACACATAGGCTGCAATCTGGTAACTGTTTTAAAGAGTTACATTTAGTATCCTTAAAGGCTTATATGGTGATATGCACAAGGTTTTCTTGGGGTGGGGAGGAGCAGAAGGAAGAAAAGGACATATTATAATTTTTGTTTGATTCTCGGAAAAGAAGAGGCTAGCAGTTTAACTTTCTTACACTAATGCATGGAAGATTCTCAAGCTGCCAAATTTCTTAACTGTTAAGACCTAATTGACTTTACTGTCTTGGCGTTTTACTTCTGTACACATGCAAGAACAATTCATACCTTATTTGTAGCAGTAGCACTGGATCCTGGGACCACAGGCACATTCGTCACTTGCACTGATAAGTAGTTATTGTCTATGAGGGGCCAAGCACCTTCCACTTTGCATGTCTGGAAGTGATCCTTAAAAGTCCTCAGATGAGGATCACCAAACAAGCCACAAAATAGGTAACTAGTAGGAGGAGTCTTCTCCCCTCCCTGATGTTCTCTGGCTTCCATGTGGCCACTGTAATTGCATGGATCATGGGTCACTTCAGGATTGGTGGAGGATGTAGGTCCGTCTTTAGAACAGTTTCTCTGGCTCATGAGGTCGCTGATCCCAAGCACTGCAGAATGGTAGACTAGGTTTCCACGGCATACTTTGGAATTGCGATAGGTACAGGAAGAATACGCTCGCAGGGCCTTGCAGAACTCCAAATCAAAGTCCCCAAGAGCTGAGTTTAGATGTGAAGTTAGGGATACAAAATCAGTGGTGCACTTCTGGATTCGACAAGGTGTTTGTAGCTGGCAGTCACCTAAGCACAAAACAGATGGCAAAGAGAAATCAAGCAAACCTCTTAGACTGCAACACCCTATTCCACACCCACTGTAGAAAACAATCTGAAGACAACTTATAGTGCGCACTCATTGGGGAAACACTGTGTAATAGAGAAAAAGGGGCTGGGAGGCAGAAAGATAGCAACACAGACCATCTCAAATGCTGAGATGACCCATGCATGACTTAACCATTATTTGATATTGTCTAGATGGAAATTAAGAGAACCAACTCCTGCCAAGCATGAGCCCAGCATTTCTTTCCAGATATCAAGGTCAGGATCCAATTCAGTGCTAAGTTAATCACTCGGTCAATAAGTAAGTCTCCATTTAGTCTTTCAGTGCTTTACACAATTTACTGAAGGATGTGGTAAAGGCAGCAAGATGTACACATTTTGACAAAAACAGACTGAACGAAACAGAAATCAAAGTTTCTCTTCTAGAAAGCAGGATGGAAGGAAGGAGGGTAGGGAAATGGACAGGCCATAAATTCAGTTTGCTTTATTTCTCTGCAACTGCCATAGCCAAAGCTTCACTGCTTGCTTTCTAAAACTAATGGGTGAAAAATCCCACGGCTGTCTGAAGTATAAGTTGCCAACTAAGGAATCCACACACTGCAAGACAAGTACTTGTTACAGTGTAATTCAATAATAAGACAAGAGGCAAAGAAACTCTCTCCCCACAAAAACCTGACGTACTTACCACATGTACGCAACAGGTACACAGTTCAGTTTATGTGAACATACCAGTTAGACCTTATCTGATCACCTGACTTCCACAGAGAAAGCATAATTACCATACCAGCAAGCAAACTTGAGTTTTATAGCCCTCTCCACAGCTCTCACTGTCACGATCTGAAATCATTCCAGATTCTCATGAAAATTAACAACAGTCTTTTGCAGGTAACTTTCACACAACTCACAAGGGGCAGAAATTAAACAAACAGGACTGCACACTGCACTGAAGAAAACAGAGTCACACATGCCAAGGAGTTAAAACTACTAGGACTCCAGTCAAAGGTGCGATCAGGTTCCCTCCCATCCAAAGAGCTGAAAACAGCCACAACAGAAAATGGACCTTCATGAAAAGTATGTGCAAGACTTCATGCAATAGCTGTCCAAACATCCAAAACTATCTACTAAAACATGCTGTGCTTATGTGTTCCTTTTACAAGTTATAAAATTCAGCTGTGCATACATTAATCTGTAATTTCAAACTGTCATAAAGCAGATTTTGAGCACCACAAAAATGCTTACAAAGATACACGGAAATGTGGAAAAAGGGAAAATACAACAGTCCTCAAAGTAAAATAGGCATGGGTCTAATCCGATTTTAACAGCATAAACTCCTGAGACATGAGGAGTACAAAACTGACTGCATGGTAATGTAGCACTTTTTAATCATAGCACATTTTTAAGCACAGTTGCTGTCTGCAATTCACACAGAGATCTTCGAAATGTCTTTGCTTGGCCATTAGCTGACCCTCCCATGAGTCAGTACTCAACTATCCAAGCCATGAATTTTTAAGAGCAAGACGTTTTGCCTGTGATGGGTAGCTAACACAAATCTCCTGTCAAAATCCCAACACAATACACAGCAGAAGAAGGAAGTCTCTAATCTATAGCCAAGGGTGACTATGAATGAGCAAGCAGTAAGTTTCTCGTTTGATCTTTGTACAAAGTACATGTAGCTTTGCAAAAGAAAGCGAAAAAAAACAATGGAATTGCATGTCTTCGGATACACAAACAAAAAAAGACCTATGCCAAGCAAAGTGACATATGTAACACTAGTTGAGAGCCTGACTTTCAAAGCATCAAAACTTTTCTTTTGTTTCCCTTCAGTTACGATTTGTGATAATATTTTAATCACATATAAGTTAGTCTAGCTGAGCAAGCCAGTCAAGTTATCAAATAACCTAATAAGTCTGTCCCTCTATACTCCTTGCAACTTAAAAAAATTTGCTTTCTGCTTTCAGTGGATTCTTGGTACAGAGAAGGGTGAATGCACAGTGATTTCACTAAAATCGGATGACCTCTCCCTACAATTTACTTCACTAAAACTATAAATATAAAAAAGCACTCAAGCGAGAGAAAAACACTTTTACAGAACTACAACTGCTCAGATCACTTCCGAGTTGAAAACACAGACCACTTCAGCAGGCATCTGCAGTGTGCAGGGTACCTGGCACCTTCTCCCCAGCTTCCGATCCTCCAAGCAAACGCTGGCTCTATTCGAAGCAAAAAGGAACTCCATCTCCCCGCGTCTTCAGGCAGGCCGCCGCACAGCCCGCTGCTGCCCGCTTCGCTCCAACCACTTCCAGCGGTGCCCTCCCATCCGCAGGATCCCGCTCCGCGCACGCTGCCCACGCGGCGGGAAGGGTGCGCCCATAGACACCGCCCCGCCCCGCGGTAATACCACCACCACACACCCCCCACAGCACCGGTCCCGCCGTGGCCAGGTCGGGGCGGAGCTGCAAGCTGCACCGCCCCGCAGCGGCGGTCCCTGCCGGGCCCCGGCCCCGCGCACTGCGGCCCTCATTGGGCCCCGGCCCGGCGCGGTACCTGAGCCCAGCAGCAGCCCCAGGGCGGCGAGGAGGCCGAGGGCAGCCAGCGACGGTCGGCGCAGCCCACGACGGCGCGGCGGCTCAGGCGCGGCGGCGCGCGAAGGCGCTACTCTCCCCATGCCCGTCCATGCAGGTCCCCAAGCTGGCGGCGGGAGGGGGCCGCGGCATGAGGCGGCGGGCGGGCAACCTCCTCCTGCCTGTTTCTTCCGCCTCCTCCTCCTTCAGCGGCGCGGCGATGACCGGAGGCCTCCAGGCGACAGCGGGGCTGACGCGGGGCGGCGCGGCATTGCGGCAGGAGGAGACGAGCACAAAGGGAAGGAGCCGGTGAACGGGCGAAGGAGGAAGGCAAGGCGGACGGGCAGTGCCAGCCCGCAGACCCGAGCAGCTCGCAGGCCCCGCGCCGCTGAGCGCACTGAGCCCGCCCCGCGCGGCCCCGCCCAGCCCGCCGCCTCCCATTGGCTGGGCCGGCCTGTCCGAGAAGCCCCGTGACGTGCCGTCGGCGCGGCCCCTCCCCCAGGCCGGGGCTGGTTCGAGCGGGCGGGGTGCGCTTAGCTCCTCCTGCCCTCGGGGCACTGCACAAAAGGCCCCGCCTCTCAGCGCTCACTGCGGCGGTGATTGGCTGCACTGGCACAGAAGCGGCGGGAGGGGCTGCAGTGCCAGGCGACGCCTCCAGGGGCCGCGCGCGGACCGGGCCCCCCCCTCCGGTACCCCCCCTCTGGCACGCCCCCGGCACCTGTGCGGGTGAGGGGGCGCCGCCGAGGTATGGTGCGTAGCTCTGAAGCAGGAGAGGTGCAGGGGTCTCGGCCATGCAGGGATGAAACCTCCTGTAGACGGTCCTGTCTTAGCACAATCCATATCCGCTGCTTTTTCATAGCGGCCAGAAGACCTGCAAACGCCCACTCGGCCCCGAACAGGACTCCAAGCACACCCGCGGCAGAACCGGGAGAAATAGCAAGGTTGAACGGACGTGGCAGTGCAAGAAACAAACTGGCCATGGTTTATTTTCCAGAAGGCAAGTGTGACGCCTGAGCTGCTCACTCGTGGGCAGCATGTCCAGTCCCAGGAGGCAGCACCACGGGAGACGCCTCTTGGGCCATCCTGGGTGTCACAGGGCACACCGTGTTCCTCTGTGTCAGCCAACGTGGAGGGCAGAAGTCCCAGCAATGACGCCACAGGTAACTTGCCCGTGCCATGCCAGGTACTTAGATCTTGTTTGTGCACTGTGTGGCTCACCGGGGTGAAGACTGCATCGTGCTTTCCCACTGGACGATATAGGGGATGCTTTGCAGATTACGACCTGCATATCAAATACCCGACAACATGGACATGGTGAGTGGCCCTGCTGTGGGGGCAAGAACAGGGCCTGCACAGAGGTGGCTCTGCATCTGCATTGTGGCACACACTGCTTCAGGCATGCCAGCCAGTGCAAGACACATTTGAGGCCTGCTTGGCAGGGCTGCAGAGGTAGCAGGTTTCTTGCCCATATCTCTGGGGAAACTTGCACCACCTTCCTGCCCAACAACATTAATCTTATCAGACAAAAATTGCAAAACCTTGAAAGCACAGCATAACAAATGCACTGGCATTTTTGTTTCTTGCTTCTTTCCAGCTGAGCAAAACCAGTCATTCCCATGTGTTGTACATAGGATCTCTGCATGTTCCCTGCTGCCCACATTTGGGAGATACCTGCAGAAAATGCATGCTGCCAGCACTGGCCCCACTGTGTGTCAATGTGGGCCACTCATTTTAGGCAAAGAGCAGGGAAAACCCTATGGTACCCCTGAAAGTGACATTCATGGGAAACACTCCATATCAGGAGCTGTTTGCTTATAGGATGTAACCAGCAATTTGCAAACTCCCAAGTGAATCCAGATGTGTACCTGGACACCTTGGCAATACTTCCGTATCTAGTCCCAGACCCCCAAGATCTTGGCATCTCTGAGCACCATCTGAGACTGCCTAAGGGCAGGTGGAAGAAACTCAACACAATGAACAAGCAAACATGCTATCCGAAACTCACTTGTCTGCTGTTAGCCAGTACTCAGGGCTAAACCCTAGCAGTTAGTATATCACCCAGGGGTCCCTCCCCAGATGGGAAGGAGAATTACAGAAAAAAAAGGAAAATGCCTGTGAGCTGAAGTATAGACAGATTTAATAGAATAGCAAAATAAACAATCCACACAAAGCATAAAGGGTTCTACTCAGCCTGGTTCAATGTCAATAGCAGGAACAGAGCGGCATCAACAAGCCTCAGGGAGAAGAGGCAGAACCCCACCCTAACTGAACTCCCTCCTTTTATAGTGAGCATGATGAGGTGGTATGGGATACACCTGTGAGTCAGCTGCCTTGATTGGAACTCTCAGCCTTCCGAAACCTTCTGAAACAACAATATACAGTCATGATTGTTCTGATCCCAGAGTATATAATCAGAATTGATATTCTAAAGGCACTTACTTTGAATCTCCCTGATGGTCGGTATCAATTTGGGGTAAGGAATTATGTCACTAATCAGGCAATTTTAGTAGGAAAGATAAAGATGCCTCCCGTTCAAATTCCAGCTGCAACTGTCCATGAAACAGTACAGGATTCCAGGCGGGCACGAAGAAATTTCTCAAACGATCAAAGATTTACTGGCTGCAGGAGTTATAAAACCGACTACCACCGTGTGGAATAGTCCAATCTGGCCAGTCAAGAAGGCCGATGGATCCTGGAGAATGACTGTGGATTATAGGGAACTAAACAAGAGCACCCCGCCTCTTGTGGCAGCTGTACCTGATATGGTCACTTTGATGGAAAGAGTTCAGAGGCATCCTGGCACGTGGTATGCTGTCATTGATTTAGCCAATGCATATGTTACAATCCCAATTGCAGAAGAGCATTGGGATCAATTTGCATTTACATGGCAAGGACGGCAGTACACCTTTACCAGGTTGCCTCAAGGATGGGTGCATAGTCCAACTATTTGTCATAGAATAGTGGCTGAGCACCTGGATGAGGTACAGCTTCCCCCTCATATGCAGATTGTCCACTTTATTGATGATATTCTGATTCAGGGGAGCAATGAGACTGAATTACAACAAATGCTCGAAGTGCTCCTAGTGCATTTGAGGCAGAAAGGCTGGGAGATTAATCCAACTAAGATCCAAGGGCCGTCTCAGACAATCAAATTTTTGGGAATCCATTGGCACTGTGGTCATCGAGAGATACTACCTAAAGCTCGGCAGAAGATCCTTGACTTTGCAACACCACAGAATAAAAGAGGCGCAGAGATTTATCGGGCTGTTCGGTTTCTGGAGACACCACATTCCCCATCTGGGACAGATTTTGGCCCCATTATACAAGGTGACTAGGAAGAAATACAAATTCGAATGGGGAAATGAGCAGCAGGCTGCCTTTGAGTTGGCTAAATAGGCTATTCAAAGGGCTTTTAGACTTATGGCCCATGCAGGAAGGTGAAGTAGAACTGAACATATCCGTTAATGAGTCATATGCTAATTGGAGCCTCTGGCAAAAACAAGGGAAAAGTCCCCTTGGGATTTTGGGGCAGAAAGTTGCCAGAGGCAGGGAACAACTACACTCCCTTTTAAAAGCAACTGTTAGCCTGCTATTGGGCCTTGGCACAAACTGAACAGCTTACGATAGGCCACGAAGTGGCTCTGCGCCCTGAAATCCCTATTATGCACTGGGTTAAAAGCTCCCCAAAGACCCACTGAATAGGGCATGCTCAAGAATCCAGCATTATCAAACGGAAATGGTACATCCAGGACAGAGCAAAGGTGGGACCTGGTGGTGTTGCTGCCCTTCATGAACAAATAGTGGCTGCCCCCATGCAGGATCAAGAGGTAAAGCCTGATCCTATAGTTGAACGGAAATCCCCTGTGCAATGGGGGAAGACCCTGGATCAATTGCTACCTCTTGAAAGGGAACACACATGGTTTACAGATGGGTCAGCTAAATATATAGGAGGGAAAAGGTTTTGGAAGGCAGTGGCTTATCACCCTCACTCGGGAAAATTTTTGGAGACCACAGGAGAAGGGGAAAGTAGCCAATATGCTGAGTTATATGCAGCATTTAAAGCCATATAACAAGAGGATTTAGGGGAGTGTCACCTATGTACCGATTCTTGGTCAGTGGCTAATAGTTTGGCTACTTGGTTGCCAACATGGGTAGCCAAGGGTTGGAAAATTTATTCTAAAACGGTCTGGGGAAAGGAAATATGGAAGGATATTTGGGAACTGGTTCAAAGAACAAAGGTGACAGTGTTTCATGTTGACGCTCATAGCAATATAAATTCACTTGAGCGACTTTACAATTCTGTTACCGATAACTGGGCAAAGATTTCCCAAGCCCGACTGGAGTTCCCTCAGGAAGGGGACCATGAAGGCTTGGCGAAATGGGCACACCAAAAATGTGGGCATCTTGGGGAGAAGGCCACTTACAAGTGGGCCCAAGAGTGTGGCATAGTCATGTCACTGGACATGACCAAAACAATAATTGCCCAATGCCCTGTGTGCCAACACACTCATAAACACCTGGTACCAAATATCGTAAAAGGAGAACTGGGAAGAGGAAAATTGCCAGGACAGATCTGGCAAATGGACTACGTCAGACCTTTACCCCAGGACCGAGGGTGCAAATACATCTGCACCGCTGTAGACACATACTTGGGATATTTGATTGCTTATCCCTGCAAGAAAGCCACACACCATAGTACTACTTCTACCATAGATATAATGATTCTGTACTATGGGATCCCCTTACAAATCCAAACTGATAATGGGTCTCATTTCCGAAACAAATAGGTACAACAATATGCGGAGCAGCTTAATATTCAGTGGGTCTTCCATATACCATACTATTCCCAGGCTGCAGGATTAATTGAACGGATGAATGGGCTATTGAAGGAGCAGTTTAAAAAGCTGGGAAATGGAAAGCTTTCCCGATGGAGAACTAACCTCACGGATGCGCTCCATACCCTCAACAATAGGCCCACTGGGGAGATGGAGACGCCCTTAATGCGTATGACTACACCCAATCTCCAGATACAGCCTTTTACAGTAACCGAAACATTGATCTACTGGGAAATTGTCCTGGGTGCGCTGGCCCCCTACTGGGCCACTCCAGAGGCTGCTGGGCTAGATCTCTATGCATTAGAACTGGTAAAGATAAACCAAAGCCAGACAAGGGTTATTAACACCGGGATAGGAGTCCAAATTCCCCCAGGACACTTTGGTCTGATAACTACTCGCTCAAACTTAGCCCTGAAAGGTGTCCACGTCATGGGAGGAGTGATTGATGCCAACTATCAAGGAGAGATTAAAGTAATCCTGTTAAATAATGGTGAAGAAGATTTGGTTATTAAACCCAAGGATAGAGTAGCACAACTATTAATACTACCAATTTTGAAAACAACAGTTAGGAGGGGGGACCCACCACAAGTTATCACTGTTCATGGAGACAAAGGATTTGGATCCACCAACTTTAGTAATGAGGCAAAGGTATGGGTCCAAGGGCCAAGTGGGCCCCCTGAGCCAGCTGAAGTAATAGCTGTAGGAAAAGATAACACCATCCTAGTCATGAGACCTGGACAGGAAAAATGGGAACATGTCCCCGCAAATAAATGTTATTTGCGGGAATAACTAAATGGTATAGAGTTTTGTCCTGTAGATCTTGCGCGGCGCCGCCGGAGTATGAGAACATCTACGTGAAGAAAATGTATACTGAATCTGATCTCATAGATTGCAACATGACTTAATGCTGAACTGTGCCAAGTAGATGAACTCAGCTCCAGACTACAGTAAACCTGGCCTATCGTGGCATACTGGAAAAATGATTGAACCTGATCTTCCAATGAGAAAGACTATGACAGTGAAGCAACGACCAAGATGGCTGCAGCAGCATCTGTATTTAATGGACTGAGGCTAATTCAAGATAAAGAAAAGATGCCTGTACACTTACGGATGGTATAGAGGCTGTGGTCCACCCATATGTCAAAGAGCCGAATGAAGTGCTGGGGTCTGAACCCCAAGCCCTGAATTAAGGTTGACATATGGGTGGTCCCCGTGGTCCTTTAAAAGGAGGGGATGAGTTTGCCTTTTGGCTTTCCTCCAAGATGCGGCTGGCCTTGTAAGGAAAGCCCTTGGGTAAACAAGCCCCAGGTGTGCCGCATTTTGATAAACAAATGCCAGGTGTCCTCTTTGGGCATAAAAGCTGGGACCACTTGCAGGAAGGGTTGGAGAGTCTGTCTGTGAAGTGGACGCACATTGCAGAGTTTCCTGTTGGGGAAGGACCTCCTGACTCTTCATGCAACTGGGCCCCAGTCAGGTCTGGCATTTACAAACGCGGGCTTTGTGGGGAGGCAACATGGGGCTACTTCTATCGTACGTGATCAGCCTATTGACTTGGTTGTCTCCCATTTTTTCTATGGGATACTTTGTGTCTTTGTTTATTCCATCCGTTATTGGTCATGCTGTGTCACTCCTGGGGGCGCTGGGGTTGATGTCTATTATTTGTGATCTGTCTGACTTATTTGTACCCCCAGTGATCCCCTATATACTGACTCCTCTACGTACAATAGAATCTGCTTACTGGATTGTTTTTCTGCTGGCTGTGTCCTTTGTACTAGGCCTAGTAATTGGCAAAACAATGCTGCGTGAGAGAAATATAGTAGAAAACCTGATTTATAACTTAAAGATGTTGGGGTTTTACTGCCATTAAAAAGGTAATAAAACTTGGGCTAGGGAAAGAGGTCTTACTACCATTAAAGTTAATTGATACAGTGTATTCTCTTTTGGACAGGGGTGGACTGCTGGACCTGATAAAATGAACAATAGAACTTCCTCAGGGCCAAGATTTCAAAAGGTTTTTCTTGCTACATCTTCCTTTGGGTTCGTATTTTATATTAGGATATGCATACTTGCTGCCCCTTTCTTTTCTGTCCTGAGCCATCACAGAAAGTCTATGTCTTGGTTTACACAGTTGTTCTATCACTCGATGACCCCTCCTCACCAGAGAAGGGGAATCTGGAAAAGGAAAGGAGACCTGTGGGTTGAAATGGAAACAGATTTCATAAAATAATAACAAAGAACTAATAGTAATCCCAATACAACTACGAAATAGAAAAGGTTATACTCAGCCCATATAGTGGTCGCAAGCTGTGCATTCCCAGCAGTGAATGCTGATGTCACACACTGTGAGCACCACAGCTCCAGCGAGAGCAGGACAGTCACAGCAAATGGGAGAGTCGGCCTCGGGAGCAGAGCAATGGGTGAGACCCTCCAGGGACAGAGGCCATTGAGCAAGAGACCCCTCCCCAAACGTTCTAATTTACAGTGAGAGTGACATTTATAGTATGGAATACTGCTGTTGGCCAGCCTGGGACAGCTGCCCTGGCTTTCACCCCTCCTGGCTTTCACACCTGGCTAGCTCAAAACTGCTAAAGACCTTGATCATTATAGAAGCCTGCATACCATGGCTGGCCACAAACTAAAACAAAGTCTCTTAAGAACTTTGCTCTCACAGATTCGGGTGCCACAGTCTTCTCAGAACTGCAGCTTTGCTCAACAAAGAATTGATTGTATAATTCTAGCCCAGTGAAACCAGGACAGTATTCCACCCCTTATTCTATACCATTTGTGTCATATCTGAATCACTACTACTTTTCCCATCAGTCAATCTATATACATACATATATCATACCCAGGTATTATTCCCTTAGGCTATGGGCCAGCCTTCTAAAGAGTTCATAGAGTTCATTTAGTCCAAAACCATGGGTTCTTTCTCTCATAATAGTCTCTCAGGGCAGGAAAAATTGTGTGGATTTCACTCAGTTGGCAGATCAGGACCAAGCCCCAGTATGGTGTGACAGACAGGTGAAGCTGGGCATAGCAAGATGATGTATTGTGCATCTGGAGCTCACAGCCAGTGCATCCAGTGCACTCCATGGTCGTGGTTTGTAGATGCTGATCTCAGGGCAGTTACTGGATCCTGGTTGCTGAAGCTTTGCTCTTCATTAATCTGGATGATTCTTACTGTAATAAATAACTAGAGAAATGATGACAAATAATATCATATAATAATTAGCATCATACAGGTCAAATTATTGGCTATTCAGAAAATCAATTCTATAATTCTAGCCCAGAGAAACCAGGACAGTCTACAAATGGAGAAATGTGCCTGCTGTGCAAATTAGGAGGAAGACTGAGCAATGAATGGCTAGGCTTTATGAAAACTGCTGTCCTCCGAGACACAAGCTACAAATTCAGATAAAGCCATTTCCTACCTTGTCATCCAGCTCCTTACACAAACCCAATTATTGTGTTACTTGTCAAGCCCTTTTAGGAGCACCACTTGTGAACAGCACCACCTTTAGCAACCTTCTTTGAAAGAACTGTCACAGAAAGAAGGTCTATGACACGTAAGAATAAAAATATTAGTGCTATTAGCTATTTAAAAAATGCAGTAGTTTCACAAAGAAATGCCCCTGTGAAGACTGTAGAAGCAAATACTTTGTCCTTGTGTATTAGTAACAATTTAGATACAAACCTTTACACTTTTTAAACTTTTAATTGAGTCTCATGACAGTAGCTGAGACTTAATTCCGATGACCATGAACTCATAGTAAAGCAGTTGCAAGGTCTGAGACTTACTTTCCAGAGCTGAATAGTACAGTCTGAACTAAAACCAGACCTATACAAACATCACAACTGTGTTCATTCAAGCTGAAGACCAGTTTATATTTAAAATGACATCTTACTGCAAGGCAATACTCTGAACCACATGCCTGTGACACTATAGATTCAGTGCTAGATGATTCTGCATTACATCCTTTTCTGTAGCACAATAACAGAAAAACCCCAATACTAAAGTTAGAACAAGGAAAAATGAGATCTTGCTGCCTGCAGTTTCCTCTTGATACTCAAGCAATTCTCCTATACCTTGAATACATTATTTACTTGGTTATTCAAAAAAAAGACATTGCACTGCAAAAGTTTAAGTTACAGACAAAATCTCTGCATGCACAGGTATAGATCTTCCTAAATGACCTAAACTGGATGCTGAATCACCTTTGTAAAATGTCTATTACAACCAAACATTTGTGTGTTTGTCCTACAGTTCACCATGATACAGTATGATAAATTGACACAATGTTTGAAAGACATCCCTGCATGTTGGCCTGCATATAAACATGCAGAACTGATATAAAGCTACCAGTGCTCTGTTGCTGTCCACATTAGTACTGGTGAACTGGATATGTGAATGGGGTGGGAAATAGGACATTAGTGCAAAGAAATTCGTCATGATTGGAGAGGCACTTCTATGTTCCCAAAGCATGGCAAGCACTTTAATGCCATTTTGTCACTTATATTTATGCTTCAAGTTTAAGAGAATACTATCTTGGAATCAAAAGTCCTGTTCTACTTGCAGGATTCTGCCTGAAACTTACCTAAAGCAATCACTATATTATGACTTCAATCTTTGGCTCACATGTGGGTGGGATGTTGAACAATCAGGTCGAGTGGTCTTCACGTAACTCCCAGGGGATCTCAGTTAGTTTGATCTTCTGAGTTTACAGTTTATATGAAATGTAGATCACATTGGTATTGCCCTTGTGGCAGAAGCATGCCCCCACCCCCCAGCCTTTTCCCCCCCTGATAAAGCCAGGGCTTTTAACTTACTGAGCATGCCAGTGGAATCCAACTGATGGGAAGTGGGTCACACTAGAGTCTGGAGGGCTGAAGATTGTCAGAGGCCTTTGGAAATAGGCAGATAGCGATCCTGGCAAGTGGGCTGGGTAAAAGGTCATGTGAAAAGTGGAACTCCAGATGCTAAACAGAACCAATGGTTCTGACCATTTAGCTCAAATCAGAGTGGTTGATGGCACAGGGGAAGAGTGGGAAGGTTAGCTGAGTGGCTGCATATTGTGAGGTCATTCTGGAAAAGCAGACCTTTATTATGAGTCCCAGTCTCAGAGGTGACAGTGTCCATGGCAACATGTGAAACAGTTCTCTCTGCCTGCCTACAGTGCCAAATAAGGCTTAAAGCTGACCACCCAAGCCAAGCTCCAGCCTAGCACATAAGAAAGGGCAACCTTCAATTCAAGAGTCTAACAGGGTTGAAGTTTTAATGGATTTAACCATTACAACCATTCATTATACTGGTGGGGGTAGGATGGTGGTGGGCAGACTGCTCTGCTATTTATTTTTGTATTGCTTTTGGAGCTATGGGTGGCTTTACTGCTGTTCCTTCTTGGTTTGGTAGAATTTATCGCTCTTGAGCAAGAGCTTAAAGGTGCCACCCTGCTATGTTACATAGTGTTAGGTTATGGGACAATACATTCATTTGCAATTGCAATTTCTGATCACTGTGACATGGTCATGGGCAAGATGACTTTGGAATACCCTTGGGATGCTTCTACAGTTGGGCTTTGAATATCTTTCAGTTTTTGGTCCTTCAAAAAGTCCACCACCAATGGACTCAAGAAAAGCACATTGGCAAGATCAATTGTGGCATACCACTTGGCTGCCTTTAACTCCAGTTTGTACTGGAGTTCTGACATGTCTGGCACAGCAGCACTCGGTGGTGGTGTGACTTCATTCAGGACACAGTAGTCACATGTAGATATTTATATTGCCCACATTTTAACAACTCAGAAACATCTATTTACCAGTATTCCCCAGGGGTTATTCTCCGTTTTACTTCACCCATCATAGAATCATAGAATGGTTTGGGTTGGAAGGGACCTCAAAGATCATCTAGTTCCAAGCCCGCTGCCATGGCAGTGACACCTCCTGCTAGACCAGGCTGCTCAAAGCCTTATCTAAACTGGCCTTAACCACTTCGAGGGAGGGGGCAGCCACAACTTCCCTGGGCAACCTGGGCCAGTGTCTCACCACCCTCACAGCCAAGAATTTCTTCCTAATATCTAGTCTAAAGCTACCTTCTTCCAGTTTAAACCCATTACCCCTCATCCTATCACTCCATGCCCTTGTAAAATGTCCCTCTCCAGCTTTCTTGTAGGCCCCCTTCAAGTACTGGAAGGCCACAATAAGGTCTCCCCAGAGCCTTCTCCAGGCTCAACAACCCCAACACCCTCAGCCTGTCTTCATAGGAGAGGTGCTCCAGCCCTCCGATCATCTTCATGGCCCTGCTCTGGACCCGTTCCAACAGGTCCATGTCCTTCTTAGGTTGGGGGCCACAGAACTGGATGCAGTACTCCACGCGAGGTCTCACGAGAGCAGAGTAGAAGGGGAAAATCACCTCGCTCCACCTGCTGGCCACGATTCTTTTGATGCAGCCCAGGACATGGTTGGTCTTCTGGGCTGCAAGCGCACATTTCTGGCTCATGTTGAGTTTTTCATCAACAGACACCCCTAAGTTCTCCTTAAAGCTGCTTTCCACCCAGCCTGTATTTGTGCTTGGGATTGCCCCAACCCAGGTGCAGGATCTTGCACTTGGCCTTGTTGAACTTCATGAGGTTGGCATGGGCCCACCTCTCCAGCCTGTCCAGGTCCCTCTGCACACAGCATCCCTTCCCTCCAGTGTGTCAACCACACCACACAGCTTGGTATCATCCACAAACTTGCTGAGCGTGCATTCGATCCCACTGTCCATGTTGCCAACAAAGATATTAAACAGCACTGGTCCTAGTACCAATCCCTGAGAAATGCCACCCGTCACCATGTGGACACTGAGCTGTTGATTGCAACTCTCTGAGTGCAACCATGCAGCCAATTCCCTATCCAATGAATGGTCCATCCATCAAATCCATGCATTTCCAATTTAGTCACCAGGATGTCATGCAAGACAGTGTCGAACACTTTGCGCAAGTCCAGGTAGATGATGTTGGTTGCTCTTCCCTTATCCACCAACATTGTAACTCCATCATAGAAGGCCACCAAATTTGTCAGGCATGATTTGCCCTTGGTGAAGCCATGTTGGTTACTTCAATCACCTCATCTTCATTTTCCATATGTCTTAGCAGAGCCTCCTGGAGGATCTGCTCCATGATCTTGCTGGGCACAGAGGTGAGATTGACTGGCCTATAGTTTCCTGGGTCTTCCTTTTTTCCCTTCTTGAAAACGGGGGTTATGTTTGCCCTTTTCCAGTCAGCAGGAACTTCACCAGACTGCCATGACCTTACAAATATAATGGAAAGCAGCTTGGCAACTTCATCCTCCAGTTCCTTTAGTACCCTTGGATGGATCCCATCAGGTCCCATGGACTTGTATACCTTCAGGTTCTTTACATGGTCTCAAACCTTATCTTCACTTACAGTGGGCAGATCTTCCTTCTCCTGGTTCCTACCTTTGCCTTCTGCAACTTGGGCAGTGTGGCTAGAGCCCTTGCTGGTGAAGACTGAGGCAAAGAAGTCATTAAGTACTTCAGCCTTCTCTGTATTCCTTGTGACCCAGTCTCCAGTTTCCTTCTGGAGAGAGCCCACATCTTCCCTAGCTTTCCTTTTGTCACCAAGGTACCTATTTTTCTTGTTCCCCTTTATGTCTCTGGCCAGATGTAATTCAATCTGGGCTTTAGCTTTCCTAACCTGATCCCTGGTTGCTCGGACAACTTCTTTGTAATCCTCCCAGTTAGCTTGGTTTTGCTTCCACTGCCTACGGACTTTCTTTTTGCACCCAAGTAAGTCCAGGAGCTCCCTGTTCATTCACGCAGGCCTCCTTGCATTCTTTCCCGCCTTATTCTTTCTTGGCATTGCTCCTGGGCTTGGAGGAGATGGCCCTTGAATATTGACCAGCTTTCTTGGGCCCCTCTTTCCTCAAAGGCTTTATGCCATGATGCCATGCCAAGCAGATCCCTGAAGAGGTCAAAGTCTGCACTCTTGAAGTCCAGAATAGTGAGCTTGCTACGCACCCTCTATGATATGCTCAAGGATCAGGAACTCTACCATTTCATCATCACTGGAGCCAAGGTTGCCCTTGATCTTCACATTACTCACCTGTCCCTCCTTGATGGTGAGGACAAGGTCTGGCATAGCACCTTTTCTCATGGGTTCCTCTACCACTTGGAAGAGGAAAGTATCCTTAATACATTCCAGGAACCTGTTAGATTGGTGGTACCCAGCTGTATTGTCCTTCCAACAGATATCAGGGTGGCTGAAATCCCCCATGAGGACCAGTTCTTGTGAACACAAAGCTGCTCATATCTGTTTATAGAGGACCTCATCCACGCGGTCTTCCTGGTGTGGTTTCTTCTTCCATCAGTCATTTCTTCTGGATCTTAGGGTTGTTCGTGCAGCAGGTCTGGCATCTTTGCACTATTACATCTGCACTTGATTGCATTTTTGGCCCTATATTGTATGTTAATCATAACATCAGCTCCCATGTGAGTTTCTTCATGTAACTTCTTAGGGAGGGCTTCTATCATTTTGGCTATAGAGAGAACTTGCTGGTTTGGAGTTACCCACCATTCTTCCATATCCTTTGAATATTTCAGCTTTTCTGCTAATCAGTCCTCCTTCTCTGAATACTGAGGAGGTTGTATGTTTGTTTGTTTGCTTTTCCTCAATACATGGCATGAGCAAGTCGCCTCCTAAACCACACTTTTTCTAAATATTAAGATTTCTACACAAAGTCATAAAAGCATCAACATATATAACTTCATCTCATTTTTCCATTTGGTGGCAAAATAGCATGAATTGTAATATAGTACTGTATTTTATGGATCCATTTTCTGGCCAGACTTCAGCATCATTGAATTTATAATTTGTCCACCATTGGTTACAATATATTTTCATTTTATCTTTAGTCATTGGATCACCTCCAAATTTATACCAGTCCTTCAAGATACTCCCCAAAGTGCTGTGGGGTGGAATCGTGGACTGGCTTGATCCCATTTTAGCCAAATGCCCAGTTACCTGTTACTACAACCCCCTTGGTTAGTGGTCAGTGCGCAACCAGCTCTGACCTTTCTGGTCCAAGTGTTTATGTGTGACTTTTACCCATGACTACAACCCCCCTAGTCTGTAGTCAATGTGCACTTGACTCTGATCCCTCTGGTCAATTAAGGCATCCTTTGCTGAATATCTACATGCGACTCAAGGACTCTCCACAGAGTTAATTAAATGGGATACTCACCAATCCAGGAATCCACCTGCCTTTATCCCTTGTGCAAATATCTCTCTTTGTGTTGCACCTTTAAGTTGCTTGTCACCCCCACACCAGAAAGAATCCGAAGGAGTCCCCAGTCAACTGGTCAGTGTGCACTAGAGTTCTGCCCAGTCCAATTCTCTGCTGCTGGGGATGGCAAAATGATTCAGTCAAGGCCTTATGGCTGTCCCACCTGGGTTGCCAAAACATTGTGCTAAAAAAAGCAGGGTTCTTTACCCAGTGTGCAATAAGCCAATTAACATGCAGAGTCAAGGTATTTGTTTATTCCATGTCTGGTGGTAACTCTACAAAGCTAGCACACTTACCAAAATACAAGATTTCTTTTACAGAACAAAGTGTGCAAAATTACTTTATTTCTCAGTGTACTGATATCCTGTACCTGTGTGACCGGTTAACTAGTTCCTCACTTACATTTACAGTGACAGCACTTCTGTTTTTCATTACACATGTTCAGAGGGTAAGTGTGTTTTCTTAAAACTATGAAAGGTTTGATGTGTAGTCTAGTATTCTTTATTTTTGCATGAAACCTTTGAGAATGTAATTACATTTATTTTAGACTTAGTTAAGGGTGTTGTGGATAGTGATAAGGAAAATACAAAACGGAGCCATTAATCAGCCATTATGTCAAGAATGTAAAACTACTGCTAGACAGGAACATCCCTATCTTTATCAACAAAATTGGTCCCAAGTTGTTTTGCAGGCGCTGCTAGATAGAATTATGCATGCACCAGACTTATATAATGTAATGAATATGTAATAGGTAGGAAGAATAATTGTATTAGTTAGGCAGTGCTTTGTAAAACTTATAATCATTAGAGATCCCTAATAGGTGTGCTAGATTTGTGGATAATTTCCACCTAGCAGCCAGCACTGAATAAAGCCATGTCTCATCTCCAAACAAAAACTTTGAGAGTCTTTCATTTCGGGTAACAGGGTCTTTTGTGAGTAGGGGTCTTTTCCAGCCTAGGGGAGGGTGTTTTAGTATGTTAATGAGGTAAGCTTACAGTAAGTTTGCTTCAGGCTAGAGACAATAGTGGTCAGTATCTTCCATTCAACTCATTAGGGTAAGCTGAGAAAACCTCCTCCTCCTCTGGTCACACTCAACTGTTTTCTTTGTTTTCTTTTGACATTGGAGAGGAATTAAACATGCATCCTAAGCTGTTCTGTCCTCCTGACATCATTAGGTTCTAGAAAGGAACTAATTTTAAGCCTTTCATCCAACCTCTAAAAACCCAGTTGGTGGGCAGGCAAGGAATGTGCAAACCAGAGCATGACAGCTCCTTGTTTAAGGTTTGCAGAGTTCCCACTCCATCACAGCCTGCCACTTTCCCATGCCCAGGAGAGAGCTCTGTGCCCTTTTTTACTCTTGGCTTTATTGCAAACCTGAACAACTAGCACACTATCTTGAAATTCTCTCCTCATCTTGATCAAACAAGGAAAATAGTATTGAGGTTTATTCCACTCTATCTCCTCTAATTATTACATCAGAGCCCTCAACAAGGGAGTCTGACAGATTAATTCCCTCTGCATCCAATTGCCAGAGGATAGCAATTCAAATCAAGAAAATGCTCCTTCCTTTTTAGAAAGCTAAGTAGTGATTCAAATGACAAAGAAAAATTATTACCCTCCTGAAGAAGTATACAAACCATCAGATGGTTACAGCATTTTGCTTACAGAGCCATTAGAAAATACTTAGTAAACAATGAATGACCTCAGTTAGCACCATTCAATCTGCAGTAAGCTTCACAAAGGGGCTGTTACCTGCAAGAGTGAGACTGCATTTTAATGCTTCTTAATATAATATTATGTGTAAGACTTTTGTTGGAAGTCTCTCAGCAAACACCAGAAACTAGCTCAGAAAATGAGCCAAGCCTTCAGACTTTAAGCTTATCCCTGCTAATTATGGTGGTCGAGATCACCATAAGGCAGCAGAGCAGGGAGGTGTGCACTCATGTGGAAAGAAACCCTCACTAATATACCTTATGAGCATTAAGCTTCACACAGTATTTGCCATAAGAGTTAAAATAATGGTGTGCTTTGTGACCCCTACAGTTTTTAACAATAAAGAGTCTGAATAGCTGACTGAATAGCGATTCTGGGAAGTACTTAAGTGTTAAACATTCTATGTCATTTAATTAGAACTGAAAAGTTCCTATATTATCTACTCTGAAAACATATACTACCCTGCTTTAACAGTCGTTCAGGAGGCTATTTTCAGTCATAATGAGGGAATGGATCACAGCTAGACCTCACACATATTGGGTGAGCTACAACCCTGATGCAAAGTCAGCTGTTTGACAACCAACTAAGGTTCACAAGTAACCAAACACTTCCTCAGTAGGTGCCAAATGCTGATCTGAAATTCCAGGTATAAACATGTAGGTAAAATTCAGACCTGTGGGCTCCTTATACATATGGTAATCCCTTTTTCTACTAATTCAGACACATTAGCTGGGAACTGTAATGCTACCGCAATCTGTCCCCTAAAGAGCTATTCCCAATTTTCATTTGAAAAGGGACACCTGCAGCAATAAACTCATAAACATCCATATATGTCTTGAGAATAGTAGTTTTCCAAAACTGCTATGAAAGAGTCTACTATATGAACTGCACTGTTCAGACCTTACATTCAACTAGTGCTTTTGCAGATTTATAAAACTACGTTCAGAAAAGAATGTGCAGCATCTGTGATGTCAGGAGGACAGAACAGCCTAGGAGATACATTACACTGGTCTCCGATGTAGAAAGAAAACAAAGAAAGGTGCTAGATTAATGGTTGGACTTGATGATCTTAGAGGTCTTTTCCAACCAAGGCTATTCTATGATTCTATGAAAACAGCTTAGTGTGATCACAGGAAGAAAAGGTTTCCTGTGCTTACCCTGATAGAAGAGGAGTTGAATGGAAGATACTGACCACTGTTGTCTCTAGCCTGGAGCATTGATTACTGATAGCATAAGACTCTGCTATTTGTCAGAAAAGTTTTCACAAATACCAAGGTTTTTTTCCTGTCCCCTCACTGATCAAGCATACACATGTACACATACATATGACATGAAGTTTTAAAATATCAAAAATGCAATTTTGATATGCATATTCTTCATGATAAAGGCAACATGACTGTCCTGTTTTCCCAGGAGCAGCTCCCCAGCCCAGCCATGGCAGGCAGGCCATGAGTAGCCCTGAGTCAGCTGAGAGTTTCAGTCAGGGCAGCTGCCCCAAGCTGACTCACAGGTGTATCCCATGCCACTGACATCAAGCTCAGTATAAAAGGAAGGAGTTTACTGAAAGTGGGGATTCCTCTTCCTAGGGTTCCTCCCTCTTGGTCTGTTGCTCCTTCTGCTGCTACAAAGGACCAGGCTGAGTATAAGCTTGTACACTTTATGTTGGTATTTGTTGCAGAATGTTGGAGAACGCGAGGGAAGCAGGACGCAACTCAGTATGAGTTATAAGCAAGCTTCCACCTTATTCGAGTTCTGCTATGCCTTTTATACACTGAAGGTTATTTATGCCTACTTATGTTAAATTATGCCTACATATCTATGTCTAATTGGCTAAGCACAAATTATGCCTACTCGTCTATATTTGATTAGTTAAGCATAGAGCTACATTTGCATACTCCAGCCTCTTGCGGTTATCTACTTCCGGATTCTTCCCGCAGGTTCTACCTTGCAACTTTCCACTAGCTTCGGGCTTGTCCTGACTTGGAGCTTTCTGCAAGCTTCCAGGTCAGAGTGACCCTGGGAAGCTACAGCTATCAGCAGTACAGCTCCCGTTATCAGTACTGCTCGCTCACAGCTGTTACATTCAGCCCTGTGCTCACAGTTGTTACATTCGACCCTGTTCAGCAAGCCATTCCTCCACAGGTATTTGTGTTAGTTTTATTTCATGAAATCTATTTCAACCCATGGGGCTTCTCCCCTTTTACCTCTGATTCCCCTTCTCAGCTGGGGAGGGGTCCTTGGGTGATAAACTGCTACAGTTTAGCCCTGGATATGGGCTAAACATAGACAATGACTTTAGAACTACACCGACCAATCAAAAATAACCATATTTTTACAGTCCTCATTAATTTTGTAACATCAGTGTAGTCTTCTAGGAACATTATTTTTTTATTGTTATGACCTTAGGCTCACAAGCAATTTTTAAGAAATATTCCTTTTTTAACTGTTTGTACTGAAAATTTCACATCTTTACAAATTCAACTTTCAAGGGGACTCCTCCTAAGTCCACAACATGTTTGCTGTAAAGAAGTGATTCTATATTAAGAATATGCAACATGATCTGCTGCAGTCAGAATCTGAAGCACAGTAGCAGTATCTCACAGTAGAGAGAGACTGAAGGAAAGTTTTTAAGGTTACTGTTTCTTGTTAAGGGCCATGAATACAGGAGTATATGTTTGAATATAGGAGTATATTCAAACAGCCAGTCTCTTAATTAACTAATAGTACAGTGGGTTAATGTCCTTTTTTTTTTTTTTTTTCTTGAGATAGCTCATTTGGAAACCCACCTTACAGTCGTGTGTTCCTGGTGCTTTTAGCATAAAGATTTTGTAGAACTACCTCATACTCCAAGGCTTGCCCACTAACCTTACAGAAGAGATGCCAGACAGCAAACTAGGTTATGCCATCATGTGAGAACATAGATGAAATAAAAATAATATTAATTAGAAAAAACCCCAATAGATAAACACACATCCCTTCCCACAAAAAACCCAAATCTATACATTGAAGTCAAGTACATTATTGACATACTTCAACTGGCCAAAAATCATACAATCATTTAGGTTGTAAAAGACCCTTAAGGTCATCATAAAGTTGATACTGTAAAAGTTGGTAGAAGAAAACCCTCTAAGGCTTGTTTGAAGTTTTAGAAGGCAGGCATTCTTTTTTGCAGCGCTGGATGCATGGGGGATTGTTCCACCTAACGTGCGTGCCATCCATGGCATCAAACCAAGCTTATATCCCCCTGCTATATACACATGCATTACATTTCCTGGAACTAGCTACCATACTAGTATATCATTAACTTATTACTACCACAAGTGTCTAAAGTCTCTTAGTGGTCTCTGGTGGTCCCTTGTGGTTGCTGAAGAGATGTCTCCAAGAGTCCTTTCCATGAAATCTGGGTCTCTTCTTCCATATATGGTCTTACTCATCTTTCCTGTTGTTAAAGCTCACAGATTCCTTATCTCAGTCTCACTGGCTCTAGTAGGTTTATCTGAATCCTTCAGTAGGTGCCAGCCACAGCTGAGGGAATGGTGTCCTTGATCACATCCCTGTTGGAGCCTCCCTGCTCAGACAGGCTCAAATCAAGCACACAATACAACCATAAATATAAAAACAGAGTTAAGTTTTCACACTTAATGTATCAGAGTCCAAATGTAAACCTAACACTGCTAAGTCTACGACTAAACCATGTTCCTCAGCACCACATCTACAAGTCTTTTAAATACCTCCAAGGATGGTGGTCCAACCACTTCCCTGAGTGGCCTGTTCCAATGCTTGACAACCCTTTCAGTTAATAAATTTTTACTCACCTCCCCTGGCACAATGTAAGGCCATTTCATCTTGTCCTGTCACTTGTTACTTGGGAAAAGAGACCGACATCCACCTCACTACAACCTCCATTCAGGTCATAGAGTCATAAGCCTCCTCTTCTCCAGACTGAACAACTTTACTTCCCTCAGCCACTCCTCACAGGACTTTTTCTCTAGACCATTCATCAGCCTCTTATGCTCCTCTTGCAATGTTTTCCTGTAAGTGTACTACTAATATTGAGGACACAAATATCCTAATTACACGCTGTGTTTCACTGAGTGCTGACTTAAAATATTGAGAATGGTCAGGTGTCCCACACACAGATTATATTACTGATGTTTATTTCTCCACAGACTCCTTATAGCAGGACAACCTAGATGACAGACCATAAAAGAACATCTCTGCCATACCACCTCACAGAGGTGTAGGAGGAGTACAGTGTTCCCACAGTCCAACCACCCCCAAAAGCAGCAGTTTGTGGTCTGGAGCCACTAATCCAGGCAGTATATGATGCTATCATGCAGTCCTGACTACCTGAGCACTGTCAGGCACTAGACACTTTGTAGCTGACAGCTCTGCCAACCACTATGCTGGCCAACCCCTGCAAGCAAAGTGGCACAATGACAAGCAGCAACAAACACCACAAATGTGACAACGAGAAAAAAGTCTTTGAGAAGAGATGTGGAACGAGTGAACAACTATCCCAAATAATTCTGTTCCAATGCAGATACAGCACAAAAGCTATCAACTGCAAATATTTGCCTTCTCTCCATCAGAAGCTCTAAAGTAACTGCTTCAGTGCTACTTAGATACTGAGCAGCAGTGAACTGTCTCCTTGAGAAGTACCTGAAACTTGCAGCTGATCAGCATGACTACTTATTCTATAGTAAAATATAATACTTTGAAACGTATAGATAGCACGTGAGAGGCAGAGATGTGGATATGGAACTGGGCTTGTGGATATTAGAGAGATGAGGACGCTGTAGGAGAAAATTAGAATCATGGGGGTCTGATTTCAATAAAGATAATAGTGATCAAGAGTTTGGTAGAAGGCACATACCCACAGGATGAGACTGACCTGTTAGACTTGTGCATGCACCACTGCTGTACAGAATTTCAAGACAGCCCATCTCATTCCTCCACATAATCTACCTTATTCACTGCTTGAAGAGCACTGTATCACCAGCTGGTACACTGCATATGTAAATTATTCCAGATCTTTATATATGGTCTCTGCCTGTACTGCTGGCAACTTATTACAAGAGAAACAGACAAAAATACTTAGAACCTGCTACTACTGTAAAAACCTTTCTCAAAGGTACCTGATTAGTAAGTAACATCTTTCTGACTTGCCATGTCAGGAAGGGTTAAAAAAAAAAAAAAAAAAAAAAAAAAAAGGGGGGGGGGGGGTAGCAGGCTGTATTTCATAACTTTTTTAAGTTCTGAAAATTAAAAAAAAAAGTATCAGGGATATACTGGCTTAAGTCAACACAAGGATACCTTTTTCACCATTCAAAGACCTTGAGAAAGGATCTGAAAAATCCAGTAGACAAAAAGTTCACCAGAAATATTTTCATCACGAGTAGTTATATTATGAAGCAATTGAGGAGTCTAATTTTTGGTTACTGCTACAGAATAAAATCAACTAACCTCTTACCACTGTAGTCTAATACACAATGCAAAATAGCTACTAACAAAGCAGTAAAAGTATTTTCTTTCCTACTTAGTAAACATGAGTTCAAACTACTCTCTTCCTCAAAGGGTTTGGGGGAGGGAAGAACCATGCCCACTACATCAGTGAATAGGTTTGGTCTTTTTTGGCCCGTGGTTTTTTGTCCCATCAGTATTTCTACTTCTTTCAGCCGTACCACCATGTGTGATTAAAAAAAAAAAAAAAAAAAGGAGTTGCACGGCGCCGCTGCGGTCTCGAACCCGACACTCCGATGTCGCCCAGCGCGCAGAGGAGCTATATGGCGCAGGCGCACAAAGAGCTTCCCCTCGCACTGCCTACTGCAATCCTTACGCACATCACAGCCCGGCTGTGCCCGGTTCTGCGCATGCGTAGTTGCAATCGACGCTTGTGGCCTGCAGTAGCGTAGGCAGGAGGGCGGGGTAGGGGGTGGTGCTGAGGTCCCTCTCGATAGGTCACGCTCGCGCCACCCTGGGAGGAACTGGTTGGTTTGCCTGCCTGTCTTCAGAGTGGTGTTTCTTCCAGGGAGTCGGTCTTGGCAGGTACACACGTCACCCAAGGAACTCATTCGCAGTAGGGAGAGAGGGCAAGCCAGTCTCGAACCAGAGGCTTGTTCGTATTTTGATTTTTAGTCCGTAATGACGCAGTGACGAATGAAGCACACAAAGATCCGGGCAAGGACATGAGTGCATACACAGCTGCCAGGACCCAAACACGCCGCAGCCTCGGCCCGGGAGGTGCTTGTTGCATCAGTGTGGAGAGCTCCGCGCACGCGTTGGGGTGGTGCGGTGGCCTGGCGCGTTCCCGCGGGGAGAGAGGGCGGTAGCTGTCTTCCTCTCCGGGCTGACGGCGTGTTCCGGCTGCAGCGTCATGGGGAAGCTGAACGTGGTGATGCTTCGGTACCTCTCCAGGGAGCACTTCAGGGTCTTGACCGCGGTGAGCCGGTGGAGAGGCCTGGCTGGGGGGAGGGGAGTTCCGCCTAGCCGAGCGGGGTTCTGCATGGCCGGTTAGCCTGGCGGGGTTGGGCAGGTTCCGTGCACGGATGAGAGGCTGGGTTGGTTGTGTCTCAAAACGGCGGCGGAAGAAAGTCTGGAGGGGAATGGGACCTACTTCTGTTCTCGCCGCCTCCCATAGAGTCGGATGCTGGTGTTGCCCGGTGGGGAGGTCCTAAGTTGGGCCGCTCTTTCCTTCAGCCGGCCGCCTCGGGGGGATCCTTAACGGCAGTGACAGCAGGAGTACTGGTGGAAAGGCAAACTGAGCCATGGTTGTGTCAGTGTGAGGGAAGAGTCTTATTTTAGAAATGTAGAACAGCACCTTTATGCTCTCCTGAGACTGAAATCTAATCAGCCGTTCATCTTCCGGCCAGTACTGCAGAAGTTTCAAGGCTGAATTATTCAAAGGCTATTAATGGGCAGTGATGCATATTAAAAGGTTTGGTTAAGTCATGAAAAAAAGAATAATGCATCCATGAAAACTGATTTTAGTTTCAAGCAGGATCTGCTATTTCATTGTTGAACACAGGGGCTAAAAAATCTTTTATTTCCTCTTTTAGGTGGAAATGGGCATGAAGAACCATGAAATTGTTCCTGCTAGCTTAATTGCTCCCATTGCCAGCCTTAAACATGGTGGCTGTAGTAAAATTTTGAGAGAGTTGGTGAAGCACAAACTTCTAGCTTATGAAAGAACTAAAAGTGAGTTTGAGTTTTGTGTTGGTCTCCCTCTCGCATTCTGTCCCACGGTGGTACTTGCAGAAGTAACCCAGCTTGGCATGTATGAGGAGCATCCAGAGCACTTGCTAGCCTTACTTTCTCTTGGACCTACCCAGGGATTATGGATTTGTGCAACACCAAATTTTGCAGCTATCTGCTGAGCTGATGCGTCTGAATTAATGATAAAGGTGACAGGCAGAAAAGAGATGAACAGTTAACTTTCTGTTTTGCTCATCAGACTCATAAAAAATAAAGAATCATAAGTTAAGGCAGTATTCAAATGCATACAGAAATCAACCCAAATGAGTTACATTCTTCTAGTATGCAAACTGGAGCAGAATGTGAAAACCTTGTATGTTTCACCCCCTCAGAAACAGCTACTAAAGTAGTTTTATTCCATATCGTGTTGCCAGTAGTGGTTGTGGAGGCCTTTCCCCATTTTGTTCACCCTTTTAGTTACATCTGGCTTTGCAGACATCCTGTAGGGGTCTGCAGGAAATTAATATCTTTTTTGTCCTAGTTCTCCAGAGCATTAAGGGTGGCTCTAGATCATCACAACAATCCCAGATCCCTGCTGTGTCTCTTATATGTGTGTATTCCAAAATGCTTGTTGGGTTTTCCTAGGCTATTTAAAGTACTGCCATTGCCTCTATTAGAGAGGTATGTCTCTCTTTTGCCCAGTTGTCAATTTTCATAAAACTTGCAGGAATTTACACATCTTTATCATTCTGTCATATTTGGCTGATATTAGCCAATGGGTGAGGTGTTACTTGGGTATTGTGTACTGTAAAGTGAAACAAGATTAAATTGAGATGTTATAAATATAATGTATACATAATGAGGAGTAAAATGTTTTGCATTTTATTCTTACCTAGCTGTCCAGGGTTATCGGTTAACTAATGCAGGATATGATTACCTTGCTTTGAAGACTCTGTCTTCCCGACAAGTCATAAATTCTGTTGGAAACCAGATGGGTGTTGGCAAAGAATCAGGTAATTTTGCTTTAAAAATTTTTTTAAGTATTTTTTTTACACAGCAGTAATGTTGCAAATGTTTTTCTAGAAACTAGGTAAGTTTTCGTTTAGATTGTCACATAAGTTAATCTGTCAAACACCAAGATTTATGAGTCACTTGTTGAAATGCTATGTGAGGCTTCTGACTGCATTTGAATATTTCTTCGCAAGAGTGTTTTTCTGCTTTGGCAGTTTTGTCTGATTCTTGGTTCATTGCTTAAAAAGGTACTTTGCAGGAAGATGCTGTTTGTCTCACGTTTTGTGAAGAGTTTTGAACCATTTTAGCAAAAAGATAATTTCAGCTTTTTCATCCCACTTAAAAATAAGATACTAAAGTAAAATACACTCAAAACTTGTAGTGCTATCTTGGTTCCTCTTACATTCATGTAGATTGTAATTTGATGCTGCATGTAACTTGTATAACTAAAGGATGAGGAGGAGGTTATTGTGGATAAACAGTAGAATGAAACATAGGCTACTTGTAACACTGTTTAAATTAGAAGTCCGGTCCCTTGGATTGTCTGTCCACTCAATAGAAAGAAGGCGGCTCTTCCAGAGTACAGTTAAGAGCATCAGCATCTGCCCTAGATTTCTCTCAAGCATACCTTATATTTGTCCTTTGCTGCGCAGATAGCCTGGAGATGCTAACCTGAATATAGGAACCTGAAAGATGTTTCAGATCACATCAGTATTTCTTCTAATGGAGTACCATGATCTCTTTAACAATAATTTTTTCTTGTTCAGATCTCTAATGTGCAATATGTAAATTTAGCTTTCTTTACTAACTGTAGTAGAACTTGCCATGCGAGAAATAGTAATTATGAGAAATAAAAATAACTTACCACTTTTTCATCAGATAGTAGCTTGTTACATATAATTTATTTCTTGGATCTATGCCTTTGTGTGTCTTCTAGATATTTATATTGTTGCAAATGAAGAGGAGCAACGATTTGCACTGAAATTACATAGGCTTGGAAGAACTTCCTTTCGCAGTCTGAAAAATAAACGTGACTACCACAAGCACAGACATAAAATGTCATGGCTGTATTTATCCCGGCTAGCAGCAATGAAGGAGTTTGCCTATATGAAGGTAGGTGGCCATTCACACAATATGAGCAATGGTGTAATAGGTTGGAAGATACTTCTCAGGCTATCTTTGGATCAGTTTGTAATTGCAGTGATGGTATGATTTAAGTTTTTGGTGTTTATTTTTTTTCATTAACGGACTTAAAGTGTGCATTTCAGAGAATTTCAGTGCTGTATGTTGTGTGTACTTTCCAATGACAAAATGAAGCTTTGCCATGGAAGTCGTGTGGAACAGAAGCCGGTGTCATGAGGGAATTTCAGATGAACCTTATTATTTATGCATAGACAATTTATATATAACCAGTTCTGCTGGGTTTTTTTCTTCGAAATATATTGTATAAGCTTGCAAAAACACCTTAAAAAGTAAGGAAATTTACAGTTACTTGTCAGAATTTTTTTTTTTTGTTCAGTTGTCATTTTTTAATTTTTTTTTTTTTTTTTTTTTACCGTGTTTTCAGTTATTGTGCTGCTGAGAGAAATCTTTCAGTCCAGACTGGCGTTGCAATCTGAAAAGGCATGCTTTTTTCTATACTGTGGAAGAAGATTTCATTTCAAGCATGTATACTGCTGCTGTCAGAGTTCCTGAATGTTTTGACCTGCTTTAAAAAAATGCAGATTTTTACATAGTGCTTGAAAGTTGATAGTGGAATCGTTTATTAAAAATTAGGTTTTGTTTCTCTTTTTGTGCTATTCAACTGTACTATTTACATTAAATATTATTTCTTTGTTTCTCTTAAAAAACCTTGATAGGTTTTACCAATGGCCACAGAGAGAGAGAAGAACCATCATTTAGAACCTTTATATTGGTCCAGTTAGTCCAATTGGTAAAGCATTCTGTGGTCAGGACTTGTAGGAGTATAATCATGGGATTCACTGGAAAGAGAGTTGGAGGAGGATTAATTGTGTGCTGAAAAGTGATAGTAGTGTAACATTTTAGTAACAAAAGCTATATTTATGTTGCTTTAACTTAGAACCCTATATTAGAAAAATTCACTGGTAATAAGAGAATGAGTAAAAAGAAAATGAACCCATAAAGAAGTTAAGTGGATAAAGTGAATGACTAAATTTGCATTAGAAAAGACAGACAGGAGAGTTTCAAGATATTATGACCTATGTTCAGTTAATCTTTAATGTGGTGTAGTGCTGGTTATTAATATTTAAGAGCAAACTTTTGTCTTACAGCAACTGAGTATGGACTACTAGTCAGGCAGAACTGTATTGGCAGCAACTTCGCATGGAATTTTTTCTAATGCCTGACACCCTATTCACACTGTCTGTTATTGATTACTTGGGCTAACAGACCCAATAGGATTCTGTAATTTTTCTGTTCTGTTGTATTTTTCTTCAGATGCATGATAATTAAACTGTAGACAATGTAGTGGTATGCTTAGTTTCTAAACTTAAAAGATTTTATTTGTCTTTGCAGTGAAAGTTCAAATGGCTGTTATGCCATCTTCCTTCACATGATTTGATGTTTTCAGTTTCATTTGAGTAAGGCATGCTGCTTCCACAGTAATATTTATTGCTTGTCAATAGATGTAATGTTTTCTTAACTATTTGATTTTAATTTTTAAATGTGTTCTTTCTTTTCAGGCTTTGCATGACAGAAAATTCCCTGTTCCAAAACCTGTAGACTACAACAGGCATGCGGTTATTATGGAACTTATTGATGGCTATCCTTTGTAAGTACTGAAGCTTGAATTCTTTGTGTTATAGAAACCCTAACAGTGTTAGGTTCAGTAAGGTAACAGGGTTAGGGCTTTTCCTTGTCATCTGAGTGAATTCGGACTTCACCATGCTGAATAATGCTTTCTAGCCCACACTTACTAGCATTCCACTAAGTTATAGTCTTGCTTCTCTAATCTCTTTATTCAGATAAATTGGGTTTTTATTAGTCCAAAGAAACTGGTGAAATAGACTACTTCTTAAAGTAAGGAATACATTAAAAGAGCAGTGTGGCACAGGTTAGTACTGCATCTGTTATCTACACAGAAATCGCATATTCTCTTATATTATTGGATACATACAGTATTGAATATTGTATCCTTCACGTTCTGAGCTCCAGTTTGTAAGGTTGTAACTCACCGTTTTAGAACTTCTGCTGTGTTTATGTAGAATACCATGTATAGTCTTGTTTTGCTTCTTCAAGAAAGGTTACTTTGCTCGAGTTGTTCAATATCTGGAAACATTAAATGTCATTGAAATTTGTATGTGAAGGGATAGTTTGTTTTGTTTGCAGAGTAGAATGCCTATATAGAATAACCTAGGTGCTTATCTGGAGACTTAAAGTGTCTACTTCTAGAACAAACCAGTCCATGCTCTTGTATAGTAATTAAGATCTAAAGTGGGCAGTTTAATCAAAAGGGAATTAATCCCAAAGTATAACAGTTGAAGAGTAACAGGGAGGAGACCATTATTTTCTATCTCCTGACTTTCATTTGTTAAATAATTCCACATCAATCATGCACACTTAGCACTTCAAGTTCTGTGTGGACATCTGCAGTGGAATTTTACCATGCTCTTCCTGTTTTGTGGTTCTAACCTGAATGAGATAAGTAGTAGATGAGAATTATTTCAAATATGCCAAGATCAAAGAATCTCCACATAGCTGGAAGGGACCTCTGGCAGTCATCTGGTCCAAACACCCTGCTGAAGCAGGGCCACCTAGAGCCTGTTGCCAGTTTTTCTATTGTCTGTTGCATGATTTGAAGAACTAGCATGGAGTTGGTGACAGTTATGCTGTCTTTGACAAGTACAAGATTATCCAAAGTTCCTGCCAAATTGGTCTTAGTTTTCCCAGTCCACCTGCTTTATTTCACATCTTACAGAATCACAGGATGGTTCAGGTTGGAAAGGACCTCCAGGGGTCACCTGCTCCAACCTTCTTGCTTGAACAGGGTTACCCAAAGCTGTTTGTCCAGTACCATGTGCAGAGGACTTTTGAACGTCTCTGACAAGGAAGACTCTACAGCTTCTTTGGGCAACCTGTGCTAGTGCTCAGTCACCATCACAGTGGAAAAAGTGTTTCCTAAGTTCAGGCATACACTCCTGTGTCTCAGTTGTGCCTGTTGGCTCTTGTCCTGTCACTGGGCACCACTGAAAAAAGCCTGGCTCTGTCTTCGTTGCACCGTCCCTTCAGGTTCAACATTTATATACATTGATGAAATCCCCCTGAGCCTTCTCTTCTCTGGGCTGAAGAGTCACAGCTCTCACCCTTTTCACGTAGGAGAGATTCTCCAATCCTTAATCATCTGTGAGACCGTTTGCTGGACACTCCAGTATGTCCATGTCTCTGTTGTACTGGTGAGGCCAGAACTGAACACAGTACTCCAGTTGTGGCCTCACCATTGTTGAACAAAGCGGAAGGATCACCTCCCTCGACCTGCTGACAATGCTTTGCTAATGCAGCCATTGGCCTTCTTTGCAGCAAGGGCACATTGCTGGCTCATACTCAACTTTGTGTCCACCAGGACCCCTAGGTCCTTTTCTGCCAAGCTGCTTTCACAGAATGTTAGGGGTTGGAAGGGACCTCAAAAGATCATCTAGTCTAATCTCCCTGCCAGAGCAGGAACACCTAGGTCAGGTCACACAGGAACATGTCCAGGCGGGTTTTGAATGTCTCCAGAGAAGGAGACACCACAGCCTCTCTGGGCAACCTGTGCAGTGCTCTGTTACCCTCACTGTGAAGAAGTTCTTCCTCATATTTATGCAGAACCTCCGATGTTCCAGCTTGCATCTGTTGGCCCCTTGTCCTGTCATTGGATGTCACTGAGAAGAGCCTGGCTCCATCCTCAGGACACTCACCCTTTGCATATTAATAAACATTAATGAGGTCACCCCTCAGTCTCTTCTTCTCCAAGCTAAAGAGACCCAGCTCCCTCAGCCTTTCCTCATAAGGGAGATGTTCCGCTCCCTTAATCATCTTTGTGGCTCTGTGCTGGACTCTCTCAAGCAGTTCCCTGTCCTTCTTGAACTGGGGGGGGGCTGAAGTGCTGGGGTCTGAACCCCAAGCCCTGAATTAAGGTTGACATATGGGTGGTCCCCATGGCCCTTTAAGAGGAGGGGATGAGTTTGCCTTTTGGCTTTCCTCCAAGGTGCAGCCAGCCTTGTAAGGAAAGCCCTTGGGTAAACAAGCCCCAGGTGCCCTGCATTTTGGTAACGAGTGCCAGGTGTCCTGCTTTGGGCATAAAAGCTGGGCCCACTTGCAGGAAGAGTTGGAGAGTCTGTCTGTGAAGTGGATGCACATTGCTGAATTTCCTGTTGGGGAAGGACCTCCTGACTCCTCATGCAACTGGATCCCAGTCAGGTCTGGCACGCACAAACGCGGGCTTTGTGGGGAGGCAACATGGGGTTACCTCTATCATATGTAATCACCTTATTGTCCTGGTTGTCTCCCGTTTTCTCCGTGGGTTACCTTGTGTCTTGGTTTGTTCCATCTATTGCGGGTCATGCTGTGTCATTTCTGGGGTCGCTGGGGTTGATGTCTATTATTTGTGATCTGTCTGACTTATTTGTACCCCCAGCCATCCTCTATATACTGACCCCTTTACGGGAAATAGAATCCACGTACTGGATTGTTTTTCTGCTGCTGGCTGTGTCCTTTGTACTGGGCCTACTAATTGGCAAAACAAAATTGGCGA
The DNA here is from genome assembly GCA_028020825.1 of Podargus strigoides. Lineage (NCBI taxonomy): Eukaryota > Metazoa > Chordata > Aves > Caprimulgiformes > Podargidae > Podargus > Podargus strigoides. The sequence continues at coordinate 62,940,676 of CM051663.1, read as the reverse complement.
CGAGGATGGCCCCGTCTGATGTTCCCGGTTGGGAAGATCCCGTGTACAGTTCGCTGGCTCTTGAATGGGTTAAATTTTGGGGGCCATGTGAACAGTGGGAGAAACGGTTGGCAGAGGCTGAACCGCAGGATGTATTGGAAACTATTCAAAAGTTCTCCAATAAGGCACGGGATGCTGTAACCTTCGGGAGACGGGGATGGATTTTGTTGACAGCGTATAAGAAACAGCACCAGCAGAAAGAACAATTACTGGTAGAATGTTCCCACATGCAAGATCAGATTATGCCTTTAGAAACTTTAAACAAGCTCCTTACTGACAAGCTGGACACTTGCCAAGCTGTGCCTGAGAAGGCTACAGTGCAAGTTGCCCAGTGTAAATGTGGGAAGAGAAGGGGGCAATCTAATAAGAAGGTCCACTCAGAAGTTGTACAGGTGGATGTGTACTGTAACCCTGATGACTCGGATGATGATGTTTGGTACCCTGCGGAGTCCAATGGGGCTGGTGCCTCAGATGACTCTGCAGATGCGAGACCAATCATCAGGAGAAAGATAGAATTTTCCAAAAACCAGCCGCTGGTAAACAGACCCACAATGGAGGATTTTGCACAGCAAGAAGTAAATGATATCCTTGCACGATTTAGTCAGAGACCAGGAGAGCCCCTGCTTGCTTGGATGGTACGTTTGTATGATCAGGGAGCATCAGGGGTTAGCCTGGATAACTTGGACTGTAAAAAGTTCGTAACACTGAGTTTTGACCCTCTTGTGCAGGATGCATTTCGAAATAATGATCAGAGTACCAATCTATTGGCTGCAGCTGCCGAAGGGTGCAAGGCAAAATACCCCCTAGAGAATACCTCGCCAGGATCTGACCGACCGTGGTATACTCTGTGGGATGGTATACAATGGGTAAAGGAAGAAGGAATGAAACTGGCCATTCATGTGGGACATGTTGAGTTATTAATGCAGCTCAGATTGTCTGTGCCCATGAGAAATGCGATCATTAAAACTGCTCCACTGGCATATAAGAATGTTCTTGTGACTCTCCTACTTAGTGAAACAGGGGAATCCCATTAGAGATGTAATTGAGAAAATGCAGCAGCTGGGGGACGTTGGAGACTGGGGCCCCTGGGAGTGTCAGGGGTATTGAGAATTCCGGTGTCAGCGGGGCCCCTGGGAGAGTACAGGGAATCCAGACACCCGACACTGTAAAAATACCGAATATAGGATGTCTTGAGGACAAATGTTTAAAAGTTTGCTAAAAGATGGTGTACCTCTCACTAGGACTGATGGTCTTGATACCAATGAAATATGGAGGATGTATAAACAGAGAGGGTTACAGAAACCCCGTAGCAAGATGCAAAATTATCAGGCATATGATTCGGGAGCTGCTCAGCCTACAGCACCCCCTCTGGAACCTCAGCAGGACCCCGCCTCTGCTCGCAGCAGGCTCTCTGTTGCTCCAGAGAGGAACCATGAGTGGCAGTGGTCCTCTGACCTATATCCCTCACAAGAAACTAGGTGTTATAATTCTTTCTGAAATGTTGGCCAAGCTCCGGTACATTGAGCGAGGGAGGACCGGCAACCTCATGTGGAGCTACAGATATTCTGGAAAAACCGGTCCTCTCGGACAGTAAAAGCCTTAGTGGATACCAGAGCGGAGGCCTCCTTAATCTATGGGAACCCTGAGAAATTCAAAGGGCAATCTGTGATTATTACAGGGCTGGGCGGCAAGCAAATCGAGGCGGTACAAACCCAAATTAATATGAGAATTGGAAACCTTCCGAAACGACAGTGTACAGTCATGATTGTTCCGATTCCAGAGTATATAATCAGAATAGATATTCTGAAGGGACTTACTTTGAATCTCCCTGATGGTCGGTATCAATTTGGGGTAAGGAATTATGTCACTAATCAGGCAATTTTAGTAGGAAAGATAAAGATGCCTCCCGTTCAAATTCCAGCTGCAACTGTCCATGAAACAGTACAGGATTCCAGGCGGGCACGAAGAAATTTCTCAAACGATCAAAGATTTACTGGCTGCAGGAGTTATAAAACCGACTACCACCGTGTGGAATAGTCCAATCTGGCCAGTCAAGAAGGCCGATGGATCCTGGAGAATGACTGTGGATTATAGGGAACTAAACAAGAGCACCCCGCCTCTTGTGGCAGCTGTACCTGATGTGGTCACTTTGATGGAAAGAGTTCAGAGGCATCCTGGCACGTGGTATGCTGTCATTGATTTAGCCAATGCATATGTTACGATCCCAATTGCAGAAGAGCATTGGGATCAATTTGCATTTACATGGCAAGGACGGCAGTACACCTTTACCAGGTTGCCTCAAGGATGGGTGCATAGTCCAACTATTTGTCATAGAATAGTGGCTGAGCACCTGGATGAGGTACAGCTTCCCCCTCATATGCAGATTGTCCACTTTATTGATGATATTCTGATTCAGGGGAGCAATGAGACTGAATTACAACAAATGCTCGAAGTGCTCCTAGTGCATATGAGGCAGAAAGGCTGGGAGATTAATCCAACTAAAATCCAAGGGCCATCTCAGACAATCAAATTTTTGGGAATCCATTGGCAACTGTGGTCATCGAGAGATACTACCTAAAGCTCGGCAGAAGATCCTTGACTTTGCAACACCACAGAATAAGAAAGAGGCGCAGAGATTTATTGGGCTGTTCGGTTTCTGGAGACAACACATTCCCCATCTGGGACAGATTTTGGCCCCATTATACAAGGTGACAGTGTTTCATGTCGACGCTCATAGTAACATAAATTCACTTGAGCGACTTTACAATTCTGTCACCAATAACCGGGCAAAGATTTCCCAAGCCGGACTGGAGTTCCCTCAGGAAGGGGACCATGAAGGCTTGGCGAAATGGGCACACCAAAAATGTGGGCATCTTGGGGAGAAGGCCAGTTATAAGTGGGCCCAAGAGCGTGGCATAGTCATGTCACTGGACATGACCAAAACAATAATTGCCCAATGCCCTGTGTGCCAACACACTCATAAACACCTGGTACCAAATATTGTAAAAGGAGGACTGGGAAGAGGGAAATTGCCAGGACAGATCTGGCAAATGGACTACCATCAACCTAGTTTGTTGTGACATACTGGAAATATGATCGCACCTGATCTTCCAATGAGAAAGACTATGACAGTGAGGCACAGCATCTGTATTTAATGGACTGAGGCTAATTCAAGATAAAGAAAAGATACTTGTACACCTAGGGATGGTATAGAGGCTGTGGTCCACCCATATGTCAAAGAGCCGAATGAAGTGCTGGGGTCTGAACCCCAAGCCCTGAATTAAGGTTGACATATGGGTGGTTCCCATGGCCCTTTAAGAGGAGGGGATGAGTTTGCCTTTTGGCTTTCCTCCAAGGTGCAGCCGGCCTTGTAAGGAAAGCCCTTGGGTAAACAAGCCCCAGGTGCCCTGCATTTTGGTAACGAGTGCCAGGTGTCCTGTTTTGGGGATAAAAGCTGGGCCCACTTGCAGGAAGAGTTGGAGAGTCTGTCTGTGGAGTGGACGCACATTGCAGTTTCCTGTTGGGGAAGGACCTCCTGACTCTTCATGCAACTGGATCCCAGTCAGGCCTGGCACGTACAAACGCGGGCTTTGTGGGGAGGCAACATGGGGTTACCTCTATCATATGTAATCACCTTATTGTCCTGGTTGTCTCCCATTTTCTCCATGGGTTACCTTGTGTCTTGGTTTGTTCCATCTATTGCGGGTCATGCTGTGTCGTTTCTGGGGTCGCTGGGGTTGATGTCTATTATTTGTGATCTGTCTGACTTATTTGTACCCCCAGCGATCCTCTATATACTGACCCCTTTACGGGAAATAGAATCCACGTACTGGATTGTTTTTCTGCTATTGGCTGTGTCCTTTGTACTGGGCCTACTAATTGGCAAAACAGGGGGCCCAGAGCTGGACACAATGTTCCAGATGCAGCCTCTCCCGGGCAGAGTATAGGGGGAAGAGAATCTCTCTTGACCTACTAACCACCCCCTTTCTAATACACCCCAGGATGCCATTGGCCTCCTTGGCCACAAGGGCACATTGCTGGCTTATGGTCGTCCTGCTGTCCACCAGGATCCCCAGGTCCCTTTCCCCTATGCTGCTCTCCAGCAGGTCAGCCCCCAACTTATACTGGCACATGGGGTTGTTCTTCCCCAGATGCAAGACTCTACACTTGCCCTTCTGATATTTCATTAAATTTCTTCCCACCTAGCTCTCCAGCCTGTCTAGGTCTCTCTGAATGGCAGCACAGCCTTCTGGTGTGTCAGCCAGTCCTCCCAATTTTGTGTCATCAGCGAACTTGCTGACAGGGCACTCTATTCCCTCATCCAAATCATTGATGAATATATTGAATAGTACTGGTCCCAGTACCAACCCCTGAGAGACTCCACTAGATACAGGCCTGCAACTAGACTCTGTCCCATTGACCACAACTCTCTGGCTTCTTTTCTTCAGCCAGTTCACAATCCACCTCACTATCTGATCATCCAGACCACACTTCCTTAGTTTAGCTGCAAGGATGCTGTGGGAGACTGTGTCAAACACTTTACTGAAATCAAGATAGACCACATCCACTGCTTTACCATCATATCCACTAGGTTATGTACTCCTAAAGGGCAATCAGGTTGGTTAAGCATGACTCCCCCTTGGTGAAGCCATGTTGACTGCCCTTAATGACCCTCTTATCCTTGATATGATTAGAGAAAGCACCAAGGATAAGTTGTTCTGTCACTTTTACAGGGATGGAGTTCTAGCTGGGTTGACACCCAGTGCTTATTGGTGCATGAGATTGTTCTTCCCCAGGTCAGGACTTTGCACTACTCATTGAACTTCATGAGGCTTATGCTGGCCCATTTCTCTAGCCTGATGAGGTCCCTCTGGATGGCAGCACGACCTGTCTGGCATATCAGCCACTCCCAGTTTGGTGTAATCTGCAAACTCTGTCCCATCATCCAGCTCATTAATGAAGATGTTAAATAGGACTTTTGACTGCTGGGATACACTGCTAGCCACTGACCTACAACTAGACTTTGTGCCCAGCCATTCGGACAGTTTTCAGTTCACCTCACTGTATGCACATCCAGACCATGTACATCAGCAGCTGTTCCGTGAGAGTTTTATGGGAGACAGTGTCAAAACCCTGCTGAACTCCCAAGTTCCATTGCTGTCCCCCCATCTAGCAGGCCAGGCACTTCATCACAGAAATTTATCAAATTGGTCAAGCATGACTTCCCCTTGGTGAAGTTGACTACTCTGGATGATTTTCTTGTCCTTAATGTGCATGCAGTGGTTTCCAGGATTAGCAGTTCTATCGCCTTACCAGAGCTCAAGGTGAGGCTGACCAGCCTATAGTACTCTGGGTCCTCCTTCTTGCTGTTCTTGAAGATGGGGGGCATAGGCCTTTCTCCAGTCTTCAGGTGCTTTTCCCAGTTGCCGTGTTTGATCAACAGTTATCAAAACTGGCCTTGCAATGACAGCTACCATCTTCCTTAGCACTCAGGGAAACATCCCATCAGGGTCCCTGGGCTTATGTATGTCCAGTTTGCATAAGTATTTCCTCAACTGGTGCTTTTCCACAAAGGGTACATCTTGCTCCAGCCCTTCCTCCTGGTCCTTAGGACCTGAGATTCCTATCTCAGAAGATACCAGCTAACACGACTTCCAAATTCAAATTCAAATGGCTGTGAGAAGTGTCACTAGTTAATTTTGGTACAAGTATGAGAGTGTTCAACAGGAGCCTGTTACAGAGCTGCTGGGCTTCCATTGTTTGTTCTTTGTATTGTACAAATGATCCTAATACCTCCTCATACCATAGTGCTGCATTTGGACCAAAATATTTCACATGATAACTGTAAATGCTGACCACCTCTTCACAGTTTATGCTACAATAACTCTGTCTTTAGAGACATTTAAAACCCATCTGGATGTGTTCCTGTGTGATCTACTCTAGGATCCTGCTCTAGCAAGTGGGGGTTGGACTAGGTGATCTTTGGAGGTCCCTTCCAACCTCTGCCATTCTGTGATTCTTTGATTCTAAGTGCCTTTTTTCTTCATTTGCTTCTAAAGAGAAGAGATTTGTGTTTTGCCACTTAAGGTACTTCACTTTCTCACGTATATGTTCAGAAATGCTCTAAGCTTTTTTACTTTCCTCCCCTAATTTAGTCCAGAAAATATATTTTTGTAAAAGCAAATGTCATGGTGCATTTGAATTTTGATGCAGGAAGACTTAGTTCCTACTGAGACCATAAGTTTACTTAAAACAAGAGAGACATAAAAATTTACAGATCCATTATTTAAATAATGCATTATGACAGTAGTGCCTGATGGAAACAATGAGCATAAATTGAAATGAGATTTAGCGTAGTGTCTACATTTAGTCTGTATCTGGGGCTAAACTGTGGCAGTCGCTCTATCATCCAATGACCCCTCCCTGGCTGAGAAGGGAAATTGGGGGAAAAAGGGAGTATCCCCCTGGGTTGAAATAGAAATTGATTTAATGACATAACAAAACTAATACAAATACCAACATGAAGTGTACAAGTTTATACTCAGCCTGGTCCCTTGCAGCAGCAGAAGACCAAGAGAGAGGAGCCTCCCCAGGAAGAGGAACACCCCACCCCTAGTGAACTCTCTCCTTTTATACTGAGCTTGATGTCAGTGGTGTGGGATACACCTGTGAGTCACCTTGGGGCATCTGCCCTGACTAAAACTCCCATCTGACTGGGGGCTACTCATGGCCTGCCTGCCATGGCTGGCCCATGGGGCTGCTCCTGGGAAACCAGGACAGCTGGATATAAGGATAAATTGAGGACAGTGAGGCAGTGGCACAGGGTGCATGGGGAGGTTGCACAGTCTCTCTTCATCCCTGGACTTTTTCAAGCCCCAGCTAGACAAAATCCTGAGCAATCTGGTCTGATCTCAGAGTTGACTGAGCTTTGAGAAGGGTGTTGAACTGGAGACCTGAGGGCCTTTTTAACTTCAGTTACCCTGACATTCTGTCAAATGTATTTCATATACTTTGTATTTTTAAATAAAGTACTTCAGAGTTCAGAATATTTTACTTTGTTTAACTTTTCAGGTGCCAGGTGCACCAACTGGAAGATCCTGCCTCTGTCTACAGTGAATTAATGGATCTAATTGTAAAACTTGGCAGTCATGGTTTGATTCATGGTGATTTCAATGAATTTAATCTCATATTGGATAATGATGACCATGTCACTATGATTGATTTCCCTCAGATGATATCAACATCACATGCAAATGCTGAATGGTAGGTTCAAATTTGAAGATGTTTTCAAAGTAAATCTGACAAGTGCTGATGACAGCTAATAGTCAACCATGAGTTGTTTCTGATTCTTTCTAGCATTATTTTCATGCAGCAAAAATAACTTTCCAAACATAGTCTAATTTATGAATTAGTAGAAATGTCACTTTAGAATAAATATGTAATTAATTGCTTCTTAGAGAGAATGATGTTCAGTTAAGAAATGCGTAGAAATAAACTACATGCAGTTTGTCTCCCTCACCTTTTGTCTTGGGATCGCTAATAGAAATTTAGGGTGCAAGTTTGTTATTGCAATAGACGACATTACTTTGATTTTGTGTTTGTCCAATTCTGTATTTTTTTACAGGTATTTTGACAGAGATGTTAACTGTATTAAGGAGTTCTTTAAGAAACGCTTCAACTACGAGAGTGAGCTCTTCCCAGAATTCAAAGACATCAGGTCAAAACTGCCAGATGAATTTGAGTTCTGTTTATCGTATTTATGTTGGTTTTGTGAGGAAAAATGAGTGCCTGTGAGAGATGCTTATGGGTGACAGGAAAAAAAAAGTAGGCCTGGCTATGCAATGTAAATTATATTTTTGTCATTCCTATTGTGTTTTCTTCAACGAAAGTTACTGTAAGTGGTTTCCAAAAGCTTAAGTATGCTTTAAAATCTTCTGCTGTGTCCTTTCTTCTTGCAGTTAAGGAAGCGAGGTCAATCCAAAAGCTTGATCCAAACAGTAAACAGAAGTGTTAACAGTGATGCATCATCAGTTTCTTCCGCCTCTCAAAGCCTGTTTGACAGTTCTAGTATATTGAGGATTAATCTGAATTTCAATTTTATTTTTTAAATGCTAGTAAATATGGTGACTGCCTCTTCGAACATTATTGTGTTGACAGTTTTCTTCCTGGTGTCTTTTGTCCCTTTTGAAAAGTAAAATGATTTTTCACTTACTGTAAGACTGAACCTATTGCAATGAAAAAGTTTTTATTTCATTCTGAATGCTTTTCCAAAGGGGTACCATGCTTGAGTCAGTCTCTGTGTGTCAGTGTACCCTTTATTCTTCTGTTTGCTTAAGCATGATTTGAACTTAAACCGAAATTGTATTCCTGCTAAAATAAGATAATTTCCTGTGAGAAAATAAATAAGCAAATAAGTGCTGGTTTTGGAGATGGGAGTCATCTATAGAAGTTTGCTTCTCTCAGATCACATTCTGTTAAAGCCTTACCTAAAGCTCAGCACTGTCACATGTGGCATGTGTGTTTTAACAGAGTATAATCCTTTTTTTTTGATAGTATGGGTAATTACAGTCTAATATTTTTAATCCAAAATGTAGCTTGATGATTTAACATATTAAAAGGAAACATACTTTTACTTCTTTCACAGGAGAGAGTGTTCTCTTGATAGAGCAATTGCTGCCAGTGGCTATACAAAAGTAATGCAGGAAGATGGTGAACTGCTGTACCCACCAGGTTCTGGTGAGAATGATAGTACAACAGATGTGCCAGAATTTGTAGAAGATGCTGAGAATAAGCTCAACTTCTTCAGCAAAGATACAGAAAACAATGCAGCCTTTATATATGAAGTGGGTGATTTGTCTGAAAGCAGTACCTCTGACAAGTTTATGTATAGCCATGAAGAGAGTGATACAACTGAAAGTAGTGAAAATACACAAAGGCTGAATATGTCAAAGTTGAGTTCAGCCTTAGAAGTTGAAGGGCAAGCTGTGCTTTGGAAGTCTGGTGAAGATTCAGAGAGTTCTGCAATGGATGCTTTTGAGAGCAAAAGCATAACTGAAAATGCTGCTGAAGTCAAAAATCAGACAGATCAAGGAAGGTGCTGTAATGATAAGGAGAATGGAGAAAAATGTCCTGATCTGATTGAATTGTCAACTTCAAATGAGAAATTCAGGTATTACAGGTAAAGATTCATATTTACTCTCTAGGAGTGTGGTTCCTCCCCTCCCCCAATAAATGTAAATCTTTCAAGTACCTCAAAAAGGACTTCAGCTACCCTTGTTTAAATTGAAGACTAAAAATTCAATTGATTTTTAAAACATTGCAGTGATTATCTTTCTTGTTGGTCCAAAGACAGTTAACCTTTTGGTTGGTGCTACATACATAATGCTTCGTACATAGTGCTTCATATGTAATGTGCCACAGATCCGTTGTCTAGCTGTGTAGTAGTATCTAATGGGAGAGCAGGTCTTGGGTTTAATTCATAGACCAACCTATTTTCTATGGTGGACTTTTTTTTTTTCCTTTTTTTCTATTTCAGTTAGTATTGGTAGTGAAAGAGTTCTTGATATTAAAATACTGTTTCTAAATAACTTTTATGAACAAGTTTGTAATTTGAATGCTCTGTCTCAAAGCCAAATTATTCTGCTGTTCACTCAGCTGAGGTTAGCAAGAAGAAGCTCCTTGGAATGTATTATTCAAATATATTGTACTGTGTGGTGGTCTAGCTTCTAATTCCTTCCTGACGTACTTAGAAATTCTTGCTTACCCTCTGGCTAGCCTCTTGTACATGAAATTTTAACTTTGATTTTGCCAGCCCAAGTGCTTGTATGCACATACCAAGCTCCTACTCCCTCCTAATCTGCTTGCCTTTTGTAGTGAAATGACTTGTCAAGACATTGTGCAGAATCAGAATTTTTTTTTTAGTGTTCTGAAGCTTCTGTTCTTGTGCTTGGTTTGCATGTGGCTATTGTGCAACAAATTTGTCCTTTTGTAAAATGCCTGTTTTGAACAACTAGTGTTAATATGAGGCACTGGTTCAGGTTCCCAAGGAAGCTGTGGATGCTACATCCCTGGCAGTGTTCAAAGCCAGGCTGGATGGAGCCTTGAGCAACCTGATTTAGTGGGAGTTGTCCCTGCCATGGCAGGGGGGTTGGAACGAGATGATCTTTGAGGACCTTTCCAACCCAAACCATTCTATGAATATTTAAAATGTGAGTGTTCTGTAGTGCTTGTAGTTTTGTAGGGAGCTTTTGGGTTATATTTCAAGAAGTTTAAACTAAACATGATTGCTGCAAGGGATAATAAGAGTTTTTACAAATATATTAACAATAAAAAAAAACAAACAGGGAGAATCACCATCCTTTATTAGATGCGAGGGTGAACATTGTTGCCAAGGATGAGGAAAAGGCTGAGGTGCTTAATGCCTTCTTTGCCTCAGTCTTTAACAGTCAGACCAGCTCGCCTCATGGTATTCAATTCCCTGAGCTGGAAGATTGGGATGGAGATCAGAATAAACCCCCCATAATCCAGGAAATAGTAGTGAAGGACCTGCTAAGTCAATTAGATACCCATAAGTCTATGGGGCCAGATGAGATCCACCCAAGAGTGCTGAGGGAGCTGGCAGAGGAACTTGCTGAGCCACTCTCCATCATCTCTCAGCAGTCCTGGTTATTGGGTGAGGTCCTGGATGAGTGGAGACTTGCCAATGTGATGCCCATCTACAAGAAGGGCACGAAGGAGGATCTGTGGAACTACAGGCCTGTCAGCCTGACCTGGGTACCGGGGAAGATTAGGGAGTGGTTCATCTTGGGGGTGATCATGCGGCAAGTGCAGGACAACAGGGGGATCAGGTCCAGACAGCATGGGTTCATGAAGGGCAAGTCCTGTTTAACCAGCCTGATCTATGATCAGGTGACCCGCCTAGTGGATGAGGGAAAAGTGGTGGATGTTGTCTACCTGGACTTCAGTAAGGCATTTGACACTGTTTCCCACAGCATTCTGCTGCAGAAGCTGGCGGCTCATGGTCTAAACAGGTGGACTCTTCACTGAGTTAAAAACTGGCTGGATGGCCGAGCCCAGAGAGTTGTGGTGAATGGAGTTCAATCCAGATGGAGACCAATCACAAGAGGTGTCCCTCAGGGCTCGATTTTGGGGCCAGTTTCGTTTAATGTTTTTATCAATGACCTGGATGAGGGGATCGAATGCACCCTCAGTAAATTTGCAGATGACATGAAATTAAGTGGGAGTGTCGATCTGCCTGAGGGTAGGGAGGCTCTGCAGTGGGATTTGGACAGGCTGGAGGGATGGACTGAGGCCAATTGTATGAGGTTCAACAAAGGCAAGTGCTGGATCCTGCACTTCAGTCACAACAACCCCATGCAATGCTACAGGCTTGGGGAAGAGTGGCTGGAAAGCTGCCTGGCAGAAAAGGACCTGGGGGTGTTGGTTGACAGCCGACTGAACACGAGCCAGCAGTGTGCCCAGGTGGCCAAGAAGGCCAACAGCATCCTGGCCTGTATCAGAAACAGTGTGACCAGCAGGAGTAGGGAGGTGATCGTGCCCCTGTACTCAGCACTCGTGAGACCACACCTTGAGTACTGTGTCCAGTTCTGGGCACCACAGTATAAGAAGGACATTGAGGTGCTGGAGTGAGTCCTGAGAAGGGCAACAAGGCTGGTGAGAGGTCTGGAAAACATGCCTTGTGAAGACCAGCTGAGGGAACTGGGGTTGTTTAGTCTGGAGGAGACTGAGAGGAGACCTCATTGCTCTCTACAGCTATCTAAAAGGAGGGTGTAGTGAGGGTGGTGTTGGTCTCTTCTCCCAAATGACTAATGATAGGATGAGAGGAAATGGCCTCAAGTTGCATCAGGGGAGGTTTAGATTGGATATTAGGAAGAAGTTCTTTACTGAGAGGTTGGTTAGGCACTGGAACAGGCTGCCCAGGGATGTGGTGGAGTCGCCGTCCCTGGGGGTGTTCAAAAAACGGGTTGATGAGACACTTGAGGGCATGGTCTGATCATCTAGTGGTTAGGGAGATGATGGGATAAAGGTTGGACTTGATGATCCTGGAGGTCCTTTCCAACCATGGTGATTCTATGATGCTTAAACAGGCAAAGGATGTTTATCTTGCTAGTGGAGTTAAAATATGTTTTATGTATTTTAGAAATGAAGAGGCTATCGTTCATATTGCTGAGCACAGACCAAGGACTGAAAGTATCACATCAGTCAGAAGTGTCGGGAACTGTTCAACCATTCCAGCGGTAAATATTGTTGTTGTTAGGTTATAGTCTAGTTTACTCTCAGACCATGTTAAATTGCACATAGCTGTTAGTACGTATTTGTAAAAATGTTACCTGGCGTTAATTATCTTTAAAAAGACTGCTACTATGTACCTCTCTGGTTTACATTTCCATGTCCACAGAAAAATAGGACTGATACTTCTGTAATCATTTACAGAGAATGATTTCCAGTACTTTTCTTCATGTATTGCTCTTTGTTCTTTTACCAAGGCTCTACATCAGCATTAACAACTCTCATTTAGACAGTAACAGGCTAATGTATGCTCATGCACTAACCTATCATCAGTTCATTTGTTTATTTTCAAAGTGGATGCTTGAGTCAAGATTTAATTTGACCTTTTTCAGCTGTTATCTTAGAGATTTCTTCACAGTTTTTTCTGAAACACTTACATGAACTCACTTCAACAGCAGTTTCTTCGGCAGTATGAATTTATTTGACTTTCTGCATTATATAAATCAGAACATTTTACAGCAGAATTTAATGTCTTTTTTGTTGGGTTTTTTTTTCAGTCATGGGCTATACACTAGTCAGTATGGCTACTCCTGTCATATTTTTAAAAGTGCATTTTACTTTTATAGGGAAGAAGGTCCAATGTTCTTTATTCATATAAAGTATTATTGTACAAAACAGGAAGAAACTTCTTTCAGCTGGCAGCTTATCCATGAGGTATTTTTTTCACTGGATCAAACTATTTACTGGCCATTGTAAATATGGGTACCTATGTTCAGTCTCATTTTCATTTTCAGTGAGGAGCAGAAGCTCTGAAAAATCTAGTTTGGGGAACATGTTAGTGTAGTTTCATCTCTTTCATGACATGTACAATAAGTAAATATGTAGTTCTTCAATTTGTGTCTTTTCAAAGTATTTCTATTGCCTAATTAGAGGATTAGTCCTAGAAATACTATATCTGAAACCTCTAGTGCTAGCAAGAGTGATTATATTTTATTTTTTTTTAGTTAGACTTGATCTTTCTCATTTACAGTCTTTTCAGTCTGCTACATGCTGCTTCATTACTTTTCTAACAAAGACTTTGCTACTGTCCTCCTAAGTGATGTGTTATTCTGTGAAGAACCCCTGTTTTACACAAGGTGCCTGTCAATGGCTGTAATATTCATGGCATAGTTAGCTGCTTTACTCTTTCATGTCTGGGTATGGTTTTTTTTAAGTATTTTAAAGATATACCAATAACCAATAAAGTTACATGTGTAAATAAGTGTTAAGGAACAGCACGTTTGCATCTTGTCTAAGACATTTTTTAGAGGACTTCATGTGAAGAAAGAAAAAAAAAAACAACTTTCATCTTCATCGTCACAGTTCTTATTCTAAGGTGGTAGCAGTGGTTGTTATGTAGCTATAGAAATGTTTGTGGGTATTTAGTAGATGTATGTTTATTTTGTAGGCAGACACATAAACCATGTTAAAAATATGCAAACGGCATGTACATACCTAATTTTCTGTTCTAAATGAAAGATAAAAGCACTTTTAACAGGAAACCTTTCAAGAGATTCAGCTACTTTTTCCTGCACCAATTTACGTTACATAATGCTTTCACTTATATGCTTTTTTTTCTGAGTAAAGTAACGTTTCTGATCATTGCTGCTGACAGTTCAAATTAGTTGTAATCATTTTTATTTCAGGAGTATTTTTAAAGGGAATCTACAGTTTTTATTTCCAAAGAGCTCATGGTTAAATACTGAGTGCATCTAAGTACCTAAGGCAGGAAGGACACATCACATGCAACTGTTTTTTATCCACGTTTCAACAGTCAGCCTGCGTGCAACATAATTTAGGAAACTGTTGTTGGGGTGGCTCCCTAATTATTACAGGACTTGTGCTGATATCAGGACTGAGTAATTTAATTCATTGACTACTTTCAATTTTGTTACTTTAGTTGTAATAGTCACAGCAATCCTTAAAGAGTATAACTTGCCAAAATTATGCTTCCTGGTTTCTGATTTACACCCTACCAACATAATTGGTATGCTACAGTAAAGTTGAGTTGATAGTACAGTCAGCAAAGTGCAACAAGGCAACTGAAACTGGGGTACATGTAAAGGAAATGTAATTAGATTTTTCCTCTTGTCCAGTTATTTGGACAGCAGCAGATCTGTTATTAAGGGCAGATCTATTCCTTGATTTGTTTTTTTTAAATGCTTTATTATTTAGAATAAAAATAAGACACTCCTTTGGGATTTCCAACAAGAAACGATTCCATCATGATGAAATAGTTAGTTAGAAAGTTGAAAATAATTTTATTTCTGTCTTTCTTCCAAGATAAGATGTGCAAGTATGCACTCAATATCAGTGCAGCAGTTTGAACTGGGATCGCTTTCCAAATGAAAAAATTGCCACAGTCTGCTAAAACATGGCTTCATTTTTATTATGGATAGCTATTGGCATCATAATGGAGAGCAGAACTTAGAGTGAAAACATACCTGTAAATAACAGATTAAACTTCATAAAACTACTCAAGTTTTATGGAAATAATGATTACTGCTTCCGTACTTCAGCTGTAGAGGAGCGAGATAGTCCTGAGCTTGTGGATCTTCATTGGAGAGTGCTTCACAGCAAGGGAAAACTGGAGCAGGAATTGTAAATCACTCCTGACTGCCTTTCATCTTAGCCACGCTTGTGGTAAAGCGTTGTTTCCCATTAGAATTGTATTCAGATCTTAGTAATGCAAACTTCAGGAAAACCATTGTGCTAAAAAAAAAATAAGCACGAACCAAATAATTAATGCAGGATGCAAAATGTTGTATTGATTTTATTTTTTTTTTAAACTTGAGACATTAGTCAGTTCTTCAAGCATAGCATATTAGCAGCTTTTCCATTTTTCTAAAAGGCTTGTGCTTTGCACTGAGGGGTGCTGGTTGTCTATGATCCCTGTAAGAAAGACACTTTAACTCCATGAGGTATGATTTAAAATGCTATTTATTATAGCTAGGAGTATCAGAAGAGAATAGCATAGATAATCCCACACCCCTTTAGATGCTTGGAGCCCTAAGGGCTCCAAGGGCATTGAACAGGATTCCAGCATACATGCAGCATGCCATGTAGACCTTGTCCATAGCAGAGAATCATTTTTTTTCAGTCAGTCAAGCTATTTTGTGATTTTCTTACAAGGAAACAACTCTGTTTATCATTTCTACAGTCAAGCTGAACTGATGTTCACATGAGAACTTCTTAGTGCACTTTTAGATCAAGTCAGGACCATGCAGGAGGCCTAATTGCCAATACTGAGTGGGAGCTGGCTTAGTTTATTCTGTTGCCAACAGATTTGTGCAGCACAACACAGGCCTGAACACAATCCTGTGTGTGCAGCTTAGTGCAACACAGCACAGACCTGGGTCTTACTCCTATTAGCTGTTGTGTAGATCTCTAGCTTCTTGATCTTCCAGTTAGGTTCATGCATGTTCATGTTGGTACTGAAAATACGGTATTGTTGTGCCTTGTCTTAGTACTAAGTGATCTTTAAAAGTTCTGATAATGAATTGTTTGTTTACTTGTAGGAACTGGTGAAACAGAAGATAAAACGTCAACTGACCAAACAGCAAAAGTCTGCTCTGAGGCAACGGCTGCGAAAAGGAGAGGCAAATGATTATACTAAACAACGTCGAGAAAACATGCACAACATTAAGTCAAGCTTGGATGCAGCTAATTTCTGGGGATAATTTTTTAAAGCTCCTGTAGAACATGAGAAAACTCACAATGTATGAAGTTGAAAGAATTATGCTAATAACCAATAATGCTTTTATATAATGGAGCAGTCTCTTCTATACAACCAAATGTGTTTCTGGAAATTAATAAACTTCATTCTGGTTCCTGTGGTTTTGATTCGGGGGGGGTGGGGTGGTGGGGGGTGGTGGTTTTGTTTCTGGTTAAAACCATTGACTAATTTAAATTGAATCAGTAGTACTGGCTAAGATCATTTAACTAAGTAATTTCCAACACCAACTCAGATACTGAATCATATCTCAGAGACCTCTCTCGGACACCTCGGAGAACAAGGACCTGAACTTGACATTGACAGCTGACACACAGGGCTGTTTGCATTCCCCTGGGACTAGAGAGCATTTCTGGATAGTGGTAGCTCCATGTCACTGCAGAACCATGTCCAGTGGTCACTGCCCAGTGGGTGAATGTCCTTGCTCCTCCAAGTGAGGGCTGCCCAATCTACATGGTGACACTCAGGGGAAAAGTCAGCATAGCTCAACCAGTTGTAGGAGGTGGCCTTGCTTTCCAAAACTCACGTGATGAGTGGCAAAGTCCCCCTCCATTGCTAGATGGGACTGTCAGAGGATCTTGCATGGCATCAGCCTGCAAGAACCAGGCTGCACTTGGACAGCAGCCCCACATTGGAAAGGGCCACTAGTGAGCTGCCACCCACCACCAGCAGCCAGAGCTGGTACCCTCTGCCCTTCCAGGCAGTCTGCCCCATGTGGCATGTTTCCTCCCAGTGCTGCCAGTGAAGATGTGCTAGCATTCCCATTGGCTCCCCAACCCTCTCCACTCCCTGAGTGGCACTGTAGGACCAGGCTGCCCAGGGAGGTGGTGGAGTTGCCATCCCTGGAGGTGTTTAAAAAATGAGTAGATGAAGCACTTGAGGCTATGGTCTAGTGGTTAGGGAGATGTTGGGGTAAAGGTTGGACTTGATGATCCTGGAGGTCCTTTCCAACCATAGTGCTTCTATGATTCTATGATTCTAAGCCAGGTTGGATGGAGCCTTGAGCAACGTGATCTAGTGGAAGGTGTCCCTGCCATGGCAGGGGGGTTGGAACTAGATGATCTTTGAGGTCCCTGCCAACCCAAACCATTCTATGATTCTATGATCTTGTTAATTAATTGTACTCTGTTTATTTAGCTTAAGAATCTTCTACTGTGCAGAGGATTCCTCTTAAGTGGGAAGGAGGGGAAAATTTTTGCAATTCCATCACATTCAGATGGAAAATGTCCCCCTTGTGTTATAAACAGATTTGTGTTTGGTTTAATTAAAAATTACAAATATGAACCTGATAGCAGTTAGTACTTTAAAATTTCTTTTGTATACATACAAACATGAGCAATCCATATGATGAATATACATTCTTTGAAGCCAGCAATTCTCATTTATTTTTTCCTTCACTCCAAGATCTCATGTATAAATCTTTCCCAGAAAAATACATAATAATAACAGTGTTGTAGTGACCTGGCAAACACTTAGATTTGTAATGTGCCCACACAGTTACCAATAAATTTAATTCCTTTATATCTAATAATTTGCATCCAGTGATGAGGGTTCTGGAACTTCTCTTTTCAAAAATACTATCATGACTGATACTATACTATATCCTTGGGGTTTGAAGAGCTAGAAGAAAAACAAGTATCTTGATTTTAATTTATTTTTTTAAAGCTAGATACATCTAGTAATAAAATTAAGTGGCATTTATATTTAAAAACACACAATAAACTGAAGGAGAGAAGCATTTGTGGACACTGAAGAAAGAGAGAGCAGTTTAAATTTTTCATTGTTCTTTTTTTAACCTCATATCCACTTGTATCTGTACTTGAATCATAAAACCATAGAATTATTCATAGAATCATTAAGGTTGGAATGGACCTCCATGATCATCAAGTCCAACTGTCAACCATGCTGACTAAACTGTCTCCTGAAGTGTCATGCCTAGCCATTTTTTTAACAACTCCAGGGATGGGGACAACACCATATATATTGAGATGTGAGGTTGAGCCCTCCTTGGGAAGGTCTACTTGGTAAAGTTTAAATTATCAATCAATAATTTGGGAAATCTTAAATTTTCTTCTTGGTTTAGTAAAATAAATTCGGACCTTTGGCCTTGACCTTTGGTTTTCTGCTTGCTTGTTTGATACTATCTGTTCTTTGCCCTGTGTACCTGATATACCCAATACCTTATTTGGGTTTTAGCCTGAAGAACTGCAGTCTTTATCCTGTCTTGCAGCACACTCTTGCTTTTGTAGTTTTAAATTTTTGTCTTCTCTCTGGAAAAATATAAAAGCTAGTCTTAGCCAGCAGCTTTATATGATCAATTAAAATGCCTCCTGTAGTTGATAAGCTCGAAGGCCACCTCCCCCCAAGCCCATATCACCTCTATAGAGGTAGAGTGGCCTGGGTGTTGGAACACTGGGCATATGACATACTGTAATCTACCAGGGAGAAACTGTCTTTTGCAGAGCAGCTTCATGTTCACAAGAACTGGTCCTCATGGGGGATTTCAGCCACCCTGGTATCTGTTGGAAGGACAATGCAGCTGGGCACCAGCAATCTAAGAGGTTCCTGGAATGTATTGAAGATAACTTCCTCCTTCAAGTGGTAGTGGACACGGAAGTGGAGTGAGTACTCTTAAGTTCACACAATGTGTAAACTTCACTGTGACCTTTGATGAGTTGAGATATTTCGGGAATTTCACTGCTTTGGAAAAAATAGGCTTAATAAAGATATATTAAGCTGTAACTTTAAATATTAGTTCATAGAATCATAGAATGGTTTGGGTTGGAAAGGACATCAAAATCATATAGTTCCACCCCCCTGCCATGGGTAGGAACACCTCCCACCAGACCAGGTTGTTCAAAGCACACTCTAACCTGGCCTTAAACATTTCCAGGGAGGGGGCAGCCACAGCTTCCCTCGGCAGCCTGTGCCAGTGCCTCACCACCCTCACAGTAAAGAATTTCTTCCTAACATCTCGTCTATATCTACCCTCTTCCAGTTTAAAGCCATTACCCCTCATCCTATCACTACATGCCCTTGTAAAAAGTCCCTCTCCAGCTTTCTTCTAGGCCCCTTCAGGTACTCTTCTTCAGGCTGAACAACCCCAACACCCTCAGCCTGTCTTCATAGGAGAGGTGCTCCTGCCCTCTGATCATCTTTGCGGCCCTCCTCTGGACCCAATCCAACAGCTTGATGTCATTCTTGTGTTGGGTGCCCCAGAACTGGATGCAGTACTCCAGGTGAGGTCTCATGAAAGCAGAGTAGAGGGGGAACATCACCGCCTTCGACCTGCTGGCTACACTTCTTATGATGCAGCCCAGAATACAGTTGGCCTCCTGGGCTGCAAGCGCGCATTGCCAGCTCATGTTTCATTTTTCATCAACAGACACCCCCAAGTTCTCCTCAGAGCTGCTCTCTATCCATTCGCCACCCAGCCTGTACATGTGCTTGGGATTGCCCCAGCCCAGGTGCAGGACCTTGCACTTGGCCTTGTTGAACTTCATGAGGTTGGCATGGGCCCACCTCTCCAGCCTGTCCAGGTCCCTCTGGATGGCATCCCTTCCCTCCAGCTTGGTATCATCTGCCAACTTGCTGAGCGTGCATTCCATCCCACTGTCCATGTTGCCAACAAAGATGTTAAACAACACGGGTCCTAGTACCAATCCCTGAGAAATGCCACCCATCACTGGTCTCCATGTAGATGTTGAGCCATTGGCCGCCACTCTCTGAGTGCAACCATGCAGCCAATTCCCTATCCAATGAATGGTCCATCCATCAAATCCATGCATTTCCAATTTAGTCACCAGGATGTCATGCAGGACAGTGTCGAACACTTTGCACAAGTCCAGGTAGATGATGTTGGTTGCTCTTCCCTTATCCACCAACATTGTAACTCCATCATAGAAGGCCACCAAATTTGTCAGGCATGATTTGCCCTTGGTGAAGCCATGTTGGTTACTTCAATCACCTCATCTTCATTTTCCATATGTCTTAGCAGAGCTTCCTGGAGGATCTGCTCCATGATCTTGCTGGGCACAGAGGTGAGACTGACTGGCCTATAGTTTTCTGGGTCTTCCTTTTTTCCCTTCTTGAAAACAGGGGTTATGTTTGCCCTTTTCCAGTCAGCAGGAACTTCACCAGACTGCCATGACCTTACAAATATAATGGAAAGCAGCTTGGCAACTTCATCCTCCAGTTCCCTTAGTACCCTTGGATGGATCCCATCAGGTCCCATGGATTTGTATACCTTCAGGTTCTTTACATGGTCTCAAACCTGATCTTCACTTACAGTGGGCAGATCTTCCTTCTCCTGGTTCCTACTTTTGCCTTCTGCAACTTGGGTGGTGTGGCTGGAGCCCTCGCCGGTGAGGACTGAGGCAAAGACGTTACTGAGTACCTCAGCCTTCTCTGTATCCCTTTTGACCAGGTCTCCTGTTTCCTTCTGGAGAGAGCCCTCATCTTCCCTAGCTTTCCTTTTGTCACCAATATACCTGTAGAAGTTTTCCTTGCTCCCCTTTATGTCCTTGGCTGGATTTAACTCAGTCTGGGCTTTAGCTTTCCTAACCTGATCCCTGGCTGCTCGGACAACTTCTTTGTAATCCTCCGTTAGCTTGCTTTTGCTTCCACTGCTTAAGGACATTCTTTTTGCACCCAAGTAAGTCCAGGAGCTCTCTGTTCATTCACGCAAGCCTCCTGGCATTCTTTCCTGCCTTCCTCTTTCTTGGGATGCACTGCTCCTGGGCTTGGAGGAGATGGCCCTTGAATATTGACCAGCTTTCTTGGGCCCCTCTTCCCTCCAGGGATTTTCCTCATGTTATCTTGCCAATTAGATCCCAAAGTCTGCTCCCTTGAAGTCCAGAGTAGTGAGCTTGCTATGCACCCTCTTAGATATCCTAAGGATTATGAACTCTACCATTTAATGGTCACTGGAGCCAAGGCTGTCCTTTAGCTTCATGTTACTCGCCAGTGCCTCCTTGTTGTTGAGGACAAGCTATTAAGACATAGAAGTAATTAACTAACTGGCTTGTATTTGCATGCATATCACAAACTATAATAGTAGTTTAACTCTGTACTACCTGTCTAACATAGTGTTGTTGGCTGGTTTTTAAGTTTGCATTTCAGAAGATGATTGTTTCAGAATTTTTTCTTAGGATACTTAATTACATTCTTAGTAACATCTCGTGGTAAAAGCTTTACTACTTGACAGCCTTGGAAAATTTTATGACACTTCCCTTTAATTTTGTGGTAGTTCGTTCTGTCCACTTTTTTAACCAGTGTTTCTGTAAAACTCTAAGGAATCAAAGTCTTAATGCTTATGTTTCCACAGATTCAACTTGATATGCTGCTTCTTAAGCGTAAGATGTTTTCCTACAAGTAATGAACTGGGCGGGGAGGAGGTGGTGTTTTTTCTCTTCTATCAGACTTGAGCATAAATGAATATTTTTTTTAAAAGCAAGCCAAAACCGTTCATTTAGTTATTCTCTATACATAGTTTTTCCATCTTACAAGCTCTATGTATCTGTCCCTTATGAAACATTAATTCCAAAGTGCTTTTGAGTAAGTGCTGCCTAATAAACTGGTCTGATGCATCCTTTGAAACAAATGGAGTTGAATGTGACCTGCGTATCAAGAAAACACATGTTTAAATTTGACTTTGTGATTTAAGTATGGCTATACACAAAATGAAGTGCTATTTCATTAGTAAAGGTTTACAAAACCTACCCCCAGTTTCACAGATTTCACATGATGGTGGCTAGAAAACAGAACCCAGAATTCTTTTCTATAAATTCAACAAAAAATATTTTAATTCCTTGGTTTTTATGGTTTCCTCTGGAGATGAATGAGATCTCTTAATTTTGTGCCCCCAAAATCCAGTCCTACTTAAACTGTTAAATTAGCAGTGTTCTGGCTGTCATTTCAAGATAAATCAATCAGTTGTGTAATGTGCAAAAAATGCTGGAATAATGTTTGAATTTTTTTTTAAGGAACTTTTTTCCCTTAACATTCAAATCTAATTGTAATCTATTGTGGGACCTAAGGCACAGTGTATGGGGATTTATTTAATCTCCATTCATTTGTCAACAGCTATGTTAGATTTAATAAAATCGGCCTCATACAACCAACAGTTTCCTTCTAACTTGCTGTGGAAGAAATAGAGTAGAATAAATAGCTAGTAATGGACCTCAGGGGAAAGCCTGTGTACTTCTGTATTAAACATCTCTACTCACTAGATTCTCATACTGTTATTCACACAGAAAAGGGAGAGACTACACAAGAAGTTCCCTGGGAATAAGTAGGAATATTCATGTTAGAAAGATGCTACACTCATACAACTGTTACGTAAGAATCCATCCTGAAACTTAGAGTTCAGCATCTGTTTATCAAGCTACCCCTCAGACAGTTTTTTTTATACTTGCTGGGTAGATTTGTATTACCTTTGCAGTCTCAGGACCTTCTAGTAAAGTCTGTGAAAGTACATGCATCACAACACCAAACGTGTAGGTGGCTTGGAGTACTAATTTTCTTTAGATTTTCTGAAGTATGAAAAGAGCTTGAAAGACGTTCTAATACAGGTTTAACCTACATAGGCTTGGAATTACTGTGAGTGCATGCCACTAATTCTGACTGGTGAAAAATGTTCATAGTGCCTTGTGCCTTGAAAAATGTGCCATAGTGCCTTCTCATCTCAAGTCAGATGAGAACTTTCATACATTCTTTTTATCTTCAGTAAAAAGTCATCTACAAAGTTTTAGGTAGAGTTGTCTATCTCATAAGAATATTTTTTTCGAATGGAATTTAAACAATGTGAGAAGGTACTAGGTATTAGTCTGGAGTGAAGATAATCTTATGAGAGCTGAGAGAGTGTGTCCACAGCTTTTATGAACACATTAGTTTCAGCCTTTGCCAATAATAACCGGATAAGAATGAAAAGCCATGCAACATCCACTTTGCTGTACTAACAGCTACCTTTTTTCAGTGTTAGCTGAATCAGTTTGGTATGCAGAGCAGACTAAATTTTGCTAAGAGGGAAAGAACAAACATCTCAGAGCAAATGTTCTGCTTGCTACCACTGAACGCTACATACAACTATTGTTCCCATTGCCACTGATGGACCACTGCTTACTCCGACCCAAAGGCATTGTCTGTTGCGAATGCCTTTGTAGGGCTTTCCCCAGCAGCAGCAGAGACAGGAGCTTCAAAAGTTCCTGCCTTCCTGGGTGTAGCTGGCAGGAGAAAAAAGTTTTGATATATAAAACAGAGACATGAGTAGACAGTAGCCTTGCCTGTTAATACGTTTGTTCTTACTATCTGTGCTAAACCTGTGTATTTTAATTGATTATATTCTGTACTGGAACTTCCAGCCAGCACTAGATAAAAACCAATTTTTGTCTGAATTAAGACTTTATGAATTTATCTTTCTCTTAAAAAACTGTAATACATGATTTTTGACAAAAAGTCTTGGTGTTTACCAGCAGAAGGGGCCTTCTGCATGTTAAGTGTCCTTTAGCATGCAAGTTCTGCGGTTAGCTAGAAAAGCTTATCTATACTTGCGGCTTTGGAAAATCTCAATTTGCACATGCTCACTGGAGACAATGTTTAGGTGTGAAATTTCTTTTCCCTAATAATTGTGGGGGGCTAAACGTGTGATCAAAAGGAAAATATGTACACGGAACTGAATAACTGCCATACTTTCAGACTCCGTATGTTCCAGGGAGGATGGCAGCATTAGTAAATTTAATGTCTCCGGATTTCCCAATTCTGTTTGAGGAAAAGGTGTAATTCATTTAGGGGTGAGAGGCAACACATTTACTATTTCCTCAAAAGTCACCATCCATTCTTGTATTGCATAAAATATGCAATACAAGTGTAGCTGAAACCAACTCCAAGATTTTCTAGCCTTCAAAGTTTTTCTCTGTGTCCCTCTGTGACGAGGTGATTGGCTCTCCATTTAATAATTGTTCCATTTAATTTCCATTGGTTAGGGATAAGGACACAAGGCCAGATTTAATTTTTAGTCTGTTCTATGTAATCAGTTATGTTATCTACTGGTGCTACAAAAAGTCTCATCCCCTGTTCAGCAGAACAAGGTAGGGCTATAGAGTCCTTGATCAGTTTGGTTCCAAACTCGTACAAATCCCTGAATAAATTCCCATGATAAATTTGGCTCTCCCCCAGTTAGAGGAAGACTAATGGCACAGAGGACAAGTTTCCAAAGTATCATTCTTGGTTTAGGCAAATAAATACATTGCACAAGCAATTAATATGATTATGCAAACTGTTACAAGTAGAGCGTTGAAAAGCATTTGTTTCTTGCAGCTGCCACGGGATCTGTAAAGCAAGACAAAAACTTCCAGCTCGTTTGAGCCTGATTAGAAAGATGGTATTATCCGCCAAGTATTAATAGGATGTTCCTTTCCCAGGGCATTGGTGGCAATCATCTAACCTGGGGGAGTTAGTGGTTTTGTGGCCAGCCTTATTAGGTCTCCACTCTGTCCGCCCTATAGCAGGTCTTGTACTGGTTTTGCTGTTAGATTCCCCTTCCCCTCCTCCCAGTGGCAGACTGAAATGCCTCCTGTAGTTGATTGATAAGCTCGAAGGCCACCTCCCCCCAAGCCCATATCACCTCTATAGAGGTAGAGTGGCCTGGGGGTTGGAACACTGGGCATATGACATACTGTAATCTATCTACCAGGGAGAAACTGTCTTTTGCAGAGCGAATTTGGTCTTGTAAATAACTTCCTAGTATTTTCAGATCCTTGGGCAAGCCCCAAATCAATGCTGTCACGCAGTCTGGGTTCAGATGTTATAGCACTGGGGAGGAATGGTGAGGGATGTTTTCAGTCGTGCATCATTTGTAGTCATGCAGCCTTCTGCACACTCTCTGTTAATTGATCTAAAGTGCCCAGTATGGCTACAGGGTCTCCCCATTCTAGGGGAGTTAAACCTCTGGCCCAATAGGCTGCACATGGCATGAGGGACCAGGGGACACGTCTGTCCTTGGTGGTTAAGAAGACTCTGGGTCCCCAATACCCTTCAGCTTCCTCTTCACTAAACCTTATCCTATTGCCTACAGTTAAGGAGACTTGCCAAACATACTCAGTTTCAGTCTCTTTCTAATTCCTAATATATTCCTTTTGTAGTTTAGCTAATTTGGTAGAACTGTAGGGGATCTCCTTTGTGGTTCCCGTGTATCCACGGTATCACGGCATCTGCACCATCATCATAAGCATCCTCTGTTTTGATCAATGGTCTTAATATTTTCGTATCTGGTTCCTTCAATCTTTCATTTCCCCCACCTAATTCCGTAAGTGGATAGAGGGGTTCTTGTTTTCTCTTATCATTGACGGCATCTTTTTCTAATGCTTTATGAGCGGCCTCACACAATCTCACACAGCGATCGTGTTCATCTTCTAATTGCTCCTGTAATGTTTACTTAATCTTGCAGTGATTGGATGACTTCACTTTCCTTTTCATTTTTATTAGCCTTCTCATCCACTGTTGCACATAAGGCACTCCCAAAACAGCACTAATTATTGATTTTCCCTTCTCATCCCTTAGTTTCTGTTCCACTCGTAAATGAGTAATATGGTTGGCTCTAGCTTGAGTTATCCCAGTTCTCCTGGGCCCATGTCAGTCCCTGTGGTGAAGGCCTGCTATCAGATTTCTCTAAGAGTTGGAGGAGAGGGTTACTATCTGACTGGCTACTCTGGGCAGCCATAGTTTACACGGTTCCTCAGAGTAACTTGTTCTTCCTGGCATCTGCAGGCTAACCTGAGGAGCCCTCTCCTATGCTTGATATCATGCCACCCTGACAAGAAGGAAGATCCTGTCCATGATGCCAAATTAATGCCACAAACTGATTGTGATATTAGTGAGATTTTATCAAGCTATGTACTCCTGATTGGATTAAGACACAAATGAGGTCAAATGGTGTGACTGAAAACAGCAGTTTATTCATACTGTAGTGGGGGTTGAGGAGAGAGAGACAAAGTTAAGCACGAGGATTCACCACTCGTGGATCCAGCAGCATCCCACTGGCCCATGTGTTGCCCTGGGTGTCTTCAGTGGCAGAGGTCCCGATTATCTTCTTCGGGCATTGCTTTTTGTGGCTGCAAGTCTGAGTGGTCTTTGATTTACATGTGAAGCAAAGAAAGGTGGAGAATGCTCAGAAGCCCATATGTGCAGTCTCTAACATGGTCTCAGGTAGTTGCAAGGGGTTGTAGGTGGTGGTATTCCCCCCTTGAGTGGGTAACCAGGGATCAAACCCATACATTGCTCATGCGCACTATATTGTGCCCTTTAGAATCCTTATGCAACCTGCTTATCTGGAACAAACTTGGGGAATGAGGGCTGGAGCCCACCTCTGCGGGTCTCAGCCACATCCCCGTTTCTTCTTGCGGTTATGTTTCTCATGGCACATTGGCACGAGTTGTCAGTTCTCCACAGGCACGTCAGCACAAGGTTTGAGACATCCTGATGACTAGATAATTAGTTCTCCACATAGGTGGTAGTTGTCCATTTTGGAGCATGGCTTTGATGAGAGTGAGGGGGTTGCTGGGGATGAAGTGGTAGAGCAAGTGCAGATTTCCAGTGTTTGTGGGGCTGTGAAGGGGCTGCCAAAGGAAGGTAAGGGCTGCTAACTGCTTTCAGTCCTGGCCACATCTGTGTCAGATCCATACCTGGCGAGTGTGTGTCTGGAACCTGGGCTCTGGCTGTAGGGCTGGGACAGGACTGCCAGGAGAAGTTGAGGGCTGCCAAAAGCTTTTGATCTGGCCTTTTCTGTATGGGAGACGTTGCTGGCAGCTGTCAGTATTCCTTGGTTCTTGCTAGAGTGAGAGTGTACTCAAGGGCGAAGGTAAGGTGGTACAGCACGTTCAGACCTGCAGTGTTAGCGGGACGTGATCTGGGTGTCACAGAGACAGGAGGGCTGCAAACAGCCTTATGACTGGGCCATATCTGTCTGGGAGACCTGTGTCCCATCTGTGTTTGGGACATGTCTGAGGCTTAAAGTAGAAGGTGTAGGTGAGATTCGGGTGGTTCAGCAAGCACAGAGCCCATGTTTCCAGCTATCAAAAGCTTTCAGTCCTGGCCACTTGTGTGTGGGAGCCATAGCTGGTGTGTGTCTATTTTGAATTTGTCCTGTGGCTATTGTGTGGTTTAGGTGAGGGTTTGGTTGCAGAGGAAGTGTAAAGACCCAGTACTGTGGTGCTGTAAAGGGGCTTCCAAGGGAAGATGAGGGCTGCAAGTTTTCTGTCCTTGCCTCTTTCTGCCTGGGAGCCATTGCTGGCAAGGCTCTGTTTTGGATGTGAGTTTAAAGAAGGTGAAGAAAAGGGTTAGCGTTGTGGTTAGGTGCAAAAAGGCTGCTAAAATAAGGTGAGAGCTGCCAAAAGCTTTCAGTCCTGGCCACTTGTATGTAGGAGTCCTAGCTGACAGGTATTCATTTTGGACCTGGGCTCAAGCTAGGTGATGGTTCTGGTGCTTGAGACAGCACTGAGCCCAAGTGTTTCAGGGCTGTGAAGGAAAGGCTCTGGGAAGGTGATCGATTCAAAAACCCTCAGTTTTGTCCAGAAGCCAGAGTTGTCAGAACTGTTTGACCAGTGCTCTGGCAAGGGTGATGATCAGGAGAAGAATTAATGTTAGGGTTAGGTGAAGGACAAATAATAGAGCCCCGATGTTTGAGATTACTTGAAGGGGCTGTCAATGGACAGCGAGGGTTGCCAAATGCTTTCATTCCTGGGGACTTCTTCTTAGGAGTCACTGCTGCCTTGGCTCTGTTTTGGACATGAGCTTAGAGCAGAGTTTGGTAGGGCAGGCTACAGCAGTGGTCAGGAATAAAATCTTTTGGCACCTTTCATCTTCCCTTAGCAGCCCATTAACAGCCTCACCAATACTGCAGCTTTGTGCTTGCTCCTGCACTTAATCTTGTCTCACTCACAAACATAAAACTAGCCAGAGCTCAGCTTCAAAATGGACAGCTGCCAGCTAGGGCTCCCATACAGAAATGGCCAGGACTGAAAGGTGCTGGCAATCCTCTCCTTCCCATAGCAGCCCCTTCACAAACACTGGGGCTCAGTGCTGCTCTTGCATGTAACCATCATCTACACCATGACCACAATGCTAGGCAGAATACAGGTCCATCACCAACTCTGCCAGTGATGGCTCCCTAGAAAATGTGGCTAGGTTTGAAAGAACTGGCAGCCCTCACCTTCCTTTGGCAGCTCCTTTGCAACCCCACAAATACTGGGGCTCTGCTCTCTCTCTTGCACCTATGGCTAATTCTCACCCGTGCCCTAACCCTTAACACACCCCAGCTCCAACAGGGATGCTGCCAGCTATGGCTCCCATGGTAAAACACCCTAAACTGAAAGTCCTCATGCTCCCTTGGATGTTCCTTCACAGCCCCACAAACACTGGATCTCTGCTCTTTGTCCTGCACCTACGGCTAAGCTTTACCCTCACACTAACCCTAACCAGAACCCAGGTATGATGGGACACCCCATGCTCTATGGCTCTTAGGCAAAAGTGGCCAGGTCTGAAAGCTTTTGGCAGCCTTCACCTTATGTTGGTGGCTTTTTCACACCCCCCTTAAAAGTAGGGCCCTGCTCTTTATCTTGCATCCTTGTCTCACTCTTTTCCTGATCCTCACCCTACCCTAAGCCCATGTCCAAAATAAAGCCCTGTCTGCAATGGCTGTTTGTCCTGCACCAGGTCTGAGCCATTCCAATCATCATTAGTTCCCAATATAGTCAAAGAGGGAGGAGTATATTTAAGCATTTCTCACAGAAGGAGGATTCCAGCACAATTTTTAATAAGGACAGAGACTCCATGACAGAAAAATAATTTTAAAACCTCTACAACTGACAAAAGAAAAGTTTGCATGTTCAAAAAAATAGTAAAATGAAAAATTATTCAATAAATTCCTCCACAACCTCCCTAACTTTCCAGATTTTCTTAGCATAGTCTAAAATTCAGTTGCGTTGCATTTCCTTATAATCATCAGTAAAACATTTGAATAACATAGGTGGGTTGTTGTTTTTTTTTTTTAATTCCACAGCAGAAATCAGGAGGAAGATGGGATCTTCTTCCACATTTTCCATTTTAAATTTTATATGCCTCAATATTGCAGTCATGGATGAAGTAAAACACATGTAAGGCTGTAGAGGGGACAGAAACATGAAAGTTGACTACTGACATCTCATTTAATATGAAGTGACTAAAAAGAGATGACATATATACACACAAACAAATATGCAAATATGGAATTAATATTTCTGTAAAGATTCAAAAGGTTTAAAATAAAGGAGGAAATTAAACCATAACACGTGGCAGTACAAAAACTCTAAGAACATAATCACAATTCTAATTCCATAACTTACAAGGAAGTATGATTTATTTTCAGTTCTCATACTTCCATAGTAACTTCTTCAGTGAATGTAAAAATTATTTATTTCTGGGCCTTTTGGGCAAATAACTGTTTGCACACTTTTAAGGTCTAACTTTATTTCTGATAATTTCAAGGTTAAAATAGACATCTGCAATTCTAATGTGAGCTGGAAAATGAGGAATTTCTTCCAGTTTTGACAGATATTCCAAAAAGATGGAAAAAGTATGGTATGGCTTAAGCAATCATAGCTCACAATTTTTGCTAACCAAATAAACAGCCAATTTATAAATTAAAACACTCATTTTGAATTATCCTATGACAAATTATTAAGTCCATTCATTTAACTTTAATTCAAAATACTATCTTCTTCAGAATTTACTGTGGCTGAAATTAAATTAGTTTAATTAAAATAGTACAACTTTTAATTGTTAATGTTTTCATTGTATTTTTCAACTGATCACATAATTCGACGATGGTAAGACAACAGATCTGAATCTGTCTGCACTAAAGGTATACCAGTAGTGAAATGTATAGAACAGAACTCTTGTATGTGTTGTGTATATATATGATATACCTCAAAAATGGCCTTTTTCACTGCTTTGAAAGAGATGCAGGCTGTACAGTAGGTATTTTCGCCATTCAAATGTAGCACATAAAAGTTTTAGATCCTTGTCTTTAGAAGACTTTTTGAAGATTTGTCTCACAAGGTTTTTCACAACAGCAGAAGAACAGATCAAATCTAAACGAGAAGCTTTCCTAAAGCTAATGTTATAAAGAGTAAGCAAAATTATACTGTGATATGTGGCAAGACAAAAAAAAAAAAAGAAGTTTACTCAAATGAAGTGGCTGACACATCTATTAATTGCAGACCCTCTGCAAAAAGCGGTGGAATTAAAAATCAGTAGTCAAAAGGGTACAAGTCAGCAGTCAGTCTAACAGATGAACCAACTTGTAAAAATGCAATTTTGTGCAGCTGCTCAGAGATCAATATGTCAAAATCAGGTAAAGAAAATGATTAATGAAGAGATTCTCAAAAACATCTAACAAATTCAGAGTAAAAGTTCCAAGATGTATCAGTGTTTCTGGAAATCTCATCTCTAAAACACCTAATTTTGCCATCTGTTTTTTCTTTTCCATACTACTACCCAGCCACTTTAAACATCAAAGTGCATACTATAAGCATGAGATTTATTTTTTTCTTTTTTGGTAATTCCTAAAGAATACTGTGAAAATAAAAAATCCAAACTTATATCAAATTGGAACTTTATTTATTTAACCTCAAATGGGTGTACTTTATAAGACCCACTGCTACTTATTTATCTGAAGTATGATTTTTGTTTCACAACAGCTTCTATATCTACAATGCAAAAATCTATAGTTAAAGCATTAAAAAAATCTACTGCTCAATGAGCAGTCTGCAAAGAAGTAACAGTTCATGCCTTCCTTTCTTCTTTCTTTCTGACCCTAACTGTCAATATTAACCCACTGCTAAGAAGCTACAACACAACTCCAAATGAAAGGGCATATATTTCAAATATAAAATTATATTTAATCATTTGTGATGTTTGGTCTATAGATTAAAACAGTTTCAGAATAAATACTTACATCTTGCTCATAAATGCTCCAAGGAAAATAAAAATTTATCTGAGACATTCCCTGAGCTATCAAGACTCCTTAATAGTGCAAACAATGTTGCAGTGACGCCTGGTTTCACCCTGGCTTTTGCAAAAGAAACACAACTGCCCACAGAGCTCCTAAATGGCTGACACACCACAGCATTACATGCACTACAACAGTTTGTGTAGCTCTGCTAAGTTCCTCTCCATCCACTGGATATTGAACTGAATTGTGTCAATTGCCTCTTTTACACAACGCAGTTGAGAACTCTCTTCTGATTTTGACTCAAAAAATGACTTCACCTGCACAGCAAGAGAAAAGAAAGAAAAAGAAAATTTTAATTAAAATCAACACTGGCCACACAAATAGGTTCAGAAGCAAAGGCTACACACATGTTGCAAGAAATCCATTCCTGAGTACTGTCTGTATCTATGCAGTAAGCAAACCTCTCAAAAGAGTCCCCAAAAATGCAAGGAAAGCATTTTTCATGGGAACTGCAGCAATAGCTCATTGGGTTTCAATAAAGTATTTCACAAATAAACAGACATTAATTTATCATATTCATCACAGAGCAACCACAGAGTACTCAAAGTTCTGGAAATGGCGTCTCATTTGTGACCAAGAACTGTTGCTGCAAGCAACCCTCTTCAGTGCTCTGGAATGATCCCCACACCCACTCATCATTGTAATTGTCAATGCTAACAAAATATAAGAGATCAAACCATTAACAACTATCACTACCAAATTACCTGAATGAAAACATTGGACTGTTCTTGACATAGTAAATTCAAGGCAGTGTTAGGGAAGACAACAGAGATTTGTAATGCCTATTCATAGAATCACAGAATGGTTTGGGTTGGAAGAGACCTTAAAGATCATCTATTTCCAACCTCCCACTAGACCAGGTTGCTCAAAGTCCCATCCAACCTGGTCTTGAACACTTCCAGGGAGGGGACATCCACAAGCTTCCCTGGGCAATCTGTTCCAGTGTCTCATCATCCTCACAGTAAAGAATTTCTTCCTAATATCTAGTCTAAATCTCCCCTCTTCCACTTTAAAGCCATTACCCCTTGTCCTATCACTACATGCCTTTATAAAAAAGTTCCTCCCCAGCTTTCTTGTAGGCCTCTTCAGGTGCTGGAAGGCTGCTATCAAGTTCCTTCCAGAGCCTGCTCTTCTCTAGGCTGAACAACCCCAACTCCCTCAGCCTGTCTTCATAAGAGAGGAGTTCCAGCCCTCTCATCACCTTTGTGGCCCTCCTCTGGACTCACACCAACAGGTCCATGTCCTTCTTATGATGGGGGCTCCTAGGATGTCTCAAGAGAGTCGAGTAGAGGGGGAGGATCACCACCCTCCACCTGCTGGCCACACTTCTTTTGACGCAGCCCAGGATACAGTTGGCCTTCTGGGCTGCAAGTGCACATTTATGGCTCATGTCAAACTTCTTGTTAACCAGCACCCCCAAATCATCCTCCTCAGGGCTTCACTCAATCCATTCTCCACTCAGCCTGTGCTTGGGATTGCCCCAACCCAGGTGCAGGACCTTGCACTTGGCCTTGTTGAACTTCATGAAGTTGGTCTGGGCCCACCTCTCCAGCCTGTCCAAGTCCCTCTGGATGGCGTCCCTCTCCTCCAGCGTGTCAACCATGCCACACGGCCTGGTATTGTCAGCAAACTTGCTGAGGGTGCACTCCAACCCATTGTCCATGTTGCCGACAAAGATGTTAAATAGCACTGGTCCCAGTACTGACCCCTGGGGAATGCCACTTGTCACTGGTCTCCATGTGGACATTGAGACATTGACCACAACTCTGAGTGTGACCACCCAGGCAGTTCCTTATGCACCCAGTGGTTCATCCATCAATACCATGTCTTTTTAATTTTGAGACCAGGATGTCATGTGAAACAGGGTCAACTGCTTTGCACAAGTCCAGGTAAGTGACATCTGTTGTTCTTCCCTTATCCACCAACACTGTAACCCTGCCCTAGTAGGTCACCAAATTTGTTTAGGCATGATCTGCCCTTGGTGAAGCCATGTGGGCTGTCACCAACCACCTCCTTGTTTTCCATGTGCCTCACCAGGGCCTTCAGGAGGATCTGCTCTGTGATCTTGCTGGGCACAGAGGTGAGACTGACTGGCCTGTAATTCCCCGGCTCATCCTTTTTTCCTTTTTTGAAAATGGGCATTATGTTTCCCCTTTTCTAGTCAGTGGGAACTTCACCAGACTGCCATGACTTTTCAAATATGATGGAAAGGGGCTTAGCAACTTCATCCACCAGTTCCCTCAGGACTCACAGATGGATCTCGTCAAGTACCATGGATCTGTCCACCTTCCGATTCTTTAGATGGTCTCAAACCTGATCTCCTACAGTGGGCGGGCAGATCTTTCTTCTCCCAGTCCCTACCTTTGCCTTCTTCAACTCGGGTGGTGTGGTTAGAGTCCTTGCTGGAAAAGACTGAGGCAAAAAAATCATCGAACACCTCAGCCTTCTCCATATCCTGCAAGACCAGGTTCCCCATTTCCCTCTGGAGAGGGCCCATGTTTTCCCTAGTTTCCCTTTTATCACTTATGTACCTGTAGAAACTTTTTTGCTGCCCTTGATGTCCCTGGCCAGATTTAATTCCATCTGGGCTTTAGCTTTTCTAACCTGATCCCTGGCTGCATGGACAACTTCTTTGTATTCCTGTCAGTTTACCTGTCCTTGCTTCCACCCTCCGTAGGCTTTCTTTTTGTACCTAAGTGTGTCTACGTGCTCCTTGTTCATCCCTGCAGGCCTCCTCGCATTCTTGCCTTCCTTCTTCTTCATTGGGAGACATTGCTCCTGAGATTGGAGGAGGTGTTCCTTGAATACCAGTCAGCCTTCCTGATTCCCCCTTCCCTCCAGGGCTTTATCCCATGGGACTCTAGCAAGCAGATCTGTGAAGAGGTTGAAGTCTGCTCGCCTGAAGTCCAGAGCAGTGAGCTTGCTGCACACTCTCCTTATTGCCCTGAGGATCTTGAATTCCACCATTTCATGGTCACTGCAGCCAAGGCAGCCCTTGAGCCTCACATTACCCACCAGCCCCTCTTTGTTGGTGAGGACAAGGTCCAGCATAGCACCTTTTCTTGTTGGCTCCTCTACCAATTGGAGAAGGGAGTTATCATCAACGCATTCCAGGAACTTCCTGGATTGCTGGTGCCCTGCTGTGTTGTCGTTCCAACAGATATCAAGGTGGTTGAAGTCTGGACCTTTACTGATACTCAGCCTCCACAATAGCTCCTTGGGATTGTTGACAGCAAAAAATAACATAAAGCAATTTTTATATCACTCCATCATGTTCCAGAGATGCAGAAAGCATACCTACTTTACAAAATCTATACCAAATATCTAGACCAATATCTAAACAGATAACCGGATTAAACTCTGTATGCAACTCTGCCAGAGTCAGTATGTAATCTTCAATGTGTTTATATATATATTTCCTGTATGTGTGAGACAGAGAAAGCAAAAGCTGTGTATCTTGCAAAAGGGTCTCAAGGACAGAAATAACATGCGTTTCCCTTATCCCTCAATTAAATGAAAACAGCATTGGCACTAGAAAGATATCTCTTTCTGGTAGATTAACCCACTAACCTCAAGCAGATGTGCCTTTGTTGCAAACTGAGAAGTTGACCAACTAATGATATTCTGGACAGTATATGAGCCCCGGTGAAACCTGAAATACAAACAAAGTGGTTATTTTTGGTTATTTTTAACTAGAAGCCACTTTTAAGATGCAGGTTCATTTTATGTCCACATTCTTATTTCTAATTTTTTGTTTTAGTGGTTGGAAATCATTAAAACCACTTAAATTCAAGTTTACATGTCTCATTTTCAAGAGATATAAAGTCTTAGAAGTCTAAGCCTCTAGTTCTATAATCCTAAAAATTGAAATCCACAGCAAAAGACGTGGAAAATTTTCAACCTTTTGTCACAGCTCAAATAGTAAAGAACTGAGGACACCACACACTGAATACCAAGACATATATTTGTGGTATGTAGTCCAAAAACTCTACTGTAATTGAATTTGCAACCAGATTTCAGTTCAAGCAGACTAATTTTTTAATATTGGTTATTAAAAGCTTGCTAGAACAGAAATTTTCATCTGGGAGAAGTGTCCTTAGCAATGTGAAATGGTTCCAAACCAAAAGTAGGATTTAAAAATAGCTTTCCACATACTGTTAGCTTTCTGAGGCCAGATTTCCTGCTGAGTACCCTTCAAGAAAGAAGGGTACCCCCAGTTAAGGAGAACATGTATTTCTAAAGCAAGTGGGATTTTTTTGGTTATTTGGTTTTTGGATTGCTGTAAAAATACAGAGAAAAAAAAAAAAAGCTGAATGAACTCCCTTGGTCTACTTCTGAAAGCATTTGATCCACATTAATATCCTGCATCTGCAGCAATCATCTTAGAAACAGCACCCTTTTAACAGAAATTCACATTAAGATTTTTTAGGATTACTATGAGGCTCTAGGAGGCTCCAAAGTCCCATAAACTATTGGTGAGACTTCAAAGTTTATGTTCCAAGTTATTTTTGTAAAATCAGATTTTAAAACAGGCTTTACAATTTTAATACAAATTTTCTTATATGAATCCAACAATTTATTATCCTGTGCTTGAAAGAAACAAACAGGTGCATCTGCCACCTGACTGTGAAGTTTCAGGTACACCAAAAGCCTTACTTTCGTGTAAGCTTTTCCCAGTTCTCTTTGACAAAGTCCCAGGCCAGCAAATATCCAGGCAAACTCTGGCTAACAGTTGCTATGATATGTGAAAGCTCCTGTGCCCTGATGACTTCTCCTTCAAGGCTGCTCTGCATTAACCTAAAGGACAAAACATGTGAAAAGAGACTGAAAAAAGCATCTATTAATATCTTCATATGATTCTGATACTCTTGAATTAGATGGAAAAGACTCTATAACAGATCAAACAACAAGCAACTTCTGGCACCTGGAAAACACTGATGCTCCGTTTTATATACAGATGCTCCATTTTATAACCACTACACTAATTTAGCTTTAGTTTCCAAGTATGAGTGACCTTGGCTCTAAACCAAGTACCTAAATTTTCATTGCTGTTGGAAAGGATGAACTTGTAAAATAAAATGTAATACATTTAAAAATTAAGAGATGAAAGCTGCAACAAGAATCACCTAGCAGGACAACCTCAGTGTCTTCTACGCAGTACTGGTTCGTAGAAAGGTGTTGGAACACAGCATAAGATTAAAATTTCACCCAAAGTAAGAAATAAAAAAAAACAAACCCAAAACAAACCAAAACCCCAACTAGTTAGTATCTTGGTTATAAAGATACACCAATCTTTTAAGACTCCATAGGACAATCTGAAGTTTTGTTACCTTTACCACAGAATCTGCAATTTTGTGTTACTAGTAGAGCAAAACCTTTAAGTTTAATTGCTTTTTCCTTATGTGTATTCAGAATTTGGCCTGTTGATCTACTCTGTTACATAAATTATTTTAAAGTGAAAAATATCAGGTTCTTCATGTTTATGGAAGCCTGTACAAAACATGTGGATAGATTTTCTTTAGCAATCAGAATTTTTTTCAAGAATACAAAAAAGACAGTACAATTTTTCAAAGAAGATTTTAACAGTGTTAATTTACACAGCATACAACTTTTTGGCTCCTTCATACCAGATCAGCTTTCTGACATCTTCTGTGCTGGCCAAGGCTTCAATCATTTTGCTTTTCACTGATTCAGAAACTGGAGAGGAGTACATGTTTAGAAGGAAGTCCCAGCCATCACTAGATTTGGCTCCAGCTGTAAATATGGCTTTCATAACATCACTAGGCAGACTACAAGGAAAAACAAAAACAACAACAAAACCAAACAACAAAACAAAACAAAACAAAATGAAGTGGGACATAAAAATGCTAATCTGAGAAAAGAAGGAAGAAAAGTCAGAAAATTTCTGTACCACTTGTAAGTTTGCTAGACTGAATTCATGCCAGTCTAATACTTTAAGTCACCAGGAAAAAGCAAACCATATAGTCACATGAAAGCACGGTAAATTTTACAAAAATCTGAGCTATTTTCTGTTACTCAAAATGCATATGAATCCAGAGCAAAATTAATTCTGCAAGAGAAAAAGATTATGTTTTGACACTGCTAAGTAATCCTCCTTGAGCAGGCATCTTAGGAAATCCAGATGGAAGCAATCTGTGGCTGATTTTACAGTCACATTTAATGAGACTGCAAAGTCTTCAATTCTAGCAGTTTTCCCTATCATCTAAAATCAGCATGAGGAACCTCCCCTTCTACATGAGGAACCTCCCCTTCTACACGAGGAACAGTAAACATGAAGTGCTTCATCAATATTCAGTTGCTGCTGGTGGTGTGGTTTGGTTTTTTTTTTGTTTGTTTTGGTTGTTTTGTTTCTTCTTTTTCTTCCAAAAACAATGGTGGCAAGGTAACAGAAAAATAGGTAGATAAAAGAAGTGTAAGCCCAGTTTTTGTTGTACCTAATTGTTCCATTAGACTTCATCCACTTCTCAAACAGCTCGGTGGCAGTTGTTCTACACTTTCTCATATCGTGGGTGCAGGCAAAAGCTAGCAATGTTGACCGGAGCTCTCGTTCAGACAGGGTCCCATCATCTGTCCAACGCTGTTGATCAATTTTATCTCCAAGCAGGTGCTCTATTCTATGCTAAAGGAGGAAAAATTATTAGCAACAGCTAATTCTTCTGAAGGGGATTTTCTACACACAAAATTAGTTCAAAAAAAAAGAAAAAATGACAAATTTTAGAACTGTTAAACATAGTAGTTTTTCATCGACCTATTCCAATTTACATATACTGTATCTTGCGTGTATGAATATCAAATACCACACAGATCTGAATGATGGGCTAGGTCTACATCTTAAACCAAACTGAAGAATACTCTTTGAGTGATAGTTCAGACTTTTAGGTAGCCAGCTTACTACCCCAAGTAACTACAACTGCTATATGCTTAATTGCTTTTAACTCCATAGAATTGTTCAGATTAGAAGTGATCTGTAAAGGTTATTCTAGTCCAACTCCCTTGTAATAAGCAAGGACATCAACTAGATCAGGTTGCTCAGAGCCCTGTCCAACCTGACCTTGAACTTTTCCAGAGATGGGGCATCTACCACCTCTCTGGCAACCTGTTCCAGTGCGTTCCTGTTGCAACTTGTTCCATCAAGTGACAGTTAATACACCTCAGTTTAGCACAAGCAAACCAACCTTTACCTATAGGCTGAACACCCTTCACGTTTGTAGTTTTGTAGCTTGCCAAAATCACAGCTAGGTGCTTGACCAACTACCATATCTCAGCTGAAATGCTTGGCCTTAGAAATAACCTCATAGACACTGCATTGCAAACCATAGCTTGGACTGCTTAACACAGCAGATCTGTAAAACCTTTGAATAAATACTAAATAAGGAAAATTATTATAGCTGTGCTTTTTTTTTTGCTTCTTAGAAGTTTCCATAAGCACTCACTAATTACACTTAGTTAGTGTAAAGAAAAGCATCTGCTATTTTACCTAATCATTTAATAATTTTCCTTCTAGACAAAATCTCTTTGCTGATGTTCTACAGTATAAAGCAGGAAGGAACATTTTAAACCTGTAGATGAATGTAGAGAAGGCTTCATAATAAGGAGGTAAACAGTAATGAAAGATGTTTCCTGAACAAGAACTGAGGCTACAATGTTGATTTCATTGCTAAGTCTGTAGCATTGTATCATGTCAATCATCACATCTAGAATGGGACAATGACAACAGTTCACGTTCTTATTTTTACATAAAATAGTTTTGTTTTTTTCCACTGCTTCTATACAAAGCAATTAGATCTACGATCTCCAGCCACTCTTAACAATTTTGGAAAGAACTTTACTGTACTTGAAAAATGCCATGGACTCTGTTTAATTACACGACTGTACTACACTGACCCTTATAGCCACTATAGCAAATCCCCAGATACACCACTGTGTTCCTGCTGCATTACATTCCCTACAAAATATTGCTGGAGCTGGGGGTGCAGCGAGGGGGAGGGGTGGAGGGGGGAACGGGGTGGGTGGGGAAGAAGAGGGGGTGGAAGGGAAAAGGGATGGGGTAGAAGGAAGGTGGGAGGTGATCAAAAAATTTAGCGTTTCAATAAGAGATCATTACTACTGAACAAAAGCAGGCAAGAATGGCAACTATCTAGAATCCCTGTCCAACTTAATGAGATTACTGAATATTTTCAACAGCGAACACTTAAAAAGATAACATAACTATAAAAAACATTACAGCTAATTATTTCACGTTATAATTTAGAGAAAACTAAGACATACCATGACTCGTGCTGCCAGTTGTAATTCACCCCTTTTCTCTAAAAGGCTGTATATAAGAGTCAGCTGAAACAAAGCTTGAGTGAGTGGTGCAGTGCTGCTCTCTTTATTAAGGTAATCAATCAGCTCAAAGGCCTTTTCCAGAGACTCTTTTCCTAGACTACAGGTCAACGAACACAAACATTAAAATGGCTTCCAGAACAAAAGCACTTCCTGAAACAATATCACTACATTAACAAAGGGATATGCAAATAGAGGGAATAACAAACACTTTAGATGTAGAGATTTTTATATTATAACATTAGTAAGATAGCACCAGAGCAACAATGGCCACTAACATGCCTTCAATTAAGAAAAATGAAAATAGGTAAGGAAGTGTGACAATGATGTCTGAAAATACTATCATAAATGAGGCTACTCAGATATAGGAAGCAGCTGTCAAAGGGGCCATCCAGAATGCTCAGCCTCACCTGCTCTGACTACAGTGGTAAACGACAAGAGGGGGAGCCAGTAAAAATGTTAGAGACAAATAGCTTGTTTCTCTAAAGCAGAGAACTCATTGACAGAGTACAGGAAAACAGTCTGCTAAACAGATCATCAGACACTAAAGAAGAGTGTCTTCCAGAAATGGAAGCTATGGTGACTCTTTCTGATGCAAATAAATGGATGCTGCTGTATAGAATAGGAAGATAACTTCTAACACCAATATTGGAAGCATCAGTGAAAGAACTTTAAAAAAGAATTAGTGAATGGTGAAGAGTTTCAATAGGCTAATGAAGACTGAAAACTTCTCTGAAGCAGTCTTCTCTAAAATCTAAGTCTGATCTTCTTTGACTTGGGGAAAAAAAAAAAAAAAAACAACAAAAAACTTTAAACACAAATTAACTATGTTTTCCAATACAAAAATCTTACCCTGCAAGCTTGAAGATATTGTTGATCAAATTGGCTCTGTCTTTAGCACTCAAAGCAGTGTGGTTTTTTTTCAACAGATCAGTCAGAGTTTTCCAGTCTTCAGCATAGTGTACTATGTAATAGCCATTCATGTCCACATTGAATTTTATCCATTCCACCTCTTCTGGAAGTTCAATGATAGCTAATGGACAGGCAGTTAGCAGCAGAAACAAACATTTAGCAACTGTTCATTCAAATCCAAATCTCTGAAGCAGACTTGTTCAAGAGTCAATAAATCCTTTTCTCCCCACCAGTTCCCTCTAATAAGAAGGAATAGCCAGTACAGAGGTTCCACAAGAATGCTCAAAAATTCCAGGTTGTAATTCATCCTCCTTCTTCCTACATCTGATTGAATGAATAGTATCACAATCTGCCGCAAGCTGTAACTATGCGGTTAAATACTTAGTGCAGTAACTTTTCTTCTGTCCAGTCTTCCTTTCACACAATCCTGTCTCCTCTCTGCACACTTTCATATAGAATCATAGAATGGTTTGGGTTGGAAAGGACCTCAAAGATCATCTTGTTCCAATCCCCCTGGCATGGGTAGGGACACCTCCCACCAGACCAGGTTGTTCAAAGCACACTCTAACCTGGCCTTAAACATTTCCAGGGAGGCGGCAGCCACAACTTCTCTGGGCAACCCGTTCCAGTGTCTCACCATCCTCACAGTAAAGAATTTCTTCCTAATATCTAGTCTAAATCTCCCCTCTTCCAGTTTAAAGCCATTACTCCTCATCCTATCACCCCCTATCCTATCACTCCATGCCCTTGTAAAAAGTCCCTCTCCAGCTTTCTTGTAGGCCCCCCTCAGGTACTGGAAGGTGCTATAAGGTCTTCTCAGAGCCTTCTCTTCGCCAGGCTGAACATCCCCAACTCTCTCAGCCTTTCTTCATAGCAGAGTTGCTCCAACCCTCTGATCATCTTCACGGCCCTCCTCTGGACCCGCTGCAACACATCCATGTCCTTCTTATGTTGGGGGCCCCAGAACAGGATGCAGTACTGCAGGTGAGGTCTCATAAGAGCAGAGTAGAGAGGGATCACTCCCTTCGACCTGCTGGCCACGATTCTTTTGATGCAGCCCAGGACAAGCTTGGCCTTCTGGGCCGCAAGCGCACATTGCCAGCTCATATATATATATATATATATATGGAGCAATTACACACATCATATAAAGCAGCAGAGAAGTAAAGACGGCATTAAGTAGATGAAAGGCCACACTCTCATTTCAAAGTCAGCTAGATACAAGCAGAGAGGCTTTGGGAAAAATTTCTTAATTTCAGCTGACTGATTCTGTAACTACTGCCAAAAATGTCAATTTGCATAGCACATATATGCCTTTGAAATGTAGTAAATATTCTACCCCAAACTCTTTTGTACATCTCTCCTACTCTCATAACCTCCACATCCAAGTTTCTACAGTGAGAAAATAGTATGATGAACATGGGACCACCAACAGGGCCATTTAAAGTGACACAAAAATGGTGACATTAGGCTACTTACCTAGTAGTTCCAGCAAGATCAAGAACACATTCAATTAAACACCTTTGATTTTCAGTTCTCAAAATTCATAATAACTTTTTCTGAAACCCCATCTCAAATGAAAAAGGCCAGGAATAAATTGAAGGCTTTGTAAAATCAATGTCAGAATGACATAAACCAAAATTATTTATTTCAATTATAGTACTTCTAAAGTCATTTGAGATGGCTGGCAGTTTGTAAAAATCAGTAAACAGTAAAAATGTTGAGCAGTTCTAAGAAATTAATTTTAAATTTGTATGTTTTTATTTCAAAAAGTAGAGGTGTGAGATATGTTTATGAATAAAAGATAATTGCCAGGTAAATGCACTGAACAGTAACTTTCATGAGGTAGAAGAAAATACAGAAGCAGACCTAAGATCATCAGTCAGACCAGCTTCAATAAAATGCAAAAAACTATTCATGTCAGTGAAGACAGACAGTCAAAGTGACTTTAGCACAATACTACATAGAAAGTGTGTAGTAACTATTCACTTGTAAGGAAAGAAAATAGGGCTGACTAAAAGAACTCAAAACACAGACTAGCCATTTAGAATTCAACTAGTCACTGCAGAAAAAGCAGAGAGTTTATGTGAAAAGGCTTCCAAGTTCTACAACAGCATTCACAAAAACTGAATCTGTTCCAGATGCCGTATTTTCTTATACCATTAAAGAAAATTAATATTTCAGTAGAAAGTGACTTCCTCATGTTTTAAT
Source organism: Podargus strigoides (assembly GCA_028020825.1). Classification (NCBI taxonomy): domain Eukaryota; kingdom Metazoa; phylum Chordata; class Aves; order Caprimulgiformes; family Podargidae; genus Podargus; species Podargus strigoides. The sequence goes on along the minus strand of CM051663.1, from coordinate 62,898,101 downwards.
ACACTGGCAGAGCAATTCTACTGTTACTCACTCTCTAAAGGACATGCAGTTTGAAAGATTTTGTACACGCACTGGGATGAAAAGAGTGGCTCTTACAAATTTATTTTTTACTGACTTTTACAAATTCCAAGCCTGTGCTTCTGCCCCAGGTCCTGTCCTTTACTTGTGTATATGCTATAGGGAACAAACTCTCTAATGACAACACCACCAGTAGTGCTTGTCTCCAGATCTCTCTAATTTTTTTATACTACGTATGCCTTCATCTTCAAATCTTATGCAAATGTGTGCTCAGAAACGTCAGTAATCTATAACACTTAAGTAACCTGCTACCGAAGTTTTGAGTCACATACCTGACTTCTGGTCCAGTAAATATGCATTAGTACAATGGGTAAAGTTGCAGCTACTAGTTATGTAGGTGAGAGGAATATGCCACAGATAACTGTAAAGGAAAGCAAATGTTTACTGACATATTGTACACGTATTATTTGTCTCGAAGGGTTTGTTTTGGTTTTTTGTTTTCAATTTAACTATATTCATATATTAGTAGTATCGGAACCACTGCATGCTGTGTAGAATAGTAAAAATCTCACTCGTTTAATCAGAATATGATAAGAGAATACATGTACACCATGTACAGCAATTATTTTTTTATTTCTACCATGTTGAGAAGTGGGAAAGTTTCATAAAAATCATAGTAATGGTTTGGGTTGGAAGGGATCTTTAAAGGCCATCTAGTCCAACTACTCCCCTGCAATGAGCAGGGACATCTTCAACTAGATCAGGTTGCTCAGAGGCCTGTCCAACCTGACCTTGAATGTTTCCAGAGATGGGACATCCACAACCTCTCTGGGCAACCTGTTCCAGTGTATCATCACTCTCATCATAAAAACCATCTTCCTTATATCTAGTCTGAATCCACTCTCCTTTAGTTTAAAACCATTACCCCTTGTCATATTGCTACAGGCCCTACTAAAAATTCTGGCCCTATCCTTCCTTTAAGTATTGAAAGGCTGCAATAAGGTCTCACCAGAGTCTTCTCCAGGCTGAACAACCCCAACTCTCTCAGCCTGTCCTCACAGGGGAGATGTCCCATCCCTCTGATCATTTTTGTGGCCCTCCTCTGGGCCCACTCCAACAGGTCCCCTATCTTTCCTCTGCTGAGTAACTCAGAGTTGGACACAGCACTCCAGGGGGGGTCTCACAAGAGCAGAGTAGAGGGGCAGAATCACCTCTCTCAACCTGCTGGCCACACTTCTTTTGATGCAGCCTAGGATACAGCTGGCTTTCTGGGCTGTGAGTGCACATTGCTGGCTCATGTCCACCAGTATCCCAAAGTCCTTTTCTCAGGGCTGATTTCAACCCCTTCAACCTCCAGCCTTCACTGATGTTGGGGGTTGCCCCAATCCAGGTGCAGGACTTGGGCCAAATTCTCAAGCTTGTCCAGGTCCCTCTAAATGGCATCTCATTCCTCAGGTGTGTCAACTGCATCACTAAGCCTGGTGGCATCTGCAAATGTGCTGAGTGCACTTGATCCACTGTCTATGTCATTGATGAAGAAATTAAGCTGTACTGGTCCCATTATGGAGCCTTGAGGGCCACATTTCCTAGTGCTTCTTCCTGAGTTCCAGCATGCTAAGTAGCTTGTCCAAAGTCAAATGGAAATCTCTGGCTGTACCAGAAAATCAGCTAGTATCATTTTCACCTCAGTCCAATGTTCTGTCTTCCTGATATTTTACAAGTTTTATTATTTAAAAAAAAAAAAAAAAAAAAAAAATTATGTTGATTCAAGTTCAAGAGTCAAATTCCAAATCTTGGTAATAGAAACCAAAATTGATTGCATACCACAAAGACTGTCTCAAGTGAACTGCAAACTGGAAGAATAAATGCTAAGATGGCTCATAATGATGATAAGGACTTGATTATTGAGAGAAATCACAATTTTGAGCGAGATGAAACAAGTTGCATATATGTATTCCAGTTCTGACAGGGACCACTTCTGTGTATGACTCACAGAGAGTGCTCTTCTTCGAAAGCTTTTCATGCACTCCTCAAATTGACATTGACTAGAAACAGGAGAATAATTAATCCTTCTCTTCTTCCCTTACCTGTCAACCATGTACCACTTTCCTTCCTCCACATAGCAAAACCAAAACAAAGCCCTGGAACTTCCAACATTTCAAGAGAAATTCCTTTCACAGGCATGATGCTGCATGATGATGCAAAGAACTCAGTGCCTGTTAAGACTTCACACAACTGAATAAAATCACCAAAACACCAAAACCTACATACTTTGGTGGTTTGTTACAAAATAGAGTAAGTTTCATAATATAAGACATATTTGCAGTAAATTCCTCTTTATAATTAGCAACTGCTACATCTTTGCTTCTTCAGCATTTGCATAGGTACTTCCTTTTAGTTTTGTTACAATGGATATTGCCTATCATATATTCAGCCATTTGCTGTCATGCATTATTGTAATCTTGAAATTTTTAAGTCAAGAAAGCTTTGATTTTAGCTACTTTACTTTCCTCTAACAAAGCCCAACATGTACATTGAATTTTGGCAGGAAGGAGCACAGGCTCTCAAGTAAGGTATATGCAGTTGTAACTTCTGCAAACCTCTACAACCTGCCTTTCTAAAGCTTATTAACCACACAAAATTTCTGAAATTAAAAGAAGAATTTACCTGTGAGATCTGCCTTTTGGTATTAAAAAAGCTGAAGAATTATTTCTACCATTTACCACAACTCATCATCTCAAGCTTAAAAGCTTCAGGAAAGGATGCAAATAAGAAACCTAGCTTGCAAAGAATGTTACAGATTTTTACCAGCTGTTTGGGTGGAAACAGACGTAGATCTTCAGGTAGATATTAGACGTGTGAATTTCTGTGTCAAATTCTCTATTACTACCTGCCTACAAAGAAAATACTATAATGCCTGAATACAAATGAGAAAGATGTACAAGATACAAGAAAGATATCTGCAGGTAGAGTTTAATGGATAAAAACTATTGAGAAAGTAGTAACCTTGTATCCGATGTCCAATTTTCTGGTTCCATGCGATACAAAAATTTCTCTTGTTGTACAGAAACAGTCTTTCCCTTTCGGACAACAGTGACTAAAGGAAATCCTTTATGCAGGATCCAAGTTTTCATCAACTTCTTTACATCGAGTGTTCCATTGGTAATCTGTAAAGAACAATTACAACAAGAAAATGGCAAATGGAGAACATTTTTAAACCTTCCTCCTTAAGTTACAAAGCAAGTAGTAGCATGATTCTGCATCTGTAAAGAATCGCTTTGACACTGACCATGTAAATTTCATAAGCAACAGTTCAGGGGATCAAGCAGTTTTTATTTTTTTAAGTTGAGGAAATCCTAGAAAAGCAGTGGATAAACAAATTGGAAACATCAGATAGGTTGAACTGGTATGTTATGAAAATGGAGAAAAGAATGCTACAGAAAAGAGATGGTAAGCTCCCAAGCCCTCCCCTTTCTCTTTCCTTATTGGTATTCTGGTATTATGTATGTTAAAAGATATTTTCTTTGAATTCTGAAACGAGTATTAGAAATTGAATGGAAGCAACGGTGTTTGTATAATAAAAAAAAACATATCCTTTATGTAGAGTATCCTTTATGAGAGTACTCACTCTCTTTCTCTCTTCCCCCTCTCCACTTACCAGCCTTTGCACAGCTTAACCTCCAACCTCAACTGATCTTTCAGGAACTGTTTATACTACAACATCCCCACTGAGGGACAAGTACTTCAAAACATCTACATATCACTGCCTCTTTATTAGCAGAGATAATCATCCAACCTGAAAAAGACAATATGTGTCCTAACTTATGAAAATACGTTTTAGGTTGAGCCACCAGGAACATAAGGAAATAAATATATTATTACTTGAGTTACACTTTTATCAACATGTAATGTGTCTTTCTCTAGTTTACCTCATCAGCAACTTACTGCGTACTGTTCTCAGTTCAAACCAACAATAACATGCACAGCTTACCCTCATGGGAAAATACTGTTATTTATGTAGGAAATCATTAACTTTACATAGGGGTTTCAGGGAAGCAATTCTCTATCAGAAGTTTAAAATTATTAGAATTTAGTAATATCTACATGTTACTTCACTTTTTTGCATACTCCCAAAACCCACTCTTGGCTAAATCTTCATCCTCTGTCTTGTTATCACAAAATATCATTGTTACTACAGTGTTACATTACGCAATCCATTCATAAATTGCCCAAGATATGCTGAATGTATGCTCTCACTTTCTTTTGCCACTATCTTTTCCTTTACTTCCTGTTACACTTTGAAACCACCAAAAAACCTGTAAGATCAATGCCAGCCAGCCAAAATAAACCCCAAAACCCCAAACCCAAGATAAGAGGAATGTTAAAAGATCAGGAAATTAATTAAGTCTAATACTTGCACCTTGCCAACTTGCCTGTTTCACATCTCAGTCTTCCTGTGCTACATTGTGATCCACCTAAAGACTGGCAGAAATATTTGTATCTATTGTGGTTTTAACCCAGCAGGTTGCTAAATCCCACGCAGCTGCTTGCTCATTCTCCCCACGCCCCTGGGGAGTGAAGGAGAGCATCTGAAAGGTAAAGATACTCTTGGGTTGAAATAAAAGCAATTTAATAATTGAAATAAAATGAAATAATAATAGTTAATAATAGAATACACAAACAAGTGATGCACAGTGCATCTGCTCACCACCCACTGACCAATGCACAGCCCGTCCCCGGATAGTGATCCTGGTGAGATCCTGAAACCTCAACAGTGGAAGAGCAAGAGGGCAACTTCCCAGCCAACTCTTGTGTATATTCTGAGCATGACACTGCATGACATGGAATATTCCATTAGCCAGTTTGGGTCCATTGTTCTGGCTATGCTCCTTCACAGCTTCTTGTGCACCCACATACTAGTAAAACACAGGAAGCTGAAAAGCCCTTGATTTCTTAGCCACAACTAAAAACTTCAGCATATTATCAACATTCTTGTACAAAATCTCATACTAAATCCAAAAGAGCACTATTCTTGCTACTAAGAAGAAAATGAGCTCTATCCCAGACAATACTGGGATATTAGTACAGAGACATGAGCAAATTTGAAACTTTCTCCACTTAAATAATTCTATTCCAAAATAGAACCTTCCCTAATCAGCTGAAATTAAACCAATTTATTAGAAATTATAGGTTTATAGCTTCATCATCGCAAAAAGTGCGTTGTCATTGACAGACCCTCCCCTGAGGGAAATCTGCTGCCTCCCTGGGGCCTGGGTTAAGGACATCACTAGGAAACTTCCTAGCCTGGTACAGCACTCGGGCTATTGCCCCTTACTGGTCTTCCATGTGGGTGGCGATGAAGCCACAATGTGTCACCCAAGTATGATCAAAAGAGACTTCAAGGCCTTGGGACAGTTGGTGAGGGAATCTGGAGCATTGATTTTTTCCTCTGTCCTTCCAGTTGTGGGCAGTGACATTGGAAGAAACAGACAGATCTGGTCTGTTAAAACATGGTTCTGTGGCTGGTTCTGCCACAATTTTGTGGTTTTTGATAATGGGATGGCCTACATGGCACCAGGCTTGCTGGTGTCAGGTATGATTCACCTTTCTCAAAGTAGGAAGAGAGTCTTTGCTCGGGAGCTTGTGGGGCTCATTGACAGAGCTTTAAACTAGGTTTGAAGGGGGAGGGGGATAACACCAGGCTTGCCTGTGACAAGCTGTGGGGTGACACCTCAAGGTTAGCAAGACAAGTTGCTAGCAAGGGCCCTCAGCCTGTTGCTCAGACACATGCTGGATACACTGCAGCACACCTGAAGTCTTACAGAGATGAGCCAAGAGCTCCTGAGGTGATAGGAGCCAACAGGAGAACACCAGTGAAATACCTCAAAGTCAGCTTCACTGGGACCAAACTCAGATGCCTCCATGCAAACACACGTAGCATGAGCAATAAACAAGAGGAGTCAGAGATGTGTGTATATCTGCAGGGGTATGATCTGATTGGCATTACAGAGATATGGTGGGATGGGTCCTATGACTGGAGCGTTGGAATGGAAAAATACAGGCTCTTTAGGAAGGACACACAGGGGAAACAAGGAGGGGGTGTCACTCTATATGTCAATGAGCAGCCTAAGTTCCTGGAGCTCTGCCGGGGGATGGAAGAGGAGCCAACCAATTGCATATGGGTCAGAATTAAAGGGAAGGGAGGGACAGAGAACATTATAGTGTGGGTCTGCTATAGGCTGCCCAGCCAGGAAGACCAAGCAGATGAGGCCCCTTATAGACAGATAAGAGTAACCTCATGTTCACAAGCCCTGGTCCTCATATAGGACTTCAATCACACCCTGGTATCTGTTCGAGGGACAACACAGCATGGCATAAGCAATCCAGGAGATTCCCAGAATGCATTCATGATAACTTCCTTCTCCAAGTGATCAAGGAGCCAACAAGGAGAGGTGCCATGCTGGACCTGGTTCTCACCAACAATGAGAGGCTGATAGGGAATGTCATGTTCAAAGGCAGCCTTGGCTGTAGTCACCATGAAATGGTGGAATTCAAGATTCTTAGGGCACCAAGGACAACACATAGCAAGCTCACTATCCTGGACTGTAGGAATGTATTTAAATGAGAATGACCATATAGTGAACCAGCCATACGGGATGTTGGCCTAGGTACATAGCTGCATTCTAGAAGCTACTTCAGAGGAAGAAAAAATAAGAAAGAGCAATGACAGCTTCCCTAAGGAATGCAGGAGTGAGCAGATAAGAGTGACCAATTGGACACTGTGTGAGAAGAACTTAAGAACCAACGAAAATTGAACTAAGCTGTATGTTTACCTTGTGCTAGAGACTTTTAACCAATTAAATGATGCGTGACCACGTCTAGGGAAAGTAAGATTGTATAAAAGGGACAGACAAGGTAAATAAAACGTCTTCAGTTTGATTCACACTGAATGGTGCGGAGTCCAGTTTTTTCTCCTCACTGGACTTCAGGAGAGCAGACTTCGGCCTCTCCAGGGACCTCCTTGGTAGAATATCATGGGATAAATCCCTGGAGGGAAGAGGGCCCTAATAAAGCTGGTTGATATTCAGGGATTACCTCCTCCACGCTCAGGGACGATGCATCCCAACAAAGAGGAAGACAACCAAAAAAGCCATGAAACCTGCATGGATAAATGTGAGCTCCTCAACCTAAAAAACATAAAAACTCAAACATAAAAAGAAGGCCGACAGAGGATGGTAACAAGGACAGGTAGCCTGGGAGTAATACAGAGAAATTCTCCAAGCATCCAGGGATCAAGTTAGGAAAGCAAAAGCCCTGAGAGAATGAAATCTGGCCATGGATGTCAGGAGCAACAAGAAAAGCTTCTATAGGTATGACTGTGATAAAAGGAGGACTAAGGAAAATGTGGCCCCCCTTCCAGAAGGAAATGGAACACCTGGTTACACAGGACATGGAGAAGGCTGAGGTACTCAATGACTTTTTGCCTGTCTTCACTGGCAAGTGCTCAAGTCACGCAGCCCAAGTCACAGAAGGCAAAGGCAGGGATGGGGAGTATGAAGAACCACCCATTGTAGGAGAAGATCAGGCTCCAGAACATCTAAAGAATATGAAGGTGCACAAGTCTATGGGACCTGATGAGATGCATACAGCAGGCCTGAGGGAACTGGGAGATGTAGTTGCTAGGCCACTTTCCATCATACTTGAGAAGCTGTGGCAGCCTGACAAAAGTTCCCACTGACTGGAAAGGGGGAAATGTAACACTATTTTTAAACAGGGGAAAAAAGGAAGACCCAAGGAACTACAGGCCAGTCAGCCTCACCTCTCTGTCTGGCAAGATCATGGAGCAGATCCTCCTGGAAACTATGCTAAAGCACATGGAAAATAAGGAGGTGATTGGTGACAGCCAATATGGCTTCAGAAGAAGGCAAATCATGTCTTGAGAAATTTGGTGACCTTCTATGACGGGGTTAATAGTGTTGGGGAAGAACAACTCATGTCATCTACCTGGACTTCTGCAAAGCATTTGACACTGTCCTGCATGACATCCTTGTCTCTAAACAGGGGAGAAATGGACTTGATGGATGGATGAGGATAAGGATGGTGGACAAGGTGGATGGTGGGTAAGGAACTGACTGTATGGTCACACTCAAAGAGTTGCAGTCAGTGGCTCAATGTCCACGTGGAGATGAGTGAGAAGTGGCATTCCTCAAAGGTCAGTACTGGGACCATCTTTGTTGGTGACATGGACAGTGGGATCAAATACACCCTCAGCAAGTTTGCCAACAACACCAAGCTGTGTGATGTGTGGTCAACATGCTGGAGGGAAGTAATGCCATCCAGAGGGAACTGGACAGGCTGGAGAGGAGGGCCCATGTCAACTTCATGAAATTCAACAAGGCCAAGTGCAAGGTCCTGCACATGGGTCAGGGTACTCCCAAGCACAAATACATGCTGGGTGGAGCCTGGATTCAGAGCAGCCCTGAGGAGAAGGACTTGGGGGTGCTGGTTGATGAAAAACTCAACACAAGCCAGCAACGTGCATTTGCAACCCAGAAAGCCAACTGTATACTGAGATGCATCAAAAGAAGTGTGGCCAGGAGGTGGAGGAAGGTGATCCTCCCCCTCTACTCTGCTCTAGTGAGACCGCACCTGCAGTTCTGTGTCCAGTTCTAGGGCCCCTAACACAAGAAGGACATGGACCCCTTGGAGTGGGTCCAGAGGGCAGCCAGGAAGATGATCAGAGAGTTGGAGCACCTCTCCTATGAAGATGGCCTGGGGCAGTTGGGGTTGTTCAGCCTGGAGAAGAGAAGGCTTCGGGGAGACCTTAGAGCACCTTCCAGTACCTGAAGGGGCCTACAAGAAAGCTGGAGAGGGACTTTTTACAAGGGCATGGAGTGATAGGATGAGGGGTAATGGTTTCAAACAGAAAGAGGGTACATTTAGACTAGATATTAGGAAGAAATTCTTTACTATGAGCGTGGTGAGGAACTGGATCAAAGTTTGCTTCCCATGTTACAGATTTTTCATCTATTTCACATGCAGTTTTCTCATCTTCACTCCAACTATGACAGCTGATTTCCACAGGGAAGGTTAAGTCTTAAGAAAAGATTGTGCATTTTGCTGTGTGGATGGTAAAACTTTATGATAAAAGAAAAGGACACTTATATGGTTGGAATCTTCAAACACATTCAGCCCAAGCATAATTAATGGGAGTCAAAGGAAAAAGAGCCAGTCAATTTACTGAATATCATAGATTCATTTTCACTATTACCATATATATTAGAAACAACTGAAAAGGATACCAAAAATCTCAATATACAATAATACTAACAATTTAATTGTCGTAGGGGAGACTAAGTGAAATAGTTCACATCTAAAACAGAGAAGAATCAAGAAGTCCAGAGATATGGCCTCTTGTATTTTGAAGACAAAATTTTGAACAAAACTTTTAGCGGATCTGGGCACTGGCTACAATCCAAAAGCACTAATAATGGTATAAGTCAACTCAAAGATCAGCAGATAGGTACACAATATTTTGCGTGAGCCTCTCAGATAGATATAGTTAATATAGCTTTAATTATTCGAACACCTATTGCGGGAAAATATTATGAGCAAAGACTTTCTATTAACTCTGTACAATGGATGAACTTTTCGTACCAAGGGCAGTGAAAGTAATCAGAGATGCAGTCCATGTAAATTTGACTATTAACCAAGAGATTCTGGCTAAGAATCTGAAAGACCATCAGAAAGCAAGAGAAATTAAGAATTCATGATACTAAAATAAAAGCATTAAGACAGAAAATAAAATAAAATGGACACAGGGACAGTACCTTTCAGTAAATTCTGAGAGGCAATAAGTGAAAATGAAATTCATTTTCCTGATGAAATTCAACAAGAGCAAGTGTAGAGTCCTGCATCTGGGGAAGAACAACCCCACAGATCAGTACAGGGTGGGGGCTGAGCTGCTGGAGAGCAGCTCTGGGGAAAAGAACATGGGAGTCCTGGTAGACAACAGGCTGACCATGAGCCAGCAATGTGACCTCGTGGCCGAGAAGGCCAATGGTATCCCGAGGTGCATTAAGAGGAGTGTGGCCAGCAGATCAAGAGAGGTTCTCCTCCCCCTCTACTCTGCCCTGGTGAGGCCTCACCTGGAGTACTGTGTCCAGTTCTGGGCTTCCCAGTTCAAGAGGGACATGGAGCTACTGGAAAGAGTCCAGCGCAGGGCCACTAAGATGATGAAGGGATTGGAGCATCTCCCATCTGAGGAGAGGCTGAGGGAGCTGGGTCTGTTTAGCTTGGAGAAGAGGAGGCTGAGGGGGGATCTCATTAATGCTTATAAATACCTGAAGGGCAGGTGTCAGGCAGACGGGGCCAGACTCTTCTTGGTGGTGTCCAGTGACAGGACTAATTTGCTAATGGGCACAAACTGGAACACAGGAGGTTCAATTTAAACACAAGGAAACATTTCTTTACTGTGAGGGTGACAGAGCACTGACACAGGCTGCCCAGAGATGTGGTGGAGTCTCTGCCTCTGGAGACATTTAAAGCCCATCTGGACATGTTCCTGTGTGATCTACTCTAGGATCCTGCCCTAGCAGGGTCCCTTCCAACTCCCACCAGTCTGTGATTCTGTGAAAAATCAGTGGAAAGAAAGCAATGCAGAAAGTTTGGTACCTTCTCAGGGTAGGAAAATAATAAAAGCCCAAATATAAATTAACCTGCAATTTCAGACCAGTTCAGCTAAATCATAAGCCTTTGGAAAAAGGGAATATGAAAGAGTATGAAAATGCAGGCTACGTGAAAATGCAAAATTAAGAGCATTAACAGTTACATGCAAACCCCCCACAAATCAAACCAAAGACTCAGACACAAAATGAGGAGCAGCCAGAAATGGACACAGAGGAAAAGGGAAACATTGTAAGTAGCATCAGAAAACATCTAAAGAACCAGTTGGTAGGTTCCTCCATACAAAAGGGCAAATTCAGGCAGATAATGCTATTAAATACGTGGTGTCAGCAGGAATTTGGCAATTATTAAATTAGGACAAAATACAAAGGGTTATTTTTCATTAAAATAGGAGTACACACTGATTTCTGATGTTATACACATTTGAGTTCTGATGTTAGACATTACTAAGTTTGTTGGATAAAATTCACCTGACAATACTAATACAGGTGAGTGAAACAATCCTAGAGTTGTTTAGTCATCACTCTTAAAAGATGATGACTGAGGTTCTAACAGACCTGAGAGAGAGGCCTGCTGAATTTGCAGAAAAGCTGAACTTGCCTCATGGACAAAGAGTAGGGTTATAATAAAAAAATCTAAAAAAAGTTATTTTCTGAGCCAGGCAGACAGACTAAGCAAGTACTCTGAAGTTTTGAGAATTACTCCTTTCCCATGCTGTAGTAATAGTTAAACCCTGCATCTTAGTAACAGTTAAAACCTCACAGTAATTAAATGTGAGAAATCTGTGTGGTCTCCCTAGCCACTCTATGTGGATACTATCATCTCCCTGTGGTATGTTCTCTGCGTTTGCACGACTGAAGATGGTTGGTCAGGAGGCTTTTGCTGTGGTTGAGGAGAGGAAAGTCTATTTCGCACTACAAAAATCACTATACAAACCAGAAGAGTTCTCTGTCATCAGAGAGTCACAGTCTGGTATCAGTAATAATCCATCACTAGGTGGCAAAATAGCGTATGACTAAATACACAAATTTACAGCCACCTCTGACAGCTGACAATAACTAACAGTGGCTCCATTTCTGCAGAAATTAAAATATCATAAGGCAGATGCTAAGAACCAAAAATAAACACTGTTAGTATCCTGCCTACCACTCAGCTTCTGAGAGGGAACCTCACATGTATTTCAGAGACTTCAGTACATACACTGCAGTAAACCCAGGGAAACCTGTTCCCTTCCCTTATACAACTACCTTGACACTCCCTGGGGATCCCCCTCATGTGCTCTCTCCCTCACTCTCTCATGCCCCCACCCCTTCCTTGCTCTCTCTTCCTCCTTCGCCTTCTCTCCCTTCTGGTCTCCGAACTCCTTCACATGCACCTTCTCGCGCCTGCCCGCCTTGGCTCCCACAGGCTTGCCTCTCTTGCCCTTGCTCTCTCCTGCCCATGCCCTTGCTTTCTTGCACCACCGCCCTCTCCCCCCACACCCACTTTAATCAGACACAGCCTTACACCTGTCTTATCATTTGAGAGCTGCTGAACTAAATCATCCCTTATAATCTGTTTTCCTACAATTCCAGTACCACTTGTTGAAAGAGAAGCTATCACCAAAACAAAGTTATGCTAGTAGAGAGTATCCCAAGACCTCTACAGTAGTTGGGATTCAGGTATTTCCTGAAAGTATTGTCCTGCATTTAATGTTAGCATTTTCATTGTGGACTTAACATACTGAGTGTGAAACTCTAGAGAGGATATGTACCTACTGACCGGTACACATATGTGGATACACATCATAATGCACATCTATTTCCAGTGCTTTTTTTGGGATGATAGTCAGAGTCCTAGAAGCTACAGGAACCTCCATAACTGTATGACAGAACTTTGGACTATAATGAGCAAGACCTGCAGATTATTTACCTGCAGTGTATTATTTTATTTATTTCATCAACAAGGAAATAAATCAAAATTTACACACACTTAGAGAAGTGAAAAAACAAGAACAGCACGTCAAAGATGGATACCTCATTCATGCTGTTCCACAAGTCATCACTCTGGGCAGATTCACAGTTGTGATTATGCAAGTATACCTCAATGCCAGCTTGGAAAACATCCTTAGTGAGATAGTGCTTCAGCATCAAAAGTAGTGAAGCCCCCTTTAGGAAGACAAAAAAAAAAGAGAAAAATAATTTATAAACTAAAGTTATAGAACTTCTTGAAGCATATGCATATTTACAGCTCTTCCACAGCACAAGAATAACTCAGCACCAGGCAGATTTTATCCTAAATGATATCATTTGAATAATTACCTTAACACACAGTTGCCTTGGAAAAATATTTTTTAGTATTTCATAAACTCCAAATACAGTTACAAAAAAGGCCAAATATAGCTTGATTTTTTCCCAGTTGTTTTGGAAAAAAACATTTTTTAATATTTCAAAGGCTGAAAATACAGTTACAAAACAGGCTAGTAGAGCTTGAAATTTTTTCCAATCAACATAATCTCAAAAATACTGCCTTCTTACTGATATTTCTCTGCTGGCTGCCATATTTCATTAACAATACTCCTCTGTATAGTACAGAACTGTATTTGTGAGACAGTCTTTAACAGTAATATGATTTGCAGTTATATCAAAAAACAAATTACAGGAAGACGATGAGATACACTTAGTAGGATGGTATTGACTGTAAAAGGACAAGTGCATTTGACAGTACTTAAATACAGCCACGTTTTGTTACTAAAAAAAAAAAAAAAGCAGTAACTGAGTAATTCTAGTATCAAAGTGGCCAAAAATGCATAGACAGAAAAGTGTTGGGTTTTGCTTTTTTTTTTTTTTTTTTTTTGAACTTAGTTGAAAGCTATTTTTTTTTCATAGAAATACTTCTGCATCACAGCCACTAATAAACAAACTGCCTGAGGACTTACATACTGTACAGCTGAAAGCAGATAAGCAGCCACAGATTGTGAAAACTGAAAGGTGCACTTTATATTTTTGGTACTATTTCTGAGAAAGGAACAAGAAACAATTAAAAGATTTTAATGCAAGCATGTGTAGTTCTTACTCCAAATTCAAGTTGTGGAATTTAAGTAACATCTTGCCTGAAACTGAAGGCTGACAGATTAATCTAATCTAATTCATGAACCTGCAGGAATACCCCTTACTATAGCTTTTAATAATATGGTCATATAATATGGCATCCATACTTAACCTATAGCTCTACTGCTTGTTTTTTTCTCACTATCATAGCCTCCCAAACACTCTGGTGTTGCAGGTGGATTGTTGTCCCACCCTTGAGTGTTAGGCTTACTGATAGTCTGTAAAACAACCAAGCTACAGATAATTTTGTAATAATAATTCCTATTCCAGACAGTAAAATGTAGAGCCACCTACTAATCTGTGCCAGTTGGCAGTACAGTAAAACTAAGAAAATTGTACAGTTAAATAACAGACCTCCCTTAGTTGATTCAGGACCATGTTGCAAGTGTCTTCCCATTCAAATTGCCAAGACCATTAGTGAAGATATACAGCCAAGAGCAGAAGAATACAGAGATGGCATGCGTAAATTAAGAGCTATACAGTGAAAGCCTCAGAAACATAGAAAGTAGCCATGAAAAACCTGTTTCTGACAATGCAAGGGCAAGACTTCTTTTGGTTAGGTCCTAATGTAAAAGGTGCAAGTTGCTACATTTCTACTCAAGAGGTGCACATAGTTATTAATAGTAATAAAGTAATTCTCCAAACATAGCACTTTACTAATTGAGTGAAATTCCAGCCCAATCACTTATGGAATATTTCAATTAAAATTATATTGAGTTTGGATCTGGCAAAGACTGACAGAATTGTTACGTCTGAAGTTAGCTACAGACATTGATAGTGCATGATGTATAGCTTCAAGAAGCTCACCAAAAATGCAATTTCTTAAGACAGCAACTCTGAAGCATGAAACAACAGTCATGCCTTATGATCACAGAATCATAGAATAGCATTGGTTGGAAAAGACCTCCAAGATCCTCAAGTCCAACTACTATTAGTAACTTGGCAGTGCTGGGTTAAATTATGTCCTTCAGCACCTCATCTAAACATCTATTATATACCTCCAGGGATAGGGACTCTACCACTGCCCTGGGCAGCCTGTCCCAGTGTCTGATAAACCTTTCAGTGAAGATATTTTTCCTACTATTCAATCTAAACCACCCCTGCCACAACTTGAGGCTATTACCTTGTCCTATCACTGTTACCTGGGAGAAGAGACCGACCCCTGCTTCACTACAACTTCCTTTCAGGGAGTTGTAGAGAGCAATGAGGTCTCCCCTCAGCCTCCTCCAGACTAAACACCCCCAGTTCCCTCAGATGCTCCTCATCAGACTTGTGCTCCAGACCCTTCACCAGCTTCATTGCCCTTCTCTGGACATGCTCCAGCAGCTCAGTGTCCTTGTAGTGAGGGGCCCAAAACTGAACACAGTATTCAAGGTGCGGCCTCACCAGTGCTGAGTACAGGGGAACAATCACCTCCCTACTCCTGCTGGTCACACCTTTTCTCATACAAGCCAGATTGCTGTTGGCCTTCTTGGCCACCTGGGCACACTGCTGGCTCATATTCAGCCAGCTGTTGACCAGCACCCCCAAGTCCTTTTCTGCCAGGCAGCTTTCCAGCCACTCTTCCCCAAGCCTGTAGCGCGGCATGGGGTTGTTGTGACCCAAGTCACTTGGCCTTATTGAACTTCATATAATCAATCCAGCCTGTCCAGATCCCTCTGCAGAGCCTTCCTGCACTCAGTCTTCTCATCCAAATAATTGATAAAGATGTGAAACAAGACCAGCCCCAGCACTGAGCCCTAGGGAACACCACTTGTGACCGGCCTCCAACTGGATTTAACTCCATTCACCACAACTCTCTGGGCCCAGCCAGCCAGTCAGTTTTTAACCCAGCAAAGAGTCCACCTGTCTAAGCCATGAGCCGCCAGCTTCTCTAAGAGAATGGTGTGGGAAACAGTTGAAGGCTTTACTAAAATCCAGGTAAACAACACCCACAGCTTTCCCCTCAACCACCAAGCAGGTCACCCTGTCAGAGAAGGAGATCAGGTTAGTCATGCAGGACCTGCCCTTCAGGACCTGCCCTTCATAAACGCATGAAGGGCATGATATATAGATTAGGGGGAGAAACCAAATCCATTTCAAACCAAGGGAAGCTGAAAATCACACATCTCTCTTCTTGTAGTTCAGAAGACAGAGACCAGAAGAAACAGAAGCACATCATTATTATAGGTCCATTTGTCATCTGAAAGGATGCCAGACAACAGGAGTTGACCAGCTGTGACTTGCAAAAAGAAATCAGAGGAGATAAACCAAGACACCTGTGGGAACAGCATTCCACTCAGCAGAGTAAGATTTAACTATTTTCTAGTACGCACTATTTGTTCCCATGGTTTCTTATTAGATGAAAGTATAAGCATACATAGATAGTGGAGGGGAAAAAAGGACAGCTAATCCAAAAGATATAAAAGGTTTTCCTCCTGTACTACCAAAATCATGGGACACACACTAAAATGTGAGACAACGTTAGTAAAAATGTGGAAAAAAAAAGATATTTGCTCTCATGCATTTTCAGGTGAGGCACTGTGAAGCTTTAAAAAGATAAACACACACAACTCTCACTAGTTATTAGAAATAATCAAGTTGCAGACAACCAGAATATACAGTGAAACAATTTTACATTCCAGATTCAAGCCTTGAGCTCAGGAAGTCTCTAAAATACTGTTTTTTAAAATCAGAGGGAGTATAAAAATGAGTAATTGCTTCAATAACAGCCTTGTTGTTACCCATTTCTTAAACACTTGTTACAGTTTGCTATCAGAAATAGAATGTACGTCTAACTGGATATTTTTTTTGCCTACCATGTACCCTCATATCTTCATGAGTATTTTATTTTGTGGTGAAGCACGCATCAAGCAGAAGGATGTTAAGTACAGACATAAATACACGTACATAATATTTTCCTAATTAAAAGCTATGTATATGTTCAGAAACACTACCGAGAGATCCTGCATTGCTTGCACTAGCTATAAATTGCCCCCAATTGTCAGTACGACTACTTACTCATGATTTCACGTGCATGTTTTCAATAGCCAATATATGACTTCCCAAACATTTCCAAATATTTTTAAAGTTACCTTGATATAAGAAAGTGCATCAAACATTTCTTCAATTTGCTCTGAAGACTGAACATCAGAAGTGAGCGGATGTGAAGAATTCAAGGAATCCTTCATCATAGCCTTGAAGACCAAATTAAGGAAATCTTCATCCTAAAAATGAATTATTTATAAGTGTCTGAGAAGCTCAAACATACATGGTAAGCAGAACAGTACAAGTTGTCTCTGCTTTGCTTTTCCATTGGTCTAACATGTCATTGCTCGCCTCCCTGACAATGGAAACAGAAAAAGAACTGTCAGGGTAGCATTTGTAAAATCTACTCTTTCCCTGCCACGTTTTAGCAGTGGAATCTCACCCCTGAGTTTTCATCATTATCTAGACCCTTAAGCTCCCGTCTCAGGTAAACATATCATTGGCACAAAAGAAAATAAATGTACTGACTAAGTTAGTATGTGCCCAATTTCAGATTTGGCTCACTGATGTTTTTAGTTCATTTACAAGAAGCAGGTAACACAAAAGCATGACTTGTTCAGTACGCTTTAATATTAAAACATGAAATCTAGGGAAATTACTCACTACAGGTAGTTAGTGTGTGTGAATGCAAACACCACCTTATCTAGTGATCCTAGTATCAAAGTTTCTTCCTTCTTTTGTTCTAGAATGAAGATATTTGAGTTTAATATGTTGTTACTAGAATGAGACAACCCCAAACACTAAAAAGAAGCTAACTGTACTGGTATTTGACTGTTTCATTTTATCAAGACTTGAGCAAACAATTCTCTGTACAGTTTCCTCTATACAGTAGAGAGCTACAAAAAAATTAAAACTGAAGAGCTGTGTATGATAAAGATATCCAATAATGTTATGTACAATAAAGATACCCTTTAAAGTTTAAAATTTTAAAGCTATTCTTCTTGAATGGAAAAGTTCAGACTGTTTTTTAAAATTATTTTTACCAAAACACATTTTGGCAACACCAGGTAGTGGAATGAGATGTTGGTGAAGGCACCTTGTCATGTACCTTTCAGAATGAGGTATACAAGTGTTAGATACATCCTTGTTAAAACATTAGACTAATTTTGTGTCCTCTACTCACCAAATAAGCACCCAACAAGCAGAACGGCTATACAAACTCAGTAGCCATCAAGCTCAACAACCAAGCTACCTGAAATGAAAACTTGGTAGACACCCTGCTCCAAGAAAGAATTCTACTGAACCAAGTTAGCAACCCAAGTTTCTTAACGCAGTAACAAGAATGAATTAAAAACTCGGAACTCACACTCAGTCAGAATGCTGAGGAGAACACAATCCAGCAAGTAGGAAACAGTCAGTGTGCATCAGGTTTTTTATCTTGTGACTAATGCAAATCACATAAATACTCCTGGAAGCTGTTTCCAAAGCCCAGGTATCTCCTTTCCTAGGAGAGCGCTTTAATCAGGTTGAAAAGTTAGTCTCTCTACTGCCCCCTCCATTTAGTTTCACTAGTCTTTGTTTCTCTGCCTGTATTCAGTGAAAGGGATGCTTTACAAAAGTAGCTGGTATCCCTTCCTCGGAGAGGAAAGATCAAGTTTGAATTCTTCATATTTTCCCAAGTCTGAGAATCTAGGTCACTTAGTATCCAAAACATTTACCCTTCAGTGATATGTGCAAACAGAAGTGTCTGTGGGAGCAGTGCTTTGTACTATTAGTGTAACTCAATATCAGAATTCATTGGGTGGGACCACCTGATACTTTTATCCAGGTCCCCTGATCTGTGAATTCCAAACTGATTCATACACAAACAAGTACGACAATGATGGAAAGACTAGCTACTCCAGGCATATTTAGTAACCTAATACTGTGGTGCTTCCTAAGTGTAGTAGGAAAAGTCAAGACAGACAAACTTGGTCAACAACACACCTGGAGCTTCTGTATAAAGATTTTAAGATACAATTTGACACATAGACAACCACACCTTCCTTTTAACACCTGCTATTTTGCACAGAATGCTTTAACTTACACAAAACAAAAAGATCGCATGTAGACTCCTACTAAAACAAGTAAAAAACCCACAAATCAACACACCCTCCCCAAAGCCCTACCCCCCAAACAAATTCCAACATAATGAAAGTGCCAAAGCAGAGGAGATATATTATAATCTCAATGGTGCCCAAGGTGAATTTCAATATATGTTTATAGTATCAGTCCTTTATGGTCAGCATTAAAAAGTAGATCTTAGTGAAGGTACAGTAAGCGTAGTTCCAGAAAGTACTTACTGAATGTAGTTCTGGAAAAATCTCCTCCATGGCAAAGTACTCCATAAAAGTGGCAAATCCTTCATTCAGCCAGAGATCATTCCACCATTCCATAGTGACTAGATTGCCAAACCACTACGAAAGACCAAAAACATCATTCTTTTTCAGAAATAAACTCAAATGAGTACAGTAACACTTCATCCAGCCTCAGATTTATCTTGTGGTAAAATCAAATTCAGTCAAAACCATGATAATCCTCCATGTAATTATGTACTCTAATCATGTACTCCAAGTACATGATGATAGAGCTGCACTCTGCCTCTTGTACTGGAGAAAATACACGTGCAGCTATTCTGAAAAGATACAATGCACAACCCAGTCAAACTGAGGGCAGAGGTCAGTTTAAGGACAGAATTGCATTTAAAATAAAACACCAAAAAACCCAAACCCACCACATTTAAACAATGACCTCCCCAATCTAGTACCTGATGGGCAAGCTCATGTGCTATCACTGCAGTTATTAACTTTTTATCCCTTGCTGAAGAAGTATTACTGTCAAACAAGAGTGTTGTTTCTCGGAAGGTGATCAAGCCCCAGTTTTCCATTGCACCAGACTGAAAATCAGGAATTGCTACCAGATCTGGAAAAGATTTTGAAGAAGCTTTTGAAAATTGCTAGTTAAAACAATTCTGTATTTCAAGTCTACCTATTCTATTACATAAACCCTAAAAACCTCATTATTTAAATCCTGTGGTGTGGACATGTGTTCACATCTCAAGCACAGAAGTCCCATAGATTTATAGCCATGTTTCTCTCTTACCTAAACAACTTAAAGCACTATGTCAACACTGCCTATACATCTTGTGCGCACACAAGTAACCAGGAAATGGGCCTGCCCCTACTGAAAGTAGTATCTTAGAAGACTGCATTTCATTATCTTTCCAGTCAAACTAATACAGGCAGAGAAGTCAGATTATAGATTTTGCACTGGTAAACATGGTTCACAGACTGAGAATTCTGTATCTCCCTACTAAAGCACACCATGTTAAATTTACACTGACTTGTTTCTTTGATGCTATGTACAAGTATAAACAATCCAGTGTCAAAAGCTCACAAAAATTTTCCAGCTTGGGAATCACTTAATACTCAGTCAAACATTTAATTATTTTTTTTTAAATAATTTTGGGGAAACTTTATTTCACAGATATTTTATGCTCTTTTTTTTTTTTTTTAAGCGCACCTTTTCAGAATTAAAGTTCCTCTGCCTTTCTCAGAATTGATATGGGCTTCTTCTTGTGTTTAAAAAAAAAGTTCAAAAGAACTTACCTAATTTTTCAAGAGGGTAGTTTATTAAAAAGTATTTTTGATAAAATTCCAGAAGTTTCACTGTCGTGTCTAGGGCATACCCAACTTGGTTTAGATGCTGTGGTATGGCATAGACAGATACCTATTACAAACAGAGAAAACATTTTGAAACGTATAGATATAAAAGCTTTAGAAGGAAAAGAGAAGCTGACAGAAGTTCCTAAACCATGTCCTGCCCATTTCAGGGAGTACACACGTAAGTTAAAAACACAAGTTATGAAGCTGTTAGTAAAGAGTTAACATTTTACTAGAGGTTATTTGTTGTAGTCCCCAAGCCACCAGCTGGGATGGCTGGGGAACCAGGGGGCTCAGCAGCTCGGTGGTGGGTGAATTCAGAGATCTAACACCCCCCACAAGCCAGCTGGCCAGGATCCTCCTCACCTGGTCTTGTGACCTGTGTGAGGAGGGTCCCCCTGGTTGGTCAGCAGCCAGACAGTCACTCTAACCTTAGGTCACACCACATTGGCCTTCAGCTGTTGTCCCTCCCCTGTCTGTGTCCCTTGATAAAGAAGTCGGCGGGTGGGGCCCGTCCTCTTGCTACCTGGCCAGCCTGCGTGCCGGTCAGAATAAACACCGGATCCCTCGCAAGAGCCATCTCTGGACTCTACTTCTGATACCGCTAGAGCTAGCAAGCTCTGTGTGGGCTTGGCCGCGTGCCTCCATCACACGGGTGAGAGAGAAGCTGTATGCGAGGTGCCCGGACACCGCCAGGAGTTCCTGAGCCAGGAATTCTTAGGGAAAAGCAACAGTTTTCTCCACCAGCCAGGCCACACAGCGGCAAGTGGCGCCCAATGTGGGGCTGTCTGTACACCCCATTGAAACGTCCTCGGTCTCTCTGCGAGATTGAGTGCCGTCTCTGGGACGGCTGCACCCCCTGATAACAGCCATCTAGGTTTTTTTCAGGGTAGCCGATACTGTTTTGCTATTTTGGACACAAGGAACTGGCTAAAATATCAGAAGACTGGCCTGAAAAGTTTTTTTTGACCTTCGAAGATCCCAGGAGTGTGAGTGGAACTTCGCTTGTGTCTCCTTTTGATTTTTTTTTCTCTCTCTCTTTTCCTTTCAGTGCTGGGTGAGTTCTTTGGGTTAGGATGGGGGGTAAATTATCCTATCCCAAATCAGAGGTGTATTCTCTAGTTAAAAGCAATCTTAAACTAGGGAAATTATGTTTTTCTAAAGGGAATTTAAAATGTTTTGTACATTGGTTGTTCAAATATTTCCCAGATATTTCCACAGCCTCGGTCCGGTCCCTTGAATTTTGGGACAAGGTCGGGGAAAAGCTAACTTTAATCAGGCAATCAGGAGATAATTCTGTACAGAAGTTATTCACTGGTCAAAATACACACAGACTATCCAACCGACCAGTTGGTATGCAAGAACAATTCAAGGCTGATACCTTTAAGGAAGGTTTTCAAGAAGAGTCTACATGAACAGAAATGGATCCATTTCCTTTTTCATTCCCTCATGATTTATTAAGTGACTCTCTCTGCATACCTCAATCTATAAGTTTAGGCTATTAGTACGATAACACTAGTATCATCTGCAAGAAGTCCTCTCAAGAAATAATAATTGGCACAAAGTTCATCCATTCCTCTACCTAAAGTAGGGACATGTTAGACATGATGTAAGAAGCATTCAGAAAAATTCAGAGGTTACACTCTCCTACCCACAAGATTACAGGTTGGTTCGGGTTTAGTACACCTTTTCATACATAAACAAAATATGTCAAGACTACTCTTTCTGTTCTTTTTTTAAAAAAAGTCCCTCTTAGTGTGCTACATATCAGTAAACAAATAACATTTCAAATAAATAGGGTGAAGTTTTGAATTTGAACCAAGCACATGCCAGTAAGGATCTAATCTAGTGTTCCTGGAAGTACAAAAGTATTATTAGCTGCAAATATTAAGCTCAAAAACAAAACATAAAAGCCCCTCCTGGATCTTCTGGAGTTGAGAAAAATCTCATTACATTACGAACACAAAGCCACTTCAACTCTAAGCTATCTCATAATATTCATGACAATAAACTTATTCTGTGTAAACTGGTTATCCCAAATTCTTTGAATCTCCCACCCACAAATTGTTGGAAGCATTTTAAGAATGTATTTTCTGAAAGACATCATTACATGTTTCCTTCTTACAGTCTCCCTTGGCCTGCTATACGCTGTTGGCAACAGAACTACACACTACCTAGACTCCGGCCTTACTTGGTATAACCACTTTTATGCTTTCTCCCTTTAAGCTGGTAAGTATGCTTACAACATTGCTAGAACCCTTCTGTTTGGTGCCTTCTAAAGGTCTCCTGGACTTCCCTAGCATGGCCAAATCTTGCTTGGTTGTCAGACTGAAGGAGTAGCAGTTAAGAACCACTTTCCTTAGTTAAAATACATCTCTCAGTCTTTTTCTCCACTCCTACATGCCTCTACCATAAAATACTTCTAATTTTTCAGGTTAGATCAAACAGTCTCTCCTACTCAGCTATAATTAGAAATACTTGTCCATGTCAGAATCAAAACCGACTCACCCGGATATTTACTTCCATTACTACTTCCATTAAAGAGAGGGCTTTTTCTGCAGTGCTACTAGCACTGTTCCCTCTGGGTCCTTCTAGGGAGGTACTGGCACTTCTGACATTTCACCACGAAGGGGCAGTTCCTGCTAGAGTCATGAAAATCACTGTTCACATGAAACTCCTGCACATCCTAAAATAAGTTCAAGGAGTATCTCCTAATGTTGCCATGTTTTTTTTCTTTAGTTACTTTAATTGCACACATTGCAGGAACTGCTCACTGACCCAGCAGGCCATATCCCCATAAAGTCCAAAGATTAAACAGGACCAACTTCTGGAAAAACAAAACCCCTACAATGAAATCGCTGTATTCAAGTGACAAAATACAGACTTCAAGTTAGTCTAATTTTGCTTTACTGCAGGGCATGTTTTTTTTTCAGGTAAGTTTCCTTTGCAGGTATAGACCACATTTGCAGCACTGCTTGAAATAGTATGTAGGCTTCCCTGAGAACTGTAGTGTTTCTGTACAGCATCTGAACAACACACAGTTTGTACTGCATTACTCCCTCACAGATGCAGCACTAGAATTAAAAGTTTAAACATTTCACCTCTGAAAGCTCTTAGGAATTTTACATTTCGTAAATTTCCACTGTTAACAAGACCTGAGGCTGAGTCCCTTGCAGTAAAAATCTTCTCAATCTGGAACAAGCCTTGAAGTCAGTCCAACCTACAAAAGCATATGGCTTTTATTCACTACCTATGATGAGTATAATAGAACCAAGAAAATAAATAAGTTTTAAAGAGACAGTTGCTAGCTGGTTTGGGGATTTTGTTTGTTTTGTTCTGGTTGGTTTGTTGGCTTAGGAGGGGCAATGGAGAACTTAAAAATGGAAAAAACATACCAGACTTCCATTACTTTCCCTACTGATGTTTTTCAAGTCTGCAACAACAAAGGCTACTAGGTAGGTGCTCATCTTCAAACTCACAAAAAACTCATCCTGAACAATTCCATCTGTCACAGGAGTAGTGGCTTTCTGCAGGTGAAAGAAAAACATTGCTGTTAACATAGACAAAAGAACACTAATACTTGCAAGAAATCAATGTTAAATCAAAATAGTACTTCATGCTAGGAACAGTTTATAAGCAAACTTGCAGAACATCTTTATATTTTGGTCATGTTTCAGTGGGATAGATGATATTCACAACCTACTCATGGTGTAACAAAACTTAAGGAGACATGGAACATTTAAACCTATATACCCAAAAATTATTTGTCAAGCTTTTATTATGCAGTATTACCGGACAACTGCATCATTGGAGAAACCATCTGATTTAGTTCACACTTAAACCCCCAGTATAATCCAAAGTCAACTTCAAGATCAGCATTAATTCAAGACAACTTTAGGCTAGATCAAAGCCACAGTTCAGCATAACCTACTAAAAATACTGGTATTGCATGAACTAAATATTTGTCTTTTCCCAGAAGCCTCTTCATAACTAGGTAACCAGACATATTCATTCTTTTAAAACAACAGAAGAAAAAAACCCTAGCACTCCCCCTTACAAATCAAAAGAGTCTGCATTTTTAAAAGTGAAGAAAACCTAATGTTTCAGTTAGTTCAAAGCAAAAATGTGCCCACCTTAAACACACACTGCCAAAAGTAACTGTCTGTTCAGTCTTCTGAAGTAAGATACCATGGTGTAACTTACGTTACTTTTAGTGCAGAAGTTTTTGTTTAGTATTAGCCGTGGAAAGGCATGCTATATGCCTAAAAGTGCTTTTCTGTCCAGTCCTTCACAAACATAAATTACATAAAGAATAATGCAGAACAGTAAAGGTCTAGAGACAGAGAAGGCAGTTCACATGCCATCACAAACTTAATAATTAAGTTTGTTTCCAGAAATAACAAACATTTAAAAACCAACAATAACCTTAGTTTTAGACAAGATAATTTCAAACCAAACAATTATTTAAGATTTAACTGACACCAAAAAATTAACTGTCAGACTTAAAGAGGCATAGATTTTAAAACCTGAAAATATAGTCAACATAACCATCTACTCTGACCACTATATATGAATAGAATGCCACCATTGAATTCCTTCAGCAAATTCATAAATTACTGCCTTTACTACAACTTCATCTTCATAAAGAGGTGACATCCTGTCTACATTTAGCCTGCTAAACTGTAGCAGTTGCTCTATCACTCAATGACCCTTCCCCAGCTGAGAAGGGGAATTGGGAAAAAAGGGAGAAGCCCCATGGGCTGAAATAGAAATGGACTTCACAAAGTAACAAAACTAACACAAATACCAACATAAAGTGTACAAGCTTACACTCAGCCTGGTTCCTGGGAGCAGCAGAAGGAGCAGGAGGCCATGAGGGAGAAGCCCCAGAATGAGGAGCCCCCCACCCTCAGTAAACTCCCTCCTTTTGCACTGAGCTTGATATCAGTGGTGTGGGATACACCTGTGAGTCAGCTTGGGGCAGCTGCCCTGACTGAAACTCCCAGCTGACTGGGGGCTGCTCATGGCCTGCCTGCTACGGCCTGTGAAACCAGGACACACTCTGTTTAATAAAATCTGCTGTGGCACAGATAAATTGGTTCAAAAATCAGTTATCTCCATTTAAAAAACAAACAAACAAACAAACAAACAAACAAAACCCCCAAACGACAAAAAGACAAAACAAAACACCAAAAGCCCAAAACACACAAAGATTATTTCTAGCCCTAATGTGTTTCAGCCACTAAATACTGCCATATTAGTGATGTACATGGTAGTTGAGAAGGCCTGCCTCTTTGTTCTCTTGCTCACTTATGCATTTATAGAAAATTATGAAGTTCACATTTAACCTTCTCATTGATAAACTAAAAAGTCTCTCCATCCAGCACATCTGGTTATTAAGACCTGCAGTTAGTACAGATTCTTCTGTAGCACTTATTTTCTCTAATGACTTTGTTTTGAAAAGTGAGCCTAGCCTAGTAATGATCTCATCAACGCAATATAATTCTATACAACATGATCCTCTTGTTCACTTTTTACATTTCTTTCTCTACGTGTACAAGAATTAACTCACTAGCTTGTACTTACTTATTTCATTAGGATTCCACACTACTTAACATAATACCTAATCCAGGCTAAGTCTAAAACGTAAGAATTTAGCATGTGCTAGAGTACTTGTGAGGTCAGGGACAAAAAACTTGGAACATAAAATAAATCATAAAAATATGCCAATTAAGAGAAGCTTTGCATACAAAAACATGTACCATTACAGGAGGACTCAACTGATACAGGAAATGCTGTTGAGGTACCATACGGTTTCACAGAAAGTCTTGTGTCTAATTTCTTTATTTGTACAGTCACAAAAAAAAAATAATATTCTACTGTAATTCACACATGCAAGTAATCTTGCCAAATAACAAAACCCAAAGGAACTACTCCTGAACCCATTAACAGATCTCACCACAACAAAAGAGGAATTACACAGTATCAAATTATCAGGGCTTAACTCTGGGGGACAAAACAAAAAAAAATAACATTGCTTGCAGTATAAACACAAATAAGTAATTATTTTGGAGATACTGTCCATTAGCAAAACTATCAGTTCACTTGCTCTGTATATTCTTATACCTTCTTGACAAATTCTAATTAAACCTGACCTATTCTTGCATTTGATCCCCAGCATTAAACAACCAACTTCATTGCTTTTAATGTCTTTTTTTTAAATATTATCTTTGTTCCACATCTGTAAGCTATCTCAAATCTTTATCAATCATACAGATGTAACAGGCAAGTTTTAAAACAGAAACAACAGAAGAAAATGCAGATGAAATTTTTAATATGCTCTTAAACACAGTCTCACTATAACAAGCTCAGTAAATGTTACAGAGAAAAAGAGCGGAGAAACAGGAACTTCAGTGAAGAGGATGTGATACCAAGAACAAATAGAGCAAGACAGAGAAGGTGAGTTAAAAAGTAGAGAATCAGATGATGGAAAAGCCTGACAAGATGGGAAGAAAGGAGAATTCTCAGCTTGAAGGAAGCACAGGACCTTCTGCCTATGGAATCTATAGGCAGCTGAGCAGAAGACACATAGTATGCAAGGCAGAAGAGGAAGAAGCAGATCTGAAAGTAAGCCAAGTGGTATAACACACAGAGGTGGGAATCAAAACACCAAAAAGAGATGCAAGAGCCATCTCATAATTTAAAAGTGAATTAATGATGAAGGGGGGGCACAAGTCATAGGAAGAACAATTCTATGTAGAGAAAGATGGCTAAGAAAAAGATGTTTTTTCTATGCAGTACAGGAACAGCTCAAGAGTATATAACTAATGTGACCATTCAAATTAGTGAGTTAGGGAAAATTCATGACACCAATAACTAAGGTGATATAAATGTGCAATACCAAGCCATTTTTCACTGCAAGTAGAATGGGTATAAGGTCATATCTCCCAAACGTTCAGTTTCAAAAGGCTTCCTATCTCCTTGAAAAATAAGCAATGCAATGAATGCCACTCTGCACCAAGAAAGGCTAGAAACTTAAATGTAAATGGGTCCTGAAGTAAGGAGGAAGAAAGAGATGCATTAATGACCTTACCGGAAAGGTAGCTCATAAGTATATCTTCTTCGTGTGGATGATCCCTTACTGTGCACACACATCAAGTACACATTAGTATCCACAGACAGCACCAAAATACCTACTGGATGCTTTGCAACAGCACTCAGTTGAGCAGGGACAGATGGGATGGGGAGCATTTCCTCCCTAAGCACAGAACCCCAAAGGCACATGCTTTGGAGGACTGCCAATGCAAGGCGGAAGTTACTGGAGGATGCAAGACTATGGCAAGTAACAATCTGTCTTTCCCAGATTTAATTCACATGTTCCGAAGTGTGAGTTAGCTATGTCCAGACTAATTAGAGGAAGATCCTCTGGCAACACTCACTAAACAAGAAATACAGAGTTGCTCTTTCAGGCACATTGGTTGGACCAGTTAAGTCAAGTCACAAATCTTGGCAACACAGAACTTGACCTCCGAGTAGCTCCTCTGCAGATTCTCTGAGGAAGACTGAAAAGCCTGCTCATATCTGCTGACACTCACTGTTCACTGCATCAAGTGACCTTCTTGCACAGTTTGCAGGAGGACACAACCTGAAATCTCAGAGTCTTGGCCAATGCTACAGCACATGCAGGAGTTTCACAGATGACTTCTTCCTGTCCATGCAAAGTTGCATAAACACCTTGCACAGAATCCATGAAATCTGAGTGCAATCATATGAGAAAGTAAGGAAGATGATGGAGGGGCAAGATTAAATGACTCAACAAAGCAGTTACTGAAGATGGCAGCTTGGAGGTGCTGCACAACCACATATGCGGGGTAAAAAACCAAAGCAAGTAGATATGCCTGCTGCTACTGTGAGGGCACTTGCTTATTCTTCTGGAGAACTCTATTACCACAATGGGAATCGGCAGACATACTAAAGGACAGCAGGTAGGTAATTGCTACCAAAATAGCAGCATCTAGCAACCCCAGAAAAGACCCCTCTTGCTCTTGAACTGTCCCCAACCATTTTCCTTCAACAGCCAAATGACAGTGAAGAAGAGCTGATGGTTGTTTTGTCTCCACTCCATCTGTCAATCATTACTAGTCAAGAAGGCAACCACGGCACTAGATGCCAGAGGTATACCAGCTAATTTAGTCTCAACTAATAGGGATGAAAATTGTCACAGAATACTCTTTCTCGTCTTCTTTACAAAGATGCCATCGGAGATGAGCATGAGAACATAAAGAATATACCAGGATTAGGGTAGCAGTAAATGTTCTATGGTAGTTGTGGTGCCGTAGAAGAGCTGAAAACAAAAATACTCTTGACTTTTCAGAGAACCTACCAGTTCCCCTCAGAATACCCGTCATCCGTGGAAGGTATACTGAAGAACAGGACAGACTTTTAGCTACTACATGCTGAGCAATGTCTGCTGCACAAATGAAGCAATGGTAAACCATAGTTTACTTTATGCACATGAAGAACTATGGAAGCTGTTGAAAGTTGCCTTAGCCACTCATCCAACTACTAGCAGAGGAAAGTGAGTAAGCACCCTTTCTGGTTTTACATAAAACAGAAGAGTTGGTCCAGCAGAATCTGTTTCTTCTTCCAGTAAAGAAAAGACCAGTAAACAAAGTGCTGTCAGGCCTGGATGTAAACTGAAGTGCTGTAATCCCATTAAAAGTAATGGCTGAGAATCACCAGAAATCCACCACTTTTTCATAGCGCACAAATGCTTATTTCACAAGGCTGAAGTTATTAGCTTGGTTTTCAAAAACTACAGCTACATCAGCACCTGAGCTTTTGACAAACTTCTGGAACCCAAACTGCACAGTATACTTCTGTGTCCCACCAATAGCAAAGGTGCAATTTTTTTCATTACTGTTTAGATCAATGTCCATATTAATGAGTTTCTGTTGGGTGATAAATGGTGGTAATGTTTTGATGAGAGACATCCCAGTTCAGACACAGACTAGGAAATATGTTATTCTTGCTGGTCTGTCTAAATGAATTACTCTTCTATAAAGGTTTCTCCAAAGGCTTAATGGTATAAAAAGTATCACCATAAAATTCAGGTATGCTCTTACAAGGTTTTGCCTGAAAACATCTAGCTGGAGGAAATTCAGATCCCTCCTTCATATTCTGGGGTTGACTCTGTATTCATACCCTACTTCCCCTTGTAGAGGCTCAAAGCACATTTTTCAAGATCAGGCATATCTTTCACAGAGATTGTTGCTATTTACACTAACTCTTGATAAAGATATTCCAGAATTCAGCACATGTGCAGTATCAGCAAACATAGAAAACTCAAAAGGGACTCTTAAGGGCCGTTGAGACTGACATAGCCAACAGCAGAATTCCTGCACAATAATGATTCATTTAAATGCAACAGGAATCCCTCCCATAGCCATTCAATTGCTCCTACAATAACATCCTACACTGTGCAGTGCATTGAACAGTTGTTTTAGCTTATTAGCTCAAGTATTCCTGGATCTTAATGCAACAAAAATACAACATAAAGCACTTGAACAGATTACGTAGGCAGCAGCTCTACTAAAATTCCTCTACAAAAGCAGGTACCTTTGGCATATTTGACAGAGTGGAAAGTTTCTCATCTCTTTTGATCTTGATTAAAAAAGTAGCTTTAAG
Source organism: Podargus strigoides (assembly GCA_028020825.1). Classification (NCBI taxonomy): domain Eukaryota; kingdom Metazoa; phylum Chordata; class Aves; order Caprimulgiformes; family Podargidae; genus Podargus; species Podargus strigoides. Next base: position 62,867,953 of record CM051663.1, on the reverse strand, counting down.
TGCTGGTTCATCAAAGCAAGGAAAAGCACACCTTGCTGCCAGAGGTTCAAACTGAGTTGCTGCAAACCACCTAATGGAAGAGTAGAGAAGATCAAATTAAGAATTATGAAAAAGATAAATGCCAGTTTATTTATGACAGAACAGTCCTTTTACTCTCAAACCTTTTAACAGCTTGTTACGGAAGAAACTTTCTGAACAGTAGATGACAGGGTTGGTCCCATCAGAATACATGTTTCACTAACAAAAGGGCTTTTTAAAACCCCAAAAATGTATTTATTTGAGGACTAATCTGCTTGGCTGTTTTTTACTTTCTTAACCAAGGGGAATACACCTGGAATAAAAAAAAAATTACAGAACACTCACCAAAATGTAAGCCAGCCAGTTTCCAGTAAGAGGGAACAAAAAGGAGACTGAAAAAATAAATTAGTGAGCAAACTCACTAAATGAACGCTTTGAAACCTCAGCAGTAGATGGGACTACAAAGAAGTTTTTTCATCTAATTGTCATGCTTCCTTCTGCTGATGCTCACACAGTTCATCTAACCATATGCCTGGTCCCTTTGCTGGTTAGTAGATGGATTCTATGTAAATTCATGCACACTCTTGTCTCTAATCCAAGAGCTAGCTATACCACAAGCGAACTTCCCAGAAGCCTAGGTTCTTCTCCAGTGTTTTAATCATAATTAGCTGCAGAAATTGTAGCTTTTCCTATAGAGCACCTCTGACTTGTATTCTGCTCCTGCAGAGCTCAAAAAGAAGTTTTCAAATTTAAGCCTCATATTTACTGGAGCTAATCAGTGGAAAGAATAGTAATTCACTTTCCCCCTTCTCCCCCCCGCAACCTACTGTCAAGCTGCTCACAAGTTTTTGGGGCTTTTCTTTTCTTCCACACCATGACTCCACCATTTCTTGGACCCACAACTTTTCTGAGGAGGCACACTGCTGACAATTCATAAGATTAATCTCCATGCCTACTTTCAATATCTTATTCTTCTCTTCCTCCTCACCAACAATCATGAAACGGGTGATAATTTTTTTCATTCACCTCAATATTTTACAGAACAAACCATAAAGAAACATTCTGCATAAAAATGTAAGACCAAATTTATTTATTTTATTTTTTAAATTTGCATCTGGCAACAGTGAGTTATTTTGCCATTTGATAATTTTTATGGTTTTGTGGCAATATAAAAAGTCTTCAAAGAACAATTAAACTAGAAGAAAAGACATCTTCTAGCTTGAGTTTTATACAGAAAATGCAGTAACAACAGAGGCTGTCAAAGCAGCCTGCATTTGTAAAATCACTGACATTAAGCATACAGCTAGAAAGTCCCTGAAAATAGAAGAGGCAGGCAAAGCAATGGAAATGATGATAATCAGAAAAAGAGTTATCCGAAAAGGAGCTACTGAAAAGCATACAAGTTAAAGCATGTGCTACATCCTGTTCCTGAACAAAAGCAGGTAGCACTGGACTGAAGGGGGACAAAAAATGAAGAACCTACTGACAGATCATCTTTTTCCTCTGTGAACATTTACACATTGTCTTTCTAGTACAGTAAATACAAGGAGAAAACAAAGCATCAGCTATATCAGAATAGGAAAAAAGACGGAAATTCAAGAAGAGACTAATAACTCAAGTGACTTTTGCTTTCTATGCTTACTGTTTTCTTACTCCCACTTGCTTCACAGTAATACATATCTTTAATGTTTGTGATAAGCTACTTAGTTCTATTTAATTTAATCTTGCGGTTATGTTCTCCTGATGCAATCGACACCCTTTGAATCAGGAGTTTCCCAAGTGGCAACAGATTCTCTCTAATAATCATGCATAAACTATAACGGTTTAGTATATGCTCAGGAACAGCCCTTTTGTAAGAGGCTTATCATCTTTACCTTGGGGGATCTGAACAGTCATCTATGTTTGCATCTCAGCAAAATGAACCCACTCTCAGTGGAGATGCAGACAAACTGAAACAGACTAGCAATCCTTTAACCCATATTTATTTCTTAAAATTATTGATCTCTTAAAGAAGACACCTTAGATGACCCCTTGTGAAGACCAACAGGAACACGTGGGAGTAAATGGGAGAGAGCTTCTGCCTTATCTCAGTTGCTCAGCAGTTCAAGAATCCACTTAATCCACAGTTCATCTGAAAACAACTGTTGCGGATAACTTTTTTTTTTGTACAGTTCAACACTATGTCATGGACCCACTGGGATCTATGTAAAAGGAGTTTTAAACGCAAACTGTGAGTAAACTTTAGAAAAATAAATGAGCTTTGGTTTAAATGTCTCTTGTTAATGCTCAGAGAGGCCTGCTGAATCTGAAACAAAATATCCTGGGTTCTTGCTTAGAAAATAGAATAGAAATACATCTTTCTTGTGTTACGCAGCTTCCTAACAGTCCATGACATCATCTTTACACTGAGTATCTTGGTTTGTTTTTTAAAGATGAGCTATCATTGAGGGACTTAAATAATTCAAGCATTAGCGATGTACAGTTATCATTTCTCACTGGGGAGCAAAATTATGTCCAGGTTTGCCACACTTCCGTTTTGCTCTTCAAGGACTCTCAGCGAAAAAGTTTGCAACAGCTCAATGAAAGGTCTCGTTTTAAGTAACTGAGAATAAATACAGTCTCAGCGTGATCCTCTTCCCGGATAATAGTTTCAAGTCTATATTGTCAATTTGTAAAAGGTTGGGTTGGTGGTGCCAATTTTAAGTTCTGCCTTTCCATTTCAGAGAAAAAAAATCTACTTATTAATATTTTGGAAATTTCCATTCAAATGCTCCATTGTTGCAAAAATTTGTAACACTGATAACATGGCGGTTTATTGCTTTTTACTTTACATTCTTTTTTTTTGTTTTAATCTTAAAGATATTAGCACTTCTTAGCACAAGCTTGTAAGTGTCTTAAGTCTTTATTTAGCAAGTCCTTCAGTTTTGCAAGTCCTTCAAAACTACTTTTCTGTCAGCTGGTCCTGGACTGACCCATACTGCTCTTTCCATCTTTCATTTATTGCACCCTCTGTTTCTAGAAAACCTGTATTGACAATTACATGTCAACAAATGCATGAACGCTTTTAACTACATGACCAGTGTAAGGCCCGTTTGAAGTGGGTAGAGGTGGGTGGCGATTTCATTAACCTTCTAGGTAAGAAGCAATGATTTACTGTTTTTAAAAATAAGTGTGAAGTTTCCCTTTTCTCCATTTACTAGGGACTTTGTCTGACTGCCATGACTTTTCAAATATGATGAGAACAGCTTGGCAACTACATCTGTCAGATTCCCTTAGGACTATGTGATGCATCTCATTGGGTCCCTGTGTATGCTCAGGTTCCTCAGATGGTCTCCAATCTGATCTTCCCCTACAACAGTGGGACTTTGTTCCCCCAGTCCCTGCCTTGAGACTCAGGGACTCAAGAGATGTGGGAAGAATGTCTAAAGAGAGAAACCATCTAAACAAACAAAAAGCCACACTACAGCTACCTACAACCACTATACCACACTACATTTAACTGACGAAGGGGCTGTCCTGACTTAATGAACTCATCCATGAAAAACATTTTTCAGGTAGACTAATTAGGTGATTAAAGATCAATTGGATCTTTAATCCATTGGATCCAATGCTCAATTGGAATCAGTTGTATGAAACATCCAATAGAAAAATCGACACTTGTTATTTCTGTTATCAAAGCACAATCTAGAAGTGAGAGAACAGAGAAGACGTATTTGTGGGCGTACCTTTGCTTAGAACTCTTATCCTTGTAAGAAATTTTGTAAAAGCCGTAATAGGTATCTGATAAATTAGATGAATATTCTATGTTGACAGTGTAATTCTGTCCTACGAGGAGAGCCTCAGGAGCCATGAGTGCAATCTGGTCATGCAATGGATATTCCAGGAATTCCACTGTTTTTGCTTGCTGCCATCCTGCTGAAGTAACGCTTGCCTTGGTGATATTAAGTCCTACACAGTGAAGTACGATCTTCCAAGTTACCTGGACGACGTTAACCACTATCTTTACAGAGCCTGCAAATTTCAGAGTAGTTAGGTTTGGCTGCAAGACAAGATCATAATGCAGTGGTACAACATCAGAAGGAAGTCTAATATTTGCCCATGGAAACAGTTTTCCATTGGTTGCCAAAGGGTATATTAGTTCCATTGTATGATTTTTTTTATGGCAGCCTTCTTTGGTAAAGGTACATTTGGGAAGAAGATAAATCACCATTATTAATGAAACTGCAATCAAAAGAACAACTGTGCAAACCACCATGGTCCTCGTAGAGGGCACTGAACATGATCCATTTGGATTTTGTCTACAGACAGACATGTTACTCCGGAGACCTGAGCTTCTGTTCATGAAGGACATCCCCAGTAATTTTGCTGATGACTCATAATCCTCTTCATCATCATCCATTTCATGCTCTCCAAGGCCACGCACCAAGAGCCGGGAGCTCCTTGGTTCATATTCCACTTCATCAGGCTCCAGGGGATGTAAACAAGGCTCTTTTGCCAAGTCAACCACATCAGGCTCTTCTTCAAACATACTGTTTTCAATCATATTCCTGGGCAACTGAATTTGATCTGAAAAAGAAAAGAACATATGTAACATGATTAAAAAAAGGCATGATTATACCTCAAAGATAGTTTACTGAATTACAGAATGGGAAATACTTTTACACTTTTAGACACATTTTACAGCACACACAATCAAAAGCTCTTCAATTTCCTCACTCACGTTTGTCTCAAAAAAAAACTTATTTGTTTTTCTGCCTACTGTAATTTTTCATTCCGTATCTTCAAAAGGATGTTTCCATTGCACATAATCATGTGTCTTGCACTGTAACTGGGGATCAGATATATCACTGCACAGCACGCCCAGTTCATTGATGTTGATGCCTTGGCTACATGTCCCCTACCCCTGTAAACTATATTTGTTTTCAACTAAATTAGTTAAGATGGAATATTCTTTACATTACAAAGTCAAGCACAGGCATCCAATACAGTTCTGGAGGTGTTTCTGAACATGCTAGTAACTGAATTCTTTAACAGGGGACAAAATCTACCAATGTGCTGGCAGCTAAACAAATAAAATATCCATTTGACATTTTTAAACTATATTTTTCACACATACTACAAAAAATATAAAAAATATTTCTCACATAAGAATGGCAGTAAAAACTACAGTCCTAACTGATGTCTTCATTTAAGATCTAGTGCATCAAACCATTAAAATAATCCATACAGGTAAGAAGTTATATCAGTGCCAATGAGACGGTTTGTCTCTACAAAATTTATCCCTAATGGAATACAGATCACTGAACATAAAACAAGAATTGAAATTCATACCAAATTTTTAAAGCATAGTCTCATGTTGTACATGCAGTTACATTTTAATTGAACTTCTGGTCATGTTTATAACTGTTTATGTAAAAGGTTCTTTCAGCTAATCTGCTTAGTGCAAAGTGGAAAAAATGAAAAACACTGTTGGAAATAAGTATATACAGGGAAGGGGACATGGACACACAAAAGTACCTAATTTAGCAGCAAGGAACTTTTTTTTTCATACTGTGTTCAATCCAAACGAACAACATAGAAATGATGCTGATTGGCTTTCATTAGGACACCAGAGCCGTCTAGAGAACAAAATAACTCAAATGGAAAAGCCATCTATATGGAGATTTCTCTCTGAAAAAGCTCAAGAAATCCCCTTACCAATTTTTCAGGGCCTTGAAATTACAGTTAATTTGAATTAGTGTCCTGTCACAGCTTCTGCCTAATGGACTAGACAAAACTTTGTTCAACTGCAAGGCTTCAGAAATGAAACTACCGTCTTTCCGACTGAAGGTCTAGTGCTAACTGAGCAATAATCACATTACACCTCTATCCTCCACATTCTATGTTTTCAGAATAAGGACAATTTTTTCTTTGGATCTAAACATACTGCAAAGTAGGTTGACTTTTATTAATTTCTGATAAGAATGCACATTTTGCCAATCTATATACAGCCAGAATACCAGTGTTCCCATAATACATTACTGATTTTATCTGTATTTTTCAAGGTCAGGTTGGATGGGGCTCTGAGCAACCTAATCTAGTTGAAGATGTCCCTTCTCACTGCAGGGGGGTTGGACTAGATGACCTCTAAATGTCCTTTCCAACCCAAAGCATTCTACGATTCTATACGGCTAAGCTGCCATCCAATAATTCAGAATAGTATCATACAGAAATAAACTGTATTAGTAATTTCAGGATTATAACTATACATAGCTGTCTGATAGGACTTAAAATGTTGAAACAGACTAATAGAAGACATTGGGAGGGTGAAGATTTATGGTTTGGTAGTAGCCTTTTTTTTTTAAAAAAAAAAAAAAAAAAGTCAAGTTTCTATATGGCTGAAATTCTCACAGGTGAAAATAAAACACCTGAAAGAAAAGATGGCAAGAATCTTTTCAAACCAAATCTACCAAGCTCCTAAACATTTACTCTAAAATATTTCAAGACTTCCTGTTTCAAGGGTACAAACCCAGAAAACTACAGAGCTGGCAGATGTAACACTGAAAAGGACAGAACAAGAATTTTTATTCTAGGCCATGTTCTACCATGCTTTTCTCTTTATGTGACATCTGTGTATTAAACCTCTAATGATACTTGCCCACCACTTATTTCAGAGTTAGACTCATAGACTATTCAGATACCTTCAAAACAAATAATGGCTTCATAAATCAGCACCTTGCGTCTCAAACAAAAAAATACCGCGTTACTTTAAGAAAGATAAACTTTGAACATTTCTCTGCAAAGGCCTTAAAATAAGAAAAAAGAAAATTAAAAAATCCTACCCCACAAAAGTCTGTAAGAGGAAGGTGCACTGGTCAATCTGAACAAGCAATATAGAGCTAGACGAAAGCAGGGAGTTTGTTGGAATTTGGTTGTACCGAACATGCTTACCTTTTGCCCCACTGCAAACATGCTGCTCTGACTAGGATCATAAGGTCACAGGACACCTGAGCCTGGAAGTGACTTCAGGAGGCCAGGTACTCCAACCTCCCAGCAAAAGCAGCTTCTTAAAGTTTCTGTCCTTATAGCATTTCCCAGTACTGTGCTTATGCTCCGGCCTTCAGGCCGTCGCAGTTCAGTGGTTCAGCACTATGGTCTCTACATTGGAGCATGTACACTTATACACCAAACTGGCATCCTCACAAAATACAGAAAGCTAAGTTACAAGTGAAAACACAGAAACACACTAGTGGAGAAAAAAAAGTGGAAAGACAAAGTATAGTGTAACGGAACCTCTTTTACAATTCCTCCACCCAAGAACAGTTTATCAGCCAATCAGTACACAGCTCCAACCCCAGTCACGACCTGTGCTGCTGCATGGCCAACAAAAGAGGTAGAAGACAGGGGAGGCACTGCAGAGGGAAGGAGGAGAAAGATAAAGAGAATAAATCTGGCAGATCATCAGCTTTGCTGCTCACAGAATGTTTGCCTTTTGAAGAGCTTACTTTCAAATAAATTTCTTCTAAAGCCAACTACCTTGGTATTTTCAAAGTTGCATACAGGCACTAGTAACTGTTTTAGTCAAAAAGAAACATACAAAAAATCTCAAACTAAAACTGAGATAGAAAAGCTAAAACAAAAGTCAGTTTAAAGGCAGTTCAGTGTTTTAATACCTAAGAGACATTCATTTCCAGGAAAATAACGGTTAAAAACAATTGCTACTGAATTCTTTTTTAAAAATGGAAGCAATCTAAGTCTTGATTGTTCTGTAGTGCTGAAAATCTGTAAGAACAGAACTTTACTGAAGATCAAGGGCATTACCAAACTACTGTTCTCCACTCAAAATTACACAAAGTATCAAAAGGTTATAGGAGTTATTTATGCTAGCATACAAATTATCAGAAACATAAGTCAGGATACTTTTTGGAGAGGAAAAATGGCAAACATGTTTAAAGCTTTTACACTCAGATTGGATTGTTTACTTCCTGATGGTTCACTAGAATTTATAACATGACTGTGTGAGTCACAGAATCACAGAATCACCTATGTTGGAAAAGATTTTTAAGATCATCAAGTCCAACCATTAACCTAACATGGACAGTCCGACTATAACATATCTCTGAGCACTATGTCAACACGACTCTTAAATACCTCCAGGGATGGGGACTCTACCACTGTCCTGGATAGCCCATTCCAATGTCTGACAACCCGTTCTGTGAAGAAATACTTCCTGATGTCCAATCTAAACCTCCCCTGGTGCAATCTGAGGCCATTACCTCTTATTCTATCACTTGTTACATGGATAAGAAGACAGACTCCCACCTCTCTACAACCAAACCAGGTTGCCTTGGCTGCCTTGGATGCTTGGGCACACTGCTTGCCCAAATCATGTCATTATGAGCCATCAATCATGTGAATTGAACTCTTTTGACCTTTCAGTTTTAGCCCATGAGCTGCTACAATATGAGCTAAAAAGCCCATAGGAAGGACAAAAAAAAGGTGTTCTTAAACTGCAACAGGCCATAAGGAAGAAACAGCAGCCTGAAGAACATGGCTGCAATCATCATATTTCACTGTCATCTTTCACACCAAGTATGGCCAAGAGGCATGCATTCAACTATGGGTAGCACGTTGTCACAGACCAGCAGATGTAGCAAAACCAAAAGCCAGACCAAACGGTACTGTACCAAGTGTGTCTACTAGCTAGAGTAAAACCTGATTCCCACATGTAAGCTACTTCAGTTGCATTTAAGTAACAGGAAGTAGGGTATGGAGTTACTGCTGCCCAAAAATGAACAACTACTAATGTGTTGATGTGTTCCGTGCCTAGCCTATCAGGAAAGCACACAGAAAAACTATGAACAAAGCACTTGTTTTGCTACCTGACTTGCTACCAAGCAACTCACTGATATCATGTCAAAGAATAATTCCATCCAATGATTTCAGGAATAGCTACAGGTGTTCAACAATGAGGTTAATTCAGGGTCATAATACTGTTTTATACATACATAACTTTTATGTCCAACTTTGAAAGCATTAGCCTTTTCTTAGCAGAAGCAGCTGCTGACAAAACGGCAAATTCCACAGAAAAAACACATGGATTTTGCTCCTAATAAAGACTTGTTGCATTTGCTAAGACCATCCAATGGGGCGAAAATTAACTCTGAGGTGGTTTTTTCCTTTTAAAGATCTATTTTATGTTGCTGTACCTTATTTTCTAGAAGTAGTGGTGAAACACTTGCAAGATTTCGGTACAGATAGTAAAGTCACACTATGTCATTCATAATACATGAATGAACCTGCTACCACTATGGTAAAGCGAGTTTAAGAAAAAGATTCCAGCAGGAACAAATACTGCGCCACACAGTCAAAAGAGCAATGGCTCCACTATTCCTTAATCATTGGAAAATTAGTTTAACAGTCTTAAGTTTTAGCAAACAGTATAAAGCTAATTTGTTTACAGAACTCCAAAAAGAGATTTGAAGCACTTACAAGCACTTGCAAATACACTACGTATGGCAGCCAAGCACACTTCAAACAGGTGGATAAACTGTCACAAAAACAGTAAGAATTTTTTTAGCACATGGAACCTGATCTTTATTTGGACTTTGGAACTAGTAACAAAGGAAAGGAATGTGATAGTGAAGCCTAAAGCAGGCCACTGATACATAGCCATGGATACAAAGACTGTATAAGTGCTACTGCTCTTGAAGTTATTCAGTCCTCGTAAGTAACTAATATGTCACGTGGAAGAGCCAGCAAAGAAACTTTGCAGAAATAACAACACATGTGAAGTCAAAGCATTGTCTTATACAAAAAGCAGTATATTCAGTACAACCAGGTTCCCAGTAAAAGAAAAAGAAAAAAAAAGGTTGAAAATCAGATATCAGAAGAACGTTTGCATTAATACTTAAAACTCATATTTTGCTTAGTAAAATAACATCTTCACATCATGTCTGGAAAAAAACCCACAGAACTGGAAACACTCCACAACTTAAAAAGACCTTATTATAGCCAAGACAAATGTATAAAATTTTTCTGCCATACTTGCAGTGTCTTTAAGAGGTAATATGATCTGTGCAGTTGCCTACGCAGACATGGCACTAGAAATCTTGTAATAACTTAGTTGCTATGGAATCTGTTCTTTTAAGAAAACTATGAATGTGTTACAGTACAGTATTAATCTGTATTTATGAAAGAGGAAAACAAAAACATACCCACTTCAGGTTTACATAGTGAAATTTCTCACATATATCTCACTCATGTCATCAGCCCTTCCAAGACAGAAAAAAGAACAACATGAAATGTGGGAGTCAATAAAAAGCAGAGGAACTTGTGTTGTATACTTTGAATGCAAGGAGGAAAAGAAGCTATAGGAAAACAGCATAAGTAATATGAAACAAGCTTTCAGAAATTTCATGGGTTTGTTAAGATTACACCAACATATAAACAAATACTAGTTTTTATTTTAAACTTAAAATAAGTCTACTTTTTTAATGCACAAAGCACTAAGCCTGTCATTAGAAAAAAACCTATTTTTAAAATATAACAGGAGAGGAAGGTTAGACTTGACTGTAAAAACAAAAATGTAATTTTTCACATTAAATAATTATCTAAAATGCATATAAGGACATTTGAGACACTGAGGATTTGGAAAGAATATTAACTTTTTCTGCCGAGCTGTCTGTCCCTGGATCTGCAACTTCAGTCTCAAAAAAAAGGAGGGTAGGGAGAAATGTTCTTTTAATACTCCAAATCTCTCTGAATTGTCCCGATTGAAATTTTAGAAGTCTAACTATGGGAAAGCAACATAGTATATGGTTTTCGACCACCTTTTTCTAGGTTTTTTTGGTTAATTCAATTTGGCATAGACCTCTCTTCCAAATTTACCTAATCAAAGCCATAAATCTATCAGTTTATGGTGAGTTATTTAGTAGAAATATAATTTTAACAGAATTGTAAAAAATTAAAACTATATACCCAGGCTCTGCTCCTACTAGTGTTAATTTACCAATTCTGCTTAATATGGAACAAATCTATCTCCACAACTCCAAACTGTGAAGCACTAAAATTTTCACAGAAAAAAGAGGGGAACATTAATTCCTATTTTTGGACCCCATGTTGGATTCATTGCTTGAGTCTTCCTCCAAATTTTGATCTTATTCTCAGCCAAAACTATTGTTGCTGTTATTGTTTCTGCGTTGGCTGAGTCGAAAGAAGGGAGATGGGCAGCCCGAAGTCAAGTTCCAAAACATTTTCACAGGTGCTGAAACTGGCATACAGAGACACTTTGAAGAAAACTGAGATTCTAAATACTACACTGGAAATCCAAAAAGTGAGAAGCATTTCAGAAAGTGCAATCACTTCCTCAGTGGATATTGCCAATTAAAAATCACTAGTTCCAAACACTGTTAGTTTATATCACTGCAAATAAGCATTAAAGTCAAAAGAAAAAAGAACATCTGGTATAGATACGTACAACTTGTTATCCAGTATTTTTTTCAACAGATGAGGAATAAAATAGCCTTGGCTTGCAAAGAAGCAGAGGGTTAACTGACAACTAAACATCTGAATTGGTAGCCTTTGGAAATGCACTCTTAAAACTTTTATTGTTAACATTTTCTTACAAAGAAACTTGCTAGCTTTTCTAAATTCAAAAATCAGGCTAGAAACCTTAGTTAATGCTATTTATAAATAGCACAATTTAATACATCAGATATGAGTTTCAAAAATCCAGCAGAAAAGGAAGTGACTCAAATCCACCCACTTAACTACTTCAGCAAATGAAATAAGACAAAAAATATCAAGAATTAGAAGTTTCAACTTAGAATATCTACAATGTTTTACAACAATAGCTTAACGAGAGACAAAGAAAGATTTTATGAATAAAATTCTCAAAAGCTATGAGGCTTTTTTGTTTTTCATATTCCCCCTTCCCTTTTTTTTTAGGCATCAATTCAAATCCATGTCTATCTTTTACATCCTATTTACATGCTCTATCTTAAGATCTTTGGCACAGGATTTGAACACATAGATTACATTATCTTACCACTAGGTGGCATCCATTTTTACCACCCACAAAATTACAGACTTCTCAAAGAATGCAAATAATTACCATTGATTAATGACTGGCTGCATATACCAGTAACTGCACAGCCCCTCTTAACTAAAGAGTTCTTTAAGGTCTTTCTGAATGTTTGGATGCAGCGTCAGAGTTGCTTTCTGTGTTACTGTAATTTCAAAACCTGCTGGTCAAATCAGAAATAACCTCAGTTCTGTAAAAAACCCAGAACATGACCCCTTAAATTAAATTGTTTATCTCAGCAAATAAGTACATGAAAAGTGTTCTCAAATGCTCAACTGTATAGTAATCTGTAGCAAAAAATGCATTACATAAACAGGTGGGGAATACTTGCCGGAGGTGACTTGGAAATTAAACTTATTTTAAAGGGTATAGCACTGTTCACACATTAAGGAAAGGTACAAGAATGCAAGGAATTCATTCCACAAAAGTTCTCAAGGCAGCCTTAGATGATGGTAACATCAGGGGAGGTTGATGTGCTGACTCTAACAGAAACTGTACGGCAGCTAGGCTCTGTGGCCATGGATGGAACTGGAAGGTACCATGGAACTGATAAGCTGCATATTTGCTACCCTGGCCCAATGGTCTGTCATTTTACTGTTCTTTGGGTGACCTTTGCTCATTGTAATCTCATTATAATACAAAACCACACCTCCATCCCAAAACCTACCCACCTCCAAGGTGCCCCCAAGCTTGTGCACTGTGTTTTTCTTAGTCTATACCTTTAAAAGCGACGCAAGAAAATTTAACAATCATAACAAACGTACGACTAGAGTCACTCAAGCTCCACCTGAAATGTAAAAATAGTATAGAAGCGGTTTAAGAGAGCGAGAAGATACCATCATTATGGAAAATCCCATCTCAGACTACCTCTGACTTCTGGGATCATTCAACGCTGAGCCTCTCTTCCCCCCACAGGGATGCCTTTGGGTAAGATTTGAACACTCAGCTGTGCTGAGTGCTTCCCGGGGAAATTTAGAAATCTCTATAGAGTTGTTTTGTAACTTAACGCATTTGTAGCCACGCTGTATTGTTAACATCTGTAGTGCTTGCACATGATTTACTGACAGTAGATTTATCACCAGTTATCCAAAATAACTTGTGTATCTGTTGCTTCAATAAAACTGCACTACTCATTAATCTGGCCATGATAGTTCACAGTGAACATTGACAAACTCTTTATCTATGGCTGTGATACTTAATGGAACACTGTTAGACAGATTGTGTATGGCATTACCAGTGCATCCGTAATCATGATAGTCCGATACCTATATTGAGCACAACCAGGACTATTAACACCAAAACCAAAATCACTTGGAATCTAAGCACTGCTGCCCTCAACCCCTCTGATAATCTAAGGACAAGGTGGAATGAAAGGGTGTTTATTCTCTGTCAAATTGCTTTGCCCTTTAATGTGACAACAGGCAGCAGTTATATTAAGTTTGCACTTAATATTAGCCAAAAGGCCAAGAAGCTCGGGTTTGGGGCCAGTCTCGTTTAATGTTTTTATCAATGACCTGGATGAGGGGATCGAATGTACCCTCAGTAAATTTGCAGATGACATGAAATTAAGTGGGAGTGTCAATCTGCCTGAGGGTAGGGAGGCTCTGCAGTGGGATTTGGACAGGCTGGAGGGATGGGCTGAGGCCAATTGTATGAGGTTCACAAAGGCAAGTGCCAGGTCATGCACTTCGGCCACAATAACCCCATGCAATGCTACAGGCTTGGGGAAGAGTGGCTGGAAAGCAGCCTGGCAGAAAAGGACCTGGGGATGTTGGTTGACAGCCGACTGAACATGAGCCAGCAGTGTGCCCAGGTGGCCAAGAAGGCCTAAGGCATCCTGGCCTGTATCAGAAACAGTGTGACCAGCAGGAGTAGGGAGGTGATCGTGCCCCTGTACTCGGCACTCGTGAGACCACACCTTGATACTGTGTCCAGTTCTGGGCACCACAGTATAAGAAGGACATTGAGGTGCTGGAGCAAGTCTAGAGAAGGGCAACGAGGCTGGTGAGAGGTCTGGAAAACAGGCCTTATGAAGACTGGCTGAGGGAACTGGGGTTGTTTAGTCTGGAGGAGACTGACAGGAGACTTCATTGCCCTCTACAACTACCTAAAAGGAGGTTGTAGTGAGGCTGGTGTTGGTCTCTTCTCCCAAATTACTAATGATAGGACGAAAGGAAATGGCCTGAAGTTGCATCAGGGGAAGTTTAGATTGGATGTTAGGAAGAAGTTCTTTACTGAGAGAGTGGTTAGGCACTGGAACGGGCTGCCCAGGGAGGTGGTGAACTCACCGTCCCTGGAGGTGTTCAAAAAACGAATGGATGAAGCATTTGAGGCCATGGTCTAATGGTCTAGTGGTTAGGGAGATCATGGGATAAAGGTTGGACCTGATGATCCCGGAGGTCCTTTCCAACCATGGTGATTCTATGATTCTATGATTCTGTAAGTCTCCACACACGTCCAGCCTTACTACTGGTTGCTTGCTTAGCCAAATCATTTTCACCTCATGATCTGAACAAAGAATTATACAAGAGACACTTAGATCAACTGGCTAAAAGCAACTGTTCTGGTAGTTAACTTTTACTTTAAACTGTAATTCCCTGTTAATGCAGCACCAGCAGCAATGAAAAGAAAATCCATGCTTTCTCAGAATGGAGCATACACATGAAGTAAAGTCTAGCTTTAAAACAGCTAGAACAAAGAGGTAAATGGACCCACTCATCTGCAGAACTGCTTATCATCCTAGTGTTTATGGCCAGTCCAGTAGAATGGGATAGAGCCTCTCAATCCACCAGAACACAGTAGCTTCACAACCTTTTGACACACTCGAAAGGAGATTGCCCCCAGAGTTACTTCTGAAGCAGAATTCTCTTCTATCTCTGCTGAAACAGAGAACTAAACAGTAGGAATACAGTAATGAGTGGAGCCAGTGGAGCTAAGCACTCCAGTTCTTGCTGCCCCAGACAACCAGAGCAATGGATGGCCAATCCAGAAAGACTTAACATGCAATTGTGTTCTCAAAAAAAATCTGCAGAAATATGTACCTGACGCCAAGTCCTACAGCTCCTTTACCTTACCTTAGAACTATCTTCTGTCTAGTTTACTGATTACACACTGCCACAAGGAAAAAGTCTTCAGTATAAAACAAATTTTTTTTAAAAAAAAAGAGTAGAGGAAATGAAATATGTATTCAGTAATGCAAAATACAGTCCTGGAAAGTTTCTGTAGTTGATTCACTAGCAATATTTGGCGTGGAATAACTCCCAGAAACACAGGTTTCCTGCTACTATTCTTCAAAGACTAGATTTGCCATTTGTATCAAACTCTTGATTGGTGTGATCTAATGTCTTATCTTTTCTTGATGAATTTGTGCATTAGGATAGTCAAAATCAATACACAGTGGTTGTGACAGATTGGAATCATGGAATCATGGAATTTACAGAGTTGGAAGGGACCTCCAGAGATCATCTGGTCAAACTCCCCCTGCTTTAAAGCAGGATCCCCTGGAGCACATCACTCAGGACTGCATCCAGGCAAGTCTTGAAAGTCTCCAGAGAAGAAGACTCCACAGCCTCTCTGGGCAGCCTGTGCCAGTGCTCTGACATTCTCACCAAAAAGAAGTTTTTTCTGATATTTAAATGGAACCTCCTATGTTCCAGCTTGTGCCTGTTACCTCTCATCCTGTCACTGGGAACCACTGAAAAGAGTCTGGCTCCATCCTCCCTCAACCCACCCTTTAGGTATTTGTAAACATTAACTAGATCACCCCTTAGCCTTCTCTTCTCCAGGCTAAAGAGTCCCAGCGCTCTCAGCCTTTCCTCAGAGGGGAGATGCTCCAATCCCCCAGACATGCTCCTTGCCCTCTGCTGGACTCTCTCCAGTACTTTCCCGTCTCTCTTCAACTGGGGAGCCCAGAACTGGGCGCAGTGTTCCAGTTGTGGTCTCACCAGGGCAGAGTAGAGGGGGAGAAGGACCCCCCTCGACCTACTGGCCACACACTGACTGCCCTGTGCAGCCCAGGGTGGCATTGGCCTTCTTGGCAGCAAGGGCACATTGCCGGCTCATGGATAATTTACTGTCTACCAGGATTCCCAGAATCTTCTGCTCAGAACTGCTTTCCAGGAGGTCCCCCCCTAACCTATCCCGATGCCTGGCATTCTTCTTCCCCAGGTGCAGTACCCTACACTTGCCTTTGTTGAACCTCATGAGGTTCTTCTCTGCCCAGCAATCCAGCCTGTCCAGGTCACACTGGATGGCAGCACAGCCCTCTGGCATGTCAGCCACTCCTCCCAGCTTGGGATCAGCAGCGAACTTGCTGAGGATCCACTCTGTCCCCTCATCCAGGTCATTGATGAATATGTTGAACAAGACCAGACCAAGTATTGACTCCTGGGAGACACCACTGGTTACAGGCCTCCAACTCGACTCTGCTCCATTGATCACAACCCTCTGTGATCTGTCACACAGCCAGCTCTCAATCCACCTCACCATCCCCTCATCTAACCCACACTTCCTGAGTTTCCTAATGAGGATGTTATGGGAGACAGTGTCAAAAGCCTTGCTGAAGCCAATGACATCTGCTGCTCTCCCCTCATCCAGCCAACCAGTTATGACATCATAGAAGGCTATCAGATTGCTCAAGCATGATCAGATTGGAGGTGAGACTAATCAGCCTTTAGTTCTCTGGGTCTTTTGCCCTTTTTGTAGACTAGAGTGATGCTGGCCTTCCTCCAGTCTTCAGACACCTCTCCTGTTCTCCGTGAACTTTCAAAGATGATGGAGAGTTGCCCAGCAATAACATCTGCCAGCTCTCTCAGGTCTCGCGGGTGCATCCCATCAGGGCCCATGGACTTATGGATGTCGTTTGGCCAAATGGTCTCTAACCCAGTCCTTCTCTAACGAGGGAAAGTCTTCTTCTCTCCAGACATTCCTTCTTGTGTCCGTGGTTTGGGATGCACGAGGAACCACTTTAGTAGTGAAGACTAAAACAAAGAAGCTGTTCAGTAACTCTGCCTTTTCTGTGTCTTCCACCACCAGGGTGTCGATCTCATTCATCAGTGGACCAATATTTTCCCCAGTCTTCCTTTTTTCTGTTGAGATAATGAAAGAACCTCTTTTTATTATCTTTAACTGTAGTGGCCAAGTTGAGTTCTGCTTGAGCTTTGGCCCTTCTAATTTTCCCTCTGCATATCTTCACTACATTTTGGTAATCCTCACAAGTTGCCAGCCCCGCTTTCCAAAGGCTGTAGACTTTCCTTTTGTTCCTGAGGTCCAGCCAAAGCTCTCTAGTTAGCCAGGCTGGCCTTCCTCCCTGCCAGCTCGTCTTTCAGGACCTGGGGATGGCCTTCTCCTGTGCTTTTAAGAGTTGCTCCTTGAAGGAATGTATTTAAAAGAGAATGACCATATAGTGAACCAGCCATACGGGATGTTGGCCTAGGCATGTAGCCGCATTCTAGAAGCTACTTCAAAGGAAGAAAAAATAAGAAAGAGCAATGACCGCTTCACTAAGGAATGCAGGAGTGAACAGATAAGAGTGACCAATTGGACACTGTGTGAGAAGAACTTAGGAACCAACGGGAGCTGAACTGAGCTGCACGTTTGCCTCGTGCTAGAGACCTTTAACCAATTAGATAATGCGTGACTGCGTGTAGGGAAAGATAAATTGTATAAAAGGGACAGACAAAGTAAATAAAACGGCTTCTGTTTGATTCACATTGAATCATGTGGAGTCCAGTTTTTTCTCCTCAGTATGCCCAGCCATCCAGAACACCTCTGACCTTCAGGACTGCCTCCCAAAGGACACTCTCAACCATGCTCCTAAGCAGGGCAGTCTGCCCTTCCCAAGTCCAGGGTGGCAGTTTTGTTAGCTCCCCACCTTGTTTCTCCAGGAATTGAAAACTCATGGTCATTTCATGGTCACTCTGCCCAAGACGACCTCCAGCCTTTACATCCCCCACAAGACCTTCTCAGTTAACAAGCATCAGGTGCAGTAGGGTGCTGTCCCTAGTTGGCTCCCTTACCAGCTGTGTTAGGAAGTTGTCTTCCACACACTCTAGGGACCTCCAGGACTGTTCCCTCTCTGCTGTGTTATATTTCCAGCAGACATCTGGGAAGTTGAAGTCCCCCATGAGAACAAGGGCGAGCGATTGCAAGATCTCTGCCAGGTGCTTATGGAATATTTTATCAGCCTCTCCATCCTGGTTGAGGAGTCTACAGCAGACTCCCACCAAGATGTCTGCTTTATTGGCCTTCCCTTTGAGTCTTATCCATAAACACTCCACACTGTCATTCACATTTTTAAGTTCTAGGCATTTAATTCCATCTCTAACATAGAGGGCCACCCCTCCACCTTTCCTTCCTTGCCTATCCCTTCTGAAAAGTTGGTAGCCATCAATCACAGCACTCCAGTTGTGTGAGTCCTCCCACCACGTTTCTGTGATGGCAAGTAAATCAGTTTTCCTCCTGCACCATGGCCTCCAGCTCCTCCTGTTTGTTCCCCATGCTGCATGCATTTGTGTAGATGCACTTCAGCTGGGCTAATTGTCCCACCACTGTTTTGGGGAGCCAAACCCTAATTATCACCTGACCATGCTCAGATCCTTCTGTAGCTTCGAACTTATCATTATCCCTCACGGCTCCGCTACTACATGGATCACAATCCCCCACCCTCACTGAGACAACAGACTGCAAGAGCTTGCCAGCACTATTACCCACAAGCACTGGCATGCTGCTTCCAGGCATCACTTTATTTATTCTGGTTCCATCCCCCTCCCCCTTCAAACCTAGTTTAAAGCCCTTGCAATGAGCCCTGCTAACTCTTGTCCCAGGATCCTTCTCCCCCCTTGGGTTAGGCTCCCCCCACCTTTTGCTAGCACGTCTGGTATCCTGTAGATCAACCCATGACCAAAGAACCCAAAGTCCTGCCAGTTGCACCAGTCTCGGAGCCAGGAGCTAATCTGCTGCCTCTTCCTGTTTACCCCCTCATCTGTCCCTGCAACTGGTGGGATGGAGGAGAACACCACTTGTGCTCCTGTTTCCTTAACCAGCCATCCCAGGGCCTTGAAGTCTCTCTTCATTGCCCCTAGACTTCTGGTGGCTACTTCATCACTACCTACTTGAAGTATCAATAATGAGTAGTAATCTGAGGGCCTCGTGAGCCCTCTCTACAGATGCCGTGGTCTCAGGTCCCCAGCAGGGACCTGAGACCCTAAACCACTCTAAACCACCACAGCCTTTTTCGGCACCCAACGTGGGGCATGAGAGGGTTAAGATAAGGACAAGAAACCTGACCAGAGCGTGTTAAAACAATCTGTTCAGCATAATTTTCTGCTTATGCATTTGTATTGTTTGAATAAGGTATATTTACAATGCTGGCCAATTTGCTTGCGTGGTAGGGCTGTATTAATCCTTATATCCACTATGTGCCCCTGGTGCTGGTGTTTATTGCCTCTGGAAAATATGCCAAGAGTCTTGCTTTGCTGTAGTGGATACTGACTACTTATGATATGGTTGCATCACTGCTTGTGGGGGTGAGCCGGTACCTGTCTGCGGCCTGGGCATTTGTTAGTGGTCTCACCCCATCTATGGGTGAGCCAGGGGAAGACACCTGCCCAGTTGCTGAGAGTTTTATCTATCCTTGGCGCATCCAGGACAGCATGCTTGAGGTGCAGTGTTTTATGAATGTCTGCCAAATCCTGTTTTGGATTATATGGTCCTTCTCCAATAAAGTATCACCCGGAGACCTGCCCTGAGGCCAGATAGTTATGAGTGGCAAGGTGTGTGGGAAAAAATGGGCAAGTACCTAGGTCAGTGGTCACCCCCAATGCTTTGGAATTTCACCTCTGAACAAGTGCAGAGTCCTGATAAATTGGTGGAGCATTCAGAAAAGGTGTGCTGCCAATCCGACAACTCCGGGAAGACACAACTCACTGCAGTGTGTTGGGGACTTGCCCATGCCTACCATGTCCTCCTTAACACTACTCAGTGCCCTCAAGGGGAAGAAAGAGTCTCAGGACCTGAAAACGAACCAACTGGTAGAGCAGCTGGGCCATAAGGACAGTCAGTGCCGGTACCAGTCGTCCCTATACAGAAAACAACATATACCAAAAAATCAGCTCTCATAGTGAGGGATGGAGATAAGCCAGGCCCACCGCAAGAACAGGAGGAAGAGCCAGAAGTAATCACCCCGTCTCTATTCCTGAGTGAGTTGCGAGATATGCGGAAGGATTTCAGCTGCCTTCCAGGCAAGCAGATTACCACCTGGCTGCTCTGATGCTGGGATAGTGGAGCTGGCGTTTTGGAATTAGAGGGGAAAGAGGTCAGGCAGCTGGGATCCTTGTCCAGGGAAGCTGGCATTGAGAAGGTAGTAGGGAGACAGGTCCAACCCCTCAGCCTTTGGAGGTGACTGCTGTTTACTGTAAGGGAAAGATACCCCTACAAGGATGATATCCTATGTCAGTTAAACAAGTGGACCAACACTCCAATACCTGGAGAGAGGTATTCACTATCTCAGGGAACTAGCTGTGCTGGATATGATGTACAGTAATCTGAATGATGAGCGATCACCCATGGATCCAGATCAGGCCCACTGCACACCCTCCTTGTGGCAGAAGTTCCTGCGAATTGCACCACCATCACATGCCAATGCATTGGCAGTGGTGTCTTAGAGACACGGCCAGGTTCAAACAGTGGATGAAGTGGATGGCCAGCTCCGGGAATATGAAGGAAATCTCCCTTCCTCTCAACATGCCTGTGTTTCAGCTGTAAGGGAACTGTCTCAGAGGCTCCAGAGAATGGAAAAGAACATGTCCCACACTCCACCTGCATAGGCCGATGTCTCGGCCATTAGAAGCAGACATTTCCCCACCCAAGAAAAAGACAGTGGAAGGTACACATGATTGAGTATCCTGTGGTTCTACCTCCGTGACCATGGAGAAGACATGAGGAGGTGGGATGGAAAACCCACTTCCACCCTAGCTACACGAATACAGCAGCTGAAAGGGGAGTCATCCAAGAAATACATCGCTCCAGTTTCCAGTCGGAAATCCCCCAGACAGAATAGAATGGTCAATCTTATGCCTGACCCTCTTGAGGACCCTGCGCAAACTGCTGTACCCCGCCCCACTGCCCCACCGCGCTCCCCACGGGCGTTTAAAAAATCTCCTGCACGGCTCCTGGCCACGCCTCTCCCACACCTGATTGGCTGTCACGAACTTCCTGGAGCCGCTGGGGCTCGGGCTGAGAGTGGGGGAGTCCCTGGGCTCAGGAACCTGCACAGCGTGATCAACCCTCACCTCGGGCTGACCTCAGTCCTTCTTGCTGCTGTTGCTGCCTCACCAACTTTTTTTGCATAAAGAAGCAAAAAAAAAGTAGAAGTAGGACCAAAAAAGACACGGCAATTCTATATACTTAGCAGAAAATGGTAAACAAGCAGTTGACCAGGTAAGTGGTAAGTGCTTATAAACACTTAAGAGAAGTGCTGTATGATTCCATTTGAGAGGTATTTATATTTGAAAGAACTGTCTCTACTCAAGTGTCTAGAGTCTGATTTCTGAAATTACTGGTGCAGACAATGCAAAAATAAAATCAAAGGCTGTGATTAGCAATAGCTGACTTACATTAGCAGCTCTGTTAACGATACAAGCTTCTCTCTTCTTCGGAAAAACAGATTTGAAAAAGAGACAAGGGTGTTACTTGACAGCTCATCAATGATCTCCTCTGAGATGAATTATCTTAAATCTCATCAGACGAAGTAAAAACATCATCTCATTTACACACACAGCTAAATGTAGCAGATATTATTAATGCCATCATAATTTCTTCTCAAACAGTAATGCAGTGTCTTGTGTGCATTGATAATTTTTCTCTGTCCCATTTGCCCTCATGCTAGAGTAAGTCACAAAACTTAGAAAGTTTTAAAACAAAATCTCAGTTTAAGTACAGAATTATGTTTCCATTTTCCCACTACTGGTTTGTTAGATAATGAAACTGTCAAAAAAAATAAGATACTGGAAGAATGTCCGGCTAACTACCAGGATCTCATAGGGGGTGACAACAGTGACAAGCAGGTTGATTCTTCTGAACTACTTCCATAATGTAGAGTTGCAAACAGCATGGCACTGTGTCTCCAGAGAATGCAGTGTAACAAAACCTCCTCTCTGCACAAAGACAGTGTCCTGGTGCAATTGATGGGCAATAATGGCCGTGTAGAGAAAGAAGGTCTGACTTCAGCTGAGCTTCTTAACTCCTTCTGGCTTCATAGTCCATGGGGAAAATGTTAGTGATCTGCTACACCACTTAGATGCACATGTCTATGGGGCCAAGTGGCATCCACCAAGGGTGCTGAGGGAGGTGGTAGAAGTGCTCACCAAGACACTTTCCATCATTAATCAGCAGTCCTGACTAATTGGGGAAGTCCCAGTCAACTGCAAGTTAGTAAATGTGACACATCTACAAAACAGGTTGGAAGAAGGATCCAGGGAACTACAGGCGTGTCAGTCTGACCTCAGTGCCGGGGAAGGTTATGGAGATGATCATCTTGAGTGCCATCACATA
Source organism: Podargus strigoides (assembly GCA_028020825.1). Lineage (NCBI taxonomy): Eukaryota > Metazoa > Chordata > Aves > Caprimulgiformes > Podargidae > Podargus > Podargus strigoides. The sequence goes on along the minus strand of CM051663.1, from coordinate 62,845,320 downwards.
GCATCTGCAGGACAACCAGGTGATCAGGTCCAGCCAGCACGGGTTTATGAAAGGCAGGTCCCGCTTGACCTGATCACCTTTTATGACAAGACGACCCACTTATTCGATGAGGGAAAGGCTGTAGATGTTGTTTACTAGGACTTTAGTAAAGGCTTCAACACTGTTTCTCACAGCATTCTGCTGGCAAAACTGGCTGCTCACGGCTTGGACAGGCATACACTTTGCTAGGTAAAAAACTGGCTGGATGGCCAGGGCCAGACAGCTGTGGGAAATGGACTAATCTGGTTTCACAGGAACAGCCCCCCAGCCCAGCCACAGTGGGCAGGCCATGAGCAGCCCCCAGTCAGCTGGAAGTTTCAGTCAGGGCAGCTGCCCCAAGCTGACTCACAGGTGTATCCCACACCACTGACACCAAGCTCAGTATAAAAGGAGGGAGTTCACTGAGGGTGGGGGGGTTCCTCTTTCTGGGGCTCCTCCCTCTTGGTCTCCTGCTGCTCCCAAGGACTAGGCTGAGTATAAAGTTGTACACTTTATGTTGATATTTGTATTAGTTCTGTTCTTTCATTAAATCTATTTCTGTTTCAACCTGTGGGGCTTCTCCCTTTTTTCCAGATTCCCCTTCTCAGCTGGGGAGGGGACACTAGGTGATAGAGCAAATGCTACAATTTAGCCCCAGATATAGGCTAAATGTAGACAAGGAATTAAATCCAGATGGTGACCAGCCACAAGTGGTGTTCCCCAGGGCTCAGTTTTGGGGCCAGTTCTGCTTACTATCTTTATCAGGTGAGGGTGCCAGAGCACTGGCACAGGCTGCCAGGAGAGGGTGTGGAGTCTCCTCTGGAGATTTTCAAGACCTGCCTGGGTGCAGTCCTGAGTGATGTGCTCTAGGGAATCCTCCTTTAAAGCAGAGGAGTTGGACCAGATGATCTCTGGAGGTCCCTTCTAACTCTGACAATTCTGTGATCAATGATCTGGACAAGGGGATTGAGTACACCCTCAGTAAGTTTGCAGACAACACCACCAAGCTGGGTGGGAATGCTGATCTGTTTGAGGGTAGGAAGGCTCTCCTGAGGGATCTGGACAGGCTGGATTGATGGGCTGAGGCCAACTGTATAAGGTTCAACAAGGCTCAGTGCTGGGTCCTGCAGTTCGGTCACAACGACCCCATGCAATGCTACAGGCTTGGGGAAGAGTGGCCGGAAAGCTGCCTGGCGGAAAAGGACCTGGGGGTGCTGGTCGACAGCTGGCTGAATATGAGCCAGCAGTGTGTCCAGGTGGCCAAGATGGCCAACAGCATCCTGGCTTTTATGAGAAATAGTGTAGCCAGGAGGACTAGGGAAGCAGTCATCCTCCTGTACTCGGCTCTGGTGAGGCCGCACCATGAATACTGTGTTCAGTTTTGGGCCCCTCATTACAAGAAGGACACTGAGGCGCAGGAGTGTGTCCAAAGAAGAGCAATGAAGCTGGTTAAAGGTCTGGAGCAAAAGCTTTACAATAAGCAGCTGAAGGAACTGGGGTTCTGGAGAAAAGGAGGCTTAGGGGAGATCTTATTGCACAGTTCTGTCTTCCATCCTCTTCTTTGTTCCTCTTCTCCTTTCAGAATTGCAGCTCTTAGGTTTCCCACTCCTGCTATTCAGCAGAAGATTAAATGATTAAAATTGTGAGCAAGCTCTTCCTACTTCTCCTCTTAGCACTATGTCCACAGATTCACTACAAGGACTGTATAGCTATTTTCACAAGCAGTTAATCCAGGAATTAACTTGTGGTTCCTTACTTTGGAGCCTGAGATAGTTACAAACTCTTAACTAGCTCTTGCCTTACTTTCATTTCCAAGCAAAGACATACGATTCACTTATCTTCTAACTCTTCCCCTCTCTAACTGCCATCTCTCCCTCTCTGTCACAGTATGTCTTGTCATAGCTTGGAACTAAATGTCTCAAAACTTTGGAGGAGGCAAAAAAGCTTTAAAGTGGGAAAAAGTACTTAAATAACAAACATTAATTTGAAAAATTGCTTTGTGGTTCTTCTAAAATACCACCCAACCACAGGATTTCCTCAGTTCTGCCCAAGAACAACTGATTTACAGAATAGTCGGTAAATAATCCCAGTTGCTATTTTCATGTACCTTACATAGACACAGCTCTCTCACAGAAAGACACTTTCAGAAAGAATAGAAGGGCATTTGCACAGATAAGCAAGTTTTTGCCCAAAAGCAATATACCTGCCAAGAAAGCAAGGTGTTTCTCAATATCAGTACTGTATATCCTGGTTCTGCTGACTGAGAAACAAAAGTGGAAGTAGTGAAGAAACTCTGACCGTTCAGTTTTGCAACGCATTAGTAATTGTGAACAGGCAGTTTCGTAATGTAATAGCCTATGTATTAGATTTCCTGGAAGTAGGTGGACACATCTCATGAATATTCATTTTTCATGTCCAGAAAGAGTGTGGTTTTGTGCCTCAGTATGCATGCCAGAAGGAGATCCCCCGTGCACCCAATGCTGCAATAAACCACTATCGGCTTTCTGAACTATGTCCACGTTTAGCCTGTAGCTAAGGCTAAACTGTAGCAGTTGTTCTATCACCCAATGACCCCTCCCCAGCTGAGAGGGAGAACTGGAGAAAAAGGGAGAAACCCCGTGGGTTGAAGTAAAAATGGATTTAACGAAATAACAAAACTAATACAATCACCAACATATAATGCACAAGTTTATACTCAGCCTAGTCCTTTGGAGCAACAGAAGGAGCAGGAGATCAAGACGGAAAAACCCCAGAAAGAGGAACTCTCCCCCCGCCTCAGTAAACTCCCTCTTTTTATACTGAGTGTGATGCCAGTGGTGTGGGATACACCTGTGAGTCAGCTTGGGGAAGTTGCCCTGACTGAAGCTCCCAGCTGCTCATGTCCTGCCTGCCATGGCTGGGCTGGGGGACTGCTCCTAGGAAACCAAGACAGGAGCACAAGACATTGTGAGGGGACACAGGTGGGATCACTGAACCCAACTGACCAAAGGGGTATCCCACACCATATGGTGTCACACTCAGCAATAAAAGCTGGAAGGAGGAAGGTGGAATGTTCAAAGTGACAGCATTTGCTTTCCCAGGTAACCACGACACATGACGGAGCATGGCTTTCCTGTTGATGGCTGAACAGCTGCCTGCCGATCGGAAGTAGAGAATTAATTTCTTATTTTAATTTGCTGGTGCACATGCAGCTTTTGCTTTATCTATTACACTTTCTTTACCTCAGCCCACAAGTTTTCTCACTTTTACCTTTCCAATTCTCTCCCCCATCCCACTGGATGAGAGTGAGCAAGCAGCTGTGTGGGGCTGACCTGCCTAATGGGGTTAACCCACAACAAGAAAGTTTAAGCAGAATTTTTATTTAGTAGTATAGCCAGTGTATAGGAGCCATATTCCCATATACATAGGAAACCACAAATCTATGAACTTAGAAATGAAAGCTTTCATGCTTGTGGTTATTTTAAAAGTGTTACATCATATTTTTAGAATCTTTCCATGAGAAAAACATTTCTGAAAATAAACCAAGTTAGGCTGCTACAAGATGTCACCACTTTCTCAAATTAATGAACTTGGAAGACAGAAAGGAATAATCCAATATGAAAAGAGCACAGCCAAGAAATATTAGGAAATATGAAATATTGCTACAAAAATCTGTGTATCATTCATGTGCTTTGCCTGCTTTTAGAGACAGAACAGAAGCAAGAGGTAGGCTAACAGCATGTTCTTAATTCCCATAATGCTCCAAGATTATATATGCACATTTGTAATCAAAAACACAGACACATACACATATATACTTTTATACGCTGAATGCAATCATTTAAAAAAGAAACAAACATTATAGCCACTTCTGCTTCCTGTTGATAGCCTAAACCACCATTTTCTAGTCCTCCTAATATTACTTAAGTATAAAAAACCACCAGAGAACGGCATGCATTGATTCTGACAGAACATACCCCATAAAACAACCACCTCACGGAATTAAAATGGGAATTTTTCTGTTTCAGCTAAGATGTCACCATCCTTCACTGATACAGATAACTGCATTTCCATTTGGTTTGGCAGCAAAACACAAGACAAGCTCTGTTGCTTTTTGCAGTGTCATTACTTACATGCAAACACATATGATGGCCTTCTATACAATTTTACTGTAAGCTCTTATCAAAAGGCAGGCACTATATGAAGTCTGTCCCTGATCTGAAGTACATCCTAGTGACAAATGTCACTTTCCAAGGGTTTGATTTCAGGAGACAAATAAGGCTATAAGGATAAGTGTAATCTAACGGGTAGAGGTTTACAAGCATCTGTCTAATTAAGCATATATCATGGCTTCCGCAATAAAGTCATGACAGATGGATGAAAAGAGCACAAAACAGATGCTGGTTTGGAAAAAAAACCTTTTTAAACAATTTTTCTACTATTCTACCTTGAAAACTAAGAGTTTTTCCTATATTGCAAAGGAGGACAAATGCTGCTTTCCAATCCATAACAACCGAGGGAACAGAAGTTCCAAGCCTTACAAGGTCACTCTCTACTCTACTTCTTCTCCTTCAGCCTGTACTGGAAGGTCTGCTTTTGCTCTTTGTTTTGCTAATGAATGTGAGATCAAATATTGTATTCGTGAGCTTCTGCACATACACTGTGCAGCAAAATTCTGCCAATTGGGCTGTCTCATGGAAATTAAAACATGGGGTTTTAGTTTCCTGTTTCCAACCTGATCAAGGGTATGTTTTACAATTAAAATGATAGAGATGTTTAGCCACTGGAGTCTAATGAAAAAGCCCTGAGTCTTGGGGACATGCAGGAAGTTGTGTCTCAAATTCCTCAAGCTACTCAACTTCCATATTCAGGACTACTGACTGTCTTCTTCACTATATCTGTCCATGTTCACTGCTTCATAATTGGTATTTCAGCTCACAGAAGCAATAATGTCCAAAGGTTATCACCTATGACTCACAACACAGTAAATTTTACATAGCCTCAATAGGGCGATACATCTTCCTAAATTTTTGTCGGTCTCATTACATAACAAAGACTTTGATAGAGAAAGAAGAGGCAGTGTGCTTACACAGTAGCTCAAGAAATACTGAGATCTAAATTGCTCCAAAACTCTGCCCAGGTGTCATACATCAGCTTTGAAATTAGCTACATTACAACCACCACCACTGAGGCAGAGGCAGTTGAGATACCAGGCTCTTTCCAGAAGGTACCCTGGGATCATCATTTTCACTCATTCTCACAATGGAAAAAGCAGGTGGGAGAGCTGCAAACTGCACAGTCAGACTGATCTTTACAGCTGACGAACATGCCCTGCTGGGTTTGTGAAAGGTTTCTGCAGAAATAGCAGCAGGGCCACTCTAGAGCCAAGCCTGAGGGAGCTCCAATCAACAAGCTGTGCATAGTGGCAGTTATTTTGATCTTCTGAGTACTCTGGGATGCTTTGCCCAGCAATGTACATATCCTTGGCCACATCACTGTTATTAAAATATATAAACATTTCAGAACACATATGCTGCTACCAGGAAAAGAAAGAAAATAGCAAAATGAGAGGAAAAGATACAAGAAAAAAAGACAAGCCTTGGTTCCTCTCTAGACAAAGCATATTTTTAATCAACAATTTTTATTCAGAAGAGAAGAATTTGTGTAGAACATAGCCCTGACAATGATACAACCCCTCACAATAGCAGTTCCATTCTGCTCCACACACAAGGCTTTTTCCTTCATTGATCTTAATCTCATAATCATAATTTTTACAGATGAAAAGTTACCACAGCATGGGCTTTTTCTACAAAAAGCACCCAAGTTTGGCAAACACAAGATTTAGAATCTACATATTGTTCTTTTAGATACTCCCCATGAACGGCTTTCACTGCTGTATGTATACATGGTGGTGGCTGTGGAAGCAATCACAAAGAACTTTTAAGTATAAAGGGTCTTGACTCTCTGGCACTTTAACATTTAGTGTGGCCTCTTCTATTTGAAGCACTATCCCTCAGCAGAGCTCTAGCCTGAACTTTTGCCAAATCAAATACAGTTACCAACAAGTCAGTTGCTGTGATGGAGCTTGATAGCCTAATCAGTGTACATAATGCAGAACAAACATCATTCCTACAACTGCAATGCAGGCCACCATCATAGTAGCATCACAGTATTATAATCACAGAAGACAGACATGAAGGAATATTTAATCTGTTTCCTTAGGTTTTGTTTTTCATTTGTTCAAAGTTTAGCAGGTTGCATGCTTTTAAACATTATTCTTATTTTCTCCTCATTTTTGTTTTTAGTTGCTAAAGCGCATACTTTGTAATAAGTCCTTTAGTTATTTTCCAGTTGTTTGTAGAACAGTACTTCATGTACAAGTATTCACACTTATGAATACTCAGTTGTGATAAGAGACACCAAGGCCTCATTAATATCTCCATCAGTGATAAAAAGCACAAATTTGGAAAACAAAATTGACGTATAACTGCTTATACATGCTGTATTCACAGTTCCATTTTTGAAAACCTCTTCCTGTCTTTCTCTTGTAATGGTTTACAGCTCAAAAGTAATGAGGCTTCTAAAGTATTCTGAAGTGTCTTGGACTCCCACAAATACAAGCCTGGCTGTTTCCAGAAAGATTGGTTTACATGCATGAAAAACAGTTACAAGTGATTCTATTCATATGTCAATAATTCATTATTACTGCAGAACAAATTATCAGATTTTATACAAAAGAAAGACTTAAATAAAAAGTAGTGTTAGGTCCTGAAGCAGTAAAATAGGCACATTCTTAGTTTAAAACACAACTGGTTCTGCATAAAAGTGTGGCACTGTGAGAGAAGTATTTTTACACAAGAATTCCAGTGTTTGCAGAATTGATTTCTTCAATGTCAAAGAATGATCACAACCCAAGGAAAGCTCTCTGCACTCAGGTACACTTACTAAAGCACAGTGAAACAGACTCCTCCAAACAGCTTGGTGGGAACTTCAGTTCCCAAAATCAAAACTCACCTTAACTCCACACGAACAAACAAAACACCAGAAGTGTTTCACATTTCAGTGGAATCAGGATTCTTCTCTCTCACTCTTCACTAGTTATAGTAAAGAAGACCACTGCTGCAGTACATTACTACACATCCTGAATAACCCAACAGAACTAGGCACTAAGATCTTTGAACACCTTTTGTGAGACAACCTTCATGATGGAATAAAACATCAGCTGTGCCCCAAAGAGGCAAACTGAGTAGAACACAACCCACCGTATTACCCTGAAATTCCTGTCTCTTTGATCAATTGAGTAAGTTTTCCCTCCCCTCCTTTCTCCCCATTTCCTTCAAGAGTCTCCATGTGTTCTCTCTCTTCTTGGCTACAAGGTAAGCAATCTTTTTGTGATTCTTACAATTTAAGGCTAATATTTCAAGCAGTCTCAAAAATAGTCAAAACACAGCTATTAAAAGGTACACAGGTACTCTTTAAAACATTTACAGGTACTTAAAACCCAGCTCACAAAAAATCTTAGTGTATTTTAAAGGTTAATTTGATGTTATTTTAAGGTAGTGTTGGACAGAAGTCTAACAGTTGGACAGTAGTTGCCATGCATACAAATTTCTCTGATAGATGAAGAAATAATATTACTCTCGCTCATGAAGAAATATTAATGCTTTTGCTCTTCTACACAATCTCTGCTTTTATAGTTAATGGGGAAAAAAAAAAATCGCCCAGCAATAATTTCCAGCAGAGCTGGAAATTCATTGAACTTCCTTCACTCAAATCACTGAGTGAAGGAGGAAAACAAAAACAATTCTCAGAATGCAGCTGAATTACTGAAATTAGAGACATGCATTTAAAAAAGGTAAATTCAATTTCTTCATAGTTAATTATTATACCAATACCCATCAAATATGAAAAAAATATTCTGATTAGTTAAACAAACAGAAATGGTTTTATCCTAGCTTTTACTTCAACATTTTCTGTAGCACTTATTATGGGGCTTTATCTAGCACATGTGCACATAGCCTCACAAATGTCAACCACAGTTGCTGTGCTCATCTTCCCCAAAAAGATGACAAGACAGTCCTGGAATACTTTTACAGGTGGATACTGAGGTCAAAATAAGCTTTCAACACTTTTGCCTCAGGACATATCATGCAGATACTCAGTGGCTTCATTCTTCTACAAGTGGAATATCATCTCCTTCGTGAAAAAATACTATCAAACAATCCACAGTGAACATCTGTGCTCTGATATTCAGTGTTTTAACAGGGAAAGAGATATTTCAGTCTCTTTCCAACTCACTGTATTTGGTTCTGCCAAAAGAAATAAATTCAAGGAGATTAAGTTCTTTATGTCTTGGACTAGATGACCTCTAGAGGTCCCTTCCAACTCTGACAACATGCTCCTGCGATCTCCAATAGACTTATATACCAGACAAAACTAACACAAACAAACAGAGTATTTTGGAATTGATAGGAACTAGCTGAAATAGCTAGATTTTGCAAACAACATTTTCCATTTTGTAAATAGCATTACCTAACTTGGTTTATTTCTACCTTCTACAAAAAAACCCCACTTGTTCCACGACAGCCTTTTTATTTTGTTCAGCAGTTTAGTCACATAATTAATTTCAAAAGTTCCATTTGCTATGTAAAAAAAAAAAAAGAGGACACAAATAATTTGAGAATGTCAGTGAAAGTAAATGTTATTTGCATTTCAGTAGATCATCACAAGTCAACCCTTCTCCAGTTACTTTTTTATGCATGTCACCTGTCTTAAGTGACAAACACTGTAATAGCTCACTTCTACTTTTTCCTCTCCTCTCAAATGGAAAAGTTCCATGTCTAGTGTACTAAACAAGGGATGGTGAAATGGTCTTTCAGAAACACATACAATCTAAAAATAAAAGCAAAAGGCTTGCAAAATATTTTGTAATATCATCCAAAAGAGAGATACCCCAAATGACATATCTTTTTTAGTCAGTATTTCACTTTTTCACTTTTTTTTTTTTTTTAAAGTTGAACTCTTTAGGTAACAAATGACTCATCAAAATTAATAAATTCTGCTCATTAATTTGCAGTTCCCAATTCAGAGGTACTTAAGATCATACAACTTTGGGAAAAAAATTATATGCAACAATAAGGAAGTCTTCCATGCACTTCTAATTACACTTTGATTATTTTTATTTCTGGAAAGGTCCCAAATTAAGAATAGTTACGCAAAATAGAGGAATTTGTCTCAAAAATCAAAATCTTACCAGTAACCATTTCTAAACATTCACTAACTTAACATTTATAACATTTCAGAGGAAGTTCAGACTGGACATTAGGAAAATGTCCTTCACTGAGAGGGTGGTCCATCACTGGAACAGGCTCCCCAGGGAAGTGGTCACAGCTTCAAGCCTGTCAGAGTTCAAGAAGTGTCTGGAAAATGCTCTTAGCCATATGGTTTAGATTTAGGTAGTCCTGCGAGGAGCTGGGAGTTGGATTTGATGATCCTTACAGGTCCCTTCCAAGTCAAGATATTCTATGATTCTGTGATTAACTCAGCTATTCCAGGCCCTAAAAATAGATCTGCAGTTAATTGTTCTTCCAGAGCTACAGACCTCACACACTATCTCCAACTAACTGCTGGGCAGGAGGGAAGGCACAGCAGAGATCTCTCCAAAGAGGACTGGACCTAAATTTCCAGTACAGGGGTAGGGGCTAGGGAGGGTGAAGTCAAAAAGAAATCTGGAATATTTTTATTTAGGTTATTCGAATATTTCCACTAGAGAAACTATTCAAACAACAGACTTAAGCACACCCAGTAGCATTTCAAGGAAAGGATAAGGTTTCTTTGACTTCTGAAATGAATTATAGCTGTGCTTTTACTTTTATTTAAAGAAAAAAACCACCAAGTATCAAATTAGAAAAAGTGATCACCGATATTTCAGTGCATTTGCTGCCTTAAAGACTATTTTAAGATACATATCCATTCTGATACAGCTCTATGTCAGAAAAGTAAAATAAGAAATTGCCTTCTTGTCAGTTTGACAAATGGGCATCAGAGTTCTGAATCCAACTGAAATTCTTTTGGAAAATCTTAAGACTCAGTCTGTTCCCTCTGTTTTACAAGGATGAAAGCTGCAAAGAACTCAGAGAGCGGTAAGTGTAATATTGTCAGCTTCCTGTGATATCTTTCCCTCTGAATTTACAGAGCACTTTGCACAGGAAATCAACATACAGACTCACAAACAATACTACTGTATAAGACAAACCAAGAAACTTTTCATTTACCATGAAGTATGGTTTAGTTGAACAATTTGATCCCCATAAAAGTTTCCAGATCACCAGCCATGGAAAGGAAAACTATTCAAAAAGCCAATAGTGTAAGCATCCTCTTCACTTCAGGTTTTAGTAGCTGCTATTGAGCACCAAATATTCCTCAAGATCATCAAAATAATGAGCAACATCTCTGCTCTAATATTTGCACATTGTCTTTAATGCTCCTTCCAAGCAGAGCCAGCTTTCTGGAGGAAATTTATTGACCAGTTCCAAATTTTCTTCCAAACAGTCTCACTGTCATCTCCATGATTTTCACTTCTGGGAACAAAATTAGTAAGTTCTGATCCATGAACATTGTTTCTCAGTAGTAGCATAAAGTACCTTTGAGCTGTATGCTCAGGCCCACACTGCCATTTCTTCCAGTTGCATGGATAAAAAGCAGAATTTTTTAATGTTTTGTTGCACAAGGCAGTAACAGTATTACATCAAACAGACTTTTAAAGTGATAGCAACATGACAGCTCTATCGCTCTCAAAGGCAATGGACTTTGAAAAAAATTCACCCCCAAACTGTACTACTATTAAAGACAAATTATTTTTACCATGCATACAGGAATGCAAATTACAACCCTGCAATTTGTAATAAATTATAGTTGAAATATCTTCTATTAAGGCCAGGATTAAGTACAAAACCAAAATATCAACTGCTTGTACAAACTGTAATTTTAACATGATAAAACCCCCTCCATAGAAGCGGAATTACAAAAAGTCCATCTTGATAGTTAAACCAACAAAATATGCCAGAGCTCATAACCCCTGGATTCTAAAACCAGCGGCATATAAAGGCTAGGGAATTTTTAGTGGTTTTGGGGAAAAGGGAAGCACAAGGCAATGACAATATATTTCTCCAGCGAAACAGAAAATTCACTTTTTACTGCACAGGGTTTTCCTGAACTTGGCAGAAGTTTCATATGCTGAACTGGCTGAGGAGTTAAAATACAACGCAGCAAACGATACCTCATGCTTTAGCTATGGCTACCCAGCATGCTTGTCACTTAAAAGACCAAATCCCACATGTAATAAAAGCACTGCATTTTCAACAGGAAGGCTGATGGTTTTACCCAGTGTCTTGTCCTAATTCCTTATTTGGCTATGGTCTCATGTCTAACCAAACATACTTTAGTTTCAGTTTGATCTGAGAGCTTCATTTCCTCCTCTGTCCCAGACAGGTAGAATGTGTTACTAACACAGAGGCAGGAGCAACATGGACTCCACTTGGCTTCATTTCAGACACAAGAGCAGGATGCACACACACTGCTGTTTCACAATGTCAACAAACAGTCCTGGATACATACCTGAAAGCTGCAACCACAAAGTTATTTCAAGCACTTCTGTCAATGCTCAGACAATTCTGAAAGCTCTCTAGCTTCCAGGAACACCCTGAAACATAGTTTCAAACACCCAAGATCCTTCAGTATTTTATTTCTCCTTTCCCTCGCTGGGAGGAAACACTATTTAGAGTGCATCGATCGGGAAAACAATATAAACAGAGGGTCTGGTTCCTCCTTCCTATCGCGGAGGCATGATGGCTTTGGCACTCCGGACGCATATAAGGCTCTTTCCTCAGAGCAATACACGGCGAAAGCACACCTTGCTGTAGAAGTTGCCTTGGCTTCCTAGTGTCTGCAGTCGGCCACCAGAAGCGTATGACCGGGCAATAAAAGCGCAACAGTACCGACAAAGAGAGGGAGCCTCCTCTCACCTTCTTAAAAAAAGACATGTGTGCCTAATTAACCCAAATAAAACATGATCTGAGGTAACTTCCACACCGTGGACTATGGCTGCATGACTAAGAAGCCTCCTCTATGAGTCGGGGCAATCAGCTCCCGCCGGGCGCCTCCGCTGCACCCGGGCCTGCGGCGCAGGGGCCCGCTCGGGAGCGCCTCTGCCACCACGAAAGGCAGGCCTACCGCGCGGGGGACGCCCGACCCCGGCCCGGGGCGCTGCCGCGGTACTCACTGCTGGGAAAAGGCTCCATTTTCCTCCCGGAGTTTGCCCACAGCCCACAAGAGCGAAGCCCAGGCGAGAGGTGAGAAGACGACGCGGAGGGGCAGCCACGACTCTTCACCCCTCCTGCTGCTGCATGCTCTCCGGCCGGGCTCTGGCTCTGCCGGGCTGCTGCGGCCCCTCACACCGCGGTCACTGCCCACTGATCCAGAGGCCGGGGGCACAGCAGATTCAGCCTGCAGCTCCCTGCCCAGCACCTTTTTCAGGGGAGGGAGCCCGCACCAAACATTCCCTGCCCAGGCCTCGGCGCCCGCTTCCCTCTGCCCCTCCGGCTCCGCCGCGCTGCACCGCCTACTCCTCACACAGGCCCGCCTCCCCGGCCGCCTCACACCCGTGGAGGCCAGGACAGGGGCGCCGTCAGCTGCAGCGCTATGTGCGGCTCCCCGGCGCGCGGGGGTACGAGGGTGGGTCCTCTGCTCGTCTGGGCTAATTTGGGCACATCAGCCGAATGCTGGCCACCGCCCTGCCTCTGCAGCGGCGGCATGACCCGGCGGCAGCGAGATCTGGGCGCTACCCGCAGGCCTCCGTGTGGCTGTGCACCGCCCCGTCCCGCTGCACAGCGGCCTTGCAGGACCCTGGCCGCAGTGGCCGTGCCGCTGGGCCGGGCCAGGCATGTTCTGCCTGCATCTCACCGCGCTGCTGCTTCCGTTGCGATTTACCCTTAATTTTAATTTTTAGCCTTATTACTGCCTTATCTGCACACTCCTCCCTGACCGCTACACTTCTGCTATCGTGTGACTGAATACCATTTTTTTCTTTAATATGGGAAATTTTTAACTGCTGAAAAGAAGAAAATGCAAGTTGATTAGCCCTGAAGAACTCAAAACCTAAAGGCCCTATATTTATTTTGTTAAAAAAGGGAAGAAATTTATACTTAAATGTTGTTTCGGGGAGGGAAGGGAGGAGACCTATTCCCAGACCTGTACCTCTTCTCACTGTTTCATAAACCTAGAAGTGCATTTTTTCACACATCAATGTGTTTCATACACTTAGTTACATCGACAACCCTACAGCATAAACTAGTTTTCAGATTAAGTCCTTGGAATTTAATACTAGTCCTAATGTAAAGTACAGAGCTATATGAGTTTTAATGACTGTTTACACACCAACACGTTCTCTGACACATCTTAACATATGACAACAGCCTATCCTCAAAACCTGTACGATTAGATTACTAAATCAGCAAAGCATTTCTTTTACTAGCATGAGATGTCCTGAGAGCTTTATTTTTTAAATATGTACGTCTAACCAAACATACTTTAGTTTCAGATTGATCTGAGAGCTTCATTTCCTCCTCTGGCCCAGAAAAGTAGAATGTGTTAGTAATAGAGAGGCAGTAGTAACATGGACTTCACAAAACCAGTTACGTTAATATGAGAAGGCTACTAAAAGTAAAAACATCTCCGTAGGCAACAGACATGGTGTCGCTTCTGTATTTTAAGAAAAAATTGTGTAATATTCATGGAATTGTCAGAGTTAGAAGGGACCTCCAGAGATCATCTAGTCCAACTCCCCTGCTTTAAAGCAGGATCCCCTGGAGCACATCACTCAGGACTGCATCCAGGTGAGTCTTGAAAATCTCCAGAGAAGGAGACTCCACACCCTCTCTGGGCAGCCTGTGCCAGTACTCTGGCACCCTCACCCAAAAGAAGTTCTTTGTCATATTTAAATGGAACCTCCTATGTTCCAGCTTGTGCCTGTTACCCCTCATCCACTGGGAGCCACTGAAAAGAGCCTGGCTCCATCCTCCCTCAACCCACCCTTTAGGTATTTGTAAACATTAACTAGATCACCCCTTAGCCTTCTCTTCTCCAGGCTAAAGAGTCCCAGCGCTCTCAGCCTTTCCTCAGAGGGGAGATGCTCCAATCCCCCAGACATGCTCCTTGCCCTCTGCTGGACTCTCTCCAGTACTTTCCCGTCTCTCTTCAACTGGGGAGCCCAGAACTGGGCGCAGTGTTCCAGTTGTGGTCTCACCAGGGCAGAGTAGAGGGGGAGAAGGACCTCCCTCGACCTACTGGCCACACACTGCCCTGTGCAGCCCAGGGTGGCATTGGCCTTCTTGGCAGCAAGGGCACATTGCCGGCTCATGGATAATTTACTGTCTACCAGGATTCCCAGAACCTTCTGCTCAGAACTGCTTTCCAGGAGGTCCCCCCCAACCTAGCCTGGTGCCTGGCATTCTTCTTCCTCAGGTGCAGCACCCTACACTTGCCGTTGTTGAACCTCATGAGGTTCTTCTCTGCCCAGCAATCCAGCCTGTCCAGGTCACACTGGATGGCAGCACAGCCCTCTGGCATGTCAGCCACTCCTCCCAGCTTGGGATCAGCAGCGAACTTGCTGAGGATCCACTCTGTCCCCTCATCCAGGTCATTGATGAATATGTTGAACAAGACCAGACCGAGTATTGACCCCTGGGGGACACCACTGGTTACAGGCCTCCAACTCGACTCTGCTCCATTGATCACAACCCTCTGTGATCTGTCACACAGCCAGCTCTCAATCCACCTCACCATCCCCTCATCTAACCCACACTTCCTGAGTTTCCTAATGAGGATGTTATGGGAGACAGTGTCAAAAGCCTTGCTGAACTCAAGGTAGATGACATCTGCTGCTCTCCCCTCATCCAGCCAACCAGTTATGACAGATTGGTCAGACATGATTTGCCTTTGGTAAATCCATGTTGACCACTCCCAGTAACTTTCTGTTCTTCAATATGTTTGGAGATGACCTCCAGAACGAGTCACTCCATCACCTTCCCATGGATGGAGGTGAGACTAACTGGCCTGTAGTTTCCTAGGTCCTCCTTCTTGCCATTTTCATAGACTGGAGTGATGCTGGCCTTTCTCCAGTCTTTAGACACCTCTCCTGTTCCCCATGAACTTTCAAAGATGATGGAGAGTGGCCCAGCAATAACATCTGCCAGCTCTCTCAATTCTCGTGGGTGCATCCCATCAGGGCCCATGGACTTATGGATGTCCAGTTTGGCCAAGTGGTCTCTAACCCAGTCCTTCTCTAACGAGGGAAAGTCTTTGTCTCTCCAGACCTTCCTTCTTGTGTCCATGGTTTGGGATTCACGAGGGACCGCTTTAGTAGTGAAGACTGAGGCAAAGAAGGTATTCAGTACCTCTGCCTTTTCTATGTCTTCTACCACCAGGGCGCCCGCCTCATTCATCAGTGGGCCAACATTTCCCCTAGTCTTCCTTTTTCTATTGAGGTACTGAAATAACCTGTTGTTATTGTCCTTAACCATAGAGGCCAAATCGAGTTCCACTTGAGCTTTGGCCCTTCTAATTTGCACTCTGTACATCTTCACTACATTTTGGTACTTAGAGTAAGAGTCAAAGCATTGTAGCTCCTGACTAATTTGAATGTCTTATATAGGGTATTTTGTTGGCTAAATGCCTTTAAGGTAACATACCAATGAAAGCCCTCTAGCATGCTGTGCTATGGAATGAGCCAATTGTATTTTTGTGCTTTTACGTATTACTCACTGATCTGGAGAATATGGGAGTGGGTGGCGTGGGTGGAAAACAGAGTGTGATATTGTACACTATTTATCTCACTCACCTGTTAGTGCTTTAAGTATTTCAAAATTCTGAATTAACAAAGTGAGGAAACACATTCTACTTTTTGCTAGGGGAGAAGCTGAATTAAGAAACTGACATGCAGGAAAAGAATTAAAAACTGTACATTTGTCTTCCAGGTTTCTGACATTATTAATTCTAGTGAAATTTTCAGGGTACTGTTGAGAAGATATTCCGTTTTAGACTACTGTTGCAGAGAAAGCTTTCAAGAGAAAGTTTAAACAGATTGTGAAATCTTCTCAACAGAAGGAGATAGGAGGGCTTGGGGAGAGACAAATGAAGAAATTATTCGACCTGAAGTCATATAGCAGGTCAATGACAAAGCCAAAAGTAGAATTATGATCCTTTGACCCATGGTCGTGTGTTTTCTACTGGACTGCTTCTCTGTAGCAAGTCACTTCTCTATGGAAGCATCTCTTTTTAATCTATTTTCTGTGTTCTTCATCCTTCTAATTGAGCCAATTCAACGTGCACCTAAAAACTATTAGCAAAGAGCATATTAATTTTCCCCTATTAACAAAACCATCAAAGACAATAATAGTAATTAATTTGAACAATAGAACAAAAGGAAATGGGGAAAAAAATGTACTCCATTTTCTACAGCTAAGCTGTCAACCAAGTATATCACCGGGCTGATATTCACAGTACTGTATTGTGACAAGACTTTATCCTATTCATGGCCCTTTTTTTGGAGCAGATCATCTTTCCGAACACACTTGCCAGTGCCAAAGCAGGGAGAACTTTAAAGTTTCCTTCAGCAAATGTACATGTACATTTGCTCCTGTCAGCTTCACCAGATTTGACTATTTGTCCTGAGTTTTTCTTTCTGAATGAACACTATACCGAAATCACCACGAGCAGCAGAGACAAGAAACACTTAACTGCATCCTTTCTCATTTAGATCATATCTATCGGACTTTGTACCAGGCTCTTTTCAGCCAGAATTCAGCAGCCAGTTTCTGAGGCTGTTGAGATTCTTCTCCAGCTGTCTGATGCTCCTAGTGATGGTATTCCACACAATGCCACTGGTTTCCAGCCATGATCCATGGTTCTACAGAGGCTTACAGACCACCTTCATCTAAAAAAGGAAATGTTAAAAAATACCTGGTCTGGGTCAGCTTTAGTCTGCAGAAGAGCACTTTCTATCACATATAGTAGACAAGGTAAGCAATGTGTTTAAAATACGTAACTGTATTAGTGAGTTGTGAGCTTTCCTTATCCTGATCTCTAAGGCAGTGTACCAAAGAGGAGGCTTGCATCTTCCTAAAGCACTAGTGACTTGTGAAAAGTCACAAGATCACAGGAGTGAGGTCAGTTTGCTTTTCTGAAAAGCAGTGCTCCAGCCCATTATGGCTCTAGTTTGTATGAAGTTCTACTTATATCTTTTGACTACATTTTTCTTAAGGTAGTTTTCTATGGAGTTAAAGAGGAAGTCATTGTATCATACAAAAGAGCACTCACTGAATTTTGTACACCACTTTAATAATGATTAAAATAAACTTAGTTTTGGCAGTTTTCTCAATATGAAATTCACTTTGATTTTAATGAGAATTTAATAATGTAAGAACTACATTTGGTATAAAATCGTCTGATCCAGTATGTGGTCTCTAATGGTAGGCCATTGCCAATAGTTAATGAATAAGTATAAAAAACAAAGGAGCAATAGATGTAGACATGTACACATAGACGTATAGAAACATACCTTTTCAATCTCCAGAAAACCTGTGTGACACAGTGATTTTTGATCAGATGCATGTCTGTTTTGTAAACTGCATATGTTTTCCAAAGCAAAGCCAGAATACAAACAATTATCAGAAGAATAACTCTTCTGTATAAACTGAAAAGGGTGTTATTCTATCCTTTAGGTTTGTTTGTATGTCTAAACATCTTCTAGCTCATCCCCAGAGAAAAAGATATATTCCCAGAAAAATTAGTTCTAACAGAGAAAAAAGCTAATTCAAATCTGTGAAGATTAATATGAACATTTTTCAACAAAAAATGTAGACAGTTTTTGTCATAATTGAGTATATTCTTATTTTCCTTTTACTTAAGGCAATGTCATTCCAATTAAAAGTATATGTCTTTACACTGACAGCCAGTAAGACTGACTCATTAAATAGTATTTTTGTAAACCTAATTTATTTCTTACTATGATAAGAATCACACTATGTTATTTTAATCTCCTGGCATTATGTAAATTAATTTGAAACTCTTGTCTTTGATCTAGTTGATAGTTCACTTCCTACAAGAATGTGTCGTCTGAGTGCTGAAAGTATTTGGTAAATGTTTCCTCTGCAGTTGCAACAGATAATCACCCATATTTTTTTTCTTTATTTCTCCCTGTGTCTGTGATAAAGACAGTTTCTTGTTCCTGATATTATGAATAAAAGATAGGAAAAAAAGTGCAAAAGATAAAGAAAAGAAAATATAATTTATTAAAAGCTGACCTAGAACAAAAGAAAAAAATTAAGGCTTGCATGAGAAGCACTTCTCAGTAGTAAGTCTACATTCCTATCTATCTGTCAGTTCGAGAAGGTTGGTTCATCTTGGATAACACTAAGTTGTCTGTCAGAGGTCATCCAAGGACAAGACAAGCACCTACAGCTTCCTCAGAGTTTAGTAGGAGGGATGAATACCTTCTGTGATAATCAGGCAGTTTTCATGTTGCTAGGATTTTAGAGATTTGACATAATTTTACAAACCTGTATTTGCAAGTGTTTATATTTTTCCTTTGAAGGTTCATGGCATACTGTAAGAGCTGCAAATCACTTAAATCAGCTGAGAACATATACCACTGAAGACAATTTACTGAGCAGTTCAAGGCATGGGCTGCTTGATACTGCATTTTTAACTCTCATGGGCTGAAGGAACAAGAGCTGTACAGTGCTACAGGAGAACGTCTGTCAGGAAAAAAAAAAAATGTTTTTACTGAAATAAAACCAAATTGAGTTAGAATGATTCACAGAGACTGGAGATGCAAAGAGTAAGGAAGACCCCCCTGGGTCACAAGGTTCAGAGTGGACTCCTTTGCTTTCTAAACTCCTTGTGGACCCTAGGTGCAGCTAGGTCCAGTCTTAGTCTCAGACTTAAACAATGGCTTATGCCTAATGGAATTATTTATACAATGTTTATAGTAACATTGAGTAGCTACATGGATTAGTAATGTTTCATTAGTATTATTTCAGCATGCGTAGATTAAATATTTCAGCCACTCAGGATCTGTCGTGGGTAAGGGATCTCTCCATCTTGATAAGGAATGCTCTCTTGGTCTCAGGTAGGGAATCTCAAACCTTGAGAGGCAACCCTGCGGAAGGGAAGAATTACCTGGTGTGCAGTCCAGCTGAAATTCAGGTAGAGCTCAAACTGCCCATCCTGATAGTAATACTTACAGAGTGAAGTAGTTGGCTGCTAGTTACTAGTATAGACAAAATAGATGTCTTCATTTTAGCTGTGGTATCTTGTTCTGTACTTTAGTAATCTTGCGTTTTGGGGTTTCAAACCCATCCTTTGAAATACTTTTCCAAGGCACCTTCACTCCTTTGCATGTGAGCCAGGAGCCTTCCAGCTCACAGGTTCACCACAAGTTGTGAGGCCTGTTGCTCCTTAGCCTGAACCAAAGTGCAGCGGGGGGACAAGTGTATGGCCATCCCAATCACAAGATCAATGCTTAACTTCTAAAATGTTTTCTGCAATTTTGCTTAATGCATTTTAATGTACTTGATATTTCTCTCTCCCATATTGACTTAGAGATAAAACGTCATAAAACTTCATGTTTTCATTCTGAAAATAGCTTGGAATGAGATGATTTTCTATGATTTTGCAGAATTTTTCCATGAAATTAATGTGGGGTCTACAAAAAGTTAAGAAAATACTCAGAATTTTAAATCTGCAATGTAAATATTTTGCATATATGTAGCCAGATCATATTTTCACTCAATTTTAATCCTTCTATGAATTTACATTCAACCAATACAAAAGACAGTCTAGTTTTCATTTTAGAAGCTAAAGACTTCAGTTCAAGTTGTCAGCTGAATCCACATGCATACTGCATATTTTCAAGCAGCTGGAAGTCTGCCCAATATTCAAGTCAGAGATTATTTCATCAGCTACTTATCAGTCTGCCTTTTGGCAATTCTGCCAGCAGGAAGAGACCCAGTCATCCTGATGGTAACTAAAACAATGGAGATACTGCTCCAGGATTTGTTTCACCTGCTTCCCCTGACCATCCAACTGTGGGTGATATGGGGTGGAAACAAAGAAAGCTGGGCAGAAAACTGCACCCCATGATTTGTCACCATGCTGTCCTGCAGGCCATGGCAGTGAGACACGTGCTGCAGCAACAAGCATGCCATCTAAGGGGCTGTGGGCAGGTTCTTCAGTTGGAATAAAAATAGCCATCTTGGTAAACAAGTCCACCTCCATGAGCATCACTGCACCCCCCGAGATGCAGGCAAGTCCACAATAAAATACACTGCAATAATTTTGCATGGCCACTTAGGAACTGATAAATGTCCTGTAGCCTCAGTGTCTTTCTCTTGACCTAGGTACAGACATCACAAGACCAAACATAACTTGTGACATCAGCATGTGGTATAGGCCACCCATAGCTCTGTCTGACTTGATGCAAAGTCTAACAATCACCATGCACCACTGTCAATGTGTCATGACAGTGCTGAAAGGACCCGTATGCACAGCAAGCTCATTTGCTCCCACAGCCTGCTGTGAAGATCCTGTCCATGGAGGGAAATGCTGCATGAACTCAATGTTTCCAGCATCTGAAGGGATGCAAAATCTACTTGTTATGTACATTACTTTTCTTGTTCTGTCTTATTAGAACAAATATTTTGTGAAGCCATTTGTTGTCAAGCCTTATTGAGATCCAGAAAGAGCCATCAGGATCTCACTGTTCCTCTCTCTCACCTCGCCATCACTTTGCCCTCCTGCCAGTGGCTGCAGTTGCAGTAGCTTGCTCTGAGCTAGCCTTGGAAAACAGAAGCAACACAAATCAGTTGTGAGCCATTAAAGCATGAGTTGATACTATGATGAACATCATAAACCAACAGATGAACCATAAAAGAACAACCATAAAAGAACAGAGTTGGTTCCAGATCAGCCATTTGATCAATATGGGCCTTCTGATTCTGAGGTCTTTCTTCTGGTTTATTTTTTTTTTTTAAGATATTCTCTAAACATGTTAAGTGTTCTGTTCTGTGGGACACATGTTCTGTGTGTCCCAGTCTTCCATAGGCAAAATGTAGTTTATTTGTACATTTGTTTACTCCAAGAAGAGACCATAGATGCGCCCCTCCACACATAATACGATATTTGCAGGTACATAAGGTCTTGCTGGAGCAATATGTTGTTGCTCGTATGTTGAACACACAGGGTCAGGTCCAGGGCTTGGCGTAGTGAGAGCCAATCCTGCACTGAAAAGACGAAACATACACAGTTTCAAAGCATTAGCTTGTGTTCTGTTTGGTTGTTCATAGCAAGATGCTTCACTCTTACACTATTTTATAGAGTTCAGGGCTATTGCTCCTGAGACCTGGATTGCTTTCCCAACTAGGCTGCTTAATAAGAACCTGCTGAAGTCTTTTGAGCTTGCAGGCTTGTGCAACTCACTCAACTGATGTTTGAGTTTTCCAGGCTTTAAATCTGGAAACACTTTTCATGTCTCTATCAGTCCAATACTACTTACCTTTCATCTCTGTACTGTATTTACATGGCAGGGTTCTGGTAATGGGGGGTCACAGGGATGGTCTCTGTCAAATGGATGCCCCCACATCAGAGGGGGTTGGTTCCAGCCAACTCAAAAATAAACCAATTGCCAAGTCCATTTCAAAGCTGTTGGTGCCCCCATGAAAACATATTTAAGAAAGTGTAAACAGCTGTGAGAGGGATGACGTGTGGAATCAAACTCTGTAACTCCTGAAAATTTATGAAGCAGGTATGTTTATTACGGTGCCGGGTGCAAGGGGGATCGCTCCTCGTAACTTGCACACCTGGGGTCAGAAGTGCGCTCCTTTTATAGCACAAAGTGTTACATATTCATAAGTTTACATCAGGTGGGAATGAGGATTACATCATTGGGAGGGTCTTAGGGAGGAGATTTACAGTAAATCATTACAATATTCCATGCCCTTTGCTCTGCCTGGTTGCGCCTGCGCAGTGCATCCTGGTGGTTGTCTTTGGGGGTCTTCAGGAGGAAGGCTCCAAGTCTTCCTCACGATGTCTTTTTCATCTTTGCTTGCTTTGCATATGCAGGCCGGGCTGTTCTGGTCCTTGGGACTCCTTGATTAGCACTGTGGTTCTTATCAGTCCCTCTTTCCTGAGTGAGTATTGTCCTTGGGACCTCTTAAGCAACACTGATCACTCAGGCCTGTTTGTTCCCTTTATCTTGCTAAGCATTCTTGTTTTGCAACTCTAAGCTTTTGTCCTTGCTGGTTAGTTTTGCAACTTTAAACTACTATATTAGCCTCTTTCTCATCAGGGAGGAGTGAGGAAAAACGTGTGAGAAACAATCTTGCAGACATCAAAGTCAGAGAAGATGGAGGGGGAGAAGGTGTTCCAGACATCAAAGCAGGTGTCCCACTGCAGCCCATGGAGAGGACTATGTTGGAGCAGATACTCGTGGAGAACTCTCTGCAGCCTGTGGAGGACTCTACACCTAAACAGGTAGGTATAACCCAAAGGAAACTGCATCCTGTGGAAAACTCTCCCTGACCAATAAATCTCTACAATGAACAAAGGCTTAGAGGAGATGTGCAAGGGCAATATGCCCACAAAGCTCAGGGAATAATGCAGGGTGTGACTGACCACAGTCAGCTGTGGCAAAGCAGCTGACTTTATCTCAGCACAAAGGGGACCAGAGGGTGACCTTTCTTTTAGATGAACAGCTATGTCAGTTGAGTGGATCAGCTAGTGGTGTAAATGTTTTTTACACCTGAGGTCATTAGAAGAGTATGAAAGTCTCCCTGAGTTAGTCAGACGAGTATGAGGGGAGCGAATAGGTGGCTCAGCCCAACGCAGAGTATAAATACTTAACAACCAAAGAATTTTGAAGAAAGCAACACACTTGAGCTGGCTTCAGCCCATGTATGCCTTCCTGACCAAGTGGGAATATCCAGCATTGTGATGATGAGCATGGTATAGAGATCAGTCATCGGAACCACACTGGTTTTGTGATTGAACTGTGTAGTGCAATGGCTATATTTTGCTAAGTGTAAGTTATGTTTGTATGGTGATTTCAGTATATTTTGTAGCATACTACTGAATAAAAAACCACACGTAATGTCAACTATCTCCAAATAAGTAAATATGATATTAAACATTACACCCTCCACAGATGGAATATCTAGAAGAAGCTGGTCAGAGAGTATTGGACTTGGACAAATCTCCAACACTGGAGGATTTCAAAACTAGACCAGACAAAATCCTGAGCAGCCTGGTTTGACCTCCCAGCTGATCCTGCTTTAAGCCAAGGTTCAAAGAGGACTGGTGATCTCCTGAGCTGTCTTCCGACCTGTATTGTTCTACATGTCTATGATTCTAATAGAATAGTGCTAACTTTACATGTGGTACAGCATCCTAAAAGAAGGTGGTACGAGAAACTCAGGCTTTATTTTCCTCTCATTAATTTTGTCCCATGATAAATCCTCACCTTCAGACCAGAATTCTGGTTAGTCTGCTCTCAGATGTACTTTATCAGTATACTAAAAAATTAACATTAATAAATCCTTTTATAGATAAAATACACCATGAGAAGCAGATTTGAAAAATGTAATACAGAAAGATTTTTAACATAAATGACCATCTCATTTTGTGTTGGTTTTTAGTAACTTAGAAACAGAACAAACAAAAATCTCTTCAGATATTTTGAGGTTTCTAAAAATGAAATGAAATTAAAACATGTAAGGAAAGTTATTTTCTTTGGGAGCGTCCTGGTTCCCCAGGCACAGCCCCATGGGCCAGCCATGTAGGCAGGCCATGAGTAGCCCCGAGTCAGCTGGGAGACCCAATCCAGGAGGCTGACTCACAGGTGTATCCCACACCACCTCATCATGCTCATTATAAAAGTAGAGAGCTCATGGAGGGTGGAGTTCCTCCTTCCTGAGGCTTCTCCCTTGTGGTCTTCTGCTCCTGCTGCTGACATAAAGAACCAGGCTGAGTAGAACCTTGCATACTTTATGTTGGTGGTAGTATCAGTTTTGTTATTTTGCTAAATCTGTTTCTACTTCAACTTGTTGCAGAATGTAGGAGAAGACAAGGGAAGCAGGACGCAACTCAGTATGAGTTATAAGCAAGCTTCAACTTTATTTGGGTTCTGCTATGCCTTTTATACACTGGAGGATAATTATGCCTACTTATGTTAAATTATGCCTACTTGTCTATATTCGATTGGCTAAGCACAAAAGCTACATTTGCATGTTCCAGCCTCTTGCGGTTATCTTCTTCTGGATTCTTCCCGCAGGTTCTACCTTGGAACTTTCTACCAGATTCGAGGTTATTCTGACCTGGAGCTTTCCACAAGCTTCCAGGTCAGAGTGACCCTGGGAAGCTACTGCTATCAGCAGTACAGCTCCGATTATCAGTACTGCTCGTTCACAGCTGTTACATTCGGCCCTGTTCAGCAAGCCATTCCTCCACATCAACTCACAAGGCTTCTCCCTTTTTTCCCCAATTCGCCATTCTCAGCTGGAGAGGGAGCATCGGGTGGTAGAACAACTGCTACAGTTTAGCTCCAGGTACTGGCTAAACGTAGACAGGGAGAAAGATAACTTGCCAAGGATAAATGATTTATTTCTGATGAGCAACTGATGTCATCTGCCTGGACTTGTGCGAAGTATCTGACATTGTCCCACACAATATCCTTGTCTTTAAATTGGAGAGATGTGGCCTTGATGGATGGACCACTTGGTGAATAAGGAACTGGCTAAATACTTGCACTCAAAGAGTCTCAGTCAACACCTCAATGTCCAAGTGGAGCTCAGTGACAAGTGGTGTTCCTCAAGGACTGGTATTGGGACTGGTGCTGTTTAACTTCTCTATCAGCAACATGGACAGTGGGATTGAGTGCACCCTTAGCAAGTGTGCGGATGACATGAAGATGTGTGGCATGGTCGCCATGCTGGAGGGAAGAGATGCCATCCAGAGTGGCCTTGACAGGCTGGAGATGTGGGCCCATGCCAGCCTCACAAAGTTCAACAAGGCCAAGTACAAGGTCCTGCACCTGAGTTGAGGCAATCCCAAGCACAAGTACGGGCTGGGTGGAGAATGGATTGAGAGCAGCCCTGAGAAAGACTTAGGGGTGCTGGTTGATGAAAAACTCAGCATCACCTGACAATGTGGAACTTCTCCACATTAAGGAAAAAGGAGAGTCAAATGGCCTCTGCTGGACTCTTCTGAATCCTGAGACATTCCCAAGCTTTTGTGTCTGACTCATCAGAGTGGATTTCAAAGAAAAGTACAAAGCCCGGTAAAAAGTGGTTGACTCCCAAATGTGTGACAAGGTGGCTTATGACAGCTGAGCTTTTCATCCAGAAGCAATGAGAATTCACTGTTCTACCAAGCAGCCACTGGAGCCAAAGGCCATCCATACCAATGTAAAAAGAACCTTTGCTCCAGACATTTGGATATTGATCACTTCTTTGCTAAAGTAGCATCCTAGCTGAGAAATTCATAATGATAAAACAACTTGATGATTTAAAGAAAGGCACAAATATTACTTACAAAATTCCCTTCCTCTGCATAGCCTAGAAAGCATAATTTATATCACAAATTGCAATGAAACCTTTCCATGATCCATATCAGATACTGTCTTTACTATTTGTAGCCAAATTTGTGTATTGTAATGGTGAGTTCCTTTAAAAATCCAAACTGCAAGAAACCAACATTGGTCAAGATACTTTCATAAATTTCAAATTTATAAAAAAATAATCTGTAGCAGGGGATGAAAGATGAAAAAGAAATCTACTTACATTTTGTGTGTTGCTTGTCTCCCAGATTATTAGAACCCTTTTTGAAAAACAAATGCAGGAAAGCCTTAGATGTGTGTACCTCTTAATTGTAAGTCCATTTCACATCTTCATCTGTGTACAGAAACAGGAGCTGCTGTTGTGGTGCTGAAGTTCTAGTGTATGCAATCAGCTTGTGGAGCCTGTTTGTTGACTGACAGAATGAAAGGGTAAGACTAAATAGGGAAGACTGGATTTTGGATTAGAGAGTGTAGCAGTAGAGTGTAGAGAGTGTCTCCAATATGAAGAAGTAAACAGCTAAGTAGGAAAGTGCTCAGTGTTCATTCTTGCAATTTCCCTCTGAGATCACCCTTTTAGTTTAAAAGTGAAATTTTCTCTTCATGAATAACAGAATGTAAGGGAATATCTCAACAGAAGTGAGATGGATTCATTGCTTTCTCTGACCTGTGAATACTCTACAGGATGTGAAAATGCTCCATCTAAATAGTACTGACTATTTTTACAGCAAGTGCCAAAGGCCCTTAGTGCTTATTCCTCAATACTGTGTTTTGTTCCTCCTACCCTGGTCATTCCAGCACACTCAGCCCTGCTAGGAATAGGTTCTTTAGTAGCATTGTAATTTTCAAATGTTAGTTTAGGCACTGTTACAATCCAAAATGCAGGCAGCTGGAAAAAAAAAAAAAAAAAAAAAAAGGAAAAAATAAATATATATATTTAACTATTTCAGCTAGTCCAAATTTTCCTGCCAGTCTGTGAACCTCTCATGTGGAGCAGTCATTTGTGTCTCTAAAATGATCTAGATGCTAGACTCCAGTACTAATTTAGATGCAGAGCATAACCTAGATGCTCTCATTTCAAGATGTTCCTCATCTTGAGGATCAGCTCTCATTGTCCCTCTGGGAAGGGACATTGCATTTTAAAAGGTTCACTATGAGCTCTGGACTAGAGTGGAACTAAGGCATGGCATTTACCTTTGATGTCTACCCAAAATGTAAGTGCCAAGACATTCCACAGACAGTACTCAAAGAGAGACAGTAGACTGCAAACCTATTTCAGTTCTGCCCTCCATGCAGATACATTTGATTTAGCATGTTGTCTATTGCTTAGATGTGCCAGTTCCCATTAAGGGTAGCCTCCCATGCAAAAATTACAAAGACAAAACTTG
Organism: Podargus strigoides; assembly: GCA_028020825.1. NCBI lineage: Eukaryota > Metazoa > Chordata > Aves > Caprimulgiformes > Podargidae > Podargus > Podargus strigoides. The sequence continues at coordinate 62,818,272 of CM051663.1, read as the reverse complement.
GTGTTAAAGCAAGTTCGTATGTGCCAGCATACTGAATACTTTCAATATCCCTTGAGGAAAATGAGTCATCCCTTACATTTATGAATAAATAGCAAAGACCTGGATATTACGTCAGCTATGCTTTAAGGAAGTACCTTAAAGGCTTGAGCCATCAGAAATTTACCTGTATTAATCCTCCAAGCAGAGTGGAGATACAGTTCTGACAGCTCTGTCCTTATTTCTAAGGATGGAAATCAAGGTTAACAAATTTATAAATGTCAACATTAGTTTTTGTCTTGACATTGTCCAATAATGGACCCAATGGACACCTGTCCCTGAGAAAGGTGTTACCACACGTGTTACTACCAGACATTTTCACTTTTGGAGAAGAAGTGGACAGGTTTACCTAGTGTACTAACTAGACTGTCAGATGTGGAGATGCCTGTTCTCCTTCAGGGGTGCAAATGGTCTCTACTTTCCCTGGGACACAGCTGCCAGGAGGCAAAGGCAGGAAAGGCTGACCTAAGGCTGAAAGCATTCCACTGAATTCCTCACTGAATCTCCAACTCTGCTGGCCTCACTGTGATTACAGACCAGAAGGAACAGCTGTGGAAGAATGAAGGCTGGAGAACCATAGTCCTTTTCCTATCTCCTCACAGTTGCTTCAAGACTGTGCTTAAGTGGCTGTGTGACCTATGCTCTGACACGGTACAGCAACTCCCTGTCGCAAATGCTTATTTTGGGTAGGGGCAAAGACTCCATTTGTCTTCTTCCAAAATCCAGTGATCTTCAGCTCTGTGTCATGCCTCTGAGAGATGGAACAAAACCTGCAGGACCCTGTCAGAAATCTTGCCTGCTGCAGATAACTGTGACTTTTCCCTGCATGGCCAGACCAAGTTCTTATCACTAAGTGTTCAGCAATACCAAGCCTTGGTTCAGATTAAGTCCAAAAGTTATTTCAGAAGAAATTCTATGCTTCTGAAGGATATATTTCCACATTTGTCCGAGATGTGACAGATTTGTTAGTCAGTCTTACCCTGAAATACATCTTCACTACCAGAACCTAGTGATAGTGCTCTTCCTGTCACCAAAATTCATGTATTAATATGAACAATGTCTTGGGACAAACATGGAGCACATTGGGTCAAAAGTTTTCATTTAAATTAAAGCAGGATGACTAATGGCTTAGCAAAGTCTCTATTTCTAACATCATCAAGGACTGTAAAATGATACTAAATTGACTGGCTTATGACAGTTTTATTCTGTGCAAACCCACATAAGAGTACATATCCATGTGATGGAAATGGGCAAATAAAATTAGGCACAGAATAATCACAACGGAGATTTAAAGAAACCAAAGAATTAGGAATTGGTGACTACGTTGCATAAAAAATATATTCGTAGACTTTTTACAGTTATCCCAAACTTTTAGATTCAGGGCTTGCCATAGCTCCAGAAACTTGCTGTAAGACTTGGATATTTCCTATTCTGTGTTTGGGGGAAGGGTGACATAGGGGTTCCAAACATGCAGGAGGGTCAGATGTGAGTGCAAGTCAGGTTACACCATGGTCTCTGAGGGCATTTAAACTGAAGTTACTAACTATCCATCTGGCTCTACAGTGGATTTTGTGGACCAGGTGGAGTCCTTTTTTTGCTACTGGTACCAGAGCCTTTTCTAATTTGCCACTACAGTACACTGCAGAAACAGCAGTGATTTCACCCTGTTGACCTTACTAAATCACTGATGCATTTTCTGCAGTCTACAGAAATCTTATAAATTCTTACCCAGGCTCTCCTCAGCCTCAATTCAAAGGGGATTGTATTCCTATGAGAGGGAGCCATTACTCTGGTATGCTTGTGAGGATTGGTAGAGAATTTTAGCTTGAGCCATCTACCTAACATCTGGAATGGGCCCTGAGCTGAGTATCAAAGAGGGTAGACAGAAGTCTTTTCCATATGGGGCTAGACAAGAGGATTTTTCATTCTTTCCTTCCAAGCAGCACACATAAACCACTGAACAACTGGTTAATACCCACCTCCCTCTGTGAAAGAATCTTCGAACCCTACAATTATTCCTGCTCTTGGCAGAGACTTCTGATCCCTGGTTCATGCTGAATACTGGCCTGACTCATTCAGTGACTTTACTCCATTGCAGACATGCTTGGGACAGTGGATATGTGGGGGGATGGCATTTCATAAGGGAATGTGTGAAAGAGTAATAAACAAATTGGTTAACATGTTGCGTACGTTTAGCCTGCATCCTCTTTTGTGTGGAGCAGTATAGAGCCACATCCTGCTATCCTAGACGTTCCACTTAGACATAGAAGGACACTGCTTTTGAATTTTATTTTATGGAGGGTTCTCCACTCCAGCAGGACTGAGTAGCACTATAAAATGCACTATTATCCATGCTGACAATGGTTTAATCCAAAGCACTTGCCAGTGCAAATGGCAACAAATATTCCCAGGAAAAAGTTACAGAAGTAAACCTGTCTCTGTGGCTAAAATGTAGCAGTTGGTCTACCACCCAATGACTCCTCCCTAGCTGAGAAGGGGAATCGGGGGGAAAGAAAGAAGGATTTAATGAAAACCCAACAAAAAGTGTACAATGAGCTTATACTTGGCCTAGTATAAGTCCAAGAAGTAGCAGAAGACCAAGAGGGAAGAAGCCCAAAAAGAGGAATCCCCTCACCTTCAGTGGACTCCCTCCTTTTATAATGAGCATGATATAAGTGGTGTGGGATACACCTGTGAGTCAGCTTGGGGCAGCTGCCCTGACTGAAACAACCAGCTGACTCGGGACTACTCATAGCTGGCCCATGGTTCTGTTCCTGTGAAACCAGGACACATGTTAAAGGGTCTTCCAAGTTGCAGTCTTGAAGTCTAAATATATCTGTATTCTTTCCTGTCCATTTTGGTGGGAAGAGGTGTCCCTCAAAACTGGATGCATTCATTGGAGACTCACATATATGATGCTTTTTCCAGGGGTCGTAGTAGGGAGGTCTGTGCCAGGAACCTCTGTGGGCAACCAAAATACAGCCCCACTCTGTAATCCTCTCAAAATCTCCTTTGTGACAGAGAGCAAGCAGATTCAGAAGCCCAGCCACTACTGCTGTGCTATTAAACCTTTTGGGCATATTGTCAGTCAACTTTCCAGTGGCCTGTGGGCACAAGTCTTGTTGAGGAGAAGAAATGTTCAGTGTGGCCAGAGATCACTCTTTCCCTTTAGCCATGCTGTTCCACCCTGGTGCTAGAGTACAGCAGATCTACCACTATGTCTGTGTGTTCCTGTTTTCCACCATTGGCTACATCTTGGCCTACTGCAGGTTCTCTGATCAGTGATCAACTTCTGGTTTGAGTGAGTGAATGGAATGCAGTCAGGACAGCATAGTTAGGGGAAAAGGAGGAACCTGAGATGAAATTCATTGTAGGGTTAGGAATGATATTTTATGTATATGTTTGCAATTGTATTTTTTTTTAAAGACGGCAAGAAATAGCAAACCTGGATTAAGCACTTCAATATGTGCACTTGAAGCCTTCCATATAAGGGAAGGCTGAGAGAATTGAGTTTGTTCGGCCTTGAGAAAAGAAGGCTTAGGACAGACATTATTACCATGTTTCAGTATTTAAAGGAGAGCTACAAAGAAGATGGAGACTCCCCTTCTACAAGGATTCACATGGAAAAGATGAGGGGTAATGGGTATAAATTACTCCTGAGGAGATTCCAATTTGGCACAAGAGGAAAATTTTTCACAATAAAAACAATGTCATTGGAATAATCTCCTCAGGGAAGTTGTGGATTCCCCAGTGTTGGATGCTGAAGATGCAGCTGGACAGGGTGATGGTCGATCTTATACCATGCTTTTGCCAGGAAGGGTTCAATCAGATGATCCTTGAGGTCCTTCCCAACCTGATAGTCTATGATTCTACGATGATCACATGAGCACTTCTTACTCAGGAATAAACTAGCTGCTGGAAGATCTCATTTTGGAAAGCAGAAAAATCAGATCTCCCTAGTAATCGCATGCTTAATCATACATATACACAAAAAGGAAAATACTCAGAATTTTTATAGCCTGTGGGTAACAAACTGATCTGTAATCATTACCTCAGTATGATGCAATATGCACAAACAGGAGAAATCCAAATACATTATGGATGCTACACACCCTTTCTGAAGTATCCAACGTTAGTCACCAAGAAAGAAACATTATCAAGAAAGAGAACATTCCATAACATTGCTTTTCCCATCCTCAAAAGACGCTTACATCTCAGTTCTAATTTCAGGCCACCCTTCTGCACGGAAAGCACATTAGGACCTCTGCTGTTCATATTAAGAACACACCCATGCACCTCGGAAAGGCACCTACCAACAAAATACACAATACCCCGTTTGCTCAGCATCAGCCCTAGCTAACAACAGGGCTCGGTGCCCTTTGATAGAGGCTGTCTGGGTGCAGCCCTGGACCCCTTACCTCAGTGAGGGGAAGGGGGGCACACAGGTACTAGAAAAGTCAGAGCTCAAACTGTGCAGACAGTGGCTGAGACCACACCACCCTGGCTGCAGGTGTCCCGGTGCCTCCAGACGACAGGCTAGAGGACAGACAGAGACTCCTGAGCCCCAGGTCAGCTAGGAAAAGAAAGGCACACCCGCCTCCTCACGGAGGCAGGGCCGCTCCCCCTGCCGCAGAGCGGAAGGCTCCGCAGCACCGGCCCGGTGGGGCCAGGCACACGGCGGCCTACAAGAAAAGGCCGTACTGACCTTAGCCTGCTCCTCAGAGATGGTTGCCTTTGCTGATGTCTTTTACCGTCCCGGCAAGGGCAGGGAGACGCTCAGCCAGCCTCCTTCCCGCCCCGCGGCCAGGGCGGAGCGCACCGCACAGACCGGCTCGCCCCGGCCGTGGGCGGGCCCTGGCGGCGAGGTCTGCATCCAGACACGTCTCCGCCTCCTCGTTGCGTGCTGAAGTGAGGCCGGGCTGAGCTGCAGGCGCGGAGGAGCCGGGGCCGCGATTGCCGGAGCCCCGGAGGAGGGTGCTGAGCTACGGCGAGCGTCTGGCTCGGGAGCGAGTCCCCCCCGCTAGGAAGCCGGGGGCCTAAACGGGGCCCTCCCAGTCTCTGGCAGCGGAAGAGCGGCGTGTGCGCGGGGCGGGCGGCAGGCCCAGCCCGGTCTGCCTCGCCTCTCCGCCCTGCTGCTCCATGCGGGTGGCGGCGGTGAGCGGGGCTGCCGTTGGGGGCAGCGCGCGGTGCTGAGAGGCCGCGGCCCGGAGAGACGATGGCCAAGTGGCTGAGTAAGTACTTTAGCCTGGGCAATAACAAGACCAAGAGTCCCCCGCAGCCTCCACGGCCCGACTACCGAGAGAAACGCAACGGTGCCGGCAGCGCGTCCCGCCCCGACGGGCCGCTTCACCTTCACCACCACACCTCGCCTGGCTTCCCGCACTGCCGCCTGCGCGATGACACTAGCGACCTGCTCAGTGCCTACCGTGCCCAGAAAGACCGCGACTTCGAGGACCCCTACAGCGGGCCCGGCTCATCCCTCCTCAAATTGCGTGCCATGTGCCGTCCGGACTACTTCACGGCCGAGGACCTGGGCGAGGCGGCCCCCAGGGCTTTCTCCTCCTCGTCTTACTGCGCCGCGCCCCCCGCCACCTGCGCAGCCGGCTCCCCACACCTCTTTCGCAGCCACAGCGAGCGCAGGCCAGCCACACCGCCCGACGTGAAGTACATCTCCTCCAAGCACCGGCTGATCAAGGTCGAGAGCGGCGGTGGCAGCAATGGTGCCGGCAAGAAGCTGAACAAGGGCTCCAAGCAGCTGGTGCCCTCGGTCCCGCCTGCCGTGAAAGATAAAGTAAGTGCTGTGCTCCTGTTTCCTGTATAACTAGGTAGGACTGGAGCTGTGTCAGACCCTGGAAGGATTTTTGTGAGGGGACTAGCTCCTGTCTGAATGAATCTGGAGCAGGCACTGCTCTCCACCATGCTTTACCAGGTGGCCTGGCTCGTTTTAACATCTAAGGGCTGGCACATGAAGGGGTGGTGCCCCGTCCTTTGGGCTTTCAAACTCGCCTCCCTTCTGATGGGGCAGATTTGCAGGTGTGCCTTACACTGCTTTGGGACACAGTGCACTACCAACCTCATGACTGCTACCAAGGCTCTTGGGGTAGTGTGGTCCTGCAGAACAGGATGTGAGTCTTTGAGAGGATGACTGGAGAGTCACTTGAGAAACCCCATGCTTGACTCAAAATTGTGGCCTCAGCCCCATTGCACGGGATACAGAGTGATAATGTATAAAAAATATGTATTAAAAAAAAAAAGCTATCCTGAGTCAGACTGTTCAGGAGACAGTTTGTCATGTATTCAGTAATAACTTCTTTGCCTTGTAGTTTAGTGTCAAAGGTGAAGTGGTTTAAAGTCCTGTGTTACAACAGCATCACAACTTCATCATAAATATGTTTCCAACTGGCAGGTACTCGAAGCAAACTCTATAGCTACTGGTTGCAAATGTTGTCCTATCTTTTGCTGGTTGTTCTCTAAAAATATTACCAAAATACTGTAGATGCAGCACGAGAAAGTGCAAGGCTCAGGAACTCAAGTTACGTCTGGGAAACTTTGCAGTGGGAAGTAGTGTTAATTATTCTGTAAGCACAGCACATACCCCCCCACCTCTGTTGGTCCTGTGAGTCTAGTTTTGTGTTTTTCTCAAGTATTGGGAATTCGTATTTATCCATTTCGTGAATTGGCATTTACAACTGCAGTGTAATAGTCACTTCACAGGAATTCTAAGTATGTGCTGACTGTTATCAATTTAAATTATCTGTGTGCACACGTTTAAATATGTAACATGACTGCACTGAGTGGTGACACATTTCTATGACATCTTGATAAATTACATCCTGTCCAGGTGGAATTCCAAATAAATCAGCTTGCAATGGTGATGATACAAGATTGAAAGTCTAGAGTTTATTACCTTGTCTGTCATTTTATGTGTAGCTCCTAACTGGAATCAACTTCTTTTGTGTAAGTGAATGATTAAAATTAGTCTCCCATGTCACAGTCTCAGTATATTCAGTCTTCTTTCAATTGCCTGTGTTGATACCATGTATCTGCTCTTAGGCAAATATTTTCAGCAACTTCATAGAAAATAACTACTCAGAACAAAATGCCTCCAAGTGCAACTGCTATTTTTTTGGTGGTTTGTTTTTTTTTGTTTTTTTTTTTTAATAGGCATTTTTTTTTTAATAGGCATGATTATTTTTTTTTTCCATTATCTCTCAATTTCAGACCCTACTGAACCAATTTTGGAAGCAGAAACTACATCTGTTGCTAGGTACCCTGCTACTTTATGTGGTCATAAATCTGTGAGCTGCTCCCAAGCCCTTGTTGCAGGTTCTAAAACTAACAGCCTACCATTTTTTTCAAAAAGATACAGAACGCTTACGTCACAGTCAGATTCTTTCTGTTTTTGAGAGAGAGAACTATTAGGTGACAAACAGGATATCTTAACATGTCTGAGAAGTAAAATCATTCCTACACCTCGAAAGGTGAATGTGCCTGCCCCCACCCACAACAGAATTTGGTTGTGAGGAGCCTCATAGCTTGCCTGTTGTTCAATTGTGTTATTTCCTCCCAGTAATAGAAATGAAATCTCTCATTTCACAGCCCTGAAATGTAAAGCCTGACAGGCAAAGCTGGTAGGCAGTGGTTATAGTGGGCAGGCAGACCACTGGCAGGCTTCGCTCCTACACCTGCCATTCACTGAGGAGAAAAAATGAGGAATTTAGTTAACAGCGTGTGTCTAGTTCAGGGGCAAATAAAGCAAGTGGAAATAAACTTCTGTAAGAAGGATATAGTAGAGGAGACAGTAAAGACAATATAAAAAAAAATAGAGGTCTGACATTCAGAAGAGTTGATCCGATAGTGTTCGCTAAATACTTGTGTTCTGTTCCAGCGCCTGTTTTCCAGGAAAAATTCCCAGGAATTCCCAGGAAAAAAATGATAGACTAGGTGATTCAGGGGGTAAAAGAGATGGAGATTAAAAGCAATGGTAGGAATGATTGTGTTTTGCAGGATTCCAGGCATAGGTTGTAAAAGTAACTCCAGAGATGTAATGTATCTGGGGTTCAGGAAGCTTTGATGTGTAGAGGTAGAAGTACCGACTAAAGTTGAAGCAGACAAACCTAAATTGCCATGCATCTTTAATGGTGAGGTCACTAACAGATGCCCAAGAGGGAGTCACCATTACCAGTTGTCTTTGAATTCAAATTGGTGGGTGGATTTTTTTTTTCTTTAGGTAGTACAATCAGGCAGGTTTGGGGGCTTTCAGTGTATCTTTAAAGTATCTTCAAAGAAAAGGAGAGCAGGCTATATTGGAATTCATGGCAGAAGCAGCAGTATGGAAGATAAGAATTTACTGGCTTCCATCTTTAGTACTGGCCTGGGAGATGTTAACTGCTTGGCTCTCCTGTGGGAGATGAATGAGGGTAGGCAAACTGTGACAACCTGGTGGCTACTGTAGTTGTGTAAGAATAAATGTGAGACTTGGCTTAACATGGACCGAACAGACAAACCACTTGGTGAACTGGGTATCTAAAAGAATGAGCTGAAGTCTGCCTGAGCGACTCTCTGCTGTCCGGCATTATGTAGTGCATGAATCCATGAAAGCGGTAGTACTTGAGGGGAAAGTATCTGTGTGAAAATATACTTTGTGTATTTTCTCACCTATTACTCTTTTTTGTACTGAAACATTTCTCTGCCTGACTTTGCAGGTGAAGAACTTGGAACTATTCAAAGAGCAACTGTATCATACTTGATTGTAGGAAATTCCTGGGATTTAAAAGCTGGGATTGTAGCATACTTGTCCTTTAAAAGATAATTATTTCATAACAAGCAGCATTTTGCACTCTCTGTGCAGTGGAGGCAGAACTGGGCAACAGTTCTGGATATTGAATGCAGAAGACACTGCAAGTTGCAAGATCTGTTTCCACAGGACGTGACATATTTATTGCTGTAGAAGATAGCTCAGTTCTGCACTGGCAGAGCTGATTCAGTGCTAAAACATGTAAATGTTGTGTGGCAGCAGCAATCAGGCAGGAAACTGTTCAGGGCACCATAATTGCTGACTTGATTTACAAAGGTCTGAAAACAATGTCTGTGCGTGAATTCTGCGCTTGTGTAAGGAAAAAAAAACACCTGTGTTTCCATGGGAATCACCTCAAAAGTGTGTAGTGCTGCGATCTGGCTGCTAGCTAAGCATGAGGGTTAAACCTGTTTGCTTTGAAAGCTTTCTCCAATTATTTAAGAAACAAGTACCTTTCTGACTTTGCAATAGACTATGGAAGTGCTGCTTGAACTTTTAAGGTCTTGCATAAAAGTCCTTAGGCTCCATGGAACATTATTAATATCTGTATATAATTAAAATCTTTTAGTAAACACTAAGAAGATGTTTGTCTTATTTCAGTAGGTGGAAGGTCTAAGTTTTATTTGATCTCGAAAGTGAGAACAAGTCGGGTGTATATAACAGAATCTTGCAGCTAGTATTTCAAGGTGCACTGAGAAAACACTTGAAAGATGTCTAAATAGTGTTGGGGTTATTTATATCAAAGTATATAATTTCTAGAGATCCTAAACTATAAATGTAGCTCATTATCTTATTCCCATGTTTAATCCATTGCAGCAGGGTGTCAGGCTGCCACTCTTCACAATTTTTGACTCTGAAACAGTTTTCCTCTGTGCATGTGGCTCCCAATGGCATATGGCTCTGCCTTTGAATCAAAGTTCTCAGGAAAATTATGCCAGTGGCCACTGGTCTTGTGAACCTGCATGAATGGCTTAGGCAAGGCCACACATAAAGGCAGCAAGCTGCATTTTTTTCCATTTATCTACTATTGTGCATCTATAAATGCATTTTTCCACATATGTCAGTCTTATGATTAAGGGACTATCAGTCATATGAATGGGAAGACATTCAGGTATTACCTGTGTCTGAGGAGTCTTAGTGACTTTAGGGCTGTTTGAAGTGATGTATTAGGCTATTCAGTTACAAGTATACCTGGCATCTGCAGTGTATTGTACAGCTTGGAACAGTCATGCTTGTTAGATTTCATGTATTCTGTGTAACTCTGCCTATGGTGTACACTGGAAGGCGTAAATGCTTGGTTAGTGTTAAACTGGGAGAATATCCTGCCAGTCAATGAGAAAGCATTGGTCCATCTTGCTGTGGCTTTTGTGATCTGTGACTAATTTCCCTCTTTCAAATAAGAGAGAAATTCCTTTGCCTTCATCTCCAGTGCCCCTGTCTTGTCTCCCATACCCTGACATGTCTACATTAAAGAAATAAGCTGGTATAGCCATAGTGATTGGCATGATTGCTCTGCTAGAGATCTGCAGGGGATATTGAAGAATGAAAGGCCACTGCAGGCAATTTCAAACCTGAAATTCATTTGGGAAACTCTGCTGTGGCTGACAGACATGTACGGTAAAGGCAGATCAAAGTTACTGAGATTGCAGCAGCAATGAGGAATGTGAGCTGGATGATTTGGTAAATCCTAGGTTTGTTTTTTCTACTGTGAGGATCAGATGACTCAAAGATAGATAAGGATCAGAAGCCTGCAGCCTTGGAGAAACTAGAAATTGCCAGATGCTCCAGGATTATAACAAGAAGGTTGAGAGCTGCGTAGAATGCTTGTTGCATTCTGTTTTGGGAAGAACAAGTGCTGCAGACAAATGCCTGCCCACCCCTACCCTTCCTTGTTATGAAGCTCACAAAGGGAAAGTTCCAGTGGGGGACTCAGAGTTCTTTATCTGTGGGATGTAACTCTCAACTGTTAGCATTACACTATGCTCTGCGAATCCATGGATGGTTGTTTTGGCCTCTACATGATTGTGATGCTATGTATATTGAGCTGGATGACTCGTATAGTCTGGGTTCACTGAACTGCACAGGTGTTGCTCCCAGGTTTCCAGGTGGCTTTCAAGGATGATGGAAAGTACTGGAGGGAACATGGGTGCAGTTGAGTTGGGCTTGCTGTCACCATACCTCTGAGGGTGCTTGGTGGTATATGTGTGTACTAAATTCTGAAGTCATTTTAACTGCTGGTCTGGTGTGGGGGAACACACACTGAACTGTAGCATACAGGGAGATGTCAACTCCAGGGGGAATTTCAGCTGGCATCTTGATCTGTGATAGTAGGGATCCTGGCTCATCAGGGAGTGAGCTTTGCCTTAGGATTGTTTTTCCCTGGTCCAGTGTGGACTGACTGCTGGGCTGTATTGTCTGTCTGTTCCATGAAACAGGCTTGAGTAAAGCTGAACACCAGACTGGAGAGTGGGGAGCTCTGGAGTGATTTTCCACTCAGTATAATGCAGCTCAGTGAGTCCTGAGCCATGCAGGGGAGTGAGATAATCATACAGAGTTTCCCACCACCACTGTATTATTAGAAAAACTGTTGGGGGAGCTGTGGTTGGTCACTCTTTGGCACTAACTCTAGAGAAGCTTTATGGTAATAAGCAGCTGCTGCTGGCTTGATATATCCAGGTTGTACTGGTGAAGGTGGAAGGGGGCACAAACAGTTTGCATTGGCAGCTGGAGTTGGGACTGAACCACTCTAACTTCAGAAGTGGGTAGCTGTGCACAGGCCTCTGGACGGAAGAGCTGGATGCTGAGTTTCTCTTTACAGGTTGATAGGCTGGAGCTACACAGCTCCAGGCCTCACTCAATTGGCAAAAGGGAGCACCTGTTTCTCTCTTCTCAGCTTTCTGATGCAGAAAGAGGAGCCACGTGGCCCTGCTGTTGCTCAGCAGGTTGGTGCCTTATCTTTGAGAGTTCAGGGCTGCAAGGATGCCCCTGGAAGGTTATCACTGTATGCAGGTCACTGTATTCCAGGTCCTAGCACTGGCATGACCATTACAAGCTTGCCTTGTGTTTTGCAGTTAGTTTACCTCTTACTGCTTCTACTAGTTTGTGGAAGATTAGTTCACCACTTATCTGTCTGTCTGTTGATTGTTATGAGGATCTATACTCAAAAAAGCTAGCTGTGAGAGAGGGAAGTAATCTATTGCTTCTACATGCCTTTGCTGATCCAGTAGTGATGACTTTGACCTGTTTCCAGCAGCTAACAACTTCATGGAGACAGAAGAGAAAGAGGGTCTGATGAGCAGCTGAGGGAACTGGGGTTGTTTAGTCTGGAGAAGAGCAGGCTGAGGGAGACTTCATTGCTCTCTACAACTACCTGAAAGGAGGTTGTAGTGATGCTGGGGTTGGTCTGTTCTCCCGGGTAACTAGTGATAGGGTGAGGGGTAATGGCCTCAAGTTGTGCCAGGAGAAGTTTAGATTGGATATCAGGAAAAAATTTTTCACTGAAAAGGTTGTCAGGCACTGGCATAGGCTGCCCAGGGCAGTGGTGGAGCCCCATCCCTGGAGGGATTTAAGAAACTTGTAGATGAGATGCTAAGGGACATGGTGTAGTGGTGAATTGGCAGTGTTAGGTTAGTGGTTGGACTTGATGATTTTAGGGGTCTCTTCCAACCAAGGCGATTCTGTGATTCTGTAAATGCAATTCATGCTATTTCAGTATCTGTAGATTGCTGTGTCACATCTGAAGACCCTGGAGCATTCCTTGTAAAAGTTACTTTTGCATCTCTGAGCAAGAATTAGCTTACCAAAAGTATTAGAAGAACAAATAAAATTAATAGTAGCAGTGAAATACGTCCCTGTGATTGCACTTTCTTTTCTCACTGTGTTTTTGTGTTCAGCCAGCAATTCTAATTTAAGTCTTCAGACTGATAAAGCTCGTAACTGTAGGAGACAAGGAGGAAGTATATTGTTTAACCTCAAAAGGTAGTAACAATCTGCATATGGCTAAATGTTTGATAAGGCTAAATTGGATAGGGAAAGGGAAAAAAAAAATCTACCTAAAAATGAATCAGAGAACCATCATAGAATCATAGAATGGTTTGGGACATCAAAGATCATCTTGTTCCAATCCCCCTGCCATGGGCAGGGACATCTTCCACTAGATCAGGTTGCTCAAAGTCCCATCCAACCTGGCCTTGAACACTTCCAGGGAGAGGGCATCCACAACTTCTCTGGGCAACCTGGGCCAGTGTCTCACTACCCTCACAGCCAAGAATTTCTTCCTAATATCTAGTCTAAATCTACCCTCTTCCAGTTTAAAGTCATTACCCCTCATCCTGTCACTCCATACCCTTGTAAAAAGTCCCTCTCCAGCTTTCTTGTAGGCTCCTTCAGGTACTGGAAGGCCTCCCTAGTCTCCCCAAAGCCTTCTCTTCTCCAGGCTCAACAACCCCAACACCCTCAGCCTGTCTTCATAGGAGAGGTGTTCCAACCCTCTGATCATCTTCATGGCCCTTCTCTGGACCCACTCCAACAGCTCGATGTCCTTATGTTGGGGGTTCCAGACCGGGATGCAGAACTCCACGTGAGGTCTCACGAGAGCAGAGCAGAGGGGGTGAATCGCCTCCTTTAACCTGCTGGCCACGCTTCTTTTGACGCAGCCCAGAACATGCTTGGCCTTCTGGGCTGCAAGTGCACATTGTCGGTTCATATTGAGTTTTTCATCAGCAGACACCCCCAAGTCCTTCTCCTCAGAGCTGCTCTCTATCCATTCTCTGCCCAGCCTGTACTTGTGCTTGGGATTACCTTGACCCATGTGCAGGATCTTGCACTTGGCCTTGTTGAACTTCATGAGGTTGGCATGGGCCCACCTCTCCAGTCTGCCCAGGTCCTTCTGGATGGCATCCTTTCCCTCCAGTGTGTCAACCACACCACACGGCTTGATATCATCCACAAACTTGCTAAGGGTGCACTCCATCCCACTGTCCATGTCGCCAACGAAGATGTTAAACAGCACTAGTCACGGTACCGATCCCTGAGGAATGCCACTCGTCACCGGTCTCCATGTGGACACTGAGCTGTTGACCGCAACTCTCTGAGTACAGCCATCCAGGCAATTCCCTGTCTACCAGGTGGTCCATGCATCAAATCTATGCTTTTCCAATTTAGTGACCAGGATGTCATGCGGGACAGTGTCAAACACTTTGTAGAAGTCCAGGTAGATGATGTCGGTTGCTCTTCCATTATCCACCAACTTTGTAACTCCATCATAAAAGGCCATCAAATTTGTCAGGTATGATTTGCCCTTAGTGAAGCCATGTTGGTTACTTCCAATCACCTCATCTACATTTTCTATATACCTCAGCAGGGCCTCCAGGAGGATCTGCACCATGATCTTGCCAGGCACAGAGGTAAGACTGACTGGCCTATAGTTTCCTGGGTCTTCCTTTTTTCCCTTCTTGAAAATGGGACTTATATTTGCTCTTTTCCAGTCAGCAGGAGCTTTACCAAACTGTCACGACCTTACAAATATGACGGAAAGCAGCCTGGCAACTTCATCCTCCAGTTACCTCAGGACCCTTGGATGGATCTCGTCAGGTCCCATGGACTTGTACACCTTTGGGCTCATTCCATAGTCTCAAACCTTAGCTTTACTTACAGTACGTAGATCTTCCTACTCCCAGTTCCTTCCCTTGCCTTCTGCTACTTGGGTGGCGTAGCTAGAATGCAATGTTGGAATTTGCATGGGTGGCAAAACAAGACAGGTGAAAAGAATCAAAATGCCAACAGCAGATTTATTGCCTTACAGGTTCTGACTTTAAATACAAGTGAAAACTACATCGTGGATAGCACATAACTGCCTGTGGAAGGATTTCCCTAAGTTATTGAGTGGTATCCAGAGCAGTCCATCACTGTAGCGCTTGCATGTCTTCCATCTTCGCAGGAACCATAATATCTGTGAATGGAATCCGAATACCTACTTAAGCAATTAATCCTCTGGTCTGTGCATCTTCTGTCTCTCTTGTCTACACATCTTCTGTCTGATCTCAAACTCTTGCTGTAGATACCAGTTGTATTTACATAAATTTAGGTCTCCTTGCCTCATACGCTGAAATGATTTGTAAAGTTCTGAAATCTACATTATATGTATGTACACACACATGCATATACAAAACTATGATAAATATATGAAATACATAGTTTTCATTACTATGTGTTATTTTATATGCATAAATATGCATATTGCTGAGAAAGAGGTTGTAAACCTTCTGTCTTTGGAGACTTTCAAAACTTGTGTGGACAAGACCCTGAACAACCTGGTCTTAGCTTTCATATTACCCCTGCTTTTAGCAGAAGAGTGGTTTAACTGTCCTCATAATCTCCTGGAACCTAAGTCTTAATGTAGCTCTGATGCTCAAAAACTGCCCCGGAACCTGAGTGTTGCTGACAGACTTACATTACGGTAACATAGTGCATTCCTATAAGGACAGTAATGTGGGATCTAAGGTACAGCTCTGTCAAGCTGGAGTGCTTTTCCTCATTCTGTAGATAAGCCTGTGGAGTTAGTCTGACAATAGTCTCTAAAGCTTGCAAGCATACCTTCTTCTGCAAAAGCATGAAAGAATGAATCGGGCTTGGTTCACATCAAGTGTATGTGTATACAGTTGGGCATGGCTGAGTGAGTCAGTGGGAGAGAATGATATTGTGAGAACACTAAAGCAGGGCTGAATACTGGTGCTGATCAGCAAGAAGGAATGAATTGTGCTTACTTCTTTAGATTGTCCTCTGAATTTTCACGTGGGTGTGTGCAGGAGCTGGGTGAGTTAAGTTTGCATGGGAACGTGGAAGTACTGAGACACTAAGCATAGCTAAAACAGCATTACACAATTCTCTTTCAACAGTTGGGTCACTATAAATCCAGCTTTCTTACTATTTCATGGTAGCACAGATATGACGTACAGCCTTTCCTTCAAAACTGCTCAGATAAGGAAAGAGGTCTCTGTATTACACCTTTTTACACATTCAACTTAAGCCAAGGTTGCAAGGAAACTGTTAGCGTTGGGACTGCTTTAATGTAAAGTACATGTGGAAGTCAAACCTTCTGTAGACTAAGGTTATGCAGTTCATGGTGATTTAAAGGACACTTTAAATAAGAAATTGGGTGCAGTACAAACATGTATTGGAACTTACATAAATGGCTTTCAGCCTGATCTCATGAGCAGAAAGGATCTAGAAAGGAAAAGTAGTAAACTTCTAGTTTACTAGAACTAACTAAACTTTACTAAACTTCTGCTAGTAAACTTCTGGTTTGCAGTCTGATCTTGTGGTGGCCAGTTTGCCATTGTATTTGCATGGATCACTGAAGAAATGCCTATTGTATATTTTTTTACAAGCTCCTTTGCTCCCCAAGCTCACTGTCGCTGTTTGGTATAGGATAGATGTTTGTGTTTCTAAACACCTTTGTATATGTCCTTGCCTACCAGCGGTTGGTTATAGTGTCTGATTCTCAGGCATTCATGCAGAGCACTGCCCCATGACAAAATATGTGGTCTGACTTCTCATTCCTTTGTCATCCTGTGTCAGTGTGATTGTATCCTTGACTAACAGTATGCTATGCTCTGTGTTGAAGTGGAGGAAGTAATATGAGACCTGGAAGTTGAAACACCATATGGCGGTGTCCTGGGTTCAGCTGGGATAGAGTTGATTTTCACAAGAAGCTGGGAAGGGACACAACCAGAATAGCTGACCCAAACTAGCCAAGGGGTTGTTTGATACGATAGGACATGATGCTCAGTGTACAAATGGGGCGGGGGAGTTGACTGGGGAAAAGGTGGTGCTGAATCACCATCTGGGCCTAAACCAAGACAGGTGGATTCTGGTAACCGATAGAATAGGGTCTGTGGTACAGATCTTCCTGAATATGTCACTGTTTCTGTAAATATTACTGTAAAAATTAATAATATCGAATATTTAATAACAAATCTGCCCTCAAAAAAAAGTCTCCCATAATAAGTCTCCCAAAGGTTTGACTGGCAGGAGAGGTCTTTTTGTTTTTTACTTCATGTTATTTACCATAATTCCTCTTGGATTCTTTCAGAACAGTGTGTGTTTTATCATAATAGCCACCAAATCAGTCAAATAACAAACAGTTCTGGGCTGAAGTTGGTGTTTCAAGGATAGATCTGTTTTATTTCGATTCACATCAAAGAGGGTTTATGCTTAAGTTTATTTCAGTGTGGTAAGTTCTCATTGGTTTCTTTTTCATTTGTTCCCTTTAAAATGTGTTTTTTTAGTCACATAGAGATATCTGAAAAATTATGCGTTTAGGGATGTTCTTTGTTAGGTTCTTCCTGTGACTGCATATGCAAGTCATGCTTTTGCATATGCAAACATTCATTTAAACTTATATTTAATATAATAATATATGTAGGTCTTAAATGGTATTTTTAAGACTCTAGTAGAACAAAGACTATGCATCAATAGTGAAGCTTGCACCCTAGTTAATAGATATTAGAAGGCTAAACCAGAATCTCAGCTTGTATTTAATTCTCAGGGGGGTTTTGTTGTTGTTGTTTTTTAATCTTGTATCTGCTAACTGAGTTTTTAGATAGAGCTATGGTTTTGAATTTGTCAGCTTATCTGGTAACTGAGCCATACTCCTTTTCTTTTGCCTTTGAGTTTTAACAGACAACCTGCTAGGGAGAACTCCTGTAAGTGTTCCCTAAATCCTTGTTCTCTCTGTTCACAGAAACTCAAATACAATTTCCATTTACTTTTCATCAGTGCACTTCTATTTATGTTTTGGAGTTTCTTTTGCTTGAAGTTACTTATGCCTCAAGTTAGTATTACTAGATCTAGATGACAGAAAATAATATCATATTTGTATAAGGTGCCCTAGGATGGGCTTTTATAGAGCAGGAATCAGTAGTTGTGGGAGCTCACAGTCCACTCTGATAATCTTGCATTCTGTTCAGTGATAAGCCACAGTTCTTTAACAATAGTCCTGACAAATGCAGCCAATTGAGCATGAATTTGGAATCTGAATGGCTGACTGAGGCCTTCTGGGAATTCCCTGATAGCTGTGATTCATTTTGACAGGGAGGACACGTATGAAAGGTGGCTGGATTTAGCAGAGAGGAGAGGCAAGTTAACTGTGTCCTGCTCCAAAGGTCAGACTCTGTGTGTGAATGCCCTTTCTAGCCTGCAGTTACAAAACCTCCACGTGTGGCCACTCCTCTGATTGTGTCTAGAGCAGATGTGGCAAGTACAGCCTTAGATCCTGGAGAGCCTGACTAGTTGAGACTTCTGGCAGGGATGCATTGGTAGATAATGGATGGCATCCATTCCCTTCTCTTTCCTGTCCTATTTGTCAGTCACTAACAAGAAAGACCAACTTGGAGGCCATTTGAACAAGTTCAGCTATTTGCCTTGGACGTGAACTTAACCCATGATGTGGGAAGAGTACAGTATGCAGGCTCTAAGCTGGGACCTTCTGTGTTGGCCTTGTCCTCTGGACCACAGAAAACACATGACTGAGTGAGAACAGTTTACTGGGCAGTAGCTAAAAAAACCTGTGGCTAGGAGTGAAAAAACATAACACAAATATTGCTATCTGGAACACTGATGAGCCCTGGTGAACACAGAGGCATTTTGATTATCACTATTGGAAAGGCCTGTTCCTACATGCCCATGGTGTAGAGGTGACAGTGTGGTGCCCTCACACTGAATCTTCCCCACGTGTCATGATCTGTAGAGCCCCACTGCACATTTAAGGGATGTACCTGGGATAATTGTAGGCTTGTGAACAGAACTTGCATGTAAGATTGGCAAGCTTGTGACTTTGTGAAGATGGCAAGAAGGGTTATGAGGACTATGGATTCATACCTTCTGGTATGAAGCAAATTTTTTATTTATTACGAGTACACTGTCTGGAAAACTCTTGTACTTAGAACCTTGTAGTTCATCAAAAGACTTTGCACTTTGTCTGACTTTGGCTGATCTATAGGCTTGGAAGGTGGGCTTTCTAAGGTAAAGGTAATTTCTGGGGAGATGGCATAAATACTTGCAGAGTAGGAACTCTTTTTCCGGATGGTATCTCTGAGAACAGGAGAAATAATCTTCAGTAATGGGACTGTGAAAAGGAGTTAGACGTTTATAGTAGGTATGTTATAATAAAATTAACAAGCATGCTCATTTGAGGTTTTCATGCCTTTTTGAGTGAAGACTTCTTTTTGCAAGAAGTAGGAAAACTTGAACTTTCCTAGAAGCAGAGAATTTATAGCTGTTAGGAAGTATAGAAGAAATCAAATGGTGGCACTGGCCAGCTGCTATATCTAGGCTGAGATATAGTAAATTTTAATATATATGTGGAAACAGTAACAGGCACTCTCTGACAGCTCAGAGCTGTAAAGCTACTTTTTAGAAGGAAATGTACAGATACACAGCTTCAGAAAGGTGAAGCAGACTGCTCTTTCTGCCTGACTAAGTGCTGAAAAGTGGGTTTGGGATTTCTTTGGGGGGGGGTTGGGTTTTTTTTGTTTTGTTTTTTTTTGTTTGGATGAGGGTGGGGTGGTCATTTGGGGAAGCTGGTTTGCCCAATCTGACAAATTAGGTAGGTGACCTGATTGAAAACATAGTTGCAGTGAGCTGTATAGAATCTCATGTTTGTTACACTATTATTCATCTGAGAGCGAGGAATTTACATCCACTGTTCAAGCTAGGGAGGTTTTCACTCCAGGTATTACTGTAGTGGATATATTTCCAGCCTCAATCTGATCTTGTACAGATTTACAGGTAATAAAATATAATAATAGTAATAAAAACAATAATGAAATAATGTGGATTTGAAGTTTCTTACATCCTTTTTATTTTCCTTGTTAGAAGGCAGCTTTTGCTATGTTAGACCTCTTCTGAGTAATAGGTTATTTGCTTTAGTCCTTTGGTTCATGTTCAGTACATTAAACTCTTGAATATGTTACCATTATGCTTGAAGCAAATCAATCTTGATTATTATTTTGTTTGACAGCACTTTGTGTGTATAATTTACTTCCTAGTGTATTTTTGGCAGATGGAGAAGAAGAAATATCAAATAACTGTGTTAGACTGCTTCCTGTTTCATGTTTTAGTACAATTATGATAAGGATTGGCAAGTGTTACTTGTCAACGTTTGTAATAGGAGAGCAGCACAGAGCCCATGCTAGCACCCAGCAGCTCTTGACGGGATTGCATCAGAAGACTAAAGGGATGGCATTTCAACTGTGGCACTTCTGGAGATAAACCTGTCCTTGTGACTAGGAGAAATTACTGCTGCATGATACACATTGTTGTCTTTGTCTCAAGTGTATGCAGCTACTGTAACCTGATTTGCTACTTGGGTGTATGCTGCCGTCTGACATGGGAGAGGGAACTTTTTTCCTTTGGGTTAACTTTAAGTTTTTCGCAATAATGAGACAGGAATTTCAGCCAGTAAGTGAGAGAAAAAATTATTTTTTCCTCTCTCTATTATCCATCACAGCATGGTGTTTTCTGGTCAAACAGAAACTTCCAGTCACTTTAAACTTTGAGTGGAGGAAATCAAATAATTTGTAATTAAAACATCAGTCCCAGATACTTGGGTATCCCAGCTGTTAACCCATGACTGTGGGGCAGCTAAGTCTTGCTTTGACACTCACATCTGCATGGTCAGTGATAACAAATACATTTTTTGGATGCGGTTGCAAGTCCAGGGTTGGGAGTTCATGTTGAGGAATGTGGTGGATTTTTGTTGGTTGATTGTTTTTTTTGTTTCGGGGGTTTGCTTTTTTTTTTTGGTGAGTGTCTCCATTTAGCCTGTACCCAGGGCTAAACTGTAGCAGTTGTTCGGCTACCCGATGCCCCCTCTCCAGCTGAGAAGGGGAATCAGAGAAAAAGGGGAGAAGCCCCATGGGTTGAAATAGAAACAGATTTAATGAAATAACAAAACTAATACCATCACCAACATAAAGTATACAAGGTTATGCTCAGCCTTGTCCTTAGGATCAGCAGTGGGAGACCAAGAGGGAGGAGCCCCAGGAACAGGAACTGTCACCCTCAGTGAACTCCCTCCTTTTATAATGAGCATGATCTAAGTGGTGTGGGATACACCTGTGAGTCAGCTTGGGGCAGCTGCCCTGACTGAAACTCCCTGCTGATTCAGGGCTGCTCATGGCCTGCCTGCCATGGCTGGGCTGGGGGGACTGTTCCTGGGAAACCAGGACACCATTCCACCCCTTATCCCATACCATTTATATCATGCCCAAGTTCCTGGTCTTCCTCTTTCTCAATATTTACAGAAGTATCAGTCCTTTTATTCTATGGCCATGGGTTCATTTCATGATAGTGCTTTAGGGTGGGTCAAAGCAGTGCAATGTGCGTCTGGAGCTCTAGTCTGGGATGCTTTGTGCAGTCCATCTTCAATTTGTGGTGAGGATGCTGGTGTTGGGGAAGTCACTGGGTGCTGAGTTTCGTTCTTCATTTATGTGGGCAGTTCTGATTCTTAAGCTGGACAAGTATTAACAAGCAGCATCATATAACAGTTAACAGCACACTTTAAATTACTGCCTGTTTTCACACAGAATCAAATCTCTTTGTGGTATGCACTTCACTTGTCCATCCTCCTGCATTATCTAACAAGTGAACCCAGGTCCTTGAGCAAAGGCCACCCCATGAGTGGGTTTGCCTTGGCTCAAGGCAGGAGTAACCCAGACTGTTTTCCCCAACATATTTCTCATGTGCACCACTGGGACTTTGTCTCCTCCTACAGTACGGAGAAGCTCTGACTGAGCGGGGTTCAATTGACAGACCCCCAAGTATTAACTAAGTATTAACTAACCAAGTAGCTTTCACTAGATGTTGGTCCCAGTTTTTAAATGTCCTATCACACACTGCTTTGAATGCGGTCTTCAGCAGCCCACTATATCGCTCGACTTTGCCAGCAGCTGGTGGATGGTAAGGGATGTGATATATCCATTCTATCCCATGCTCCTTAGCCCAGGTGTCTATCAGGCTATTTCGGAAATGGGTTCCGTTGTCCAACTCGATCCTTTCTGGGGTTCCATGGCGCCACAATATTTGCTTTTCAAGACCCAGAATAGTGTTACTAGCAGTGGCATGGGGCACAGCCTATGTTTCTAGCCATCCAGTGGTGACTTCCACCACAGTGAGCACATAGCACTTGGCTTGGCGTGTTCACGGCGGTGAGATGTAGTCAGTCTGCCAGGCCTCACCGTATTTATATTTCAGCCAGGACCCTCCATACCACTGGGGTCTTATCCATTTGGTTGTTTAATTGTGGCACGTCTCGCACTTATGGATGACTTGTGCAATAGTGTCCATGGTTAAGTCCACCTCTTGGTCACAAGCCCATTTATACGTTGCATCCCTAGCTTGATGTCCTGATGTATCGTGGGCCCATCGAGCTAAGAATAATTCACCCTTGTATTGCCAGTCCAGGTCCACTTGAGATATTTTTACCTTCGCAGCCCAATCCACCTGCTGGTTGTTTTGATGTTCTTCATTGGCCCAACTCTTGGGTACGTGGGCATCTACGTGGCGTACCTTTACAACCAGCTTGTCTAATTGGGCAGCAATATCTCACCACAATGAGGCAACCCAGATGGGCTTGCCTCTGTGCTGCCAGTTATTTTCTTTCTGTTGTTTCAGCCACCCCCAGAGGGCATTTGCCACCATCCATGAGTCAGTGTACAGATAAATTATTGGCCATTTCTCCCGCTTGGCAATATCTAAAGCCAGCTGGATGGCCTTTACTTCTGCAAACTGACTCAATTCATCTTCACCCTCGGCTTCTTCTGCAACCCATCATGTAGGATTCCACACAGCAGCTTTCCACCTACAATGTTTTCCTACAAGGTGACATGATCCATTGGGGAACACAGCATGCTGCTTCTCGTTTTCTGGTAGATCACTGTATGGGGGGGCCTCTTCAGCATGCAGCACTTTTTCTCCTGGTGGCACTCCAAAATCTTTGCCTTCTATCCAGTCCATGATTACTTCCAGAATACCCAGGTGGTTGGGATTTCCCATTCTAGCCTGCTGAGTGATCAGTGCAACCCACTTACTCCACGTCACATCTGTTGCATGGTGTGTGGATGGAGTCTTCGCTCTAAACATCCAGTTCAATACTGGCAGTTGTGGTGCCAGGAAGAGTTGGGCTTCAGTACCAACTACTTCTGAAGCGGCTTGAACTCTTTCATACGCTGCCAGTATTTCTTTTTCAGTGGGAGTGTAGCAGGTCTCTGATCCTCTGTATCCTCAGCTCCAAAACCCTAAAGGTTGAGCCTTTTGCCAGAGTCTCCAGGTAGGTCCATTCTCCCCCGCTGCAGTGTAGAGTATGTTCTTAACATCATTACCCATCTGGACTGGCTCAAGGGCTACTGCATGGACAATTTCCTGCTTAATTTGTTCAAAAGCCTGTTGTTGCTCAGGGCCCCATTCAAAGTCATTCTTTTTCTTGGTCACTTCATGTAGAGGGCTCACAGTATGACTGTAGTCTGGGATGTGCATTTGCCAGAAACCCACCACACCTAAGAAAATTTGTGTCTCCTTTTTGCTGGTCGATGGGGACATCACTGTTATTTTGTTAATTACATCTAATGGGATATGGCGACGTCCATCCTGCCATTTAATTCCTAGGAATTGGATTTCTCGAGCAAGTCCCTTGACCTTGCCTCTTTTGATGGCAAAACCAGCTTTCAATAGAGTTTGAATTACTCTTCCCCCTTTCTCGAACTTCTGCGGTGTTACCCCATACAATGATGTAATCAATATTCTGCAGATGCTCGGGCACTCCGCCCTTTCCAAGTGCAGAGTGGATCAGTCCATGGCAAATCGTGGGACTGTGCTTCCACCCCTGGGGCAGTTGATTACAGGTGTACTGGACACCCCTCCAGGTGAAAGCAAACTGTGGCCTGCACTCCATTGCCAACAGGATTGAGAAGAATGCATTGGCAATATCATTCATGGTGTACCACCTGGCTGCCTTGGACTCCAGTTCATACTGGAGTTCTAGCATGTCTGGCACGGCAGCGCTCAGTGGTGGTGTGACTTCATCCAGGCCACGATAGTCCACAGTCAGTCTCCACTCTCCGTTGGACTTCCACACTGGCCAAACAGGACTATTAAAAGGTGAGCATGTCTTGCTGATCACCCCTTGGCTCTCTAGTAGGCGAATCAGTTTCTGGATGGGGTTCAGGGAGTCTCAATTTGTATGGTACTGTTGCCAGTGTAGTGTTCTAGTAGCAACAGGCACATTCTGGTCCTCGACCCTCTGCAGCCCCACAATGGAAGGGTCCTCCAATAAGCCAGGCAGGGTAGGCAGCAGTTCAGTTTCACTTGGGGCCCAAAATACAAGGCTCTGGTGGACACTGCTGCGCAAGGCACCATAATGCTGTCCAATTACATCGGGACAGAATCTATTTCCATTGCTGGAGTGCCAGAGGGATCCCAGGAATTGACTGCAGTTGAAGCTGAAGTCAGCCTGACTGGATGTGAGTGGCAGAAGTACCGTATTGTGACTGGCCCTGATGCCCCATACATCCTTGGGGTGGATTATCTTAGAACAGGATACTTCAAGGACCTGAGGGGGTACTGCTGGGCATTTGGCATAGAAATTTGGGCCACATGGGCCCTCAGTGAACTCCCTGCTTTTATACTGAGCATGATCTAAGTGGTGTGGGATACACCTGTGAGTCAGCTTGGGACAGCTGCCCTGACTGAAACTCCCAGCTGACTCGGGGCTGCTCATCGCCTGCCTGCATGGCTGGCCCGTGTTCTCTTCCTGGGAAACCAGGACAGGAAGCAAGATAAGTACTATAAAACTGTGGTGTGGCAGTGTTTCAAAGCCTGAGTATTGACTCTGAAGCATTTTAGATGTTTTGTTTCCTAATCTTAAAGAATGTCTCTGTCTTTCGTAGTACAGTGTTCATTTACTCCATGGCATTTGTGCAGATGTTTGATCTGGAAATACTTGTGTGTCCTGTTTTTTTGCTCTGTCTGGTAGGGTATGCTGGCAGCAGGAGACAGAAGCAGATGCAGCTTCAGTCTCATAGTTGGCAATGTGCTGCCATCTCTTTGTTTGAAAAGACTGAAGCTGTTGGAATAGCAGTCTGCTGTCAGTCTTACTTGTGCTGGTCTTAAAGATGTAAAGTAACTGGTGGGACAGAAGGAGTCTTGGTTGAAAAATCCGTCTTAAAGAGTGCAGGCCTCCAGGGCAGAGCCCTTTAGGCTTGCCCTTTTTTGAGAGAGGGGTTTGACAGAGTGATCTTCTGGGGCTCTTTCTCACCTGAATTATTTTATGGTTCTGTGGGGATTCTGATGCAAGGCCTCTCTGCTTCAGACTCTTTTGCCTGTCCTATATTACATTACTGTGCTCTGCAGTAGTTCTTATATATAGTTCTTTGTCCTGGTCCCCTTGTCAGCTTCTAGAAACCAAGATTAACCCCTTCAATAACAGGAAGAAATGATTCCTGTTACTTCAATCAGCTGGTTAAAAAGCCTATATAACACAACATAGAATGATTTTGCAGTGGCCAAGGGAGTGTGGTAATGCAAGGTAAGGGGTGAGATTTTCTAACCTTCACGTTTTCCTGGTCTGCTAATGGAAGAGGGAAGCTTGTTCTTCTGACAGATAATTTCTTTTTGCTGCCATTTGTCCTATTTCACAAAATACAGGTAAATACAATGTTCCTATGAGAGAAAGATTGGCACAGATAGGTTCAAGGAACCAAGGTTAAACAAGAAGATGGTTTTGTCTCTTGTTCCTTTTTAACTAAGAACTAAAATTACAAAGTTTCTTATTAGTGCAGTAAAACGATGTCCTGGTTTCCCAGGAGCAGCCCCCCAGCCCAGCCATGGCAGACAGGCCATGAGTAGCCCTGAGTCAGCTGAGAGTTTCAGTCAGGGCAGCTGCCCCAAGCTGACTCACAGGTGTATCCCACACCACTGACATCAAGCTCAGTATAAAAGGAGGGAGTTTACTGAAGAGAGGCGTTCTTCTTTCTGGCACTTCTTCTTCTTGGCCTCTTGCTCTTTCTGCTGCTCTGGAGGACTAGGCTAAGTATAAGCTTGTACACTTTTTGCTGGTATTTGTATTAATTTTGTTATTTCATTAAATCAATTTCTGTTTCACCCTGTGGGATTTCTCCTTTTTTTACCTGATTGTCCTTGGCTGGGGAGAGGTCCTTGGGTGATAGAGCAACTGCTACAGTTTAGCCATGGATACAGGCTAAGTGTAGATAAAAGAATAGCCTTTGAGGATTTATTTGAAAAAAATTTTGTCGTATTTTTAGTTGTAGCTCATAAACCTAAAAAGTAGAGAGCGTGAAGTAAGTACAAACGAAAATGTGTTAGTTTTTTTTTTTTCTGAATACTAGCAAACTTCTTAGAGAAGAATTGCACTGGATTGAATGTGCTGACCGTTCCAATTATTCCATATTTTGTGCTAGTCAAGTCTTTTTACATAGAGTCTGCCTTTGTGAGGTTTCTGGTGTGAACGGGAGCACACTTCTATTTCAGCACCATTTAGTACCTGATGTGTGGCAATTGTGTGTTCGTCCTCTGAACTCAGACTGTACTTTGAAGATGACATAGGTTGCAGCTGTGTGAAACTGTTTTGTTTTTTTTGCTGGTAAGGTTTTTTTCTAGTTTGCACATCTGACTGCAGATTCTAGTAACAGTTACTTTCTTGTCTTTTAGGTGTTGATAGCTGATGACTACTCAGATCCATTTGATGCCAGAAGTGAGTTGAACAGAATGGGAAAAAGGGAGAACACTGGCTATATGGAACCATATGAAGCCCAGAGAATAATGACGGGTGAGAAAAAATAATTGCACATGTTGGCTTTAATTGCATGGCAGTTCACATGGGTGTTATAGCTGCTATGAAACAGAAGTGTCCTTTTGCATACAAAACCATGTTTCTGAAGATGCTTAAGTAGTCAACAGTAAATGCCATGGAGGCTCCTCATGTGCCTTCACATGTTTTGTTATCTAAAAATACTGCTCTGGACCTCACTATTGAGTATAGGTGGTTTGTACTGTCATGTGGGAAGAGGAAAACGTGAGCAGTGGGGTTGGAATGTGTACTGCTCAGCTTGGCAATGTCAAGGCTGTCATCTGTGTACGTAGCAGGGATGGCCAAAACATAACATTGTGTTAGTTCACTTAAAAATGGTTGATCAATTTGCTTAGAGCCTTTTTTACCTCAGTCAGGTTCAGGCTTGGTCTTCCTTTTGATTGAGGAGGGTTGCAAAGATACATCTTCATGTAGCTTCCTTCCCTCCTTGGTTGTCTGATGTTTTGTTGTACCAGTAATCAAAACAAGATACTTTAGGATGCCAGTGAGCCTTTAACTGCTATTCTTGGTAGTGTCCTTCCTTTTCTGTCATGTAGGGAGTTGGTTAATGGTGGTTTTGTTTTAGGAGTTCGGACTGTTTGAACCCCTTGTCCTGGCATTGTGTGACTGTATTGTCCATGTATTTTTCTCATATCAACTGCATCCATTTCCTGCTTTTTGGCTCTGCAGTCTGTAAAGTTTTCTGGGGTATGAGGCCATATTTTGTTAATTTATAATGATTTGACTCAGTCAACACACATCTTTGTGCAGATCAGTTGTGTATTTCTCAAATTTGTACAGCAGGTCCTCTTTCTCTCATTTTGAGGTAAAAGTCACTCTTGTGCCCTTTTAAGTTGATTGTATGCTTTCCTTTTCTGTTGGCAGCTCCTGTTTTGGGCCCTCAGGAAAGATTAATCAGTGGGGGAAGATGAGGCTGTTGGATGCAAAGATCCTTTTTTCATGCAAGTGTTCCTATTTTTCTTTTCTTAAATAGCTTTTCTGAAGAGAGACACAGGAAATGACATGTAGACTATATTGTTTGGAAGTTTTCAGTATCTTATAGGGGGGCTGGGAGCTTTTATTTCTCATTAGTGTAATTGTATTCATTCTAGTTGAGTCATTTCTCAGAAAAAACAAATTAGTCCTGGTAAGTTCTTGTTCTTTATACAGCAGTAATAAGCATTTGTACTTGTAACTGTGAAGTTTACAGTGCTTTGATTTCTTTTTTCCTGTGTTTAGAACAGGAGCTTATTCTGTCTTGTTTTCCAGTTTAGGCATAATAAATAGGATGGTTTAGTGGACAATACTGGATGGCTTAGCTAAAGTAAGGGAGAGTAAATTTGTGTACCCTTGCAATTGCAAGACACCCTTTTGCCAAATTAGTGTTTGGTGCAGCTGATAAGCGGTTATATCTACTCTGTACGTTATTATAAAGCAAACATGAGGAGCTCTCAAAGATGCTGAAGCCACTTTTGAAACTGGGATTTAATTGAGCATAATGATATAAAAAGTGTTCTGAACATGTGTTTGATTGAGCCAGTAGAAGATGCTTTATGTCTCCCTGAAGATGTTTAGTGTTTTGAGATCCAGGTATTTGGTTTCCAGTCCTAATGCTGGTAGAAATAGTCGAAGTCTTCCCATAAACATCAGTGAGGTCAGGTTACATTCCACTGTATTCAGGCATGTCGTTTTATGTTTGGGTTTGTTTTTTTTTTATTGCATAGATGTTGCCTTTGTGCTCTACTTGACAAGTGAAAATCCAAAGGCATCTTTCTGGGGAGTTTTTAAAGATTCAGTTTATATTTTCCAGGTGAGATCTATCATGTTTTTACTACTTCTTCAGAATACTTTCATCCTATGGTTTGGTTGGCCTCAAAATGTTTACTGCTTTGTTTGTGTTTGTTAGCTGTGCTGTCTGATGAACAGAAGAATGTTATATGGCTATTCATTTAGCTTAATTTATTTGGTGAAATCCACCTGACTGTATTTAACATGGATTAGACCCCGACAAGGGGAATCTGCATAACGCAGTAGAATGCACTTTAGGAAAGACAGAAAACAAAACAGCTTTTTGTCAGTTATTCCTTGTTTAGAGATGTTCTCAAACTCTTCATCAACTCTGGAAACCAGGTGTAAGGGCTAGTGTGAAACAGGAGCCTAAAGTTTGTGTGTGCTGCATGCTCCTTGAGTTAGAGGATTTGGCAAAGACAAATGTCCATATGAAATAAGGACGTTATTTCAATTTGAGAAGCTAAACCTACACCTGAATAGAAATGTATGATGTCTGAAATAACTAATATGTCCATTCAAAACTTATTCTTCCTCCCTGAAAGCTCTGTGGACTCACAATTCTGATGCAGTTTGTCAGCTGATGTTTAATTAAAAAAAAAAAACCTTGAAGTTTATGATTTCGATAAACTATTGAGTGGTCTCTCTGATTCCATGCTGTCTGTGGTTAGAATTGAGTTTAATCAGGCTTGAAGTTTCTTCTGTCTCCAAAAAATACTGTCTTCCCAGACTTGTGATTACATTTATTGAAAGAGAGCAACCTTTATGTTAAGGTTTGGAAAAGCTTTTTGAGGAAATGCTTAATGTGAAATGGAGGCAGAGCATGTTGAGAATAAAAGCATATTTATAAGAAGCTGTCATCTCCTGGCAGCCAAACACATCTACTGGTCTGTGTTGATATTCACAGGTTTTTGTCCTGTCTTCATGAAGTCCATGCCAGATGTTCAGAGAAAATTCCTGTGAATTCAGTTTCTGGTGAGCTGTGCTGTGCTTTGTGAGTCTCAGCTTGGGTGGATGTGCACACAAGGCCACAGGAAATCTTTGCCTTATCCCCACCCTGTTTGGGGATTGGGTGTCCCGGAGTAAATTCAGATGTATGAAGGAAGTTCTTTATGATCTTAATACCTGACATAGTGTATCCTAAACTATGCATGGAGTGAGATCCTGGCCTGGCTGCTATCATGCATGCATACATGAAAACAATTAGAGATAGCTAAGAAGATGCTGATTTCTAAGGTTTCTGAGAAGTAGGTGGACCAGGGAGAAAAAGGTAACCTGGTAAGAAGATACTGGCATTGCTGATATTATCTGGATAACCACATTCTAGCAAGAAACAGATGAGGAAGGACTGGTGGCAAAGAGAAGTGGAAAGAAGAAACAATGCAAGATAACATTACTGTGACTAGGGTTCCTCATGAAGCTGCAACCCCATGTGCTCATTTACATCTGAGGTATCTTAACAGATGAAAGGACTTTGTTCTCTCATGGAACAGCAGTATAAATCTCCATTGTTCTCTTGCAAGGGCTAGACTATCTGCCCAAGTGTAAGTGTGGTGTTTCCATTACTTTCTTATGCAAGCTTTCAATTCTTAAGTCTTATTTGTCCCCTAGTCTGAGTCTGTAGCTGCTGCAATAGCTGTGGCAATAACATGCAGCCCATCACAGAAACATGCCTGTGCTGCCTGATTAAGCCTGCAACCAAGTGTCATTGCTTGGAGAAGGTACTTCATGCTTGAGAGAGAGTTCCCCAGGGGAACAGTGGCTGGAGATGCTGCATTTGAACAGAAGTAAATGATTGAGACACTGTCAGGCCAGAGTGGTGGTACCCATACCATCCAGGCTGTTACATCATCCATTCTTCTCAAGGAATACTGAGGGAAGAGAGGTTAGGTTCTACCTGAGTATTTACTCCCATCAGCCTGCACTGGATGTCAAATACTGGAGAGGGTTCTGTTTTCTGTGGTAATCCCTTACCTGAGAGGAGTTCATGGATGTAGCTATGCTGGGGAAAAAATGT
Organism: Podargus strigoides; assembly: GCA_028020825.1. Taxonomy (NCBI): domain Eukaryota; kingdom Metazoa; phylum Chordata; class Aves; order Caprimulgiformes; family Podargidae; genus Podargus; species Podargus strigoides. Next base: position 62,787,771 of record CM051663.1, on the reverse strand, counting down.
GGGTATCTCTTTTTACCCTTAAAGTCCTAAGGCCCTATCCCAGCCATAATCCTCTGAGCTGGAAAGGATAATGCTTTTCCACTTTTTCTTGACAACTGCATGTGTTGACACAGCTCTTTCAGGTGTTTCTGCCTTTCAGAAGAAATTAAGTCAAGTCCTCAGACTGCATGAACATTTGCAATCAAATGGCAGATCAAAGCTGTGTGTACCACAGCCATCTGTGTGCTGCATCACAGTGTGTTTAAAACTCACTTTTGGAGGAGGATCCAATTTTTGGTCACTCAGAGATACACTGTCAGCCAAGTGATTGCACAAATAACTGTATCCTTTTAAGGTGTGATAAAGAATACTGGCTATAAGAATGAGATAATAGACTGCATCTGTTGCCCTTCTTAACTTGCTTCTTGGCTTTGAAGGAGGCCTTTTACCTCTAACTCATGATTTTTTGAGTACAAGGTGCCTAGCATGATACATGCTAGAGTGTAAAAATCAATTTACTTGAACAATAGTAAAATTAAGGTCAGTTGAAGTCTCAAACTAATTTGAAACCACATTAATAAAAATGAGAGGGGTGGGGGGCGTGTGGAGTTTCTGTGAGAGGGGAAGTAAAAAGCATTATCTGAGGGGCATGCCTACCTTGAGGGATGTGTTTTGGCAGAAAGAGTGCTGTCTTTTCCAGATCAGGACCTGTGTTTTCTGTGCTGTAGAATGGGTAGTGAAGGAAAATTGGGACAGGCTAGGCCGTTGAGTTAGGACAGTGGCTTGAAAGTTGATGTAAGCATATGGTACATAGAGGCATAGAAGTGCCTCAAGTCTGTGCCCTCCCTGGAAGTTTGTGTATATACCATGTTGTTCCTTTGATGTTTTAGGCATCACCTAACACTGCGCCAGGGATATCAGCCCCTACTTGGGGTTCTGGCCTCTGTATCATGCATCAGCCTCAAGGATATTGATTAGCGCAAAATCTGCGTCTTGAAAATAACTGTAAAGATGACGAGGATCTTTAGCAGCAGGTATTTGTTTATTGCGGATCCGGGGACTCGGGGATCGCTCCTCCTAACGAGCCCACCTGGAGCCAGGAGTGTGCTCTTTTTACAGCCTGAAGTGTTGCATATTCATAAGTTTACATCAGGTGGGAATGAGGATTACATCATTGGGAAGGTCTCAGGGAGGAGATTTACAGTAAGTCATTGTAATATTCCACGCCTCTGGCTCCGCCCGGTTGTGCCTGTGTGGTGCATCCTGGTGGTCGTCCTCGGGGGTCTTCAGGAGGAAGGCTCCGAGTCTTCCTCACGGTGTCCTTTTTGCCTTTGCTTACTTCATCCCTCCAGACCGGTCTATTCTGGTTTCCAGGACCCCTTAATTAGCACTGTGGTTCTTATCAGTCCCTCCTTCCTGAGGGAGTGTTGTCTTTGGGGCCCCTTAACCAGCACCGTTTGATCACTCAGGCCTGACTGCTCCCTCTTTCAAGGACGAGTCTCTCAGTTCTTCCCTTATCTTACTAAGCATTTCTGTTTAGCAGCTCCAAACTTTTATCCTTGCTGGTTAGTTTTTTAACTCTAAACTATATTAGCTTCCTTTTGCTAGCTGTATATATTTTCTAATGCAAATACGCTAATCTGTACACAATTGCTTAAGTTAGCATTTTCCATAATCAATATGGTAGACAAAGAGAAACCTCTCTTCTAGTATTTCTGAATTCTGTAGATCTCAATGGGCAGCATTTCTGAAAACAGTTACTTTCCCCAGGATGTTACATGCCATGAGCTATTTCTCATGGAGAAAATGCTGTGTTATGAACAGACTTCAGAAGGTTGTCATAACATTATTAGTAGTATATACATTGTGCCTCTCTTCTGTTTGTGGTAACTTCAGAGGCTACTCAGGGCATAAATAAAAAAATTCTGCATAGTCAAAGGTATGTATTTGAGAAAGCAGGAATTCAGTTCTCACAAGAAGCTAATCATACAGTTGTCCTGGGCATGTTAGATCTTGTAGGTAGGATATGCTGACCCACAAGGCCAGGGGAAGTGCCTGATGTGCAGTAAGTCAGTCCTGAATCAACACAAGAACATGCTGCCAGTACCCTTGAAGACCAGAAGATCTAAGTAAGTCACAAAAGGGCTTCTGGTCATAAATGGAAAGCTGAATTCAAGTATCCCAGATGTAGCTGAGTCTGAAAATGCGTTCTACAAGCCTGGTCTGTTTAGGGCAGACTGAACAGACAAGCTTGTATATATGCTCCAGGAGTAGGTGACTGGTACAGGGGAAGGATCTGTGTGCTGGACCTGAAGAGCTGGAGTTTATTTCTAGGGATGCTCTAGAGCATTTGGGTCATGGCACAGAGATGCCTGTTGTCTTACCTGTGTTGTTCAATACATTCTTCAACATGGATGATGACATATCTGCAGTATAAGCAAAGGTGAGCATAAACTAAGAAGTGCTTGATGAGGGAGGGCAGACCTCCATCCAGAATGGCATTAGTAAATGTGAGGATTCTATCATCAGGAGATTTTTTGAGGTTAAACAAGGGAGATATTAGATTTCCAAAGGAAAATTCTTGGCTTTATTCAAAGGCACACAACATTAGCTACCTCCTTTCTTCTTTTTCTGTGTATTTATCATCCTGTCTCTATACACATCATCCTGGCTGTGCAATAGAACAGCAGTGAGCAAGTTTAATTAGCTCAGACCTAGAAGTTTTTGTGTTGTCTCCCTCCCTGTGGATGCAGAAAACTGAGCCTCTTATCTAGATACAGGCAGTACTAGAAGAGCAAATGCCTTCATGTACTTCACTGTTTCTTTCTAGGAACTGCAGTAAGAGTCTGTCTGAATCGCAAGGGAGTCTACAATGCATTACAGGCAGCCTAGCACAAGCAGTGCACCTGCCTTAACTGGAGCTTCTTATGGAGGTGCTGGGCACAGTAGCTCTGTCTTGCTGCAAGCTATCACAGGAATGCTGGGAGTGTGGAGAAAATGGCATTCCCATGAACTTACACCTACTTAAAAAAGTCTTGGGTGTCAGTTTCCCATGTAACTGGAGAGGCTGATTTTTTGTTCAGGCATGTAACTTCATCTGAATAGTCTCTCCAGCACATTGGTGGTGAGTCAGTTCTTGTAAAATCCTTTACCAGGTGGCTTCTGGCATCTTGCTTGTTGGGTCTAAGTTTACCGCTGCAAATAATGTAAAAAGAGCTGTTATAATTACTTCAATGAGTATTAGGCTGCATAGATTAGCATGTACAGCATGGGATGTTTAGAAAGAACATTTCTGGCCTATTGAAGGTCACGGAGCCTAGCCAGCCGACCTGTGATCTTTAAGCACTCTAGTGGCTCTGTTTAAGGTTTGTTATCTGATTGTATTTGAACATGGCAAACAGCTATAGCCAACACAGAGGAGGCAGTGTGTTTGCCTACTAAGCTCAACAGCTGGCATAGTTTTCAAAAGACTTTAAGCTTCTTCTCTTGTTCCTACATTTGTGTGTGTTGCAATTCTAGATTCTAGTTGATGATCTAACACTAGGCTAGCTGTGACAAGAAATCAGCCCAAAATGAGAGTTTATCCATCATCAATCCATCTCAAATGGCATTGTGGATTTTTTGTTAGAACTCTTAAGTTCATTGTCCTGTTGCCAGGTGGTGTGAATATGACTATGCACTGGTTATTCTAGCAGGAAAAGTTTTAATTTTTTTCTTAGAAAAAAGGGGAGAAAAAGTGCAAGGTAGGTTTTCACTCTTGAAATTTCATGTGTATGTGCTCTCAACTCACTGTTTGCAATGTGGATAGCCACTGTGTGAGATCTGAAAAAGTTCAATAGCAGACAAAGTAAGTTTGTGACTGGTAACAAGACAGATTTATTTACATGCTAGGAGTTTTCTAAAGGGCTGCACTCAAAATCTTGGGGAGCTCTTCCTAGAGCTAATAAAGGGGATGTCTGATGTGAGCATACGGATCATTTGGCACTATGCTAGTGCTACTGTATGTATTTATAGAGCGTGGCCCTCACCTGCTGCTAGCCTGATTGTAGTGCAGATTTCCCTGCAGCCCAGCAGAAGCAAGAACATATGTTCTGAACAGATGTGCTCTTTCTTTAAAATATGCTAGAATTAATGTTAGCAACCTCCTGGGCTTCAGCATCTATTCCAAGTTGTTTCTTACTTCATTAGAAATTTGGACAGAGATTTCATTCAGTAATGATTTAAAGGAAAGAGGTTGTCTAGGGACAGTTATAGAAGAGGACTTTTTCCTTTGCATTAGGTCTGATGTGATTTGAGGCATGTTTGAAATAATGCTGGATCTACTTCAACACAAGTCCTTACCTTCTCTCTGAGCAAAGCAATAGATCTCGCATGTGCTGTGAAACTGTATCACCTTAAATCTGAGGCCAGTTACCACAAATACCTCTACTTTTCTTCCTGTCTTCATGAAGCACTTTACACCCCATCAGTGAGTGTGAGGAGATAAGGCCAGAATGTATAGAGTCTTATTTCTCATGTTGGGAGAGACTATGGTATGTTGTGGTTAACAATAACTAGATGCATAACTGGGGGTGGAAAACAGCTGTGCATAAAGTGAATAGCATTCCTCTATGTTTAAATCTGCCTACTCCCCTAAAATAATTCAAGCTATTCTCTCTAATGTTTAATATTATGGCAGTGCTTGCTGCTCTGGATAGTGCATACCAGCTTACGGATGTGTGAAAATAAAAGCCTAACTCTTTGTCTCTACTACGTACAGCTGAGTAACTGTAGAACTGGTCTTTTCATGAAAGAGTAACCATCCCTCAGCCTTGGTCTGGAATAAGACTTAGAAAGACCCTGTGTCTTGCCACTCAATGCATCAGTTACATGCACAGAATTGTGTTTAGTTTCAGTGTACAAACATATTGACCAGAAAAGATCTAAGCAGAGATTTAAATGTCTTCCCCTGCGTGCACCGCCCCCCCTCCCCCTTCCTGTTTCAACATCCTCATCTTGCTCTTATGACTTGATGTAGTCTGGAAATGGACTAAATGGTGCAACTTGAATCACAAGCCTGAATATAAGTTGAGGGTTATTTTGCACCACTTCTCATTAAGACACAACTTATGACCAAAATAATGGGAACAAGATGTCCAGAACTTTGGAGCTTTGGAAAGGTAGATCAGCATCAGACTAGGTGAGAGTGCATGTGGAAGGAACTTAACTTCATTCATGAAATTTACTTGATCGGTGTCTGATGAATCTAGCCTCTGTTCTTCTACAGAAAGTGAGGGAATGGATGCTTGGATGGTTGGGAAAGAAACCATTGAACTCAAAATGCTATTAAACCCTTTCCCGCAGTTTGGAAGACTCCTTACATCGTGTTGATAAAGCAGTATTTTCAAGGCACTTTGGTCAAGATGGTCGCTTAGACAAAACCTATCTGCTTTCCTAGTACAATCAACATCTGTAACAAATGATGGTGCTTATTTCTTAGTGCCTGTATGTGGTTTGAACACAGCATTGCCTTTGGCATAGAAGATTATATTTAAGTTCCTTAACATACTTATTCAATTCTCTATCTGTTTTAGCCTGCCAGTTACCACAGGCCTTCCCTTCCCCGCCCTGCCACTCCCAGAGAATTTTCAAGTTTTTGGGCTGCTTTTCTTGACAACAGTGGTCCTGTTAGTATGGATGGATGTGAATTACCTATCCCCTTAAGACAGGGATGCTGCTGGCAGCAGTTTGAGGAGCACTGAGATCTGTGTGGTCCAAAATTACAAATCCTCTTGGAACTATAGCAGCTGTCTCCTGAGAAACAGAAAAGAGAGGATGGTGACCTAGAGTAAGAAGAATTCAGTGAAGTCTGAATTCACTGGAAATCTTGGAAATCTTTTACAAGGGTGAAAGAACTCCTTGTTTTCTCATTCCATATCTTACTGGGTTAAGCAACTTGCTGCCACTATACAAGTTCATTTTAGTCTCCCTCCCATCTTGCTTCCACCTTGTTCCCCCCACCCCTATGCCCTGAGTACTGGTTATGTTGAATTTGAAGATGTCTTATTGCTCTAGCCATCTAGTGAGATACAAAAGATAAATGTCAGCTTGTTGCAAATGATTCTCTTATGGAGAACATACCTGTGCATGAGGACATGTGACAGCTAAGGGAGCATCTCCCTGTCCTGTGAGATTCATGTGAGTTTTGTAAACCCTTAAACTGGATCAAGTAACTTAAATATGAACCTGTTTTACATTTTCCCTTGAAAGCAGAATTCTGTAGATTGCTATTCCTTCTGATTTCATCAGTGTTCCATCTGCCCTTTCCATGCCTGGAAAGGGTGAGAGACAGTGAAGTTAAATTGAAGCAAGAGGTTCCAACTGAATGCAATGAAAAAAAAATTCTTACTTTGAGGACAGTCAAATGGTGGAGAAGGTAGCACTGTGAGATTGTGTGGTCTCCATCTTTGGCATTTTTCAAGACTGGGCTGAGAAACCAGAGCCTGAGAAACCTCATCTGACCTCAGATGACCCTGCTTGGAGTAAGAGATTGAATAAGATTACTTCCTCAGATCTTGTTTAACCTAATTTATCTCATGATCCTGTAACTAACCTGTAGGTGTTCAGTGAAAGTGAGAAATGGCTGTGAGAATCAGAATAACCCAGGCTAGCTTGTGGGAATCCATGTTTGTCTGGTCTCAGTCCATTTCCAGCTTTACCACTATGTCAGTATACTCCCAGTGCTTTTTAAACTGTGACTGGAAAGAACAGGCAGCTGCTTGTGAGGCATAAAGAAGCAACCTGCATAAATACAGCTTGAGCTGGGGCTCATCCATAAATATCCCAGTTCTAGAGATAACACTGGATGGGGGATATGCATGCTGAAAGCATGCTGTTGCAGCAGTGAGTATGATTCCTGACAGCTGTTCACTATCCCTTCTGGGGATGAAGGAGCAGAGGCTGGACAGATGGTCTTGCAGGCTGGACTGGGCGGTAAGTGCATGTCTTGGCCCTGTTGGCAGGAATTCTGGGTGCTTTCCAGTTGGAAGTGTGATGCAAGTATAGGTGAATGATACCACTGTGGTCTGCATGGAAAAGAAAGGGAGTGCTATAAACTCTCGCTGTTGGCTCTGTCTGGGAGGAGTGTTACTTTATTAGGTGGGGGACATCAGTGGTACATCTTCCTGACTTACGGTTCAGCCCTCAATCTTCCCAAACTTGTCCCAGTTCTATTGTTCTTCTACAATGTTGATCAAAAGCAGAATGGAGGTAATTTTTCACATGAAGAGTCACCAGCCTGGGAGACACGTGGTCTGTTGCTGATGAGCTTTACAGGGATTTGTTACTTGGAGCTGGGATAGTGATGCTAAAAGAAAAAATGGGACTGGCAGCGCTTGGGACAAAAAGAGAGACAAATGTTCCTTGTCACACTCATATGTCCCTTCTTCAGAGTTATGCTTTGTTTTCCTATTCTCTTTCCTCTTGTTCTATTACAAAGAGGCTTTTAGTCCAAAGGAAGTGTTTGAAGACCATGTGAAAATGCTTTGGAGCAGCATTTTAATAGTATTAGGGTTACAGCCCTGGGAATAAATATTTCTACCCTAACCTGGATTTATGTTTTCTAAAAGAAAACTAGTGGACATTATATGTGCTATGAAGTCAGAAGGAATTTCTACCTTTTCCCCAGCTAGCTGTGCTCAAGTCAAAGATCCTGTTGAAGTTTGTTTTTTCTTTAAATTCATGAGGATTTTTTTCTAAGAAGTACTTTCTCTTTTGGCTTTTTCTCTATATTGTATGGAAAAGTTAAGTAAGCTTAAATAAGATGGTACAGGAAGTATTAGTTAAGTGTGTGATGAATAGGAACAAGATACCCTTTCAACTGTGATATTTTGCCATCTTTGTTCTGCTTAGCTTGCTGGTAAGTGGATAGAATTTCTGCCTGATGGCTTTGCATCCAAACTCTGAAAGTCTCTAGGGGCAAAACGTGAGTGCAACCTTAAGTAAACAGAGTATGTTTCTGACATCAGCTATTGTGTGGTAGCTACAGTTTTTCCTGCATCTTGTTTTGGTTTTGTAACCCAAATCAGAGGAGATTTTTCTTATCCTTAAAAGTAAATGAGGGTTGAAGATTCAACCAGTTCTGTCTCTGCTTGCAACAGAGGCTGAACATCTTGCCATATCAGTTTACCAACACTTTAATGTGGCTTCGCAGCAGTGTTATAAAACAAGCTTAAAATTTTAGTGGGAAGTGGTTAGAAACACAACTTCTTCTATGCACTGTGCATTTTATGTAGGCTGGCAACAACATACAGCTTCTCTGATTTCTGGCTATGAAGAACTCTGCTTGAAAGTGCTCTTTTCGAGGAGCTCAAATACCTATGCAAACTCAGCTGCTCATTATCATTCTGATTGCTAAAATTATTAGAGGCTATTTATTGTTGGAGCAGCCTGCCCCTTCTTGATAGGGTCAGATAAGACTTGTTTTGGTGTGTGTTGGTGTGCTAAGTGCATTGCTTTCTGTCATGCCTACCCAAGCAAAGATCTAGGAAGCCTGCAGTGTGTTTCCGCTTGCTGCTGGACTGTGTTGTGCTACTGTGACTGAATTTTCTGAGCAATATTAACGTGTGCAAAAAGAACATGGAAATATTCAATCTTCATCTGAGCTTGCTCTTGCTTCAACCTTGTCAGTTCCATGTGTTGGTGGTTTGGAGTGGGAGAATTTGCATACAGCTTGGTTTTATGAAGCAGGATGTAGGCATGCAAAACTGATGCTGTGGTAGGTCAGACTAGCAATTAAGAACAAACTAGACAAACTGGGGGGAAATGAGGCTTGCCTGGAGGAACCTGGGGCTTACTCTGAGTTCTGCATTCATTTTCTGTGGCGTGGGTAACTTGAAAAGCTATGTGAAGAAGCAGTGGATTTTGTGGCTTTTGTGCTGTTGTGGTTCTTGTATGGTCTATCAAACAGTTGCACTTGGATGGGATGGGCTGCAATGCAGAAGAGTGTGGTAGCATAGCTGAGCCTCTTGAGCTTTTCCTAAGCAAGTCCTGCAGAAGCTGTTATGGCTGTAATGCAGCCTGAGGTGGGCTAGAAGGTGTCTCTGCTGCTGTCTCAATTGAAATAGAAAAGGAAGAGGACGACAAAGGAAAAAAATGTGATGCCTTTCAGATATACCATTGCTTTTGTATGTTAAGATGAGTAGCACTCGTTGCCCTTTTGTTTGGTTGTGAGATGCACTGTCACTGAGAACTTGGCATCATGGTAGAATATAGATCATATCAACACACAGCCTCTTCTAATGACTTTTTTAGAGGATCTTTTTATATCCTTCTTTAAAGACAAAGAACAAAACACCCAGCAAAAAATCCAGCTTTCTACTATTTGGGACTGGTTTTGTGCATTGAAAATGTTTGCATGCACATTTGTTAGTGGTTTAGAGATGCATAGTGGAAAGTAAGAGTGTAACTGGAAAAACTACCAGAAAGTGTTGACTCAGCTGTATGCATCGAGATCATGTCTGGAATGAATTTTTATAACATTATATTCTATGATGACCTAAGTGGAAAATACCAGATGTTACTCTTAAGGATTTTTAATGCTTCTGTTGCAAGAAGGGAAGAGGAGGACTGATTTATGGTGTTTCATTGACTGTGGTTTGCTTTCCTTAACAGCAGTCCATTGTTAATGATACCTTACTGAATGCTAATCAGATTTATTTGCTGTGGTTAGATATCTGTGTAAGCAAAGATGCTCATGAGTGTTGACATGGTAGGCTGTATACTTTAAAGCATTTTATCAGTAGCTGCATACATTCAAACATTGCTTCACGCTCTGTACTGTTATGTAAAAGTGTTGTCCAAGGGGGGAAAACACAGCATTACTAAGAGTACTCTGTAAGTGGGCTTTCAACTAAGAATTGGCATCTAGTCAGATTTTGCCTGAGTAGTATAATAACTACAGACAAATCTGAAAATGTGAGCAAGGTTCTGAATACTAGCAGCTGGACAGCTCAGTGTAGAGCATTTGAAGTCTTACAGGTGCTTGGTACTAGTGGCTCCTAGTTGGTCCTTCCATTAGTCACTTGCTGAGCTGACTCAATGAGTAAAGGAATCATAGGCCAAAGGGAATGAGTTGAAATATTTTCCTAGTAATTTCAATGTTCATATCCCTCTCACTTTTTCTGTGCTAGCAAGTCATCTGTCTTATTGTGTGGAAAGCCTGGGACTGTGAAAATCGAAAATCTATGGCTAGATGTACTGTTAACTGAGTAGCTTTCTTGGTCTGCTGATGTGGATGTAGAATTCTAAATTAATCCATTTTTGTCTCCAGAGCTGAACAGCAAATGTAGACTATCTTTCATGTCTGCATTAATGATGCTTGCTGTGTGCATGTGCAGGACTGTGCTGGACTTGGAGTTTACTGAATACCCATCCTAACATGTGGAGTCGTATCTGAGGGCTTTTATTTCCAACAGAAGGTGATTCATTTTCATTAGGTGCTGTCCTGGGTTACAATGTATTCTATTACCATGAGCTGTTGAAACCAGGTGCGGATGTTCCTTGCCTCCCCCCTCGGGACTAGCTTCTGTTAATAGGCCCAACAATGCCTTGCCGCATGACCCATAGATGGCCTACACCTGGACTATGCTTCTGTTAATGGGCCCATCAGTGCCTTGCCCCATGACTCACCATCCCTGTGTGAGATGCTCTGGCCAGGGGGAAGGAGCCAAGCATTCCCACAGGGGATAAAAAAATCTGGGGTTTGGAACAGCACGAGCAGCCTTACCTGCTGGGATCCCAGAGGACAAGGACTACACCACCACCGGATTTTTCAGAGGAGGACCAGACTTCTTTTCTACAAGATCACCGCTTCAACAGGACCATTTCAAAGAGAACTGCAGCTGCCACCAAATTGGACTGCTCAGACCTCTTTCTACAAGATCACCGCTTCAACAGGACCATTTCAAAGAGAACTGCAGCTGCCACCAAATTGGACTGCTCAGACCTCTTTCTACAAGATCACCGCTTCAACAGGACCATTTCAAAGAGAACTGCAGCTGCCACCAAATTGGACTGCTCAGACCTCTTTCTACAAGATCACCGCTTTAACAGGACCATTTCAAAGAGAACTGCAGCTACCACTACATCGGACTGCTACCAACACACTGCCCGGCAGGGTGCCAGGTTGTATATCTGACTCTGTCAGGCTTTAAACCAGTTTCTCTGTATTATTGTTTTGTTGTATACATTAGTAAAAACTGTTATTCCCATTTCCTCATATCTTTGCCTGAAAGCCCCTTAATTTCAATTTTATAATAATTCGGAGGGAAGGGGGTTGTATTTTCCGTTCCAAGGGGGGCTCCTGCCTTCCTTAGCAGACACCTGTCTTTCAAACCAAAACAGGTGCTTAGGTACTGATCAGAGTTCCTAGATTGTGCCAGTAGCTCAATTTGAGTGACAAAACAGAAAGATTGTAGCTAGGACAACACTTCCCTTGGAAAAGCAAGTCAAGGCAGGCAAAATTGCAAGTAAACACTATGGCTGATCACTGTTTCTTGCAGCTTGCCATTTGTAAAATTGCAGATGATCACTGTGGCAAATAACCAGTGTGGCTGTTCCTTGCTGTTGACAGGAAAAACCCAGATGACTTAGTATGCAGATGCTGTGTGGCTTTCAAGGAAACAGAGTACTGATGATAGTGCCTGCTCTTGCTGGAATCCTGGTCAGAGTGAAGGATCTCTTGTAGATACGCTAGATACCACTTCCAAAGCTTTGACTTCTTTTTGTTTTCATTATGTTTTCCTGAAAAATGGCTAACAAAGATAATATAATGGTCATTAGTCGTTGGGGAAGTTTAAGGCTATATTTTGAGTTCTCAGTTTTCTTTTTAATCGTAGTGACACAATCCTTCACTCATACTTCTTTAAAACAATGTGCAATTCACATTTCTGTGTTGCTTTTTACCATGTAGCCACCACGTCTATGGAAGAAATGTATTCTAGAAGTTTTTAAGCAGCAGGCCTTCTCCCTGCCTTGTACTATTACTGCTATTACTATGATTGCAGGTGGCTGAAAGACAGAGCACATATCATCTGGTTTTGTTAAATGAGGTATGGCAGCTCTTCTGGCTACACGAGTCTACTGTCTTAATCTGCCATATATGTCATTTTCTCAAGGCAGCTCCTTCCCCACTGTGTGTCAGAGGGCAATTAAGTCTGGAGGGAGACCTCTATCTACTTCCCCTTTTTCTCTGCCCCCTCCATCGTCCCAAGTAAAGCCATGTTCAAATTCAGTTACATGCAGAGAAGATAACTCCTCTCTGGGTAATTCTCATTGAACTTAAAACTCCAGCTATCAGCAAAATAGTTGCATATTTTGTCTTGGTTTTAATAAACTCACTTTTATTCACATCTAGATATCCTTTATAATATCATCTTAAATATATAAATATAGATAAATATTTATACTCACTAAAAATCTTATTGGCCAGTGCTTATCTCGTTTGATTTTGTGTAAGCTTTCAGTAAGCAGACACTCTCACAGGCAGACAAGATTCAAGAAAATATCATCTTTCTGTGTAAGCATTGAATGGCATTTGCATTATGAATGGGTTCTTCTTCCACTTCTTTCCCCTCTCAAGGCGATTCCTGTGAAGGAGTGAAATTGTGTGCCTGAAGAGAGCTGGCAAGGGTGTTGTGATCATCAGTAGCAGCCTTGAGTAGCAGGACCGATCTAACTGCAGGAAATAGTAGTCATATTTGCTAAATATAGTTTGTGTCATGGACTGGTGAAAACCATTGTGGTAACAGGTATATGTGAAAATACATGGACTGCACTCAGTTTCCAAGAGGGGTTCCTTTCCCAATTGCCACAAGGAATGAATCCTCTTTTACACAGCTTAGAAGCTTCGGACTATAAAATAAGAATAAAGGATTTTGATTGAGACAAAGTCTCTGTTTTGCATTGTTGCTGCTTGAATTGCTCCGTTTAGCCCATAGAAAAATGATCCTTGAATCCCAAAGGTCAGAGATCCTGATCAGAAAGGTGAAAAAAATCTACAAGCAAACCATGGATATAGTGTTGATGCACTGGCTGTAGCAACATCAGGAGATGGCTATTGGCCAAAGAGCAGTAAACGTACAGAATCTTGTGGAGGTTTTTTAGATTCTTTTCCCACTCCCCTGAAGAAAAATGGCATCCCTATTCCTCTCCTGTGGCTTTCTGAGAAATGTGTAAGGAGAGAGTAGCTAATCAGCATCAAAGCACCTCTGAAGAAGTGAAGTCTGCAGAAATTATGAATTTTAAGATGGCAGTTACAATGCTTAATCAGTGCTTATTTAACAGAAAATTAGTTGTTGAGGGTGAAGGCTTTGTAGAATAAACTTCTACCTTCAGGGAACTGAGAAATTTGATATTTATTTTCTTTTCCTTTGCCTCTGCCATAAAAAAAATGTCTCCAAGGAGTTTTCATTCATGTCCTTTGGAAACAGTACTGCTGTTCTCCCAATCCACCAGCATTTAGGTTTTCTTTCCATGTATTTTGTTTTTTTAATCAGCCTCCTTTGACTCCACAAACACTAATCTTTCCTCTTCCCTGCCCCTCCCCATTCCCGAATTAAAATGGGTACTTCCTGTCTCCTTGGGAAGAGTATGTTTGCTTGTTTGTTTTATTTCAGTACATAATTTCTGTGGAATATGTTAATGTGCTTTGTTGCTGGTTTATTGGTACTTATCATGAAGGGACTTCTCCCCTCCTGCCCTTGCTCTGGCTGTCCTAATAGTCTTTCTTTATCAGGACTGTTGGAATGTAAAGTTGCTTTGAATGCTTCTTCCTGGGGTAATGGGTCCTACTTGGACTTCAGTAGGATTTCCATCATGATGCAGGTCGTTTCAAGACATTGCTTTTCATGTTAAGAGGTTATGCCAAGCTCAAACTCAATGCAGGGGAAAAAAGTGTCTGTTGTTCATTCCTGTAAGTTGGTTCACTTCTGAGTCACTTGGAAAACTGAGGGAAAATGAGGGAAGATCTCATATACAGTTTTTCCTGCAGCACAATCTGGAATCACAAGCATTGGGAGGCAGTTGCTGCAGCAAAATAACCCTCCCTTCTATTGGAGTATTACTGATGTTCTCTTGTGTTCCAGCAGTTGGAGGTATTCTGAGCACAAGTCTTATGAGATGCGGTTGAGGGAACTGGAGTTGTTTGGTCTGGAGAAGAGGAGGCTGAGAGGAGACATCATCACCCTCTACAACTACCTGAAAGGAGGGTCTAGAGAGGTGGGGATGAGTCTCTTTAACCAAATAACAAGTGATAGGGTAAGGGGGAATGGGCTCAAGTTGCACCAAGGGAGGTTTAGACTGGATATTAGGAAGAATTTCTTCCAGAATCACAGAATCACAGAATCACAGAATGTTAGGGATTGGAAGGGACCTTAAAAGATCATCTAGTCCAATCCCCCTGCCAGAGCAGGAATACCTAGATCAGATCACACAGGAACATGTCCAGGTGGGTTTTGAATGTCTCCAGAGAAGGAGACTCCACAACCTCTCTGGGCAGCCTGTTCCAGTGTTCTGTTACCCTCACTGTGAAGAAATTCTTCCTCACATTTATGTGGAACCTCCTATGTTCCAGCTTACACCCATTGCCCCTTGTCCTATCATTGGATGTCACTGAGAAGAGCCTGGCTCCATCCTCATGACACTCACCCTTTACATATTTATAAACATTAATGAGGTCACCCCTCAGTCTCCTCTTCTCCAAGCTAAAGAGACCCAGCTCCCTCAGCCTTTCCTCATAAGGGAGATGTTCCACTCCCTTAATCATCTTTGTGGCTCTACGCTGGACTCTCTCGAGCAGTTCCCTGTCCTTCTTGAACTGGGGGGCCCAGAACTGGACACAATACTCCAGATGTGGCCTCACCAAGGCAGAATAGAGGGGAAGGAGAACCTCTCTTGACCTACTAACCACTCCCTTTCTAATACACCCCAGGATGCCATTGGCCTTCTTGGCCACAAGGGCACAGTGCTGGCTCATGGTCATCCTGCTGTCCACCAGGACCCCCAGGTCCCTTTCCCCTACACTGCTCGCCTGCCCAGGGCAGTGTAGAGTCCCCGTCCCTGGAGGCGTTTGAGTCCTATCAGCATAATACCTAGGAATATGGTGTAGTCGAGGACTGCCAGTGTTAGATTGATGGTTGGACTCTTTAAGGTCTTTTCCAAACTTGATGATTCTGTGATTCCCACTAGGCTGGGAAGCAGAGCAGAAAGCAGTTTGACTTCTGGTGGTTGAGGCAAAATTTCAGCAGAGGTAAAATTTAGCTTTTGTGGTAAATAGACTTTGCACTAATACAATGAGAATTCTGCAGCATGAATTCTAAAATATTTCCAGATTATCTGTCTTGCTGAGACGGATGTGAAAAGAAACATTAATGGTGATGCTTGTAATAAGTAAGCAGTTGGCTGAGTATTTCTGGCTTGTTTATGGAAAGGGAAAGGAAATGGATTCAGTAGGAGCAAATGTTCTTGTGTCATGGTGATCTTTGCATTAGCATCTGTCTTATGCATCTAGCAAACTGGCAAGTTATTGGTTGATATATAGCCTACCCATACACCTGTGAGAATAGCATCAGGTATTATACCTAATACCACAGTATTAGGTATTTATATGCACTGGTAATGTCTCTGCTCAAAGTTATATTATCTAGACTGACCAGTCCTAGCTCTCTCAGCCTCTCCTCACATGAAAAATGCTGCAGTCCAGTTATCAGTTTCATGGCCCTTTGGACCTGCCCCCCAGTATGTTTGTGTCTTTCCTGCACTGAAGAGATGAGAACTGGACCCAGCAGTCCAGATGTGGCCTCACCAGTGCTCAGTAGAGGGGAAGAATCACTTCCCTTGACTTCCAGCAGTCCTAATACAGTTCAGTTTAGTGTTGACCCTCTTTAGCATGAGGGTGCATTGCTGGCTTATGTTCAATACAGGACTGCGAAGTCCTTCTCTCCTGAGCTGTTTTCCAACTAGTTAGCCTGAAATTTTCCAGCATCACCAGGCTACCATCTGAATGGCAGCACAGCTACCTGGTCTATCACCCACTTCATCCAGTTTCATATCAGTAGATGGAGCAACCCTGGCTTTGTCTAGCTTGGCTCTGCAAACTCTGAAGAATGGAGACACCTACCATGACTTACCTGGTGAGCCATCCCAGGGCTGCACTGTGCACTAGGAAAGAAGGTTCCCCCAGTGTCCCACTTGGATCTCTCAAGCTGCGTCTTTTGTCTGTTTCTCATTGCAACTTCTGACACTGCCTGAGAAAGTTTTGCCTCTGATTGACCTTCAGGCAGCTGAGAGCTGCTGTTACATCTCCCTTGACCTCCCCCTCATCAGACTGACCAAAACCATCCCTTACCGTAGCTCCCAGGACCCTGCTATCTTGGTGGCTCTACACTGGCCCCATTCTAGTTTTATAAACTAGCTCACTTCTTGCACACTCCTTGTATGGAATGTGCAGACTGGACACAGTAGGACCCACCTGTTGATGATGGATGTAGCCTCCTTCCGGCCAAGGGTGAAGGCATGACAGCTTGCCCTGTGATTTGCTAGCTATACACCTCCTAACAAAGTCCAGGTTTTAGTTTGCTGTATCCCAGAGGGCAGTACACTGTTTCTTTCTGTGAAACTTCAATATGTTTACTTTTTAATATGTTCAGTGTTGATTTAAAGACGTGTTCCTTAAAACAATGTGAACTAAGCTACCAATGTTTTTGTTCAGTGTTCTTACTCTAGTCCTAGCTTGTTTTCTGCTGATATTCTGTAGAGGTAACTGCAGAGAATTTTTTTATCAGTGTATATAATTGTACTGTAGGATTATTTTTTTGTGATCTTTGTATCTTCGCATTGCACTTCTGAATGATCCACTCTTGAAGAGTTAACTGCATATACAAATTTCAACATTCTTGGGGATTTATGTACAATTGCTTGTAAGTATGCTTTACACAGGCTGACGAGTGTTGTGTGCTGCCTGTAATCTGGCTCTGTGCAAGATGGAGAAAGTTAGTGGAAACATGAGACCGTTTCTGCTGTGATGGTTAGCTGGAGCAAACTCTTGCTTCCAGCCAGGTACATAGTGTACAGTTAGAATTTAGAAGTCTTGTACAAGATTGCCGTCTACATAATTATGTGGCTATGAAGGAATGGGTGGAAGCTGAATGCTCTAAAATTATCTGTGATAAGACATGGTTAGTAGTGATGCTGACAAAATTTTCTTTCTTGCCAACAGAGTTTCAGGAGCAGGAAGGCATGAAGTCCCATCAGGAGAACATGCAGCTCTATGATACACCCTATGAACCAGAAGGCAGTGGCATGGAATCAGATTCTGAAAGTGTGGCGAGTCACCATTTACAAGAAAACAAATTGCCACAGGATGATGACAGGCCTGCAGATGAGTATGATCAGCCATGGGAATGGAACAAAGTCACCCTCCCAGCTCTGGCAGGTAGGATTCTTAGATCCCAACCAGGAAGTTCTCTCTCACACTCATAGCATATGTACTTGCCTTTGTGAGAATTCAGGTATTTCTGCTCCTTTGGGGGATGTGTGTGTAGAAATCTCTCAGAAGCATATGTGAGGAGACTCAGATCTTTACCTGCTGCAGAAATGTGGAACATTGCACTTTTTGTTTAGTGCTTCAGCTGACGTGTTGCCAGCTATCTCGGCACTTGGTTCATGTTAGTAAAACCTGTTTCTCTCGCTCCTTACCCCTACCTCCATTTTAATGGATACGATGTAGATAGTGTTTATTGTTGAGTGGCTCTATGATATCCATCTGTGTGCCACCCAAGATGCTTTGTAAGGTCCTTAAATTGTGAGGCAGTTTTTAAAGGGGTAACATGCATGGAGTAATATGCTTCTACTCAGTGATGTTCTTGGTGTTTGGAGTATTTTCATTATAATTGCAAGCATTTCTATGGATATGTAGAACTTGGGTTTGGATTAAGCCTTTTGAACTGCTGAGGTTCTCCCAACATCAGAACTTGTCAGCCAGGGAGACCTGACACAAATGGTTTTCTGTCTCAGTGAATGTGCTTGGTGGTTTTTACACTGCTCTTTTTTTTTCCTTTGTGTTGCGTTGCAGAAATGTCTGAGGGGGGACTTCATTCAGTAAGGATGTGATTTGAGAGACCAAGGCTTTTTCTTTCATAGAGCCTCTGTGTGCCCAGCAAAGCCCAGCTGTATCAGTTGGTCTGATGATGTTCCAGGATAGTCTGGTGCTAGTCATACATGCTCTATGATTTTTCCCTGAGTGGCATGTTCTAGTGAAAAGCTGTGTCTTAAGGGCAGGACTCTTTTTAGGAGTCAGCTTGACAGAAAGCTTGGAAAGGAGAGCTGCATGTGGTAATGATTGTAGGGATCACACAATCACAGAATGTTAGGGATTGGAAGGAACCTCAAAAGATCATCTAGACCAGTCCCCCTGCCAGAGCAGGAACACCTAGATCAGGTCACACAGGAACACATCCAGGCGGGTTTGAATGTCTCCGGAGAAGGAGACTCCACAACCTCTCTGGGCAGCCTGTTCCAGTGCTCTGTTATCCTTACTGTGAAGAAGTTCTTCCTCATATTTATGTGGAACCTCCTATGTTCCAGCTTGCATCCATTGCCTCTTGTCCTGTCATTGGATGAGGAGGGAAGAAAAGAGATGCAGCTCTGGGAGGGAGCAATGGAAGAAACCTGAGAGCAATGATACAATGATGCAACAAGTAGTCAGTGTGCATTTACCCTGGGTAAATCCTGCTTGACAAACCTGTTTGCTTTCTGCATTGGAACTACTAGATTTGTTTATGGAAGGAGAGCAGTAGGTGTCATATATGTTGACTAGCCTTTAGCATGTTGTGCTGCGGCGTCAGCTGTGTTACCTGGTTTGGAATGCTGTAGACTAGATGGCTGGACTACTAGATGTGTGAAAACATGTCAGGGTCACTGACCTCAAAGTATAGGGCTTAGTAATTCATACTCTCACTGGAGTCTGGTTACAAATGTGATTCCTCAGGGAATCTGTTCTAGAACCCTTCCTGTTCAGCATCTTTATTAGTAACCCAGAGGAGGAGAGGAAATGCACCTTATGAAGTTTGGAATGATATCAAATGCGGGGGGGTGGGGGTGTGTGTGTGTATATGTGCAGTGCTGCCATTCAGACAGACTTGGACAGGCTGGAGGTATGGGCTTACAACAAGCTTACAAAATCCAACCAGAGCAAACTCAAAGACCTGCATCTGGAGCAGACTAACCCCTTACAATGATATAGACAGAAGACTGGCTGACTTGCTGGGTTACAGCTTTGCTGCAAGGGGCTTAAGGGGTCCTGGGGGAAAGTGAACTAAACATGACTAGCAGTGCTCCCTAGTAGTACTGAAGGCTAGAAGCAACCTGGCCTGTGTGAACAGGAGCATAGTGAGTAGATCAAGCAAAGTGACTGTTCCTCTTTGCCTCAGGTTTCTTGGACAACAAGTGTAATGTTGTGTCCAGTATTCTGATGCAAGAAGGGTAATGATAAATGTTGATATCACCAGAGAGCCACCAAAATGACAGGATACTCAGCACATGACTTGTGAGGAGATGCTGACAACTGGGCTTGCTTAGTCTGGAGAAGAAGCAGCTTTGGGGGGATATAATAGCAACTTTCCAATGCCTATGAGAGATCTTCAAGAAGATGGAGCCAGGTTCTTCACAAATGAGCAGGCGAATGTGATGGGACAGTGAGACATAAGTTGAATGAGGAGAGGTTCTGACCTGATATGGAGAAATTGTTTTTTCTCTTCAAGTGCAGTCAAGCACTGGAACCAATTGTCCAGGGATCTTTTGCAATATCCGTTTTTAGATTTTCTTCTTCCTGTGTGAAGAGATGACTGGATAATGTTCTGAGCAATCTGATCTGATCACATAGGAGACCCTGCCTTAAGCAGGTTGGATTAAACACCTCCCATGGTCCTTTCCGCCTGAATTATTCTGTAATTTTGTGATTCTGTGTGCTATGATATTGCCTCACTAGAGAAATGAGAAGTATCTTCTCCTCACAAGCTATACCAGGCTACTGTTCTGTAAACAGAGCCTGTTTTAATAAAACCCTTCTTGGGTTTTTCTGTCCTGATCCCCTAATATGTAGGTGGATGTGAGTGACAGAAATGTGTTTCTTTTCTTGGGCAGTGGAGTAGAGCAGTGGTGGTTTGTTGTGAGAGTGTTTCTGCCTCTCTGCTTTACTTGTTCTTAGGTCTTTTGGTTGTGGTTGATTTGGGTTTGTTTCCAAGCTAAGATGATGCCTGCAGTATCCATCCTGTGAAATGTGGATGGGAGCAAGAGACACATGGATAAACCTGAAGCAGCTGTTTAAAAAGAAACCTCTTGTTCAACATCCCATTTGCTCATTTTGGGTTTCTGTGGAACAGAAGAGGAGGTTAGTGAAAACTGATTTCTAGTTTTTAGTAGCATGGCTTGCTCTGGCATATGCGAGCTGTTAATAGTCTTGCAAAGAGTTCCAGGCTCAGTCACTTTCCCATTAAGCATATGCTGATTGCTCTTTGAGCCAGGATCTATACCAGCATCCTGTTCTGCGGGATGCTGTGCAGGTGAAGTAGTCTCTTTCCATAAAGAGCAAAAGTCTAACCTGCTTGTGTAGCTCTAGCACGATACACAGTTCTGCTGCTGAGCTCTGCCTGGTGGAAGCAGGCTTTGATCCAGGCTTGCCTGAGCTTACTCATCCCTTTTGCTGGACCGATTAAAATGCTTGCAAGGATTGTGCTGGGAGATTGCCTGGCTGTGAGATCCTGGCTATAATTTGGAATATCTGTTGTGTGTCAGGAAAGGCTAATCAACAGAGACATGTATCACTAGGTTTCCAGTGCCACCATGGCTGTTTTGCAGGTGCTGAATATCAGTCTGGCCTATGTGTGTAAAGCCTTCTGCTTTGAGTCTATGCTATGGCATTGGTGTCTGCCTCATTTCAGTAGGTATTTCAGTGTGTCCCTGTGATGGCAGCAATGCTGCCTTTGCCTAAGAGCATATGTGCAGCTGCCATGCCCAGACAGGTGAGCCTTACTACGCAGCAGCATGGTCCACAGTAGCTCAGGTGTAGAAGTAGGGTGTCTGATACATGGAAGGATTTACAAGCTACCCATAGCACATGTAGGGGCTGTGCAAAGTCACAAGCAGTGGATTTGCAGTAGGTCTTAGACTGCTCTCTGCATTGTTTTCCAGGGAATTTCTCTATTCTCCATTCCAGATTCTGGAGAGTTTATCCACTTTTCCCTCTGCTACATCTACATCTTACCCATCTTTCTTTTGTTCATGGTCTTCTTTTCGCCTTTCTTTTGTCCCGCAGAATTGCATCTATGTCTAGACTCTCATTCATGCTCCTACTTGACACCTGGTACTACTCTCTTATCTTCTTACATCTCCTTGGGATTTCTCTTTCCCCACCTTCAGACTTTCACCTGCTTCCTGTCACCCAAGACCTTCTATTAGCTGTGTATGCATTTCTGCTCACAAAACCTGTCCAGTGTTTGCTTGGCTGGAGTTGTGTTCAGCCATTCTTTTGTATGTTCTTTGACAATTTAAGGTTAGAGCTACTTTTGAGCAAAGAATTATTTGTCTGAAGGCAAGAGGGCAAGTAAAGCTCTTGGACTGCATAAAAGGGCAGGGAGGAACTTGAGCAGTTGATACTTAAGTCTTCAAAGGTGGAATCCTTTAAGGCTATTTGTTTCTCTGGTTCAGTGTAGCACAGGGATTCTGTGAGTTAAGGTTTTTTTCTTACATAGTAGTTTTGATAATTTTCCAAAGGCTAAGAGTTATTGTGATCTTCCCACACAAGAATGGTGATTGTGTGCTACCAAGAAGTCATTTTTCTTTCAAAGCATGTGAAATACCTAAAGTAGAAACTTCATTGTTTAGCAATATTGAGGTACAGATGTGTGCTGGTCTCACAGTTTGTCTGCACTGAGCTCACACTTTACAAATTTCTCAATTAGTAATGCAGCAGCCACAGAAATGGTGTTATTAGTTCTAAAAATCATTGTCT
The DNA here is from genome assembly GCA_028020825.1 of Podargus strigoides. Taxonomy (NCBI): domain Eukaryota; kingdom Metazoa; phylum Chordata; class Aves; order Caprimulgiformes; family Podargidae; genus Podargus; species Podargus strigoides. The sequence goes on along the minus strand of CM051663.1, from coordinate 62,765,747 downwards.
TAAGAGTCATATGTATGCATTTGGAAATCTTAGACCTTATTCTTCATGTATTGTGCGTATTACATGAAGTGGCTGATTTTTAATTCATTGAATCCAGAGAACAAATTTATTTTCTCCTACATACATTTTTCTGCATAACTCATTTGATGTTTATAAAGTCTTTGAGCTCTGTAATCTTCATGCCTGCTTTTTTGTCTTAGAAGGTAAATTCTTAATTAGTTTTTTTTGAGTGTTGATTTAAAAAAAAAAAACAAAACCTTAGTTTTGTTGATTTTTTTTTTCTGTAGTTTTTAGTTTGTCTACATGTGACTAAATTAATAAAGCTCAATCCATATGATATGAGGTTTTGATTGGTTTATGTATTGTCATAGGTATTATGTAGTTAAGTCTTATGAATACACACTAAATTACAGAAGCACAGAATCACGGAGTATTAGGGATTGGAAGGGACCTCTGAAGATCATCTAGTCCAACCTGCTAGAGCAGGATCCTAGAGTAGACCACACAGGAACACGTCCAGATTGGCTCTAAATGTCTCCTGAGATGGAGACTCCACCACCTCTCTGGGCAGCCTGTGCCAGTGCTCTGTCACCCTAACAGTAAAGAAGTGTTTTCTTATGTTAAGACTTAACCTCCTGTGTTCCAGTTTGTGCCCATTGCCCCTTGTCCTGTCACTGGACACCACCGAGAAGAGTCTGGCCCCATCTTCCTAACACCCGCCCTTCAGGTATTTATAAGCATTAATGAGATCCCCCCTCAGCCTCCTCTTCTCCAAGCTAAACAGACCCAGTTCCTTCAGCCTCTCCTCAGATGGGAGATGCTCCAATCCCTTCATCAACTTAGTGGCCCTGCACTGGACTCTTTCCAATCTCCATGTCCCTCTTGAACTGGGGAGCCCAGAACTGGACACAGTACTCCAGATGAGGCCTCACCAGGGCAGAGTAGAGGGGGAGGAGAACCTCTCTTGACTTGCTGGCCACAGTCCTCTTAATGCACCCCAGGATACCATTGACCTTCTCGGCCACAAGGGCACATTGCTGGCTCATGGTCAACCTGTTGTCTACCAGGACTCCCAGGTCCTTTTCCCCAGAGCTGCTCTCCAGCAGCTCAGCCCCCAGCTCGTACTGATCCATGGGGCTGTTCTTCCTCACATGCAGGACTCTGCACTTGCTCTTGTTGAATTTCATTAAGTTTCTCCCTGCCCAGCTCTCCAGCCTGGCCAGGTCACACTGGATGGCAGCACAACCCTTTGGCATGTCAGCCACTCCTCCCAGCTTTGTATCATCAGCAAACTTGCTGAGGATACACTCTGTCCCTTCGTCCAGGTCGTTAATTAATATATTGAATAGGACCGGACCCAGTAGCAGCCCCTGGGGGATACCACCAGTCACAGGCCTCTAACTAAACTCTGCCCCACTGACCACTGCTCTCTGGGCTCTGTCCTTCAGCCAGTTCCCAATCCACCTCACTGCCCAATCATCCAGTCCACACTTGATAAGTCTGGTTGTGAGGATGCTATGTGAGACAGTGTCAAAAACCTTGCTGAAGTCAAGGTAGACCACATCAACTGCCCTCCCCTCATCAATTCATCTGGTTATGTCCTCAGAGAAGGCTATCAGGCTGGTCAAGCATGACTTCCCCTTGCTGAATCCATGCTGACTGCTCCTGATGATCCTCTTTTCCTCAACATTCTTTGAGATGGCACCAAGAACAAGCTGTTCCATCACCTTTCCAGGGATGAAGGTCAGGCTGACCAAGCTTTAGTTAAAATATTGCCTCGCAAAAGTAACAGACTAAAAAGTTTAATTGAAAAGCATTATGGTTGAATTCCTTATGGGTCCAGCATGCACTGTTCTGTTTTAAAATGCTAAGAGTAAACAGTTTTTGAGATTGGATTTCTTTAATTGCATCTCTCACTCAATGTAACGGTATGTCTTAGATACCTGGTTATTTGTTACAAAGGAATGTGTAAGGATTGGCTACAATCATAGATTCATCTGATGTCTGTATACTTAATCTAACGCCTAGGAATTATTACTGTTTAAAATAAGGAAAGAAGAGGTCCAACTTTGAAGTTTGCAGTGCAGAGATATTGATCCTCTGCTGACATGTATGAAGTGCTTTTCTGACATTGTGTGCCGTGGTTCTCTAATGTTGGTAGCTAATGTAGCTGGACTGGCTGTAATAATAGAATCATAGAATAACTATGGTTGGAGAGGACCTCCAGGATCATCAAGTCCAACCTTTATCCCAACATCTCCCTAACCACTAGACCATAGCCTCAAGTGCTTCATCTACTCGTTTTTTTTCCTCCAGACTAAGCAACCCCAGTTCCCTCAGTCGCTCCTCATCAGACTTGTGCTCCAGACCCTTCACCAGCTTTGTTGTCCTTCTCTGGACACGCTCCAGCAGCTCAGTGTCCTTCTTGTAGTGAGTGGCCCAAAACTGAACACAGTATTCATGGTGTGGCCTCCCCAGAGCTGAGTACAGGGGGACAATCACCTCCCTAGACATGCCCTTGTGGACAAGAAGGCCAATGGTGTCCTGGGGTGCATTAAGAAGAGTGTGGCCAGCAGGTCAAGCGAATCATAGAATCATAGAATTGTTTTGGTTGGAAAAGTCCTTTAAGATCAAGTTCAACTATTAGATCATCAAGTCCAGCCACTCAGAGGTGATTCTTCCCCTCTACTCTGCCCTAGTGAGGCTGCATCTGGAGTACTGTGTCCAGTTCTGTGCTTCCCAATTCAAGAGAGATGGGGAACTTCTGGAGAGAGTCCAGTGGAGTGCTATAGAGATGATTAGGGGACTGGAGCATCCCTTGTATGAAGAAAGGCTGAGAGACCTGGGTCTGTTTAGCCTGGAGAAGACTGAGGGGGGATGTCATCAATGCTTATAAATATCTAAAGGGTGGGTGTAAAGAGGATGGGGCCATACTCTTTTCAGTGGTGTCCAGTGACAAGACAAGGGGCAGTGGGCACACCTTTACTGTGAGGGTGGCAGAGCACTGGAACAGGCTGCCCAAAGAGGTTGTGGAGTCTCTTTCTCTGGAGACATTTAAAACCCACCTGGATGCGTTCCTGTGTGACCTGCTCTAGGTGACCCTGCTTTAGCAGGGGGGTTGAACTAGACCTCCAGAGGTCCCTTCCAACCCCAACCATTCTGTGATCTGAAGGGGACAACTGATGTTTCTGATGTGAAGTGGAGATACAGACTTACGCAGCAAATATTTGTTTGATTTGTCAGGTGTTAAACCTAAGAAACAAACCAAAATAGCAGGCAACCCTAGAATTATCATGAAGTCAATTACTCAACATTTATTCCTCTGCCATGGTTTCAAGATTTAATGCTGAAACATGGATAGATAAATCTGTTTGTCTCCAAACTGGAGTGTGAGATGTGTCAGTTTGAAAGTGTGCTTGTCCTGTGAAGTCTGCTCAGGTTGAGGGGAGTGTGTCTGCGCTGTGGATCCTAAGCATGGGGCTGGGCCTGGTGTCATGATGACACTTGTGGGGCACGCTATGTATAGCCTTCCTCAGGGACTTCTGCTGCTAACTGCTGTGCTGAAAGATGTGTCTCTATGTAGCAGAGCTGGAGTGCAGCTTTTTGACTGTTTGCAGTTTGATTTTTTCACAAACAAATGTGGTTTTGTTTCATCAGAGGCTGTACAGCTGAAGCTGAAATGTGGTTTTGATGGCTTTTATAGGAAGTGGACAGGTCTTGCTAGACCTTGTGCTGAGCTGGGCAAACTGGTTTGCCCAGAAGATCTGAGCTTGGCAAAGTAACAGGAACAAAGTAGCTTTCTGGTACATAAGTCTGGCTGCAAAAGGAGAGAGCAACACCAGAGAGCCCGTTCAGGAATGTCATGCTGACACTGGCTTGTATTTGAGTGTGAGAAATTGGGCCTTTTCAGGCTGTCACGCAGGGATAGCAAACCTTTGGGGAAAGGAAATACATGTGAAATCTGTAGAGCCCACCTTAGTACTGCTATACAAAATAAGTGTGTCTTTGTTATGAAACAGGCCTGTGTTACAGAAAGGGCCATCTAGTAGTATTTTTCAGCACTGGTCATGGGGTCCTTGAAGGAGGACCAAACTTGGTCACCTCTGCTGGGTGCAACTGCTGCTGCACAAAAAGCTGGTGCCTAGGACCCTGGGACTTGGAAGCATGGGAGTTATCTCATGCTACCATCCATCAGAGGGGTATGGCAGCAGTCACAGGACGGAACAAGAGAGGCCACAGGGAGAGTGAGGAATGGTTGGGTATTTGGTCAGTTCCATAACTGCTCTGTAAACAGAAATACCATAGTAATAAAAAACTTTACACTTCCAGCTACATGGAATTGAGATTTTTGAACCTTCACTGTGTATACTGCAGCTTTACTTAAGAGGAGATTTATAGGTGTCAAAACTCAGTCCTGTTAACAATATTGCATGGTTGATGTCTGACTGGGTATCATGCTTGTCAGTTTAATCTGCCTGGATATCCCTTTCAGACCGCTTCGTCCTGCCAATTTAAACCACAAAAAAAAGGAATAGGGCAAGAGTCCAGAGATATGTGTGAGCTTTTCAGACAGAGAAAACATTCAAAAGCCCCTGCAATTTAACTTTGTGCTGTTTTTGAAGAGCAGATCATACTTCTAACCATCATGTTGTAAAGATGATGTTGTTTACAATCAAAACTGAGTTTCGTGTTTGTTTTCTGAGCTGAATTTTTTGGTGTCTGAAAGATGTTGCTTGGTCAGAAGCTGACATTAGGTTCACAAGTATTCACAGAGTTCCCAAATTACATCTAGGTGGTTTTGCTACAGTAGAAATAATAATGCTGTTCATATATGTCACTGGCAAGTACACACATGTAGCATTTCTCCTTGTTATCATAATCAGCTTTCATTATCCAGTAATGAGGTTAAGTCTGAGTTTCATTTTAAGAAATAACCAGCATATTTCTGCCATGCATGCTTCAGAATATGATTTAGTACATTTGCCCATTTTTTTTGCAATGATCTGTGCGTACTTTCTGTGAGCAGAGGGGAAATTTGGAAATGTCCTAAGCCCCATGAGGAAACCATATAAAAATAACAACAAAAAAAAGTTCCAAAACATTTTCCATATCCAACATATCTCTATTCTGTGCGCATGTTCTTTTTGAACATTACAGCTGTCTTCCTGTGGTTTAGCATTGCTTTTAAACAGCAAGTACTACCAAGCTATATGCCTAATAGGCTGTTTTTTATAGTAAGCTGACTTCTAAATGCATGAGATTTACAATACTCAGTTTTAGGGGGTCTCTTTAGTTGTCCTTACAACATTTTCTCTGATATTGCAGTTGAAACTCAGAGGAGCTGATTGCTCTGTGCATGTTTGCGTGCATTGCGATGTTTGCCTCCTGATACAGTGAAATTTTTTCTGATTGGTCCCCGCTAGATGACCTTAAAACAATAATCCATCTGCAGGTGGGAGTGTTAGTTTTGATGAAGTAGCAAACCATAGAAGGCAGGGACAGTCAGAAAGATGGTGTGGGTAGCTCCTTTCACTGTTTCTGTCAATATCATGCCCTTTCATTTTTTGAAATTATAGACATATAGAATCAGTAAGTGTAAATGTAGTAAGTGTAGAATGAGGGCACTGACATCATTAGTATTTGCTTTGCTACAGATGTTGCGGTGCTCTAAGAAATTACAGCTTTGCAAAATAAGTCATATTGGTTTTCTTGGAAAAATATAGTTTGTGAGAGAAACTAACAAAGGCTATTTTCCCTTTTCATCAATTTGTACTCTAGCATTTGAAGACAAAAGCTTTGAGCCAGCATTGTATGAGGGGATACACTTTTAATTCATTGCTGTTTGTCGTTATTTCTGATATGGATAGATACGTGTTAGCTGTCTGGACCCAGGTCACTCTTAGGATGATTCCACAGAAATTTAGGCAAGCTGGATTCTTGATGTCCACACTTGTTTGTTAATGTAATTGTGACACATGACTGAAAACCTACCTTTGTTACTGTTACTTGTTTAACAGTATCACCTATTAGAGAAGAAAGTGTCAAATGTTAAGATAAGCACTAGTTACTGTAACAAGCTTTAGAAGAGCGTGGATTTTCTAACTGGAAAAGTAAGAGAGTCTTAAGACGTATTTTGCTTAGTTAGAAACACCTTTACATGATATATATATAACTTTATAGATAAACTACATCTTAATGCTGGTGGATGCATATTTATTCTCCCTGGGAAGTGTGAAAACTCTCTAAGTGCTACAACTATTTTGATTTGTTAACCTTGCCTTGAGAGGTAATTATTGTGTGTCTTGCAGCCCAACTTAGTGGAAGTGAGAAACGGCAAGTATCTTCTCCCTCAGATGACCAGCGCAAGCAGTTAAGAGCACCTGGAGGAGGCTTTAAACCCGTCAAACATGACAGTCCAGAATTTTGTGGGATCCTGGGAGAGAGAATAGATCCAACTATTCAACTGGAAAAGCAGATGTAAGTAAGCACAGTAATTGCTCTCTAGCTCTTTGCCTCCCCACTTACAGGAGTAGCACGTGTCCCAGATGCTGCTGTCCAACTCTCCCTCCTCAGAATTCCTTGTGTTAGTGCTCACAAAAAACTATTCTTGTTAACCCTGCAAAGTGTAAGTAACTTTAGTGGGGGTCAAAATAGAGTTAAACAGGAAACTCATCTCAGGAACAGTGAATTTTCTGTCCAGTACATGCAGTTACTCCACTTTCAGTCATGATGGTTACATTGCATTAGGGAACACAGGTGTATAAAGTGTATATACAAGTTGTGCTGTAAAGCTGCACAAATTCCTTGTCTTTGTGGCTGCATAGCATGTTTCTAGCTCCTCAGCTGTGCCTTGCAGCTGTCTGTAATTCTGTTCTGATAAGACCACTTAGAAAGTTTTCAGAAAAGAGACTGTTATTTCTACTCTGGTGATGTCAAACTTGAAGGTGATATTGAGAGGCAGTCTTGTAACTGCAGACTCAAGTTCTGGGGGGATTCCCTGCAGTGAATGTGTGGTATCCACAAGGGTGGTCTCTGTCCTGCCTCATTGTTACCCTTTCTTGAACCGTTTAGACAGACTAGCTTGTGTGATGGAAGGACCCACTGTTCTGATCATATCAAAGATGTAGCCTCATAGAAGGGGACAGAATGCCATTACACAAGGAAAGAAAAATCTTCTTGTGGAGCAATTTATACAGGTTACACTGATATTTGTGAGCACCAAGAAGTCCAATGGATTCACACAGAAAAGTGAGGAAGCTGTGCCGTGAATCCCTGAAGGCAGTCCCATTCCCAGACACAGTCATTCTAAGTTAGATGCAGATTTATTTTTCCAAGGAGAGAGAGGGCAAAATTCAGCATGGATGCAAGCATGCTCTTTCTGAGAATACTTGTTCCTGAACAACAGTAGTGTTGGGAGGATTAGCAATGCTTTTGCACTTTACATCCTTGGTGGGAGAGAATCCCCTCTGTCAATTGCATCTGAGAGAAGGTAGTTTCAGAAATTCCTTTTGACATTCTATTTTTACGTGCAATATTTGGTAACTTGAGCTTGAAACAGAATAATAGCTTCCATATGGTGTTATATTCCATCTAATCAACCTCAGTCTTTGAACCATCTGCTCGTTGACAGATTGTAGACTTATCTTCAACAGAGGAAGTAGCAACTACTATTGTGAAGTCACTCTCTGATATGGTTAGGTAAATAACTAAAAGGCTATAACACGGTATCTCCCTGGTTTTGGCTAGATCATAATTTATTTAGATTTTATTTGGCCCTTTGGGGAGAAAATGAAGAAAAATTATTTATAGCTAGTAGGAATAATTCTTAAACTGTCCTAAGTCCATTTTCTGGTTTACATGGAGTGTTAATATTCTTCCCTCATACTGAGAAGACAGCCTAGTCTTTAGATTGCTTGTTGAGCAATATCCTTTAGCAGTGGATATCTAATGGGGGTTAGAGAGAACACTGCCTGAAAACATTCTTATCTGTGCCTCAAGTTTATTTGTGAAGTGATGGAGCTGTTAGAGCCTTCTTTTCTAGTCTGTCTTGAGTATACAATAGTATAACACTCTTTTTAGCTTTCTTTAGTGCAGACTTTGATTATAGCCAGGCACTCAATGAATTTTTAATTTGAGCACCAACTTTTGTTTAGGACATTCATCAGATTTGACAATGGAGGACAAGGTAGTTAAGTGCATGACTTCTGTCAAAGTGATCTCTCTGGTCTTTATTCACCTATCTTTTAGTTGGAACGTCTCCCTTAGAGTAAGTTCATCAGAGAAATAAAATTAGAACAAATGGAAGAAAACTGTTTTTGCACAAGGCCAGTGATAGTTCCTGGTAATAACAGATAGAGAGCACTTCTGATGTATGCATTATCCTGCTTAGGCAAGCATGGTAGTGTCACATTGTCCTTCAAAGTGTGTCTGGCAATTGCAGGAAGGAAGAGACCTTCCTCAGAGATGTGACAGACTCAGTGCAGGGCCAGGCACGTTACATTGCTTGGGAACTTGGGGAAAGGGTCAAAGCATTTACTATTGGACTGTGAGATTTTAATTGCTGATACAAAGCAGCATGTGCTGAGGAGGTTCTCTATAGTAGTCAGTTAGTGAAGGGCTTGCCTCTCCTCTCCCCATTTTCTTTCTTTCCTGAACTGATCACACTCACTCCACAGATCCACCAGAGCTTTACTTAAAGCGCTCTGAGTTGGCTCAGCTGTGTTTAGAACAAGTATCTTTGTTACAGATTTTCACACTTTACCACTTTTCTACTTTCTCAAATATTAATTTTAGCAAAATTTTTCCACTATTAACATTCTTCAGATGAGATTTTCTTTTTGTTTGCTTTTGTTTCTTTTTGTTCTTTTGTGTATTAGTTGAAATACTGATATATCACAAGGATGAAATAGAGTAAATGTGTATATTGTGAATCTACTGCTTGCAAGATAGAGATTACAATGTGTTAGTCTGAGTGGGAATTTCTTACATAAATGTATACACCAATCCTGATTCAAGTTTCTTTTCTTCAGCTGACAGGAGCTACAGGCCTCCACAAGTTGCAGTTAACTTCAGATAGTGTGCTTTTTATCCATAATATGTTAGATCTTAAAGATACCCATGTGATGTTAATGATTATTCTTACCTTAAAGAAATGAAGTAGCGAAAGGAGCATGAGTTGGAATATGTGTGTGTATTAATCTCTCTGCTTTCTCCTAGATGGTATCATGGAGCAATCAGTCGGACAGATGCAGAAAACCTGTTACGTTTATGTAAAGAGTGTAGCTACCTTGTAAGAAATAGTCAAACAAGCAAGCATGACTATTCTCTTTCACTGAAGTAAGTAATTGTCAGTAAAACATAATAAATGTAATTTATAAGCTATAACTTCTCTGTTGCAAGAACAGAAAAGGATCCAGTCTCTTGATGCACTAGTTCAGCTCAGATAGGCACCCAGAGAGTGTCAGTCTGCATGATGTTTAATGGCAGTCATTGAATTAGGACCTTGTAATTTGAAGATGTTAAGAGGTTTTGAGTCTTCATTTGGTGCCCATTTAAATAAATAAACTTGGAATTTTTTTGTTCTGGTTTGAAATGCTTCTGGTGCTTCTGCTTCAGGCTGAATAAGCAGCTCTGTTGTTTGGGGATTTTGTTCCTTTTGCTTCATAGATGGAAGGAAGGCTTTGTGAGGTTTACTGTAGTAGAGCTGTACAGTATTGCTACAGTTCTTGAAAGTAAAAAGCCCAGGATCCAGGCTGAAAGATCTACAGAAACAGGAAATGAGCATTGTTCATGTCCTAGTGCTGCTTTGAATTTGCTTATCAGAGTACATTACAGATGTTGGCTTCAACATATTGCAGAACAGAATCATAGAACGGTTTGGGTTGGAAGGGACCTTCAGATATCATCTAGTACAACCGTTCTACCACTGGCAGGGAGAGAAATTCACTTGCATTTACAGCAGCAGAAAAGTTTCTAGCTTTTCCACACAGAAGAACAAGAAGCTCCTTGACCTTGATATGGGCTCTACAAGTGCAAAGATAATTATTTTCTTTTTTTCATTCTTATAGTATAGGGTCTAAAGTGGAACTGACTCTGCCAAGTAGGTCTGGGACACAGACCTACTTGCCTTTTTCACTAGGATTACTTCTGACAGTTTGGCTTTTACATGGTTTCTTCATAGGTCTGTTGTAGAGACACGTTTTACTGCAAGGATGATGGTAATACTTGACGGTCACAAGGTAACACTTTCAAAGACAGCACCAAACCTGATCCTTTTTACATTCTTAGGTTCTTTAGAAATAAACAGCCACGTCTACTCTACACTTGTTTATTCTGATGGTCTACACAGCAAATTTCAGATTGGTTTTGTATCCTCGCTTTGGGGTTGAGCAGAAGTATAGAATCAGTATGGTTGGAGAGGACCTCCAGGATCATCAAGTCCAACCTTTATCCCTAACCACTAGACTATTAGACCATGGCCTCAAGTGCTTAGTCCACCCATTTTTTAAACACCTCCAGGGACAGCGAGTCCACCACCTCCCTGGGCAGCCCTTTCCAGTGCCTAACCACTCTCTCAGTAAAGAACTTCTTTCTCATATCCAATCTAAACTTACCCTGATGCAACTTGAGGCCATTTCCTCTTGTCCTGTCATTAGTAATTTGGGAGAAGAGACCAGCACCAGCCTCATTACAGCTTCCTTTTAGGTAGCTGTAGAGAGCCATAAGGTCTGCTCTCACTCTCCTCTTCAACAGACTAAACAACCCCAGTTGCTTCAGCCAGTCTTCATAAGGCCTGTTTTCCAGACCTCTCACCAGCCTCGTTGCCCTTCTCTGGACTCGCTTCAGCACCTCAGTGTCCTTCTTATTCTGTGGTGCCAAGAACTGGACACAGTACTCTAGGTGTGGTCTCACAAGTGCCGAGTACAGGGGCACGATCACCTCCCTACTCCTGCTGGTCACACCATTTCTGAAACAGGCCAGGATGCTGCTGGCCTTCTTGGCCACCTGGGCACACTGCTGGCTCATGTTCAGCAGCTGTCAACCAACATCCCCAGGTTCTTTTCCGCCAGGCAGCTTTCCAGCCACTCTTCCCCAAGCCTGTAGCGCTGCATGGGGTAGTTGTGACCAAAGTGCATGACCCAGCACTTGCCTTTCTACAAACCTCATACAATTGGCCTCAGCCCATCCCTTCAGCCTGTCCAAATCCCTCTGCAGGCCTCCCTACCCTCAAGCAGATCGACGCTCCCACTTAATTTTGTGTCACCTGCAAATTTACTGAGGGTGCATTCGATCCCCTCATCCAGGTCATTGATAAAATATTAAACAAGACTGGCTCCAAAACTGAGCCCTGAGGGACACTGCTTGTGACCGGTCTCCAACTGGATTTAACACCATTCACCACAACTCTCTGGGCTCGGCCATCCAGCCAGTTTTTAACCCAGCGAAGAGTCCACCTGCCTAGACCATGAGCCGCCAGGTTCTGCAGCAGAATGCTGTGGGAAACAGTGTCAAATGCCTTACTGAAGTCCAGGTAGACAACACCCACTGCTTTTCCCTCATCCACTAGGTGGGTCACCTGATCATAGAAGGAGATCAGGTTGGTTAAACAGGACTTGCCCTTCATGAACCCATGCTGTCTGGACCTGATCCCCCTGTTGTCCTGCACTTGCCGCATGATCACCCCCAAGATGAACTGTTCCATAATCTTCCCCAGTACCAAGGTCAGGCTGACAGGCCTCTAGTTCCCCGGATCCTCCTTCCTGCCCTTCTTGTATATGGGTGTCACATTGGCAAGTCTCCAGTCATCTGGGACCTCACCCGATAACCAGGACTGCTGATAGGTGATGGAGAGAGACTTGGCAAGTTCCTCCAACAGCCCTTTCAACACTCGGGTGGATCTCATCCAGCCCCATAGACTTTTGGGTGTCCAGTTGGCTTAGCAGGTCCTTCACTACTATTTCCTGGATTACGAGGGGTTTATTCGGATCCCCATTCCAATCTTGCGGCTCAGGTGACTGAATACCGGGCAGATAACTGGTCTGACTGTTTAAGACTGAGGCAAAGAAGGCATTAAGTACCTCAGCCTTTTCCTCATCCTTGGTAGCAATGTTCACCCTCGCATCCAATAAGGGATGGAGATTCTCCCTGGTTCTTTTCTTATTCTTAATATATTTGTAAAAACTCTTCTTATTATCTCTTGCAGCAGTGGCCAGGCTGAGTTCTAGCTGAGCTTTTGCCCCCTTGATGTTCTTTCTACATGACCTAACTAAATCCATCTGTTAACCTAGTTTTAAGATTCTGTTCTAATGTTTAAGACAAGTATTTTGTAGGACTGTTTTTTAAATCTCACTTCCTTTGCTATTTTTGCTGGGATCTCTGTAATACAGAGGTCCACCTTGAACTGGAACACACCTGCTATAGAAGTGCAGTTCAGCTCCTCTTGTCCCTTTTGTTGTTTGATCTGTGTAATCTCTGATGTAGTAGTCCTCTAAATATTTTCAGACGTTGAAGTGTTGCTTCCGATATATGTAGGCTTACATTTTCCCTTAAATTCTTATAAGTCTTGCAATGCAACTTTTGTTTTTAAGTATTTCACTTAATTCATGCATCAGCACAGTGATTTTTGTTATTCAACCAGAGAGAACAACTTCAAGAGAAAAAGGTGACAGTTAAATCTATATTTTGCAATTTTGGACATCTAGATGCAGGCTCTTAATGTCCTTTTGTGTATTGTAGTCCCTTTGTGTTTTACATTCCAAAGTTTTCTAAACCAGATTTCCTGGTGGTACTTTTTAAGTGTCCCCATAACTTTCTGTATGGTAAGGTAGCTAAATCACTGACCTTCTCCCATCTGTGTTTCCTGGAGCATAAGATTCTTTCAGTATTATTCAGCTCTTCTGCCATACAATTGTCAAAATTAGTGCTGACTCTGGCTTCTTGATGCAGTCTATCAATTCTGTATACCACCTCCCTGTGATGATGATTTTTCTCATATGGCCCTTCTAAAGCTCACATAATCCTCTTAAGCCCATGATATTGCAGTTAGAATTCATGTCCTGTTCAATATCCAGTGATCAAATTTCTTTTTTTCCAGGAGCTCTCCTAACATCCTGCAAATGCAGTAAGTTCTTTCTCTCTAAGTGTCTAGCTGAATAAAGGTTCATTTAAGCACACTTAAGTTATGCAGTCTGCTTCCTTTGCAAGAAATCTGCTTTACTTGCCATCTCACTGACCATTGCCATCTGCAAACTACTCACAAATTTATGTTTGATGCTGCTGTTCACATCTGGTTTTTACTTGCTCTCATAAGGCTCTCTTCCCTTTCTCCCTCTATTTATGACATTGAATTTATAATTCACTGTTGTTTTCTAATCCTCTCCTTAATTAAGATGGTTTTCCAATCAAAGTAAGGTTTTAAAGAGTTTTGGTAATTGTGGAGATGATCTTGTTCCCTAAGCTCAAAGAGTTAAGTTATTGGACAGCTCAAGTAAAGAGCAAGAAGGAAATGCACAGGCAGTGGAAGCAGGGACCGGTATCCTGGGAAAAGTATAGGGTTGCTGCCCAGTTACATAGGGTTGGGGTCAGGAAGGCCAAGATGTGGCTGGAGCTGAACTTGGCAAGGGATGCAAAGAATAATAAGAAGGGCTTCTATAGGTATATCAGCCAAAAAAGGAATGTCAGAGAAAGTATACCCCCCTGATAAGCAAGACTGGCAAACTGATGAGAACACTGAGGTACTCAACAGCCTTTTTTGCCTCAGTCTTCTGTGGCAACCTCTCTTCCCACACCTCTTGAGTGTATAGATGTCAAGGCAGGGACTGGGGGAGCATAGTCCCTTCCACTGTAAGAGAAGATCAGGTTCAAGACCACCTGAGGAACCTGAACATACATAAGTCTATGGGACCTGACGAGATGCATCCCAGAGTCCTGAGGGAACTGGCTGATGTAGTTGCCAAGACACTCTCCATGATATTTCAAAAGTCATAGCAGTCAGGTGAAGTCCCTGGTGACTGGAAAAAGGAAAATAAGGCACCCATTTTTAAAAAAGAGTAGAAAGGACAACCCTGGGAACTACCGACCTATTGGTCTCACCTCTGTGACTGGGAAGGTCATGGAACAGCTCCTCCTAGAAGCTGTGTGAAGGCATATGGAGGACAGGGAGGTGATTTGAGACAACCAGTGCAGCTTTACCAAAGGCTATTCTTGCCTGACCAATCTGGTGGTCTTCTATGATGAAGTGACTGTATCAGTGGACAAGGAAAGAGCTACGGATGTCATATATGTGGACTTCTATAAGGCCTTTGGCATGGTCCCCCACAATATCCTTCTCTCTTACTTAGAGATGTATGGATTTAATGGATAGATTGTTCAGTGGATAAGGAATTGGATGGATGGTGATGTCCAGAGAGCAGTGACCAACGGTTCAATGTCCAGATAGAGATCAGTAATGAGTGATGTGCCTCAGGGGTCCATTTTGGACCAGTACTGTTTAATATCTTCATCAATGACATAGTGGGATTGAGTGCACCCTCAGCAAGTTTGCAGATGAGACCAAGCAGAGTGATGTAATTGACACACCTGAGGCATGGGGATGCCATTCAGAGGGACCTCAACAAGCTCAAGAAGTTGGCCCAGGTGAAACTCATGAGGTTCAATTAGGCCAAGTGCAAGGTCCTGCACCTGAGTCAGGGCAACCCCTGATATCAATACTGGCTGGGGGTTGAACAGACTGAGAGCAGCCCTGCAAAGGACTGGTGAGTGAAAAGCTGGACATGAGCCAGCAATGTGTGCTCACAGACCAGAAAGCCAGCTGTATCCTAGGCTGTATCAAACAAAGTGTGGCCAGCAGATCAAAAGAGATGATTCTGCCCCTCTGCTCAGCTCTTGTGAGACCCTCCCTGGAGTACTGTATCCAGCTCTAGAGTCCTCAGTACAGGAAAGACATGGACCTGTTGGAGCAGGTCTAGAGGAGGGCCATAAAAATAATAAGAGGGCTGGAACATCTCTTCTATGAGGAAAGGCTCAGAGACTTGGAGTTGTTGAGCCTGAAGAAGAGAAGGCCATGAGGAGATCTTATTGTGGCCTTTCAATACATAAAGGGGGTTTATAAGAAAGATGAGGACAGATTAGGGCTTGTTTAATAGGGCTTGTAGTGATAGGATATGGGATAATGGTTTTAAACTAAAGGAGGGTAGATACAAGTAGATATAAGGAATAAATTTATTTATGATGAGGATGCTGAAACATTGGAACTGGTTGCCCAGAGGTTGTGGATGCCCCATCCTTGGAAACATTCAAGGTCTAGTTGGAAGGAGGTCTGAGCAACCTGATCTAGTTGAAGATGTCCCTGGTCACTGCAGGGGAGTTAGACTAGATGACCCTTAAAGGTCCCTTCCAACCCAAACTATTCTATGATTCTTTTCCTGATTTACTTTGTGTCCCAGTGTCTCTCTCTGTCTTTCCCTGTGTGATGGTAAGAGAGTTTTGAAGCCTCTGTATTCTTTCACAGTTTTGTTGACTTCAGTGAATAGGCAAAGAAGCCTGCCAGTCATGCAGCCAGTGTTCAAGTGACTTTGTGCTCCTCCCAGTGCTTTGTCTTTCAGTGACATTTATATAAGAGACTGTTACACCTCCCATTTTCACCAGCACAGATGTATGACTCAGAAGTGCTCAGACAAGGTGTGCATGGGGTAGTTGGAAGAGTTAACCACGGACACAATGGCAACCAGCAATTCCCTCCTCAGACTGCACTGAGGACATGTATAGACTAGTTCATGGTGGTGATGCCACTGTCAGAAGTAAAATTACTTCTGTTTACAGAAAAGAGCCCCTGAAACATTCAATTGTAGAGTTAAGTTGCTGACTAATGTCACTGGTAGGCAGTTAATTTCCATTATGATCACTAGGATATGAGGAGGATATGCAAATGGACTTTGCTTTTTAAAAAAATTATAAAGCAGCTGTAGGCATTGGGCTGCTGGCATGAGCATGGTTGGGGTTGCGTGTAGGTGCCAACCAAATAAGAGCACTTGTCCTACAACTGCTGCACAGAATCTGACCATGTGTTTCTGTACCAATCCAGTGCCCTCCTTGCAACATGGGGCTAGCATCAGGATTCGCATCACAGGATGGTATAAAAACAGGCATTGCTCACTTTCCCTTTAACAGCCAGGCTAGAGGGTACTTGAGGTCTTCTGTAGGTATGAGATCTTTTACAGATCTTTCTGTAGGTGTAAGATACCTACTGTAGGGTTTTGAATGTTGCTGTTGAATGTGAATGAATAGGCAAATGATGTTTGGAATAGTCCCTTGCAGCATCAAACTTCTGTTTTATTTTACTGGTGCATTTATGATGTGTGAAATGAAAAGCAATGGTTGCAAAGCATCTGGTAGCACAGTATAACGACACATGGTACCTATGGGGGATACTTGTTAAAAAATCTGTAGTACTAAATTAAGTGTGACCAGCCATGTGTAATTCACTGTTCTTATTAACTTGCAACCCTATCAGTTGTTTGATTAACCTACAATAACTGCATGAGGATATGGTTCTTGAATCCTAGCTCTGGAGTAGGCAGATGCTACAGTGGAAAAAATGAGCAGCTCTTCTCTGTGAGTAGTTCCTGAATGTCCATGCTGGATGGGCTCTGCTCCTCACTTTCACTGAAACTTGCCCTAGGTCCTTGTCCTACATCCTGCTCTGATATGGTCTGTACAGTGTCCCTGCCTAGCTTGCACTGTATGGCCTGTGTTTCCATGGCATGACATCTCAGGAAGCACTCTGTGACACTAATGTTAGAGAGTGCAGGCTTATGCAACTACTGGCTCTGAAGCTGGCTGTAATTTTAACTGTTTCTTGCCATGATTTCACCAAATTCATTGCTATGCAAATTGAAGCTGATGATAAGAGGTTGTAGAGAATATAGGCAATGGCCTCAAGCCCTGAAGCAATGTATATGGGTCTCTGATGTGAGTACTTTGAACATGGGAAAGCAGTGCTGAAGATTAAGCTGTGAGGCTACAGCAGTGAGCCATCCAGGCTTGGTCTGATGGTGTATTGAACTAAAATCCTAAAGTGATTATTGAATTTGTTCTTGGTTTTCTAACCAAGTGTGGTGTCTTGCCGTTACTTTCTGTAAGTGTAATAAATTTGAGGAGAGATTACTTCACTGTTTAGATAGATTGATTAAAAATTGTGATTGGCTGCAGATGCCTTAATGAAATTCGTTCAAGTGAGTGCAGTCACCTTTCACTTGTTAATTAATGTGTTCTGAAAAGCATTCCACTGTCTATAGCCTGCATCTTCTGATTAGGCTGAGCATCCTAGTTGTAGGGTTTTTTACGTTTTTATATGGGTTTAGCTGGTACAAGTGTGGCAGACCTGAGAATCTGTGTTTAATAACAGCAACTGTGTTATTTTTGCGGTGTTTTGTGCAGTATATTAGCTTTTCACAGCAATTAGTGAGCATGGGAGATGCTAAACTCACTGGTGGGAAAACTCTGTTTGGTATTTTTTGGGAGTGGTGGGGCCTGCTCTTTCCCCTTCCCCCCAATGAAGCCTTCTGTTCTGTTGCATCCTTGGACTGATGCTTTTGCATCTTTAGTATTATAATATGTAGGCAGACACAGCAGGAGAGCTCCAGAAGCCAGAAGTGGTGCAGGTATGTTGTATGAGCAGGGGGTTGACAACAGAGTGGCGATGACCTCCCTGGGATCAGGCAGTGGATCAGTAACAGGAACAGAAAAAACATGATGTTTTTATAGATGATCCATGAAATATAAGAAGTTAGTCTCCAACTGGCTCTCAGAACAAATGGGGTAGTTGGCAGATATTTCTCAGCCAGTGATAGGGATAGGTATGGGATATCCAGAATATCTGTATATACACAAGTGGCCGCGTGAAATAAAGGGGCACACATATTGAAGTGTCTGTGAAGAAAAGGGAGCATCTAGGGAAAATATTGTGGCAAAGTTGAATTTACACAAACCCACACACATAGGAATGAACTCACAGTTTCCCCCTCTTCTGCATGGAGCACTTGACTGTAAATTGTCATCTCCTGGCAAATTTTTTAATCTGTGTTGAGAGCAGACTCTGCTGTGAATGTGGATGATTTGTATGTTTATATGATGGTCAACTGGCAAAAGGCATTGAACTCCAATATATTTTCTGGCACTGTACTACTAGCGCTTTCACAGGAAAAATGGGAAAAAATTGTTGGCACATTCTGCGACAAGTAATACAGTCGTCTTTGTTGTGTAACTGTATAAATCAGTCACACTAAACAGTAGAAAAATAGGGATTTAATTTAGGTTTAAAAAAACAAAAATCACCCCATGGAAATAAGTTGTCAAGAAACTGACAGAATGCTGAGTACAATTGGACAAAATTAGACAGCTGAAACTGACTTTTCTAAAATACAATTCCAAGCCTACCTGAGTGTTACAGGAGCAAAACGCAGTTGTATTTCAATATGTAGGAGCACTACCTTTTTCCATTTTGGTTCATTGAAGCTGGAGTTCTGATATCTGGTTGGGTTGATAGTGAAATCCAATAAGTTACTTTCGTCATCTGTGGTTGCATTGCTTGATCTATGACCCTGTGTTTTCTTTATTATTACTGTTGTTTAGGCCAAAATTATTCTGCTTAGTCATAGAAATGGGAAAGTAGCTGATCTATAGGTCACTTGAATGTGGAATTGCTTTGTGGGGGTGAGGTAAGTTCTGATAATTGTGTAGCTCTGTGTGTCTAAGATCATTCTTGAGCAAAAATTGCAGCATCTATTCCTATCTAAATGTTGCACGCATCCTCCAGGCATTCACCGTTGTCTTTTAGGTGTGTTTGTGCTTCTCAGGGACCTTTACCAGCATGTATGAGCCAGCTTTTCAGTGAAATGTTATACATTTCTGATTCGGATAAAAAGGAAGAATGACATCCTGATTTTGAATTGAGATTGTGACAGCGATTTAAAATCTATTCTTTAGCTTCATGTGAAAAACTTCTAAAAACAAACAATTAAAAAACGCCAACAAAAAAAATGCTGAACCTCTTACTCTAGTTTTTGGGTTTGTGGTTTTCTCTAGTAACAAAAGACTGACTTTAGGTTTTCCAAAACACAATAATGCCTGGCAAGGAGAATCTACACAAATATTACCTGTATTTGAAAGGTTAAAACATAGTAGCACTTGCTCAAATTCATTTAATGTAACTGAATACTGCACAATGGAGACATCTCTGAAGGCAATCCAGAGGCATGAAAGCTTTCTGTGTTCTGTGGGCTTTGAGAGGGCCAGACAACTTAACTGGCATGGGAAATATGCACAGAGTTGTCTGATTCAAATTCCAAAAATGGCCATTTCACATGCATGAAACAAGCATCAAAGTTGCTTCTGTACCAAATTAAAATGCATCTGTAGACAATTCATGCATTCATCAGAGTTTAAATTGCTCATATCAATGTCTATTATTTTGAGATGCCATAGCTTACCCAGGGAAAATAAATTGCATGTGATTTGGCTACCTCTGGCATCATCAAAGAAGGTCTATATGATGTACAGACTCATGTGTTGCTCATCTCAGTTAGAAAGAAGGAATTGTTATTGTTGATAATAAGTATTTGAGGCAAAAAAGCATCTTTCTATGTATGGATTGTGATCCAGAGAGCTGGGCCTCCTTGTTAGCATTGTTTAAATTCTACATGGCAGAAGAGTGAAGGAATATGATCTACCTTCCCAGAATAAAACGATCCCAAAGGCCTGAGGGGTAGCTCTGCATTCTTTTGTACCTCCTCCAGCAGCCCTGCATTCTTCCTTGTGTTTCCTCTTCTTTGTATTCCTTCGCAGTTGTAGGTATTTGGCTCGCTCATGCCCTCCCATTCTTCCCTTAAATCCAGTTTTAATTGCATAAAGTTAGGTAAAAACTGGAGATCCATACTCCTCATAATGGTGTTGTGACCGAGGCTCCCAGTCTCTGGCTGCCATTGAAATTCCTAGTTGCAAGCTCCTTGTATGAGGTCTATTATTTACTAGCAAGCAGGCTGGTGAAGGAAGTGGAAGTAGATGTGCAAAGGAAAGAGGAGAGCCATTCTCAGTTTTAAGTGTCTTTTAGATGTTCAGCAATAACTTCACTGCATATCAAGCTCATAGAGGTACCTTCCTAATGTAACAATAGAACAACATGTCATTATAGGGTATTATGTTTCAGTCTTGCTTAGTGAAGACCAGCCACCGGCTGGGCTCTAATAGCTAATTCTTTCAGTCAGGATTTCCCCTTCCCAGGGGTCTTTGCAGCAGTGTGCACCGCTTCATTATCTTGACTCACATTTCAATTGTGCGAAATGTGGCTGTTTTCAATTTTAGATTTGGATTATTTTGCAAGTCAGCTAAATGTGCAAACTGCGAGTAAAAACAATAATGGGCTTTACTTTCTGCTCTGTCATGTAATTTCTTGCAGTCATTGCCATTGGAGGGAGAACTCAGTGAGGATGGTGTCTTCTAACATCTTGATTCTGTGGACTCCTAAACAGGCATGTGGTTTTCCCTAAATAGTAAAGGGGAGTGCAAGCAAAGTTTTTTGTCATCGTGAAAATGCGGGATTGATCTGTAGAAGAGGTCCTGTTTTCCAAAGTTGAGGACATAGACTTTGGATAGGATCTGGGTTTTGGATTAATACTGGACTTGGAAACTTTTAAACACATAATATATTCTTGCAAAGTAACTATTCTGATATTGTAAAAAAAATACAATTTTCTTCCTGTCAATATAATTTGTAAAGAGATATCGAGATTTTTGATGGCTCTCTAAACCAACAATTGAGTAAAAGTGTTTAAAAGTGTATTACTAGTCTGCTGTTGGCCTAAACAGTAATGCTAAGGACCACACTGTTAGCAGAAAGCAAGGCTTCTGTCACTTCTACAGAATTCCAAGAAGCTAAACATCCTTACTACCTTCACAGCAGCAGATGGGAATTGGTTCAAGTGAATGGGGCCTGGGCTCTACAGAGTGGCCTTCACATGTGTTGGATGCTCTTGCAAACAGACACTGCTACCCCTTGCTGGTAGGGAAACAGACATTGTTTGTTGTACCATGAAGACTGTGGCTGTCAGATACAGAATTACAGTGTTGTGTATTTTGTGCTTGAGAAAGAGAGCTGAGACAGGAAAAGCAGCCTCTGAATGTCTCCAGTAAAGGATTTTTCAAAGCAAACACTCATCTGGGGGGAGGGGGGAAAAAAAAAAAAAGGAATTTTTCTTTTTCAAAAGAGATTTTAAATTATTTCTTTGTTGCTATAGATGGGCATGAAACATTACAGGTTTTATTCAAAGTGACAGCATATAAAATAAAATAAAATTTTGAAATGGAAAGGCATTTCAGAATGGAAAAACAACACAGCACAGCATGTGTTTCCTACATTTCTGGACCATTTTTTTCTGATGTTACTGCAAAGTTGTTGCTTGTTTCCTTGTCCAAGTGATATATCATCAAAATTAATACAACAAATCTGTTATGACGAAACAGCTCTTTCTTCAGAAAAAATGGTGTTCTGGATGCTTGGCTAATTTTTCTGATTGTGAACATAAATAACATTTCAAAGCTATTAACATTTTCTGGGAGGGGGAAAAAAAAAGGTTTAATATCTAATTATATTTCTTGAACATTCTTGTATCATACTTCAGGCATAAGATCAAAAAAAGCACAGTCTGAGCTGTCTGCACAATTCCTTCCCCATTCTCACTGGGTTTTGAAAACTGAAGGAAAATGTGTGGGAAAGCTGTAATTCAAAATTACTTGGTTTTATGGTTGTGTTGCAAAACATTTCAACAAGGTGTGACCATTAGTCATATTTCAAGTATTGTGTCTTTGTAGACATCTGTGCTTGAGAGTTCCAAAGCATAGAATTTGTTGCAAGAATTAGCAACTAGGAATTCGCCCATTCTGTATTTGAAACTCATAGGAATGGTTGCAATAAGGGAAGGAAGGAATGAATATTGTCTGTGGTGGCATTGTTTTAGCACTGTTCCCCTCAGTTGAACAAAAACTTGGGAAAGAATTATTGCAACATTTGAGAAACCATAGTGATATTCAGAATTCATATAGTAACAATATCACATGACTTAGGTCAGGTCCCAGCATCTTCTCTTGCAAAACGTTTATGTCTTACCTATTCAAGGCACTGGCTTTCAACAGTGTTCACTTATGTGAATTTGGAATTGCCAGTTAGGTTCTGTTCTTTGAAAACCTTGGGCCTGGCGGGTTCTAATAGTTACTGCTGTTGAAAGAGCTGAGAAATCTGTATTCCAAAACCAGGTCTACTCACTATCACAGGTGAATGTTCTGCTTGAACTTGTTCAGATAGACTCCAACAGCACTTAGAAAACTGAGCAGAAACTGATTTACAACCAGTTCAGCCATAAGGTTTTTTCCTAATTGCTACCTGAAATTTTAGTAATCTTTTATGCATACTGAAATCAGAGCTTAGATTGGAAGAGTTTGGAGGAGAAGAGAGGGAGGAGTATGACTTCCAGGTTCCTTTCTGAACAGTTTCCCTATAATCCTAGTCACTGTCTAGCAGCATTAGTGCTGTAGATGCATTCTGCCCTTGTCAGTAGTAAGCACTGATAGAGTCTCTGAGTCCAGGCACACCACAAGAGAGGATTCTGTAAGACAGACTTCAAGAACAAATGGGGAAGGGGAGGCAGCACAGAAGGATCCTTAGTGTAAGTGTGAACAGTTTCCAATCCTATACACTTGGAATTGCTTATTTCAAGGGCATGGTTTCAAGGTGCTAAGCTGACTTTCTTCCAATTAATTTGTTATAATTCTAGAGGAGAAATGTCTGGTTTCATCTTTATAGCTGCAACTAGTGACAGCTCAGTTGGTTTACTTGGAACAAGGAAGACAGATAACATGCACAATGTAATTTTTTAAAACTTGAAGGAGGCAGGAATGGAGTGAAGAAGGAAAGGATTTGAAAAATAGACTTTGCTTTCATCCTCCAGTAAGCTTGGAATAATGCTCAGTTTAAAGAGTTCAGGACATCCAGAAAAGTAGTTGGGATAGAAATTAGAACTCAGCTTATCTTTGACAACATTGTGATAACTATTCACTGCAAACACTAGCAATCAGTACATTGACTGAATGTTCTTGTCTCTCAATTCTTCTCCTTTGTGAATAGAAAATTAGCATGCTTTACATTGCAAAGGTTTTAGGTCAATTTTGCACAGCTGCAAGTTGCCACCTCTACTTTTCCTCAGCCTTCACACAAAATGACCTCAGAAATCCATTTCTAAAGGGTTTTCCATTCAGAATGGATTTTACTTAATGAAAGTAATTCTGGGGTTTTTTTTAGGAGAGCCAGAAAAACAGAAATACATGGGCAGAAATAGATATGGATGTGATTTTTGTAGAATTATTTCACAAGAAACCACAATAAAATCCACCTCCATTTCAAACCAGCCACAAAACACTATTAAGGGGAATACCTGCAAAACTCTAGCTTTTGACCTGTTCTAACTCTAGAAGCTGAAGAAACACCGCATCTGGTGAAGGAGATAAGATACAAAGGAGGTAGGACGTGAGATAGTATGGAGGTGGGAAATAACCACTTTTTAACGGTCAACATGATAGGATAAATGGCCATCCATTTCCTCCCAGTTTTCCAACATACAAGAATAGGAAGTTATTGGGAGTGGTCAGCATGGATTTACCAAGGGTAAATCATGCTTCATCAATCTAATAGCCTTTTATGATGTCATAACTGGTTGGCTGGATGAGGGGAGAGCAGCAGATGTCATCTCCCTTGACTTCAGCAAGGCTTTTGACACTGTCTCCCATAATATCCTCATTAGGAAACTCAGGAAGTGTGGGTTAGACGAAGGGACGGTGAGGTGGATCGAGAGCTGGCTGTGCGACAGATCACAGAGGGTTGTGATCAATGGAGCAGAGTCAAGTTGGAGGCCTGTAGCCACTGGTGTCCCCCAGGGGTCAATACTCGGTCTGGTCTTGTTCAACATATTCATCAATGACCTGGATGAGGGGACAGAGTGGATCCTCAGCAAGTTCGCTGCTGATCCCAAGTTGGGAGGGGTGGTGACACTCCAGAGGGTTGTGCTGACATCCAGCATGACCTGGACAGGCTGGTGAGCTGGGCAGAGAAGAACCTCATGATGTTCAATAAGGGCAAGTGTAGGGTGCTGCACCTGGGGAAGAAGAATGCCAGGCATCAGGATAGGTTAGGGGGGGAACCTCCTGGAAAGCAGCTCTGAGGAGAAGGTTCTGGGAATCCTGGTAGACAGTAAATTATCCATGAGCCGGCAATGTGCCCTTGCCGCCAAGAAGGCCAATGGCACCCTGGGCTGCACAGGGCAGTGTGTGGCCAGTAGGTCGAGGGAGGTCATTCTCCCCCTCTACTCTGCCCTGGTGAGACCACAGCTGGAATACTGTGTCCAGTTCTGGGCTCCCCAGTTGAAGAGAGACAGGGAACTACTGGAGAGAGTCCAGCAGAGGGGAATGAGGATGACTGGGGGATTGGAGCATCTCCCCTCTGAGGAAAGGCTGAGAGCGCTGGGACTCTTTAGCCTGGAGAAGAGAAGGCTAAGGGGTGATCTAATTAATGTTTACAAATACCTAAAGGGTGGGTTGAGGGAGGATGGAGCCAGGCTTTTTTCAGTGGTTCCCAGTGACAGGACGAGGGGTAACAGGCACCAGCTGAAACATAGGAGGTTCCATTTAAATATCAGAAAAAACTTCTTTTAGGTGAGGGTGCCAGAGCACTGGCACAGGCTGCCCAGAGAGGGTGTGAAGTCTCCTTCTCTGGAGATTTTCAAGACTCGCCTGGATGCCGTCCTGAGTGATGTGCTCCAGGGGATCCTGCTTTAAAGCAGGGGAGTTTGACTAGATGATCTCTGGAGGTCCCTTCCTACTCTGACAATTCTGTGAATCCATGAAAAGAAAATAGGAGCTAGTGTTTGAGCGCTGTTAAGGGATGTCACTGAGTAATTGGAGGAGATAGCTGAGAATGAAGATGACTGAAGATCACTGATAAGTGAATGAAGATAACCTCACAGGTTTTCATGTGCACACGGCTAGTTAGCAGTTGAATCATCTGCAATGGTCCACAAAGATCCTGGTTAGTAGTTGGTTTTAACGTAAAAACTATGTGCAAATAAAATCTCCAGGTTTGTTAGTCTTTGGCAGTCAGTTTTCAATGGCTAAATGAGCTCAGTGTCACAGAAGGCTGTGATAATAAACTAATGATTCAGTGTATTCAGGGAGAGGTCCTTCATTCATTGAGCTTAATCCTTCTACCCCCCAAGTGAGTTTGCTTTGTTATTGATTTTTAACATTGCAGGACTATGCCCCTTAAAAATTGTAATAAACTGCCTGAAAAGAAGGGATGTGGGATGACATCGTATTGCCATGAAATAAGATACAAATCTCAGAAAACAGTTATGGAGTTTTGGTCTTCGAAATGCTAACTGTATGTGGACTGTTTATGTGAGATGAGGTTGACCGTTCTACCAGATTTGTATGCAAGTGTTCTTAAGTTCTCTATCATGAAAGGAATTAATTTAGTGTAAGTGTTGTCCTGTATTCTTCATGAAAAACTCATTGAGCAATTACAAGGAAAAATAAGAGGTGTAAGAGGTACATACTAGCTGCCAGCAATATGCACCAGCAACTGCAAAACTATGTAATGTATTATTATTTTGCTTTTTAGGACTGGGTGATTTTGTTACTAGGGTCAACTTCATTAGCAGTATTTCATAGTCGTCTTGATCAAAAAGGTCTTTTTCTTGTGATAGTGGGTGATATCCAGCATTGGTGTGAATTGCATTAAAGATTGCATAGATTATAGAATCACAGAATAGCCTTGGTTGGAAGAGACCTCTAAGATCATCAAGTCCAACCATTAACCCAGCACTGCCAATTCACCACAAACCATGTCCCTCAGCACCTCATCTACACATCTCTTAAATCCCTACAGGAATGGGGTGCCCTAGGCAGCCTGTGCCAGTGCAGTTCCCTCAGCTGCTTCTCATCAGACTTGTGCTCCAGGCCCTTCACCAGCCTCGTTGCCCTTCTCTGGACACGCTCCAGCACCTCAGTGTCCTTCTTGTAGTGAGGGGCCCAAAACTGAACACAGTATTTGACGTGTGGTCTCACCAGAGCTGAGTACAGGGGACAATCACCTCCCTACTCCTGCTGGTCACACCATTTTTGATACAAGCCAGGATGCTGGTGGCCTTCTTGGCCACCTGGGCACACTGCTGGCTCATGTTCAGCCGGCTGTTGACCAGCACCCTCAAGTCCTTTTCTGCCAGGCAGCTTTCCAGCCACTCTTCCCCAAGCCTGTAGTGTTGCATGGTCTTGTGACCAAAGTCCAGGATCCAGCACTTGGTCTTACTGAATCTCATACAATTGACCTCAGCCCATTTATCCAGCCTGTCCAAATCCCTCTGGAGACCCTTCCTACCCTCAGGCAGATCAACACTCCCACCCAACTTGGTGTCATCTGCAAACTTACTGAGGGAGCAGTCAATCCCCTTGTCTAGATAAAGGCATTATGACCGGCCCCAGCACTGAGCCCTGGGGAACACCACTTGTGACTAGCTTCCAACTGGATTTAACTCCATTCATCACACCTCTCTGGGCCCAGCCAGCCAGCCAGTTTTTAACCCAGCAAAGAGTACACCTGTCTAAGCCATGAGCCGCCAGCTTCTCTACGAGAATGCTGTGGGAAAGTGTTGATGGCTTTACTAAAGTCCAGGTAAACACCATCCACAGCCTTCCCCTCATCCACCAAGCAAGTCAGCCTGTCATAGGAGGTGGTCAGGTTAGTCAAACAGGACCTGCCCTTCGTAAATCATTTCATGGTCACTATGCCCCAGGCAGCCTCTAACCACCACATTTCCCACCAGTCCTTCTTTGTTCCTAAACAGCAGGTCTAGTGAGGCACCTCCCCTGGTAGGTTCACTTACCGGCTGTGTCTGGAAGTTATCTTCCACACACTTCAGGAACTTCCTAGACTGTTTGCTCTCTGTTATGTTTTATTTCCAACAGACATCTGGTAAATTGAAGTCCCCACAAGAACAAGGGGTGGTGATTGTCAAACTTCTGCCAGGCACTTGTAGAATGTTTCTTCTGCTTCTTCACCCCATAAGCACTTGACCTCATCATCACCATTGAGCTCTCTACAGTCCAAACACTCCCTAAGTTACAGAACCACCCCACTGCCTCTCCTACCTTGTCTATCCCTCCTGAAGAGCTTATAGCCATTCATTGCAGCACTCCAGTCACGAGAGCCATCCCACCATGTTTCCATGATGGCAACTAAGTCATAGCTATCCTGCTGTACAGTGGCTTCCAGCTCCTCTTGTTTGTTTCCTATGCTGTGTGCATTGGAGTAAATGTATTTGAGGCTATTGATTTCGTCCCTATCAGCATGTCACCCCTGGGCTCATCCCCAGAGAGCCTGATTTTACTCCCTTCCCCCTTCAAACCCAGTTTAAAGCCCTTTCAATGAGCCCTGCCAACTCATGGGCCAGAAATGACCTATGTTACCTGCTGGGGAGTTCTCTGTGATTGAAGCTTGCTGTTCAAACATGTTTTATCTAAGGAAGAGAAATTGACAAGATTCTCCTATTGATAAAAAGTAGGACTGCTGGAGCTGCCTTGTATAGCATCACTGTGAGCCATAGGCAGTGCATTGATGAAACAATATGATCACCGAACTGTTAAGTTCATGCCATACTTCAGCTGCTTTGCAGTGAAGGCAAAAACAGCAGCAGAAATATTCTCATGATTATAAGCAAATGACTTCAGACAAAAGTCTGAAGCTCTGACTTCCAAGCCAGGACACTGGTCCAAAAGGAGCTGAAATGGTGGGTGGCTTGGCATAGGCATAGGTTACTTACCCCAGAGGAGCTGACTCTCAGTTGGCCATGACTTTAGCTCATTGACAGAGATAGATGGTCTCCTCTGCATTTGTCTAACAAGCCCATTATGCTAAAGTGTTTTCATCCTTTCTCCATGCAGTCAGACTTTGCTTTCCTAGGTCTGAGCTGGCAATTTGCAGATGGCATCAATTAAAAAAAACCCACAAACAAACTACTATTCTAAAATGCACAAGTGCACAGGAAAGCACCATGTTCCCTGCTTCCAATAGTGAGTAGTTGCTCTTCTGCCCAGTTTAGGATAGTTGGCTCCTCAGCATTTGTGCCAGACTATGACAGATCTGCATGCAGGACAATAGCTTGTCTACAGTCCTGTCCCCATTAACTGCAGGATTTCTCTGCAGACAGTTGCAAAGTGATGTCATCCCTGCTGGCTGGTTGGCAAAGGGCAAATTCAAACAGCAGGAGGTGAGCAATCTGCCATGCAGCCTGTGCTTTGTAGTCTCTGCCATCACACTGGATTGGCTTCTCACTTTCTTGAACCTCTCAGGTGTCAAAACTTGTCCCCTTTGCGAGTCTTCCCCTTAATAGTGCTTTGTGCCTAGCTTGACATGGAGGTGGATTTTGTTGTGCTTTCTGGTGAACTAATTGCACAAACCCCACATTTTCAATTTCAGGAAAATTTTACTTAGGAGTCCTGAAATTTAATTTCACAGGTTTCTTTGATTCTTTTTTGATCTTTTTTCTTTAATGGTAGATTTAGTGGAAGCTGTCCCTGCACATGGCAGAGGGATTGGAACAAGATGATCTTTAAGGTTCCTTCCAACCCAAACCATTCTATGATTCTATGTTTTTTAACAAATGTTTCAAATGAAAATTGTGTTGAACTAGAAGCTCTAGTTAGTGGTTTCTGAAAATACAGAAATGATAAAGATTAGTCATAAACTCCTGGAGAGATCTAATTGAGAATGGACCTCTGGAGATTTCTAGTCCAAACCCCTGCTGCAAGCAGGACACACCCATCAGGTTGCCAGGTTCTTTTTACAGGCAGATTTTGAAAACTTGTGTGGATGGGGACCACCTGACCTGTCTGAGCCTTGTCCCAGGGCTGCACCACTCTCATGAGGAAGAGGCTTTTCATGTGTTCAGTGGGAACACTCTTTGTTGCAGCTTGTGTTTGTTGACTCACTGTGTACTGCTCCCATTTAGGTAATGGATGACTGCAGCCTGACACCCTCCATCTCACCTTTTCTTCTCCAGTCTGAACAGACACAGTTCCCTCAGTCTATCCTTGCATGCCATGTGCTCCCACTCCCAGACCCTGTTTAGTGGCCCTGCTCTGGATTTGCTCCAGTGTTGGTTTCTCTTTTTTATGGGTTACAGATACAGATGCAGCTTCACCAGTACTCTGCATAGGAAGTAGTCACTTTCATCCAGCAGCTGGCTACGCCTCTGCTATGCAGCCCAGGCTGCAGTAGGGCTTTGTGGGCAGACTGTTGAATCTTTTTCTGTGTCCTGTCCACCATAGTTCCTTTTCTGGCCAGTCATGCCCCAGCTTGCGCTGCTGCCTGGGTTTATTTCATTCCAAGGGCAGAAGATTTCTGTTTGCCTTGGTTAGATTCCATTAGACTGCTATCTGTTACTTCTAGGTCATACTGTTTTTCACTCACCTTCACAATATGGCCTCACAAAAAGCTGACTTGTCATGATGCAGAGGAGATGCTTCTTGTTCGTTTGTGGAATTCTTGTATACTGTATGCTCAATGACTATGTACCAAG
Organism: Podargus strigoides; assembly: GCA_028020825.1. Classification (NCBI taxonomy): domain Eukaryota; kingdom Metazoa; phylum Chordata; class Aves; order Caprimulgiformes; family Podargidae; genus Podargus; species Podargus strigoides. The sequence goes on along the minus strand of CM051663.1, from coordinate 62,736,075 downwards.
CAAACCTAAGTATCTACATAGGTCCTTACTAGGGAAGTAACAGCTGTCTGTTATTAATACATGGCTTGTAGCAGTTTGTTTACATTATATACATTTTCTTTCTATTTTAAAGAGGGCATATGTCCTTGCCCTTTCTGCATTAAAGTGCGGTGGGCAGACTGTTCTCCAGTTCTTGCTGTACTCCTGAAATTAGCATGCACCTGTGATTCCTTTAGTTTATCTGCACACTTTTAGGGCATTTTGTCACAAAGCAGATGCAGTGAACTGAAGGAAGGGAACAATACATCTGTCCTCATAATAAAGTATGCCACCCTTGCTTAAAGGAAATAATTTAGAGAGAAATTATGATTTGAAAGATTTTTTTTTTCCTCTGAGAAACTGATATTTAAAGCAAGATTTTAAGTGTGTACAGCTATAATTACAGTGCCTGCAGTGGTATCTCCTCACCAGAAAGGGCTACTTCATCAGATAATACTACTACCTGAAGGGAAGTTGTAGCGAGGCGGGAGTTGGACTGTTTTCCCTAGTGACAAGTGATAGAACAAGAGGAAATGGCCTGAAGTTGAACCAGGGGAGGTTCAGGCTGGATATTAGGAAGAATTTCTTTACTGAAAGGGTAGTCAGGCATGGGAACAGCCTGCCCAGGGAGGTGGTAGAGTCATCATCCCTGGAAGTGTTTAAGAGAGGGATAGATGTTGTGCTTAAGGACATGGTTTAGTGGTGTTGATTGGGCTAGGAATAAGGTCGGACTTGATCTTTAAGGTCTCTTCCAGCTGAAACTATTCTTTGATTCTATGATTTTTGATAATTGTTGAACACATCTGAAAGATAAGAGCATGATTGTGCTACAAGCACTTCTGGAGGGAATGCTGCGCTGCTAACTAGAAAATGGCAGGTTTTAGAGAAGCTGCTTTTAGCATGGTATGATTTTTTGTTTGGTTGGTTGGGGTTTTTTTGTTTTTTCTTTGTTTTCGTGCTGTGATTTTCTGTGTGATCTTAAACAGGTTTTCCTTGCTGACACAGACCAGCTCCAGTTTTAACACTATTGTCTTTGTCTCTCTACACACTTGGAAGAAACAATGGTTTGGAGACAGAAAATTAGGGAATGGGACATCAAGCAAGCTGTAAAAAGCCCCTAGGCCTCATTTAACACCTTAAAGTGTAGGAGCTGTCCTTTGCTCTGTTTTTGTCCTGGCTAAAGTCTACACTCTTAAAATAGCCTGTATGACATGCTAAAGACAGCAGACACTGAAGGGTAGGGAGGTGATCGTGCCCCTATACTCAGCACTTGTGAGACCACACCTTGAGTACTGTGTCCAGTTCTGGGCACCACAGTATAAGAAGGACATTGAGGTGCTGGAGTGAGTCCAGAGAAGGGCAACGAGGCTGGTGAGAGGTCTGGAAAACATGCCTTACGAAGACCAGCTGAGGGAACTGGGATTGTTTAGTCTAGAGAAGAGAAGACTGAGAGGAGACCTTATGGCTCTCTACAACTACCTAAAAGGAGGTTGTAGTGAGGCTGGTGTTGGTCTCTTTTCCCAAATGACTAATGATAAGATGAGAGGAAATGGCCTCAAGTTGCATCAGGGGAAGTTTAGATTGGATATTAGGAAGAAGTTCTTTACTGAGAGGGTGGTTAGGCACTGGAACAGGCTGCCCAGGGAGGTGGTGGAGTCAGCGTCCCTGGAGGAGTTTAAAAAAACAAGTAGATATAGGACTTGAGGCTATGGTCTAGTGGTTAGGGAGATGATGGGGTAAAGGTTGGACTTGATGATCCTGGAGGTCCTCTCCAACCATACTGATTCTATGAGTCTATGATTCTGTGATTAATCTTGGGTATAGGCTTATCTGAGGAAGTTTTCCCTGCTGAAGCCACCAGGTTCTGCACATAACCATGTTCTGGGCAGCTGCTGCCAGGGTGGGACGGGTGTGAGGTGTCCTGAGGTCTGCATAGGACAGGGCAGGCCTTGCCTTATCTAAGTGTGTCTATGAAGAGAGCCTCAGATGTCTGACAGGCCAAACCCAATGATGCCTTTGGTCCAGAAGTACTGATTGGCTGTAGTGAAAAGTAAATGTTCACAGGAAGACATTGAGGGGACATGGATGACAGAAGACAGGTTGTCCTCTGGCACACCTCTGGATCAATTCCAGGGTAAGACAGCCTGGATCCAGAGAGCACCGGTGGTGAAAAAAAAATACTAGCTTAGGCTGCCTTTCTGTTGGACTGTCCATGGGGGTTTGCACCTAGCAGTCACTGTCTTTCAGAGTCTGGCCACTGTCTTGGCCTGTTACCCAGAAATTACTTGTATTTCGTTCTCCTACATTCCCCTACACCATGAAGGAGAGCCTTTCGTGGTGCTACTTCCCTCTCCCCTATTCACAAACACAAACTAACACTTTGCTTTCCTTGCAGGAGCAGTCAAGGTTTTATGCACATGAAACTGATGAAAACCAAAGAGAAATACATCCTGGGTCAGAACAGCCCTCCCTTCAACAGTGTTCCTGAAGTTATCCATTACTACACCACAAAAAAGCTGCCTATCAAAGGAGCAGAACACTTGACACTGCTCTATCCTGTGTCTGTGCGGACTCTCTAATAAGCTAGTCTCACTCCTTCCTGTGGATGGGAGGTGAGAGGTAAAATGAGTTGCACAGAATTCATTGCTGGAATTCAGTGCTTGGGTCTGTGATGGAGAGAGGCAGCCTTCAGTCTTGGGGATATGGGTGCTCTACAGAGCTGTGTATGTGACTGTGTGTACGGTACTCTTATGCTGCAGCATGCCTCTAGAGCCATGCTTCTACAGAAGAGAAAAAAAATCTTACTTTAGTGCAAGGAGAACAGATAACCCTTCTAGAGATTCTCTGTGAATGAAAGTACTTCCCAGTGAACGTTCTTCCTCCATGTTTTGAGCAGAGTCAACAAGTTCTCAGCAGTAAAGCACCAGCAACTTTTATTCTCTCGCTATCCTGAGAAATTTCTCCATGTGAAAGAGTAACCTGACTCTGAGGGACCCTAGGATGTTCTTGGTGGACCTGAGAAGGAGCTGCTTAGCAGGCAAGTCCCTTGGCTCTGGTCATCTAGCTTGTTGCATTTTGTTTTTTTAATGCAGTTTCTTGGGGTAGTCAAATATTGCACTCATATTAGGCACACAATCTTAAAATAATTTTGTGAGAGTAAATTATGATCAATTATTTATGAACAGGGAATGTAATTAAAAAGTAGTTTGTTATATATTTTTATCCTTTTGGTACAATAATTTCTTAAGGGTTGCTGTCTTCATTTCAAAGTTTCATCTATAGATGCAGACAGCTAATTCTATTTGGGGCAGTTACACTGTAAAGTTTTAAGTAGTTGAGAATGATGCATTTTAACTTATGGGATAGTATTTATGCATGAGGGTGGTCAAAGGCTTTTGTAAAGCTTTAGTAGGCAAAATCTTCTGGAGCAAACAGTTGTTCCACTGAGGTCACAGACCAGTAAGTGTGTGTCACACTGCCTTTCAATAAGGTGGCTTTTGCAACTGTGTAAATGAGAATCGTCGTATGCAGAACAGCAGAATTTGTTTTTCTGGTGTACCAAGGCATTCTTAAAATACAGTCTCTTGACACATGCCTCTAGCCAGTGTTTGTTTTCACCATGAGCAGAAGGCGCCTGCTGTGTTTTGATCACTGTCAGCCAGCAGCACTGCAGAAGCTGCTCTGTACCTTAGTCCTGCCAGCTCAGTGCCCATCCACTTGTGAGATTATTTTCTACATGCTCTGTGTGCTCACTGAATGGGATAAGTGAAAAAAAAAATAATTGTGCAGAATTTGGGGGAACAATAGCCTTGTAATCCTCACTTTGTGCCATCTCCCACCTATGGCTAAAATGTTGTGCATTAACCCATCAGCTGTTGTAATAGCAAACTGGTTATATGCAGTTTATGTGTTTTACAGACTGCACTAGGACTGTGAAATTGTGTGTTATTTGATTCAGCTTTCCTACCTACTATTCCCTTTTATGTATGCTTAGAAAGAAGTGCAAATCTGGAAATTGTAATTGAATAACCACTTACTGCCTGTAAAAGTAGTGCTTCATTATATTGTCTAATCTGATAAAAACCTCAAGGATGTCCTGTATTATGTCATCGGTGATAAATGTTCTGCTTCTTTTTAAGCCTGCCTTGCTCTTTATATGACAACCAACACAGTTTGAAGAGGACTGGATATGTGAGGAGCCCAGTGTCATTCTGTGCAGCAACAGTAGTGAGTCAAGTTGTCTCTATCTCACCCAGCTCCACTGGACTAGATTCTTACTGGTTTTATGAGAGAAGGGTGACACAATGGAGTAGGAAGAGATAACATTCCTTTTTGAGTGAATCCAAATATCCCCTTTTTCAGATACTCACCTACATGCACCTTTTATTTCCTTAAAGTCTTTACAGAACTCTCTGTTCTCCTCTTAACAGCACCCAATTTGCAAGAGCATACAGGCACATTTAAGGTAGCATATTCTTCTCTCACCAGAGAAGTTAATGAACATGGAAGAGCTTGTTTGTGATCAGATTGCACCTGCAGCTGTCTGGATCTTTGCCTGCATGGACTCTAGTGACTCCATCATGGCCCTTGTGACAGAAATATGTCATATTTCTTCTTTAGTGTGTTGAAGTGCATTTTTGAGTAATCTGGCATTGTTGCTGTTCTATGGTCTTTTTCTTCTTCTGTAATGGAAAAAAGTAAGCCCCTACTCTCTCTAACAGCAATTACTAGTAGAAACTAACATTATCGTTAACCAAGGCCTTGCCAGGCTTCCTTAATCACATTCTCTTTAGCTCACAGAGATGACTGCTGTACCAAATCTTTCTTGTCAGGGGCCTGATCAGAACTCAGCTGAAGCCAGCAGGTGCCACTTTATTGCTGTCTGCAGCTTTTGGGTTGGGATCCCTTGCTTAATACAAATCAGGTCAATAGGCATCATACAAATGTGTATACAGTTTATTACACCAAGGATCAGATCAGGATTTGTAGTTCATCAAGAGGAAATAATCTCAGAAAATGTTGGTTATCTGTGGGGATCTTTTTTTGATTATATTTTAGAAAAGTACTTAGTAACTGCAGAATAAATAAAACCAGGATTTTGTTTGCACTGTAATGTTGTCTTTGTTTATTTAAGTGATTGTGTATTTTTCCAGTGAAGGAATATTCTTCCCAGACTTTTTAACGTGCAGTGAAAATGCAGTGTGTTGCGGTGTGTCCTGCTGGATATAGGTAGAAGATCTTGTAGCAATCACGCCTATGTAGCACATTAAAAGTTTATTTAAAAAAATATGTAAACCTCTCCCTTTTCTTCCTCAAATCGTCAATGTGTACTCAGATTGTCATGACCAGCTAATACTGGTGGCCTTTTAGAGCAACTTGTATTTGTGTGTCTTAACTGTGTGGTGAAAGTAATCATTAGGCTGTAATCTGTTTTGGAGTCTGGAAAATTATATGGCACAGTTCTGCCCTGAGTAATTTTCTTGGCATTGTGTGCCTTTACAAGGGCTGTGCCAAAGCAACAGAGGTGCATGTGTGAATGACATTGCTGTCCAATTGTTTGAATTGCTCAAGGAATCTAGGTACTGCTGTTCACAGCGTAACACTGGTGAATCACTTCTTGCAGAATTTATAAGAAGTGTTAATTAGGCTTCTATTTTGATGAGTATTTCACAGTCTGACGAAAGCCCCTGAGCTGTGAACATCTGCATGATGGGCAGGCAAGTTTTAGTGGCCAGTATTACATCTCACAGCTCATAATTGGAAAAATTGTTAACATCTGTGGAAGTACAGTCATCACCATGGGTTCTGTACTTGATAATAGCTTATTCTCTGACTCTGAAATTAAGTCTTTAGAGCCAAGATGCAAAGTGCAGGGCTCTCTTCAGTGCAAAGGTGCAAAACACGCATTTTCAGCTTCTCAAAGAACATGGCCTGAATCTGTGCTCTTGAGGAAAACTGATTGCTGCTTGGAGGATGAAACATTTATGTTCTGCTTCTTGCCATCACAATGAGGCTCAAGATTTCCCCTTTCTGTTGCTGTCATAGCTCAAGTTGGCAACACAAATACTGTGTGGCAGTGTGGAAGCTGCAAATACCAGCTTTCATCTAGGCTCTGATTCCATATTCACCCTGCTGCACTGCTAAGCCACAATGAGGTAGTCAGTTGGTCCTCTGCTGCTGTTAGTTATTCATGCTGATCTCAGGTTGTACCTAGGGTGGTGCCTGAGCAGAACAAGCAAGGTCTTAATGTTTGTTTAAATAAATAAATAGATAAAACCCACCCAACACACTGCTGCACTAGCTCCTTGGAGAGGAGGAAAACCAAAACAGAAATAAAACAGACCTGTCTGCACTCCTGGTCTGAGCAAGAGGAGAAAGAAATGAACAGTGGAGAGTCAGCTGGTTTTCATACATTCTTTCCTCTTTAATGATCTGCAATGATCCCACATAAAACACTGAAAATTGCTTCCTTTTATTCCTTCTTGCTGGGAAGGAAGGGAGGGAGGGAGGAAGGGAGGAAATTGCAGAAGCTGAACAAAGTTGTTTCTCTGAAATGAAGCAAATAGAAAAAGATGTTCATAGGTTGTAAGGGATGACCATGTACAATCCCATCCTCTGTGGCATGTCATTGCCTGTCCCAGGCCTTGAGCTTATGCTGACAACGATGTAACTAAAATTCAGAGTTGTTCTAAAGTTGTAACTAAGTTGTAACTAAAATTCAGACCTGACACAGGTCAGCTGTGTTGACCTCAGTGCTCTGGACCTTGTAGTTAGTTCAGTGACATTTTCAATCCAAACATTGTCCACGCTTTGTGAAGTGTCTTTCAGGATCTCTGGGCTGCATTTATTGCTGCTGACAATTCCAAGACACAAATACAGTAGCTTAATCACAGCTTTGCAGGTCTCAATTTTCTTTCTAAGCTTGGTTTGGGGATTAAGTATTAATGTGAGTGGTGGTTTAGACCCTGCTGGGACCCAAGACCACGTTGCCACTGCCCCTCCCCCACCCTGGGACAGGGACAGGAGTAAAAAATGCAAATCCCGGGGTTGAGATAAGGAAGATTTAATACAACAGTGTAACAACAACAACCCAAACAACAACAATAACAGTGATAACAATGTACAGAACAAGAGATACACCGCACGGACACAGCACGAGGTACAGACCTGGAAAAAAGCCACTCCTGCACTGCCCACGCCTGGGCATTTGGACATGATGTCAGCATGGTATGGAATAGCCCGGCTCCCTCCCACCTGCTGGGGAAAATTAACCCCATCCTAGCTGAACCAGGACATAATCCACCCCTTTTTCTATACCATCTACCATACCATATAACAGCAGCCATTTAACAATTACCAAAAAAAATACAATATAATTCATGGTATATTCTCACCCAAAATCAAGTCCCCTTGTGGTACACATCGGACCTCTCCATCCTCCCGCATCACCCACCAGGTGCACCCAGGTCCTTGAGCAAAACCAATCTCGTGGGTGGGTTTGCCTTTGCCTGATGCAGGACTAACCCAGACCATTTTCCCCAGTACGTCCCTCGTTCCCATCTACTGTACATGGCAACCCATTTACTCCACGTGGCATCTGTTGCATGATGTGTAGAGGAAGCCCTTCCTTTGAACATCCAGCCTAACACTGGCAGTCAGGGTGCCAGAAAGAGCTGTGTTTTGGTGCCAACCACTTCTGACACAGCTCAAACTCCTTCGTATGCTGCCAGTATCTCCTTTTCAGTTGTTGCATAGTAGCTTTGGAGCCTTTGTATCCCCGGCTCCAAAAGCCCAGAGGTCGGCCTCAGGTTTCCCCGGGTGCTCTCTGCCAGAGGCTCCAGGTAGGACCATTCTCCCCGGCTGTGGTGTAGAGCATGTTTTTAACCTCTTGTCCTGCCCAGACTGGCCAGAGGGCTACTGCCTGAGCAATCTCCCATTTAATTTGTTCAAAATCTTGCTGTTGCTCAGGCCCCATTCAGAATCATTCTTCTTAGGGGTCACGTAGTAGAGAGGGCTCACAATCAGGCTGTAGTTTGGGATGTGCATCCTCCAGAACCCCACAGCGCCCAGGAAAGACTGAGTCTCCTTTTTACTAGTTGGTGGGGCCACGGCTGCTATCTTGTTTATCACCTCCATTGGGATGTGGTGACACCCATCTTCCCATTTTATTCCCAAGAAATGAATCTCCTTTGCAGACCCCTTAACTTTCCTTCATTTGATGGCGAAACTGGCCTTCAGGAGGATTTCAATTATCTTCTTTCCTTTTTCCAAGTCTTCTTCAGCTGTGTCCCCCCCATACAATGACACTGTCAATGTACTGCAGGTGTTCTGGAGCCCCACCTTTCTCCAGTGCAGTATGGATCAGTCCATGGCAAATGGTGGAGCTGTGGTTCCACCCCTGGGGCAATCGATTCCAGGTATACTGGATGCCCCTCCAAGTGAACACAAACTGTGGCCTGCACTCTGGTGCTATTGGAATGGAGAAAAATGCATTAGCAATGTCAATCATAGCATACCACTTGGCTGCCTTCAATTCCAGTTCATATTGGAATTCTAGCACGTCTGGCAGTGCAGGACTCATTGCTGGTGCAACTTCATTCAGGGCGTGGTAGTCCACGGTTAGTCTCCATTCGACATTAGACTTTCTCCCTGGCCATATAGGGCTGTTGAAGGGTGAATGAGTTTTGCCAATCACCTTCTGGCTCTCTAATTGACGGATCAGCTGATGGATGGGGACCAGGGAGTCTCGGTTGATGCGGTACTGCCACCAGTGCACCGTCTTGGTAGCAGGTGGCACTCGCTGCTCTTCAACATTCAGCAACCCCACCAGTGAAGGGTCCTCTGAGAGGCCGGGTAAGGTGGACAATTGTTCAGTTTCCTCCAGGGCAGCTATACCAAAGGTCCACCGGTACCCTTTTGGGTCTTTGAAGTACCCTCTCTTGAGACAGTCTATGCCCAGGATGCACGGGGCATCTGAACCAGTCACACTGGGGTGTTTATGCCAGTTCTTCCCAGTTAGGCTCACTTCAGCTTCCAATAGGGTCAGCTGTTGGGATCCCCCTGTCACTCCGGAGATACAGATGGGCTCAACCCCACTGTAGCTTGATGGCATGAGGGTGCACTGTGCGCCAGTATCTACCAAGGCCTTATATTCTTGTGGGTCTGATGTGCCAGGCGATCGGATCCACACCATCCGGTAAATCCAATTATCCCTTTCCTCCACCTGGCTGGAGGCAGGGCCCCTCTAATCCTGCTCATCATCACTCACTTGTTCCAAGAATGACTCTTGTTCTAGGAACATCTCAGAGGCCCCCTCAAGAGGGTCAGGCATATGACCGGACATTCTATTCTGTCTGGGGGATTTCCGACTGGAAACTAGTGATGTTCTTCTTGGATGATTCCCCTTTCAGCTTCTGTACTCGTGCAGCTAGGGTGGAAGTGGGTTTTCCATCCCACCTCCTCATGTCTTCTCCATGGTCACGGAGGTACAACCACAGGATACTCAATCGTGTGTACCTTCCACTGTCTTTTTCTTGGGTGGGGAAATGTCTGCTTCTAATGGCCGAGACATCGGCCCATGCAGGTGGAGTGTAGGACATGTTCTTTTCCATTCTCTGGAGCCTCTGAGACAGTTCCCTTAGAGCCGAAACACAGGCATGTTGAGAGGAAGGAAGACTTCCTTCATATTGCCAGAGCTGGCCATCCACTTCATCCACTGTTTGAACCTGGCCGTGTCTCCAAGACACCACTGCCAATGCATTGGCATGTGATGGTGGTGCGATTCACCGGAACTTCTGCCACAAGGAGGGTGTGCAGTGGGCCTGATCTGGATCCATGGGTGATCGCTCATCATTCAGATCACCGTACATCATATCCAGCACAGCTAATTCCCTGAGATAGTGAATACCCCTCTCCATGTTGGTCCACTTGTTTAACTGACATAGGATATCATCCTTGTAGGGGTACCTTTCCCTCACACTGAACAGGAGTCACCTCCAAAGGCTGAGGGGTTGGACCTGTCTCCCTACTACCTTGTCAATGCCAGCTTCCCTGGACAAGGATCCCAGCTGCCTGGCCTCTTTCCCCTCTAATTCCAAAACGCCAGCTCCACTATCCCAGCATCGGAGCAGCCAGGTGATAATCTGCTTGCCTGGAAGGTGGCTGAAATCCTTCCACATATCTTGCAACTCACTCGGGGATAGAGACGGGGTGATTACCTCTGGCTCTTCCTCCTGTTCTCGTGGTGGGCCTGGCTCATCTCCGTCCCTCACTATGAGAGCTGATTTTTTGGTATATGTTGTTTTCTGTATAGGGGCGACTGATCCTGGCACTGGCTGTCTCTCTGACTCAGCTGCTGTACTAGTTGGTTCGTTTTCAGGTCCTGAGACTCTTTCTTCCCCTTGAGGGCACTGAGTAGTGTTAAGGAGGACATGGTAGGCATGGGCAAGTCCCCAACACACTGCAGTGATTTGTGTCTTCCCGGATTTGTCAGATTGGCAACACACCTTTTCTAAATGCTCCACCAGTTTATCAGGACTCTGCACTTGTTCAGGAGTGAAATTCCAAAGCACTGGGGGTGACTACTCACCTATGTTCTTGCCCATTTTTTCCCACACACCTTGCCACTCATAACTATCTGGCCTCGGGGCAGGTCTCTGGGTGGTGCTGTTATTGGAGAAGTACTGTATAACCCAAAACATGATTTGGCAGACATTCGGAAAACACTGCACCTCAAGCATGCTGTCCTGGATGCGCCAAGGATAGCTGAAACTCTCAATAACTGGGCAGGTCTTCCCCTGGCTCACCCATAAGTGGGTTGAGACCACTAACAAATGCCCAGGCCGCAGACAGGTACCGGCTCACTGTGGGGAAGCAAGACAAGGCTGAGCTAGTGGGAAAGTACAAGAACTAGCTACGGGCATAGAGATAAGAGGTAGAAACAATAACAGGACATGAACAAGAAGCGGATAGGTAGCACATGTTCAATTAGCCTGCAAGATCCTAGGAGTATTAAAGTTAGGCTACTGAGCTATGGGTATAAATATGAACTGATCTATTAATAGCTACAGTATAAATGTGAACCAATCTATTAATAGCCACAGTAACAGTATAAATTGGAGCTGATGTACTAATAAAGTCTTTCCTTCTGCACTACCTGGAAAGTCTGTTCCTTACTTGCCACAGCTCATCCCCACAAGCACTGATGCAACCATATCATAAGTAGTCAGTATCCACTACAGCAAAGCAAGACTCTTGACACACTTCCCACTGACAACAAACACCAGCACTGGGAACACACAGTGGATCTAAGGGTTAATACAGCCCTACCACACAAGCAAATCAGCCAGCTTTGTAAATATACCTTATTCAAACAATACAAATATATAAACAGAGAATTGTGCCTAACATTGCTTTAACACACCCTGGTCAGGTTTTTTGTCCTTATCTCAAACCTCTCACACCCCACATTGGGCGCCAAAAAGGCTGTGGTGGTTTAGACCCTGCAGGGACCCAAGACGAAGTTGCCACTGCCCCTCCCCCACCCTGGGACAGGAGTAAAAATGCAAATCCCGGGGTTGAGATAAGGAAGATTTAATACAACAGTGTAACAACAACAACCCAAACAACAACAATAACAACAATAACAACAACCGTGATAACAATGTACAGAACATGAGCTGTACTGCGCCAACACAGCATGAGGTACAGACCCGGACAAAAGCCGTTCCACACCGCTCACACCTGGGCACCTGGGCATGACTTCAGCATGGTATGGAATAGCCTGGCTGTAGCTCCCTCCCAACTGCTGGGGAAAATTAACCCCATCCTAGCTGAACCAGGACACTGTGACATTGCATTGGACACAGGTAACAGTTAAGTGTTGATGCCTGCAGTAATAGCATAGGAAAAACAAAATGTCACATTCCATGGCAGACTCTCAGAGCCTTCCTTGGTCCTGGTATTGCTCTGAGTGGCACACAGGGCTCTTAGTGCTTACCTATAAGCAAAGCTGATGTGTCATCTCTGTCATTGACTTCTATTTCTGGGCTCTATGCCATTACTACAGCATAGCCTACAGCTCTATCAAGCCACAGAAAAATCTCAAGGCTTCTACTGCCAGCCACACTGCTCAGAGAAGTAACTTTGGGGGACTGGTATCAGCATCTCCCCTTTTTTAAGTTAAGACATTTTGCCACCAGAAAGTGCAGACTGTGAATGCCAGTAAGGCAAGAGCCAGCTATGAGACACTGAGAGGATTTGGATGCGCCAATCAGGAACTGGACATTCTCTACCAGTCTATAACTGGTGTTGTCCAGAGTCACTGAAGAGAGACCCAGAAGAGACTTCCAAGAGAGAGCCCAGAGAGAGATAATATGGGGAGAGACTAGGGAAACCTGGGGAGAATGCAGAGAGACTCAGAAGAGACCTCAAGCAAAACCCTGGAGAGAAAATTGGTAGATTACAGGAATACCTTGGGAGAAACAAAGGGGACTCCACATCCTTGCACCCCGACTACACACAGCAGGGCTGGACCTGCTACACTGATGCACCAACTTCTCTCCCAGACCATGTAGTCTCCCACACAGGGCAAGGAAGTTATATCAGGAACCGCTACAATGGCCAACCCAACTTCTCTCCTGGACTGCACAATCTGTCCTGCAGAACAGGGAAGTCATGTTACTCATACATATCCATAACTAGGGTGTTTTGGTATCTGACTCCATTTAGTCTTTGCACTCTCAGTTTGGTCTTAAACTGCAACAAATAGCGCTGAGCTCCCTGTTCCTTATTAATTAATGTTAATTATTATTAATTATTTCCAAATAAAAATATATGTGATGTAATTGTATTAAATCATTACGATAAAAAGAATTCCAGATAGTGACTTCATATGACCAGGATGGAAGCCTGGAAGAAGCTACCTGTTCTGCTGCCTCCATGTTTACAATTTGGGTATCATAAGTTCTGTGAAAGTAAGGGTCATTTAAGCAACATCTTTGATTTTTGCTGTTCATTCATAACCTCCTTTCAGCACAAGTGAAGTAAACTTTCCTCTGAAATCATCTTATTAATTAGCTTCATTAATTAGATCAATTAATGGAGAGAATGGCCTGTAAGATTTTGACATCTGTCTGTTGTGTCCACACATGGAGAATATTCTTATTTTCATAGAATCATGGAGTCATTTGGCATTTGGGTTGGAAAATCCCCTTAAGATCATCAAGTCCAACTGTTAACACTACCAAGTCTACCACTAAACCATGTCTCAAGTGCCATGTCTACACATCTTTTAAATACCTCCAGGGACAGTGACTCAACCACTTCCCTGGGCAGCCTGTTCTAATGCTTGACAATCCTTTCAGTGAAGAAATGCTTCCTAATATTTGATTTAAACCACCTCTGGTGCAACTTGAGGCTGTTTCCTCTTCTCACTAGTTACCTGGGAGAAGAGACCAACACCTACCTTGCTACAACCTCCTTTCAGGTAGTTCTAGATAGCCATAAGGTCTCCTCTCAACCTCCTCTTCTCCAGACTGAACACCCCAAGTTCCCTCAACTGCTCCTCATGAGGCTTGTGCTTCAGACCCTTCACCAGCTTCGTTGCCCTTCTTTGGACACACTCCGGCACCCCAGTATCTTTCTTGTAGTGCGGGCCCAAAACCGAATACAGTATTCAAGGTGCAGCCTCACCAGTGCTGAGTAGAAGGGGAAAGTCACCTCCTTTGTCCTGCTGGCCACACTATTTCTGATACAAGCCAGGATACTGTTGACCTTCTTGGCCACATGGGCACACTGCTGGCTCATATTTAGCTGGCTGTTGACCAACACCCCCAGCTCTTTTCCACCAGGCAGCTTTCTGTCCACTCATTCCCAATCCTGTAGTTTTGCATGGGGTCATTGTGGCTCAAGTGCAGGACCCAGCACTGAGCCATGTTGAACTTCATACAGTTGGGCTCGGCCCATCGATCCAGACTGTACAGATCCCTCTGCAGAGCCTCCCTACCCTCAGGCAGATCAACACTCCCACCCAGCTTGGTGTGGTCTGCAAACTTACTGAGGGTGCACTTGATCCCCTCATCCAGATCATTGATAAAGATATTAAACAGAACTGCCCAGTACTGAGCCTTGGGGAACACCACTTGTCACTGGCCTCCAGCTGGATTTAACTCCATTCACCACAGCTCTGGGCTGGGCCAGCCAGCCAGTTTTTTACCTAGCGAAGAGTCCACCTGTCTAAGCCATAAGCCGCCAGCTTCTCTAGGAGAACGGTGTGGGAAATGGTGTCAAAGGCTTTACTAAAGTCTAGGCAAACAACATCCACAGACTTTCCCTAATACACTAGGTGGGTCATCTTGTCATAGAAGGAGATCAGGTTAGTCAGGCAGGACCTGCGTTTCATAAACCCATGCTCACTGGGCCTGGTCACGTGCTTGTCCTGTACATGCCATGTGATGGCAGTCAAGACAATCAGCTCCATAACCTTCCCTGGCACTGAGATCAGACTGGCAGGCCTGTAGTTCCCTAGATCCTTCTTCCAGCCGCTCTTCTAGATGATTGTCACATTTGCTCTCCTCCAGACCACTGAGACCTCCCCGGTTAGCCAGGACTGCTGATAAATGACAGAAAGTGGCATAGTTAGCATTTCTGCCAGCCCCCTCAGTACCTTTGGGTGGATCCCATCAAGCCCCATAGACTTGTGTGTGTCTAAGGGGTGTAGCAGGTTCCTAACTCTTTCCCATTGGAATATGTGGGCATCATTCTGCTCCCTGTCTCTGTCTTCCAGCTCAGCAGACGTGTTTATAGAAACATTTCTTACTGTCTTTTACTGCAGTAGCCAAATTACAGTCACAAGTGGTGTTCCCCAGGGCTCGGTATTGAGACCACTCCTGTTTAATCAATAAATATTGATCTTTATCGATGATCTAGATGAGGGGATCAAGTGCACCCTCAGTAAGTTTGCAGGCGACACCAAGTTGGGTGGAAGTGTTGATCTACTTGAGGGTAGGGAGGCTCTGCAGAGGGATCTGGGCAGGCTGGATTGATGGGCTGAGGCCAACAGTATGAGTTTCACTAAGGCCAAATGCCAGGTTCTGCACTTCAGTCACAACAACTCCTAGCAGCACTACAGGCTTGGGGAGGAGTGGCTGGAAAGCTGCCAGTCAAAGAGGGACCAGAGGGTGTTGATTGACAGCAGGCTGAACATGAGCCAGAACTGTGCCCAGGTGGCAAAAAAGGCCAACAGCATCCTGGCTTGTATAACAAATAGTGTGGTCAACAGGGGCTGATCTCACCCCTGTACTCAGCTCTGGTGAGGCCGCACCTCAACTACAGTGTTTAGATTTGGGCTCCTCACTCCAAAAAGGACATGGAGGTGCTGGACTGTGTCCAAAGAAGGGCAACAAAGCTGGTGAAGGGTCTGTAGTACAAGTCTGATGAGGAGCAGCTGAGGGAACTAGGGCTGTTTAGTCTAGAGAAAAGGCGTCTGAGGGGAGACCTCATTGCTCTCTACAACTACCTGAAAGGAGGTTGTAGAGAGGTAGGGATGAGTCTCTTTAACCAAGTAACAAGCGGTAGGACGAGAGGTAATGGCCTCAAGTTGCACCAGGGGAGGTTTAGGCTGGATATTAGGAAGTATTTCTTCACAGAACGGGTTGTCAGACATTGGAACAGGCTGCAAACACATCTATAGCACACAGAAGGCATCATAGCACCATCCAGTTACATTGGGACAGAATCTATCTCTATTGTCGGAGTGATAGGGGGATCCCGGGAATTAACTGCAGTCGAAGCTGAAGTCAGCCTGACTGGACATGAGTGGCAGAAGCACTGTATTGTGACTGGCCCTGATGCCCCATGGATCCTTGTTGTGGATTATCTCAGAAAGGCATACTTCAAGCACCTGACAGGGTCCCGCTGGGCATTTGGCATAGTGGCAGTGGAGACAGAGGAAATTAAATTGCTGCCTACCCTGCCTGGCTTACCAGAGGACCCTTCCATTGTGGGGTTGCTGAAGGCTGAGGACCAGAAGGTGCCCATTTCTATTACAACAGTGCACCAGTGACAATACCATACTAATCAAGACTCCCTGAACCCCATCCAGAAGATGACTGGCCAACCAGAGAGCCAAAGGGTGATCAGCAAGACACACTCACCCTTTAATAGTCCTATATGGCCAGTGCAGAAGTCCAACGGAGAGTGGAGACTGACTGTGGACTATCGTGGCCTGGATGAAGTCATACCACCACTGAGTGCTGCCATGCCAAACATGCTAGAACTCCAGTATGAACTGGAGTCCAAGGCAGCCAATTGGTACACCACAATTGATATTGCCAGTGCATTCTTCTCTATTCTGTTGGTGATGGAGTGCAGGCCACAGTTGCTTTCACCTGAAGGGGTGTCCAGTACACCTGAAATGGACTGTCCCAGGGGTGGAAGCACAGTCCCATGAATTGCCACGGACTGATCCACTCTGCACTAGAGAGGGGTGAAGTACCTGAGCATTTACAGTACATTGGTTGCGACAACAGATGACACAGACTCCTCTTGTGGGGTTAAGAGAAGACATTATTGCAATACAGCTCTGGTTTTTATAACCGCTGCCCCAGACCCACAAAGCACTATGCAACATTATTTCTCAAATAAGGTATTGGTCTTTCTTTGCACAAGCTTATCGCATGCTAGCCTTATGATTTGTGTTATCACAAAAGCAACATCCACACATCCTGCTTCGATCAAGGTTAGTTCTTCGTACTTTCCTCCCAATTCCTTGTTCCCTTCTTGTGCTCATCTTTCCCATGGCTTGCCTCCAACCAGCTGTATAGTGTCCATCTCGCTGTCCTTGGTGATATCGTCATCCTTGGCAGAAACTTCATTGCGTTCATTCTCAACAATTCCCCTTTCTGTATTAACTACCAAAACAGCTTTTACAGCACGATCAATCATTCGTTGAATACACTGTAAAATACAAGGCAAAAACAGAAAAAGGTATACAATACTTAAAATTACAATGAATGTGGTCTTTAAAATTGAGGCCAGCCAGCCTCCAATAACCCAGGACTGGAAAAAATGATTAAACCAATCCGACGCATCATCAGTTTGTAGCTTGCTTACACCTTTCTTCAATTTTGCAATACTGGCATGTATGGATTCTGAATGATCCAACAGGTTCATGCAACACATGCCCTCAAAATCCTCACCAGGGATTCCCTTCCAAGCTCTTTGTCCACAAATCAAAAAACAATTGTTAGGCAGGCCAATTGAACCCGGCTTTGTTATAACTGGCCCACTACTCATTTCATTACACCAGGCAGAAATATTTGAATATGTTCCTCGAGGGGATACATCAACACTTGGTCCATTATTCCAGAAAGGTGAAATAAGAAAAAAGCAGTTTGATGCTTGTATGGTTCCTAATAAATCTAACTCCCGGAGTTCAAGAGGCAATGCTGGAAAATCAGCCATTTTCCAAAGACGGGTTTTATACCATGTAGAACTTTCCCCTGCTGTCTTGTGGGTGAAAAGAGTCTCCCCCTTCTTTTGTTCAGAAAGCATGTCTTTTAAGCTACGGTAGGCACATTCTACAATAGCTTGTCCCATCGGAGAGTGAGGTATATAGCTGCGCAGCTAATCTTGTAGCTAAAGAAGTAGTATGATAATTTACACACGAACCACATCAGCAATGTTACAAATGGTGCAATTCCGGACAGATTGCAAAGCTCACTTAAAATCACTGTTAGCATTTTCAAAAGCCAATTGCCGCCAGGTAGAGAAGGGTGGATCATGGTGGTCTGATGGAGAGGCGGCAGGTCATGCAGCTTCAGGGCGTCCCCTGTGTCAAGATGCGCATCAGGCCTTCCCCCTCCCGTTCGTCTGATCACCATGCTTTATAGCCCACTCCTCATGAGTGGAAAAGCACTGGCTCTGGCATTGGCTCACACCTGGCCAGCGTGTGAACAGAGGCCTGCCAGCTTCATGTAGTGTTTTTGAAAACAGCAGATTCCCAGGTTTACTAAACTTTCCCGTTACTCAAGGTCTTGTTTCCACAATACTCAGCTGCAGATGTTCCGAGCTGTAATTTTCCTAGTAGTGTCTTACCACGGACCATTTCTTATCACTCCTAATACATGCTTCCCTGTGGCCTGTGGTTGGGACACATCAATCATATTACGTATTAACGATATTAGACAGTGATCACAACAAATAATACATAAAAACTCCACACCCTTAGCACAAAGCAATAATAAGCCTTTTTTCAAGCAATCCTAGCTTCATGCACATTCCTGGAAGGGGTTCTAACTGCTGTTTTCCTTCAAGTGCTGAGTGAGGGCCTGTAATTTTCATATCTGTGAATAAGTCAATAGAGTACAAATACTTGGGTGAAAATGTATGGACGTCTCGGCTTTGACGATGGTGAGTTTGATTGTGTTGCAGCCACTGCGCGATTGTGATGTTAACAGAAAACAAGGTTAACTTTCCCAGAGTACATGGGCCTCCTCTTATTGCTTTTGGAACTCTTGCCCAAGTTCGGTTTCCACGTGTAAGGAAAAAAATACCTTTGGGAAAAGACATGTGTGTAGTAAAAACTCATAGTCAGGTTTGTTTGACTCAGCATTAAACCCATCACGTCTTTGCTTGCAGTATTAGAGTTTTCTCCCCTTGTCCGTCTGCCTCCAGATGCAGGCAGAGCAGCGGCTGACGGCCTGTTGGCCAGGGGAGGCTGGGAGGGAATCTAGCCATGGTTTCTACTGTCAATACAATTTTGCACACAAGTTCTTTGAAGTGAGGTTTACAACACTAACTAATATCTTAAATGGACAACTGTGAGTGATAACTTTTACACTCCTGTTGGTTGGATTTCCTTTAAATGAAATGATCCTGATGGCCGGCCTCACACAGGGCAGGTCTTTACACCTGGTAAGACAACCCGACATGAGTCGGGGGTTGCCCGTCTTCTTGCTTTAAGGTGTTTGGGGGTTTTTTGCATTTTTGCACTGCTGGTTTGTTTTCAGTGTGATCTCTAAAAGGATTTGTAGGTGACATAAGTAACACAGGGGTTAATGGTGGTGGAAGGGCTTTTTCTGAGCAATGGGGTAGGCCCGCTGAGTGCCGGAGGGCTGCTGCCGCAGTGAGGTGAGCCGCAGACGGGAGGCGAGGCGGGGTGGGGGGGCGCGGTGCATGGCGGTAGAAATCGGGTTCTTTCTCAGGATCATTTGGCCCGGGATCAAAAGGATTTTCAGGCTTAGGATCGTCAGAATCTGCTGTCTTGTTTACTTTATCATTCTCCTGTAACTCCCTGTATCTCTGCTGCCATTCTGTGTTCTGATACTATACAACTTTATAAGCACACAGCAGGCACCAGCCCTTTGCCCAACGTGACACAGCGGCTCTGTGGAGGAGGTGGACAATGTTTGCATGAACTTGCCCCAGTACTTCAACCAGGACTCCTGGGTCCACTGTGGCCGTTCCACAGGGGAGGCTGCTGTAACTTGTTGTTCCTTTTTCTTAAACGTACTTGTGTTGTACCAAACAAGCGCACACACAACAAACAACAACAAAACTTGAGCGCACCACTGCCTTGGCCACAGCACACACACACACAGTTATCACCACCTTCTCAGGCGCCTGTAACAATAAAACAAACGAAACAAAACAAAACAAAAACTGAAGGCACTAAATGCTTCTGCCTGCATCATTCCGTGACACTACAGACACACCAGGTTAAGAATTCGACTTAAAAGGTCGGCAGGCCATAATCCCCACCACGGTTTATAGTCTGCACGTGTTGTTTCCATCGCTTGGTCTCTGGAGCTTGCCGTGTTATTGCATGGAAAGTTAAGGTTGGATTGCCTTTAGGAAGGTCAAACAGTGGATGTAATTCTTCCGTGGAAAGGCCTGTAACAGGCTGGAGCCTGGACCGCTGCCGCTTGGTGACCGCTCAGCCTCCCCTGCCGCCCGCGCCGTGGTGGGGGAGGGGACGAGGGGGGACACCGATCGAGTTGCTCTGCCTGCCTCGCTCCCGCTCGGGGCCCAGCTGGCAGCTGGGTGGCCATCAGCTGTGGCCCATGGGGCAGCGGGGGGCGGCGGGTTGCAAATCACCCGCTCGCAAGGCTTCCTCCCGACATTTCACCCGTCTGTTTGAGCCAATAGTTACAGGGGGGTTGTAGGTGGTTATCAGGCAGATACAGGTCAGATTCTTGCTCAGAATCCGTTGGGCCCAGATCAAAGGGATCCTCAGGCAAACCGTCCCCCTCGTTAGTAACAAATGCGGTTGCAGCTGAAACCGAAGGGGAACATATCTTTGAACATGCATTCATCATCTGGGGGGCCGTGGTTTCCTCACTTGATTTATCGCTCGGGCAGGAGCCACGCAGTTCAAATTCTCCTGGTTTTGCACTATGTTTAATCACTGTGGCTTCCATAAGTCTACACACATTTTTCTCTTCTTTAGACATTTCAGAACCCATTTTTCCCTGTCGCTCACCTCTGCCCTGCAGAGACGATTGAGTACAGCACCGTAATCCTGCTTCCTTTCAGCAGCATTAATCCTGCTTCTTTTCAGCAGTGCAAATCACACCGGGGTTGTTGCCATCGGTTCAGCACTTCAGGTTTTCTGAGGGTCTGGGGGAAACAGGTCAGGCTCACTTTCTGGGTCTATCACGCCCGGATCCAAGGGATCATCTGGTTCATTCTTAGCAGTCACAGAAATCCCCTGGCAACGACGTGGAGTTGAGAATTTGGGCTCAGAAGCTGAGAACAGTAGAACTTTGAGTTCACTCACAGAATTTGGGCACTGAGATGCCTCATCATTATCATTATCATCAGGAATCTCTGGCGCAGTCGCCTCCGTGCAAGGCGTCCCAGACTCCTGTGAGGCAGTCTTATTGGAGGACTTACTCTTTTTCAGCATCTGAAAAATAGTGCGCCACGGAGTCAGCAATTGTGTGGCTTGTTCGTTACCCATTGTCGCTCTATTATACAATTTGATCCTTGCAACATCCCATGTATCATCATTAAAAATAGTGACTGCATTAACATCCGGGACTGCAGTGGACATCCAACGTAAAAGTACATGTGGTTTATGAGAGTCCAAAAGGATGTTATGCTTTTGCATCAGACTTTCCATGAACCCTAAGACAGTTTTCTCATCTGTGCTTAACTTGTTCCCCATCTTTCCCCTGTCACTCACCTCGCTCTCCCATGATGGTGATTTTCTGACCAGCTTATATGCTTCCTTGCAGCATCTTATGTTTTTCTAGGTGGGGGTTGCCGTCATCAGCATGGATTCGTGTCTTTCAATCCGAAAGTCCCTGTTTGGGTGCCATTTGCGACGACAGATGACACGGACTCCTCTTGTGGGGTGAAGAGAAGACACTTTATTGGGATACAACACTGGTTTTTATAACCGCTGCCCCAGCCCCACAAAGCACTATGCAACATTATTTCTCAAATAAGGTATTGGTCTTTCTTTCACAGAATGTTAGGGATTGGAAGGGACCTTAAAAGATCATCTAGTCTAACCCCCCTGCCAGAGCAGGAATACCTAGATCAGGTCACACAGGAACATGTCCAGGCGGGTTTTGAATGTCTCCAGAGAAGGAGACTCCACAACCTCTCTGGGCAGCCTGTGCCAGTGTTCTGTTACCCTCACTGTGAAGAAATTCTTCCTCACATTTATGTGGAACCTCCTATGTTCCAGCTTGCATCCGTTGCCCCTTGTCCTATCATTGGATGTCACTGAGAAGAGCCTGGCTCCATCCTCATGACACTCACCCTTGACATATTTATAAACATTAATTAGGTCACCCCTCAGTCTCCTCTTCTCCAAGCTAAAGAGACCCAGCTCCCTCAGCCTTTCCTCATAAGGGAGATGTTCCACTCCCTTAATCATCTTTGTGGCTCTACGCTGGACTCTCTCGAGCAGTTCCCTGTCCTTCTTGAACTGGGGGGCCCAGAACTGGACACAATACTCCAGATGTGGCCTCACCAAGGCAGAATAGAGGGGAAGGAGAACCTCTCTCGACCTACTAACCACTCCCTTTCTAATACACCCCAGGATGCCATTGGCCTTCTTGGCCACAAGGGCACATTGCTGGCTCATGGTCATCCTGCTGTCCACCAGGACCCCCAGGTCCCTTTCCCCTACACTGCTCTCCAGCAGGTCAGCCCCCAACCTGTACTGGTACATGGTGTTGTTCTTCCCCAGATGCAAAACTCTACACTTGCCCTTGTTGAAATTCATTAAGTTTCTCCCCGCCCAACTCTCCAGCCTATCAAGGTCTCGTTGAATGGCAGCACAACCCTCTGGTGTGTCAGCCATTCCTCCTAGTTTGGTGTCATCAGCAAACTTGCTGAGGATACATTCTGTACCCTCATCCAAGTCGTTGATGAAGATATTAAACAACACCGGTCCCAGTACCGACCCCTGAGGGACTCCACTAGTCACAGGCCTCCAACTAGACTCCGTCCCATTAACCACAACTCTCTGGCTTCTTCCCTTCAGCCAGTTCATAATCCACCTCACTACCTGATCACTAAACCCATACTTTATCAGCTTATCTACAAGGATGCTGTGGGAGACAGTGTCAAATGCTTTACTGAAATCAAGATAAACCACATCTACCGCTCTACCATCATCTATCCACCTAGTTATTTCCTCATAGAAGGCAATAAGGTTGGTCAAACATGACTTACCCTTGGTAAAACCATGTTGACTGCTCTTAATGACCCCCTCATCCTTGATGTGCCTCGAGATCGTGCCAAGAACAAGCTGTTCCATCACCTTTCCAGGGATGGAGGTGAGGCTGACCGGTCTATAGTTACCCGGGTCCTCCTTCTTGCCCTTCTTATAGATTGGAGTGACATTTGCTATCCTCCAGTCCTCAGGCACCTCTCCTGTTCTCCATGACTTAGCAAAGATGATGGAGAGTGGCCTAGCAATGACCTCTGCCAGCTCCCTCAGCACCCTTGGGTGCATTCCATCTGGTCCCATTGATTTATGGATATCCAGATTGCTCAACTGATCCCTAACCCAATCCTCATCTACCAAGGCAAACTCCTCCTTTATCCTGACTTCTTCCGGGGCTACAGGGATCAGGGGCTCCTGGGGAAAGCCTGCAGGAGTAAAGACAGAGGCAAAGAAGGCATTCAGCACCTCTGCCTTCTTTATATCCTCTGTCTCTAGGGCACCCCCCTCATTCATCAGTGGGCCTATATTGCCTCTAGTGTTTGTTTTATTAGCTATGTATTTGAAAAAGCCCTTCTTTGCACAAGCTTATCACATGCTAGCCTTACGATTTGTGTTATCACAAAAGCAACATCCACACATCCTGCTTTGATCAAGGTTAGTTCTTCGTACTTTCCTCCCAATTCCTTGTTCCCTTCTTGTGCTCATCTTTCCCATGGCTTGCCTCCAACCAGCTGTATAATGTCCATGTCGCCGTCCTTGGTGATACCGCCATCCTTGGCAGAAACTTCATTGCGTTCATCCTCCACAATTGCTGACATCATTGTATGGGGTAACACAGCAGATGAAGTTTTTGAGAGAGGGGAGAGAGTAATTCAAATTCTACTAAAAGATGGTTTTGCCACCAAGAGAGGCAAGGTCAAGGAACCTGCTAGAGAAATCCAGTTTCTAGGAATTAAGTGGCAGGATGGATGTCGCCACATCATCATAGATGTAATTAACAAAATAACAGTGATGTCTCCACCAACTAATCAAAAGGAGACATAAGTTTTCTTAGGCGTCATGGGTTTCTGGGGAATGCATATCCTGTACTACAGTCAGATTGTGAGCCCTTTATATGAAGAACAAACCTCAGAACACAGCACCTAGTAACTTCCTCAACATCAGCATCCTCACCACATCCTGTGAATATGGACTGAACCAAACATACCAGGTGAGAGCTTCAGACACATATCCCATCACTTGTCCCGCCCTAAAGGTCTCCTGTGACATGGATCCCATGGCTTTAGACTACCTGGATGCAATGAACTTTATGAAAAATAACTCATGGACTATAAGGACTGATACCTTTGTATATATCTGTGTAAGTATATTGATAAAAGGGAAGACTTGAGCCTGATGTAAATAGTATGGGATAAGGGGTGGAATGGTGTCCTGGTCTTCCAGGAGCAGCCCCCATGCCCAGCCATGGCAGGCAGGCCATGAGTAGCCCCCAGTCAGCTGGGAGTTTCAGTCAGGGCAGCTGCCCCAAGCTGACTCACAGGTGTATCCCACACCACTGATATCAAATTCAGAATAAAAGGAGGGTGTTTACTGGAGGTGGGGGGTTCCTCTTTCTGGGGCTCTTCTCTCTTGGTCTCCTGCCCCTTCTGCTGCTCCTAATACCAGGCTGAGTATAAGCTTGTACAGTTTATGTTGATATTTGTATTAGTTCTGCTATTTCATTAAATTTGTTTCCATTTCCACCCACAGGGCTTCTCCCTTTTTTCCCCAATTCCCCTTCTCAGCCCAGGAGTGGTTGTCAGGTGATAGAGCAATGGCTACAGTTTAGCCTCAGTTACAGGCTAAATGTAAACACTGAGCCCATGTGTAACAAAAATGCTGCAAATTTTGCATTCATGTGGCTAAATATTATGCAAGTGCTTGTCCTGACCTGGTCAGTAACATTAGTCACTTTGACCTGGCTGGTAGTGGAAAAATGATTATACTAGTCTGACCCAGCTGGAATTAAGGCACAAATGAGGGCAGATGTTGAAATTATCGATTACAACTTTTATTGACTTAAATGCAGAGTGGTATATATAAAAGGAAAGGGAAAGGGAAAGAAAGAGATAGTGTAAGCAAGATAGTCACCACCCATGGATCCAGCAATATCTCATTGGTCCTCTTCACCGAGGGTGATGGTGGGGGGGGTGGGCCCCACTCCTGTTGTGGAGCAGTGCTTTTTTATAGTCTCCCAGCACCATGCAGATGGCTCAGGGACAGTTGTGGAATGGTCCAGGGTTACCTGAGGGGTGGTCATGGTATGGTCCGAGGTGAGCTCAGGAGTGGTGACCACCATCATGCATATGCACCGAGCGTGCGTGAGAATCTTCCATCACTCCCCAGCTGCACTGAATTAGGAGACACTTGGTCTTCCCCCATCCCATCACCTTCAGCCCTTGAGCTCTGGGAACCATTATCTCCAGGCCTACATCCCACAAGCTGATCTCAGCAGAGTTTGAGACAAGCTGAGTCTTTTCTCCTGCACATTACAGTGCCTCCAACTTTTTATTCCCTAATTATGTAGAGCAGAGCTCTCGCTTCCAGGAACGAAGCTACATATTTGGTCAAATACCTTTTGAAGTGGAGATTTTGTAATAGTAAAAATAGAATCCTGCTTATTATGAAGGTATGCTTTGCTCAGAATTGGCTGATGACAAATTTCGTTTTAACAAGAAATATTCCTACCTTTTGCTGCATTGGGCAAAGCAGGGGCAGCAGCCATGAGACACAGAAAGATGTTTTCCGATGTGTCTGTGGCCATGGAGAAATCCATGCTGCAGCAGGTAAACTGCCCAAAAGTACTGTGGCCCATGGGTAAGGCCAGACTGCAGCAAGTACACTTGCATGAAACAAAGGAGCCAAAACCACAGCTTTTTCTCAGAGACATGTTTCACAGATGTCATGACTTAACCCCAGTAGACACAACTAAGCCCCACACAGCCACTCACTGCCCTGCATCAGGATGGGGAAGAGATCAGAAGAGTAAAAAATGAGAAAACTTGTGGGCTGAGATAAAGAACCTATGCATGCAAGCAATAGCTAAAACAGTACTGTGTTAGCAACACAGTTTTTGCCACAAATCCAAAACATGGCTCTATAAGCCTTACTATGAAGAAGATCGACTCTGTCCCAACCAGACTCAATATAATCTGCATCTCTTATTTCATACCATTTACACCATACTCAAGTCTCACCATACCCAGTAAATCCTCATTCACCACCTATTCTTTCATATATACACAGATATCATTCCCTTAGTCTACTGGACACCCCTGTAAAAAGTCCATAAAATGTCCACTGAGTTCATGTAGGCCACACTTTGGGCTGCATTTGTTGTAAGGCTCCTTCAGGACAGGGCAAGATGGTCTGTTGTGTGTAGTTATTGAGGCATCAAAACCAGCTCAGGTCAGGCTACTGCTGCACTTGCACTGCTTCTTGTGAGGCTTGTCCTCCATTGCTTCTGGTTGTCTCTGCTATAGTGCTTCCTATAGGATGTCTCTCTAGTCATGGGTTACACCAATTTAGAGGTATATCCACTACTGTCTTGACCCCTGATGCCTTAAGGGTTAACATTGCAATCAACTACTCACCTTGCTCCAGCATGGACTTATACATGGACCTCAGTACCTTCAGTCTGGAGCCTCTCTGAGCAGCAGTCCAAGAGCAGAACAGTGAACTGGATGACAGGCATAATTTTGGCTAATCCATAAAGAGCACCTGCTTCATACATTGATCACCATGATCATGCCTCATGGCATCTTCTTAACTGATCATGAGTTAAGCCCAGGAGGAGCCACATTTCAGCCGTGCTTCCTTCTGCCTGTTGACTTGTAATGCTGAGTCCAGAGCTCCTTCTTGGAACTTACTTGCTTAATGGCAAAAGAGAATTAACATCTTCACACACTTAGCCCAATCCCAATATGAATAAGCCCAATATGAATAAACCTAGGAGAATATACAGACACAGTGGTATCTTCACAGAGAAGGGCTGAGGAACAGGGTCCCCATTTTTTGCCTTCCTCATTTTACTTCTGAGTAAGCTCCATGCAAAAAGGCCCATGTCTCACCTAGTACAAGTTATCTCAAGATCTATCACTATAGCTGTTATTACAGAAATAATACAGAAAAAAAAAATCTGTTCCTGTTTCCCAGGAAAAGATGCTGAAGATGGCAGGAACGTATGTTGAGCTCCACCTCTTCAATAGGCAGGCAGCATCCTCAGCCACTCAGCCCCAGTATGGCTCAGATTTGTCCATACCTGTTTTAGTTCACTTTCACAAGGTATCTTGCTGCCACTCAAAGGTTCTCCTCTCAAATACAATCAACAACCAAAAGCTCTGGGCCCCACCGAAAACCTCTCTGGAAACCACCTCCCAAACCTCACTGGGAAAGTGGTTACAGATGCTGCACTGTTGAGAATGTGCAAATATTTTTGCTGTCTGAATCAGGAGACGGTTCTGAACTGTTGTAGCTTTGCTATAAATCTCAATATCCTAAGGGATGTCATTGGGTTTGAGGTAAGGGAAGGGAGTACCCCTGGAAAGGTGCCCACTAGGAAAGTTTCAACAAGACTGATATACTCTTATTAGTTTCTCTGACCTTGCTGGGTAAATATTGGGTAACTAATTTTCCTACTGTTTGCTGCATGTTCCTTATTGATAAAATGGCAGTAAAAAGTATTGTCACAGTCATATGGTACAGAGCTCTCTTACAACTACCTAAAAGGAGGTTGTAGTAAGGCTGGTGTTGGTCTCTTCTCCCAAATTACTAATGATACGATGAGAGGAAATGGCCTCAAGTTGCATCAGGGAAGTTTAGCATGGATATTAGGAAGAAGTTCTTTACTGAGAGGGTGGTTAGGCACTGGAACGGGCTGCCCAGGGAGGTGGTGGAGTCAATGTCCCTGGAGGTGTTTAAAAAAATGAGTAAATGTAGCACTTGAGGCTATGGTCTAGTGGTTAGGGAGATGTTGGGATAAAGGTTGGACTTGATAATCCTATAGGTCCTTTCCAACCATAGTGATTCTATGATTCTATGAAGAAAGGTAATTGTCTAGCCAAGTACAAATGCAAACAGCACACTTGCTCTTTCCATTTGTTCTAGTCAGAACAGCTTTACAAATATAGTCATACACTCTGGATTTCTTGTTATTATAAGGAAGCTCACAAAATAACTTTTCAGTCTGTCAGACAAAAATCAGGAGGAATAGATGACCATTTAGACTTCCCACAATGTGCATTGTCTGTTGATTGAACTGTTTCCCGTTACTGCCATGAGTTCTCTCTTTCCCAATTGTGTTGTCACATCACCCTTCTTCAGGTCTGTGGATCCATGTCTTAGCACTTCACAGCATAAGGACATACTGCTGGGGAAGCTAGTTCTTGAAATGCAGAAATCTGTTTGGGAGAAGGTCCCACTTCTCCATAACAATATGCTTAAGAAAACTTTACCTTGTCAAATGTCTCTGATCATTATCTTTGTCTTGGTTTGAAAGACAGGTGTCTGTTAAGGAGGGCAGGAGCGCCCCTTGGAATGGAAAACACAACCCCATTCCCTCCAAATTATCATAAAATTGAAATTAAGGGGCTTTCAGGCAAAGATATGAGGAAATGGGTATAACAGTTTTTACTAATACATATATATATAACAAAACAATAATACAGAGAAACTGGTTTAAAGCCTGACAGAGTCAGGGATACAACCTGGCACCCTGCCGGGCAGGGTGCTGGTAGCAGTCCGATGTAGTGGTAGCTGCAGTTCTCTTTGAAATGGTCCTGTTGAAGCGGTGATCTTGTAGAAAAGAAGTCTGGTCCTCCTCTGAAAAATCTGGTGGTGGTGTAGTCCTTGTCCTCTGGGATCCCAGCGGGTAAGGCTGCTCGTGTTGTTCCAAACCCCAGATTTTTATCCAGGGGGGAATGCTTGGCTCCTTCCCCCTCGCTGGAGCATCTCACAAAGGGATGGTGAGTCATGGGGCAAGGCACTGATGGGCCCATTAACAGAAGAATAGTCTAGGTGTAGGCCATCTATGGGTCATGCGGCAAGGCATTGTTGGGCCTATTAACAGAAGCTAGTCCCGAGGGAGGAGGCAAGGAGCATCGGCACCTGGTTTCAACAGCTCATGGTAATAGAATACATTATAACCCAGGACAACCTTCATCAATAATACTGTCCAAAAAGGTGGAAGTGTATTTGTAACAATTTGAAACAAACGTATATTTCTTGAAAACATTGTTAAAAATTAATCAGTGCTTCAGAAGGATGGCCATTAATGTCAAAATTAATACAGGTTAAAGCCTGAAAGAAATCCAGCAAAAATAATATCCAGTGCAGTTTTAGGAGACTATTTCATTCCTAATTCACAGGAAAGTCTAAAGGGTGTACTTTTTTTAATTTTTGCCCCAAAGCCAAATATTCCAGGACTAGACACTATACTCTGAAACTTAAGCTAAATGTGGATTTATTTTTTCTTTTTACTTTCTCAGGAAGATATTCCAAGGTTCTGTTGTCCACACTGATGTTTCAGTGGTCACTGCTTTCCCTATAGCAGAAGCACCTGCTGGAGTATGTAGCCTTTGCTACTCTGGATCAGCTCTTTCTGGTGATGAGGGAGGCAAAGTTTTTAGTTCACTTTGTTACAGATATTCTTTTCTGTAGGATTTAGAGATCACATTTTCTCCAGGAAATACAGACAGGTACAATATTAAGACACTTCCTGCGTCATACAGGGGGTTAGTGACATGCTTCAGAAGCCAGACTGGGATAATACCCAGCCTCGTCAAATAGAACAGGCTGAAAAGTACAGGGGAGGGGGGGCACGTGCCAGGGTGTGTATGTGTAACCAACAAAAAACCCCCCACACAAAACCCAAACTTAACAAAGAAATAAAAAATTACTTTCATGACATTTTCCAACCTTGTCCTGTAATTGAAAGATTATTAAAGCTGAAATTTTCCTTTTAAATAAAACTAGCAAACTTACTAGCAATAAATGAAGTTGCTTCCAAATAATGACAGTGCTTATTTTCACTACTTTTCAGGGCTGTGATTATGACAGCCTCCCAGATCTGCGATTTGGTGTTCTCCCAGGTTAATATGTGTTGAATAATCATTCATTACAATGATTTTTAGATCAGCATTTAGGACTGTTACATGTCATGTGGAATTGCCTTTGAACCCTGTTGTAATAATATATTTAGCTGTAGAAAGTAGTGAAAAATATGATGTACTCTCATTTTGCTCCCAGTGTTTATTTGAAGAGTCAAGCTTTGCATTCCGTTTTCCCCAAAATTTTAATATCAAGATAGGAAACTCTCATATGATGGTGGAAAATAACCACAGAATATCAATCTTACAGCACTCTGTGTCAAACATTTTAATCTTAATGCCAATCTACCTCACCATCCATATTCCTGCTAGCCCTCCTTCTGCCATACTTCCACCTGGTCTTTTGTTATGAATTTAAAACACCAATACACGTATCCTAACACGTCAGAATCACATCTGGGAAAACAGCAGGGTTTTATGACTGTACCCTGAATACTACCACGACTGTCAAGAAATCAGTATAACTTCCATACCTCTAGGAATGTTTCAGACCAATAGCAATAACACTTGAAATACTTTTTTTTTCTTTTTTTTTTTTCTGTAGTATTCATTACAGTTAAAGAAAAATATACAGGTCTAATGAAAAGAAAAAAAGGCTGTTAACCTAACACACATATGCTCCAGAGTATGAAAGTTTTGCGGCAAAGCTCCTGTCTTTGATATTTGTCTTGGGTTTTTATTAAAAACTCATCAATGTTTTAATGACTGTTCCTCAAAAAATATTTGAGTCTGTAAAAAGTAATTACCATTTTTTATAGTCTTTATTTGCAGGCTTCATAGTGAGGCTTCAATGAGCTTAGCTTCATCTTCAGAAGACAGTATTAGGACAAAAGGTCTTTGCTCTCTTTCTAAGGTCTCAAATGCTAGCCAGGAAAAATCATTTCTTAAATTTAGTGCTACGACATATATGTAATTTTTGATCAAGACTGAGCCTTAGCTAGCAATACCTTCATGATATGGTGGAATCTTATGCCATTAAATAAAACTAGCTAAAAGGAGTCAATGAACATATTAGCTATGCCACCTATCCATAGAAAACTATTCTAGGCCTGTTATTATGGATAAGCTCCCTTTTTGGAGGATATTGAGGTTATGGCAGGGCAGCAGGGAAGCACAGATGTAACTTCAGAAGATATTTATTCTTAAATAACATCATTTTTATTCCAGAATATAATGTCCAAAAAAGGGAGTTGCCTGGACTAAATGCAGCAGAACAGCTGATATAATTAGCAACCCTAGCTAAATTTTGCCTGAAGCTGTAAGAGTCCTGGAGGACTTGGCCTGCATGATATCCACAGACTGTCCCTGGCAGTGTTGTTTTATAAGATATGGCTTCAAATTAAGGCTTCTTCAATTGCCTCCTTGTTTCCACTGTACTTTCTGTGCCCTAATATAAGCTATGCATGAGGGAACGTGCTACATCTAATGGGCAATAGTTTCATAATTTTTGCAAGATAAAGAGCTAATCAGTGGAAGAGAAAGAAAACCCAGAAGTATATATATCTTAGCTTTTATGTTTTCGGAAACTGACAGAACTTTTGTCTAAGAGGCTTAGGTATGGAAAGATAGTGCTCATGGTGATTCAGGGTGTTATAACTGGAATTTTTAGGATCTTTCTTAATAGATTGTTCTGCCAGTGGTCTGGTTTTGTTAGATCTCTGAATGCAGAATTCAGTTTTATAGCAGTTTTGTGTTGTCCTGAGGACACTGTCATGAATTACAGCCCTGATAGTTGCTATGCTGCTAGATTACAATATAGGATTATGACATAAGTGAAGTCCCAAATAGCAGATCTTCTTAGCTTAAAGAAACTATCTTTTTCAGAGTAAAGGGGGAGTAGCACAGAAAACATAGAGATAACAAGCTTTTCTCTACTTATAAATCATTCTCCTGAAAATGATGATATTCGTGGGTTTATTCCTAATGCAGACAAAGTCCTATTTATCAAAAAATGGACAGTAACCAATTATTCTGCAAGGAATATTCCATTTACTTTGATGAAGCTACACTGATTTATACTAGTCAAATATCTGTTTTATCATATCAATCACTGATCCAAATAAAAAACAAGTTATAGAGCACGTAGAGAATGTATTACCTGGAACAGGTTGCCCAGGGCAGTTGTGGAGTCCCCATCCCTGGAGGGATTTAAGAGACGTGTAGATGAGGTGCTGAGGGACATGGTGTAGTGGTGAATTGGCAGTGCTGGGTTAATGGTTGGACTTAATGATCTTAGAGGTCTTTTCCAACCAAGGACATTCTGTGATTCTGTGATTTGCCCATGAAGTGGAAAGTAGAGCACATTGTAGTAGTAATAGCTTTTCCCTTTGTAGGGATGTAATAACTTTTGTCCTAGTAAAAGGAGCGGTCAGGTCATAAGGTTAAAACTTCACATTATCCATTGAAATTTTTCTTTTTACACAAAGAAATTTCATTCTCTGTATGGCAAAGATTAATATTATTTGTTGGGGGAAAGAGGGATTTTCCAGCTCTTTGTGTACATTTCATGCCACTACAAGAATTCTGCATCTAGAGAGCTGTTCCCAATTTCACCTATGCTGGGATTCACATCAAAAAAACGGCACCACCACAGGAAAGAATCAGCATGGTATGTGACCATTGCCTATGTCATTGCCTGATGATTCACTTGAATATATGGCTTGTTTAAAATCATGATGTTTCTTGGTGTGATACTGACTTTGTCTACAGAAAAATCTGATGTAAAAGAGACTCATGATGGCAGTAGACAGTTTAGGACCTGGACCTTATCTACCATACATAGAATCATGATAGAATCAGGGAATGGATTGGGTTGGAAGGAACCTTAAAGATCATCTGGTTCCAACCCCCCTGCCATTGGCAGGGACACCTCCCACCAGACCAGGTTGCTCAAAGCCCCATCCAACTTGGCCTTGAACACTTCTAGAGAGGGGACAGACACAACTTCCCTGTGCAACCTGGGCCAGTGTCTCACCACCCTCAAACTAAAGAATTTCATCCTAATATTTAGTCTAAATCTACCCTCTTACAGTTTAAATCCATTACCCCTCATCCTATTGCTAGATGCCCTTGTAAGAAGTCCCTCTCCTGCTTTCCTGTAGGCCCCTTCAGGTACTAGAAAGTGCTAGATGGTCTCCCCAAAGCCTTCTCTTCTCAAGGCTGAACAACCCCAACTCTCAGCCTGTCCCTATAGCAGAGGTGCTCCAGCCCTCTGATCATCTTTGTGGCCCTCCTCTGGACTCACTTCAACAGGTCCATGTCCTTCTTATGTTGGAGGACCCAGAACTGAACACCATACTCCAGACAGGGTTTCACAAGAGCAGAGTAGAGGGGGAGAATCACTTCCCTCAACCTGCTGGCCATGCTTCTTTTAATGCAGCCCAGGACACAGTTGGCTTTCTGGGCTGCAAGTGCACATAGATGGCTCATGTTGAATTTTTCATCAATCAACACCCCAAGTCCTCCCTCCTCAGGGCTGCTCTCAATCCATTCTCCACCCAGCCTGTACTTGTGCTTGGGGTTGCCTTGACCCAGGTGCAGGACCTTGCACTTGGCCTTGTTGAACTTCATAAGGTTAGCATAGGCCCACCTCTCTAGCCTGTCAAGATCCCTCTGAATGCCATCCCTTCCTGCTAATGTGTCAACCACACCACACAGCTTGGTATTGTCAGCAAACTTGCCGAGGGTGCACTCCACCCACTGTCCATGTCACCGACAAAGATGTTAAACAGCACCAGTTCCAATATGGACCCTTGAGGAACACCACTGGTCACTGATCTCCACTTGGTCATCGAGCCGTTGACCACAACTCTTTGAGTGTGACCATCCAGCCAGTGCCTTATCCACTGAGTGGTCCATCTGTCACATCCATGTCTCTCCAATTTAGAGACAAGGATGTCATGTGAGACAGTGTCAAATGCTTTGCACAAATCCAGGTAGGTGACATGAGTTGCTCTTCCCTTATCCACCAACGCTGCAACCCTGTCATAGAAGGCCACCAAATTCATGAGGCATGATTTGCCCTTGGTGAAGCTATGTTGGCTGTCACCAATCACCTCATTATTTTTCATGTGTCTTAGCATAGTTTCTAGGAGGATCCACTCTATGATCTTGCTTGGCACAGGGGGGAGACTGACTGGCCTGTAGTTCCCTGGGTCTTCCTTTCTGCCTTTTTTAAAAATGGGGGTTATGTTTCCCCTTTTCCAGTTAGTGGGAACTTCACTGGTATGCCATGACTTCTCAAATATGATGGATAGTGGCATAGTAGCATCTGTAGTTGTCTGTAGCAAACCTCTGCCATGATTGGTCCATACGCTCCAAATGGAGCTACTGAAGGGAGAGGCTGTTGTGCAGACCTCAGGCTGTCAGAATTGCCTATACCTTTCTCCTATGACAGGGATAGATGGTAAACTTGCCTGCAATAGGTGTGACCAGGTGGAGGACCTCCAGCAGCAGGTGGCTGAGCTGCAGGAGACAGTGAGAAGGTTGCATTGCATAAGGGAGGCACAAAAAGAGATAGATAACTGGCTCCAACTGCAGCCTGCAGTGAACCCACAGCCTACAACCAAACAGCCAAAGCCTCCCTCACAGGCATGAACAGAAAGGAGGGGAGCCAACAAGGCAGAAGAATGGAAGACTGCAAAGGTAAGTACCAGCAGAAGGAAGATACCTCCCTCAAAGCCTGAAGTGCCCCTGCAGAACTGCTTCACAGCTCTGCAGGCTGAAGAGGAAAACCGCATGGCATCAGGTGAGACACTGGAGCTGAATTAGACAGCTCGATCAGCTCTTCTTATAACAACTACTGCAACTAAGAAAAACCAGCAGGTGATAGTAGTGGGTGACTCTCTTCTGAGAGATACAGAAGCACCCATTTGCTGACCTGATCCACTCGCTAGAGAGGTCTGCTTACTGGGGGCTCTCATCAAGGATGTCACTGAGAGACTACCGAGCCTGGTACCCCCACTGACTATTCTCCCCTATTGCTGTTTCATGTGGGCACCAGTGACACAGTCAGGAACAACCTGATTGTGATCAAGAAGGATTACAGAGCCCTGGGAGCAGTGGTGAAGGGATCGGGAGCACAGGCAATCAATCCTTCCGGTCAAAGGCAAGAAGCTTGAAAGAGCCAACCAGATTGAAAACATCAATAAATAGTTGAGGGAGTGGTGTCACAGTCACAGCTTTGGCTGCTTAGACCATGGGACTTGCTTTCAGAAACCTGGTCTCCTGGGGGCTGATGGGGTCTGTCTGTCAGAGAAGGGGAAGAGCATCTTTGGCCATAGGAGTGCCAGTTTAGTCAAGAGGGCTTTAAACTAGAGTTGCTGGGGGAGGGGTTCCTCTGTCCATCCCGCTGCTACCACTTCAAGGCCAGTTCCAGTAATGGATGCCCTGGGCCACAAAAAGGATCACAGGCCAGCAGGAGAGCACCAGAAGTGAGGGAGAAGAGATTGCCAGTTGGTGAGTCAGCTTCAAGGGGGGACCCAACTTAAATTCCTCTGTGCAAATGCACACAGCATGAGGAATAAATAAGAGGAGTTAGAGATGTGTGCACACCTACAAGGCTACGATATTATTGGCATCATGGAAACGTGGTGGGATGGCTCCCATGACTGGAGCGTGGGAATGGATGGATACAAACTCTTCAGGAAGGACAGGCAAGGGAGAAGAGGAGGAGGTGATGCTCTCTACATCAACAACTGGCTGGAGTCCATGGAGCTCCACCTGGGGATGATGAAGAGCTGACTGAGAGCTCATGAGTCAGGGTTAAAGGGAAGACAGGGGCAAGTGATCTCTTAGTCAGGGTCAGCTACAGGCTACCTGACCAGATGACACAGCAGACAAGGCCCTCTATAGACAGATAGGAGAGGCTTCACGCTCACAAGCCCTGTCCCCATGGGTGACTTCAGCCACCCTATCTGTAGGAATGACAAAACTGCTGGGCACCAGCAATCCAGGAAGTTCTTGGAATACATTGATGATAATTTCCTTCTCCGATTGGTAGAGGAGCCAACAAGCAAAGGTGCTGTGCTGGACCTTGTTCTCACCAGCAAGGAGGGGCTGGTGGGCAACGTGAGGCTCAAGGGCAGCCTTGGCTGCAGTGACCACGAAATGGTGGAACTCAAGATCCTCAGGGCAACAAAGAGAGTGTGCAGCAAGCTCACTGCTCTGGACTTCAGGTGAGCAGACTTCAACCTCTTCACAGATCTGCTTGCTAGAATCCTGTGGATAAAGCCCTGGAAGGAAGAGGAAATCAGGAAAGTTGGCTGATATTCAAGGACCACCTCCTCCAAGCCCAGAAGCAATGTATCCCAGCAAAGAAGAGGCCTGCGTGGATGAACAAGGAGCTCCTAGACATACTTAGGCACAAAAAGAAAGCCTACGGAGGGTGGAAGCAAGGACAGGTAAACTGACAGGAATACAAAGAAGTTGTCCATGCAGCCAGGGATCAGGTTAGAAAAGCTAAAGCCCAGATGGAATTAAATCTGGCCAGGGACATCAAGGGCAGCAAGAAAAGTTTCTACAGGTACATAAGTGATAAAAGGAAGACTGAGGAAAATGTAGGCCCTTTCTAGAGCGAAACAGGGGACCTGGTTATGCAGGATATGGAGAAGGCTGAGGTGTTCAATGATTTTTTTGCCTCAGCCTTTTCCAGCAAGGACTCTAACCACACCACCTGAGTTGAAGAAGGCAAAGGTAGGGACTGAGATAAGGAAGATCAGCCCTCCCACTATAGGAGATCAGGTTCGAGACCATCCATGGTACCTGACGAGATCCATTTGTGAGTCCTGAGGGAACTGGTGGATGAAGTTGCTAAGCCCCTTTCCATCATATTTGAAAAGTCATGGCAGTCTGGTGAAGTTCCCACTGACTGGAAAAGGGGAAACATAATGCCCATTTTCAAAAAGGGAAAAAAGGATGAGCCAGGGAATTACAGGCCAGTCAGTCTCACCTCTGTGCCCAGCAAGATCATGGAGCAGATCCTCCTGAAGGAGGATTTGTTATCCCCTCTCCTTTCCTCTTATAAATGCATGATGTATTGCATCTAACAAAATAAAGTCTTTCCTTTGCTTGCTAATTTACTAGGAATGGTGCAATTGTGTTCAGCACAAAACACTCTCCTGATCTTAGAGGACAGACTGTTCAGAACAAAATGAGTATTTAGTGTCCTTGGTGAGATGAAGTGTTAGTATCTCAGAATATCTCTCAGCAAGAGCTCATTTTCATCACTTTGAATAACTGGAGAGCCCAATTTCTCATTGCCTCTCATCCAGTGCACCATCTGCATTTCAGAGTTTGAATATTAATGTCTTTAAATTATAATGTTTCCATATCCTTTCTGCAGAGGTGCAAGTCAGTTACAGCACATATGCTCATCATACTGGCCTTCATGAAGCTGTTATGTACTACTTATGTATAACAGGAAGCAATTCATGACATGAATCTCATGATCTGTGGATAGTTCCCACAAATCTTTCCTTCATCTTGATTAAATACCTGACCTTTTTTATTTCATCACAACACTGTTACCCAAGCAAGTCAGTTTTCTCTTGACTGACAGATGTATTTCTATACCAAGTCATATGTGAGGATCTGTTTAGAGGTAACTAGTCTCCACTGTTACTTGCTTTCTTCAGGGGAACACATTTTCTTGAGGTTTAGACTGAACAAAAGCATATTTTCACCTGGACCCAGAATAGAGATCATGTTTTACATGGAATAGTTCATTAATTCTACCTAGGCTTCTATATGCATCATGAGAAGGTGAGAACTTAGAGTTAAGAGTCCAAGTATAAAGTGGGGAATGGAAAATGCAAAAGGCAAAGGCAGAGGCTCATGGGCAAATAGTTTTGCTAAGTTTTGCAATTTTGCTGACCTAGACTTTTCTCAAGTGCCTGTTCTTGGAGTCTTGAAATAAAAAACCCCACAACAACTTCAGCTATTGTTTAACAGAAATAACTTTCAGAATGTGGCCAAAAGGCTTGAGACCATCAACAATAATACCTGGCTATCTGACCTGCAAATAAATACTCTTGCTGTAGTTGTCATTATTTTTGATGTATTTTATGACTTCGAAGTCTGTTTCACAGTTTGTGGGTGAGATACGACCGATTGATTCCTAAAAACTTGGGGTTGAAAATATTGTAAAAAGTATCTTTGGATTAGTGTTCTGATATTAATCTGAATAGTTTGTACAGTTGCTTTTGGACAATATGTCTACAAAACTTGTGAGAGTGGGTGTTCCCAGAAAATATCCAGAACTTCCAGAGTTTAGCATGTCTGAAATTCTACAAACAAGACAGCTTAGTTTATTTGTCATTTTGTCTTCCATGTTCTTTGAAAGAAAAAGGTGAATTACATTGCTTGAAGACGGAAAATATCCATGAAGCAATAGATTCTTTCATCAAAGATCTGCTTCTTGCTATTTATTTTCCTCTAGAATATTTATTCCAGTTTAAAGTATTGTAATCAGCATGGGAAAAAAGATCAGTGAAAATGTTATTTGCAGTTCACAGAAAAGTGTTCTGCTTAGGATTTTCTCTCAAAAGAGATGAGCTGAGTTTTATCCAACCCTAATAATTATTTTTTAAAATTGGAAAAGTGTTCTAAATAAAAAATACACATCTGAAAGTTCTAACTAGGAGGAGTAGCTTAAGGAAGGATTGTTACAAGCTCTCCCTGTTTGGCAGAGACCTTTGTGAACTTAGGAAGGATCCGACATAATATTAGTTTTTGAAAGCAAGCTCTAGAATCCACTTGGAAAACTACAGTACGTCAGAAAAGTGTTCAAGATGTAAATAAGGAAAATGTGAAAGAGCAGGATTTAATTAAGAGTAAACCTCATGGCTTCTTCAAAGCAAGTACTGCAATGATGCAAGACAGAGGCTGAGATTTTGTGAGACCTTCCCAAGATTATATGTTTGGAGGAAATTCTCAAAAGTGGTATGTTGCAAGACAAAGTTTGAAAAAGAGAGTTAAAAATGACATTAAATTGAAAGTCATGCAGCAAGTCAACAGAGAGCTTTTTCTTGTGATTTTTTTCTCATGGCAGCATGGCCAATATTCTGCTTTGAAGGGCATCCCATCCAATCATTTCCATCTTTAGAACAGCACTCACAAACAACTTTTGGTGACTACCTCCTTGTGAGTAAGTACATTTAAATGTGAAAGAGCTCTGAATGAGAACCAAGAGTTGTAAAATAATGAGCCAGAGAAGAATGTCAAGGAGGCATATATGCACTGCTATACTGTGGACAAAGGCAATGTAGTTTGTCATGAAGTTAACACTAATGCAAGAAAAAAGCATGACAGTTTAGGTAATTTGAGTGTGTCATAAATCAGAGCAGTGCACATATTGCAGCATTCTAAAGAACTACAAATACTTTCTCCTGGGAGCTCATATCTGCCCAATTTAATACCTGTGCAAGTCTGGAGAACTCATAATAAAATCAGCTGCATCCCAAAAGACATGGGACTTGTCAAATTTATATAAGCACAGTTTCATCAAATCCTATTGTACTACTGTGTATTGCACACACAGGGAGCTGAAGAGAGAGCAGCCAAAGAAGCTAAATAAGCCCTCTAGCCATCGAGTTCAGCTATCCTTTCAGACCTTGTTGTGAGGAAGAAAGGATATATGGATCTGCCTAATTACAGTCCATGCTTTGGCAGAGAAAGCCTGCTTCATCTGGGCTTTTCTGCAAGTGACATGAATACCACCTAGCTGTTCTATCAGGAATCAACTGCCCATGCATAATTATCCCTTCCAGAAGGGAAGCACATTATCAGTGCAAGGAACACTGCTCCCATTTTTCTACCATTTTGTAGTAAAACATTGATAAGAAAGTATATTCATATCACCATCAATAGGGGGCAGCATTTGCCAACTGCATCTGTTCTCACAGCACAGTGCTGTGTCTGTCTTTTGGTGGGTATATTTTCATGCAAAGTTCTTGTCATAAGGGGTTCTCATCTGTTTGCTAAGCTGTGGATTTTTGTTGAAGCTGTTCAGGACAGATACCATTTCTGGACAAAGCTAGACCAAGATGGCCCAGGTAAGCTTTCCAGGCAGTACTGTAATGGGGATGGTGGAAGCTGAGAGTTACCTAAATAATACAATGTATAGTCAGGGTTGCTTCAGTCACACATAAGCCACTACACATTAATTTTTCCAAGGAACTGGGTTATAACTGTATAAATGCAAGCTAAAATTCAACTCCATGAGGTGCAGAGGTAAGGTCCAGCTCACTAGTATTCAGTCTGGGTTCACCAACACTTCAATTGAGATACATTCTCAGTCAGACTGGGTCAGAACAAGATCATGGAACTTTTAATGAATATAAATGAGGAAACATCCCA
This sequence comes from Podargus strigoides, assembly GCA_028020825.1. NCBI lineage: Eukaryota > Metazoa > Chordata > Aves > Caprimulgiformes > Podargidae > Podargus > Podargus strigoides. The sequence goes on along the minus strand of CM051663.1, from coordinate 62,695,869 downwards.
GCACTACATTTCATCAGGAAACCATGCCCCTTTGAGTTTTTAAACTCAAGGAGAGCAAACTATAAAGTATGAGTAATGATGTATACTCAGAAGCAATGAATCTTTAGGTAACTACTATAAAAAGTAATACACAACCTCCACCCTGCCCTCACAGCTTTGCAAAGAATGATAAAATTTATCACCCTTGTATTATCATTCAGACATCCCTACGATTAGAAACATAACACGTTGAGAAAGTATAGAAATGGTCTAACTGGATGAGAGTGAACAGATCTAAGCCTTTGCTACATCCATAACTGTGTTCAGCCATAATCTGTATCCTTGGGTCTGCAATTTACCACTTTCTCCCAAGACACTGCTATCGTTAGAAAACTTTTTCAGTGAGTCGTCAGTACTTCTCCAGCTGTGAATGGGGCATATTGCAGCCATTTCAACTTGCATTAAGAAGTAACTGACAGACATGCATTACTTTTTGCTTTTAATGGCATAAAATGCAATGCCACAACACTTTAGATAGGGCAGGGAAATCACTTTTTCATTTCTGGACAGTAGCTGAATCTGGTCTTCTCTGTATGTCTGATGAAAACTAAGCCATGTTGATGCTGGACTTCAGCATAAGATCTCAGACTTAGATTATCTCATTTTCATTTTCTTTGCTACGTCATATTACGCAGTCAGTCTAATTGGCTGTAAAACAAGCAGTATAAGTGCAAGTGCATGTATCTGTGTATTTACTAAGGAAAGAAAAGAAAAAATATGTATTTATCTGGAGGAAATTCAGAATAATATTATGACATTGAGAAGAAAATATTCTCAAAACCACTGGAGGCCAAACGGTAGTATCCCATTAAATATATGAAAGTTGGGGAAAAAATAAGCTCCAAATAAGATTTTTAATGTTATATCAGGCATAATTATAGTTAACTCAATATTTCTATCAGCTATCTTCACTTACATGCCTCTCTGCTTCCCCGAAGACCAGCTATGAAAGATGGCCTCAGGAAGCACAAGACTGATTATTTGTGTGACTGGCATATTTACAGGTCCTCTAGCAATAGCATCTGAATGTTCTGGTCACAGAGTGTTTTCAACAAGAGCCGTCCTCTGAACCTTGCAGGCTATGAACGACATGCAACAAACATCGTTAGGGCAGTAAGAGAGGTGGTAGGAAGAAAGAGTAAAAATAGAACCACCACCACCACTGACTCAGCACCTAATTCTACTCAGAACAGCTTCAGCATAGCTTTTCACCTGTCTTTTCCAGCATGGCTTTTGCACAGATTAAAGCTGAGTCTTAGTATGCAGGCTCTGGATTTAAACAATGATTATGCATTTTGCAGAACTGGGTGATGGATGTGAGTTTGGAATAAGAGTAATTTATTTGACTGCTTGCCTTATTTTGCTTGCTATTGCTGAAAAATTGTTAAGAAATTCCATGCAACTGCTCATATCATATTTCCTGTCAGGCAGATAGCAAGACTGAGAATTTCTACATTGCCTGGAAGGGACCCCATTTGACATTCAAAGTCATCTGGACAATTTTGATTGTATATTTGAAATAATATGACTTTAGTTCTAACATAGACGTAAATGTCTTTAATCCAAGAATCACAGAATGTTAGGGATTGGAAGGGACCTCAACAGATCATCTAGTCCAATCCCCCTGCCAGAGCAGGAACACCTAGGTCAGGTGTTTTGCCAATTAGTAGGCCCAAGACAAAAGACACAGCCAGCAGCAGAACAACAATCCAGTGAGTAAGTTCTATTTCACATAAAGGACTCAGAATATAGGGGATTGCCGGGGGTACAAACAAGTTAGATAGATCACAAATAATAGATATCAACCCCAGCGACCCCAGGAATGACATAGTATCACTCATAATGGATGGAACAAGCAGAGACACAAGGTAACCCAGAGAGAAAATGGGAGACAACCAGGAGAATAAGGTGGTTACATATGATAGAGGTAACCCCATGTTGCCTCCCCACAAAGCCTGTGTTTGTACGTGCCAGACCTGACTGCGATCCAGTTGCATGAGGAGTCAGGAGATCCTTCCCCAACAGGAAAACTCTGTGAAATGCATCCACTCCACAGACAGACTCTCCAACCCTTCCTGCAAGTGGGCCCTGCTTTTATCCCCAAACAGGACACCTGGCACTCGTTATCAAAATGCAGGGCACCTGGGGCTTGTTTACCCAAGGGCTCTCCTTGCAAGGCCGGCCGCACCTTGGAGGAAAGCCAAAAGGCAAACTCATCCCCTCCTTTTGAAGGGCTGTGGGAACCACCCATATGTCAACCTTAATTCAGGGCTTGGGGTTCAGACCCCAGCACTTCAGTCAGGTCACACAGGAACATGTCTAGGCGGGTTTTGAATGTCTCCAGAGAAGGAGACTCCACAACCTCTCTGGGCAGCCTGTGCCAGTGTTCTGTTACCCTCCCTGTGAAGAAGTTCTTCCTCACATTTATGTGGAACCTCCTATGTTCCAGCTTGCATCCGTTGCCCCTTGTCCTATCATTGGATGTCACTGAGAAGAGCCTGGCTCCATCCTCATGACACTCACCCTTTACATATTTATAAACATTAATGAGGTCACCCCTCAGTCTCCTCTTCTCCAAGCTAAAGAGACCCAGCTCCCTCAGCCTTTCCTCAGAAGGGAGATGTTCCACTCCATTAATCATCTTTGTGGCTCTATGCTGGACTCTCTCAAGTAGTTCCCTGTCCTTCTTGAACTGGGGGGCCCAGAACTGGACACAATACTCCAGATGTGGCCTCACCAAGGCAGAATAGAGGGGAAGGAGAACCTCTCTTGACCTACTAACCACCCCCTTTCTAATACACCCCAGGATGCCATTGGCCTTCTTGGCCACAAGGGCACAGTGCTGGCTCATGGTCATCCTGCTGTCCACCAGGACCCCCAGGTCCCTTTCCCCAAACTGCTCTCCAGCAGGTCAGCCCCCAACCTGTACTGGTACATGGGGTTGTTCTTCCCCGGATGCAAAACTCTACACCAAGTAGATGCATTTATATGGATTTCTAGTAGGAATTGTTACATTCCTGGACTATTTACTTTTTTTTCCCCAGATATTCTTATTTCTTTTTTCTTCTGAGTACTTCTAAAAGTCAGGATTTTCACTGGCTATTTGAGGGGTTTTTTAATTAATTCTAGAGGGATGAATATGCAGATAATTTATTTAAACCCACCCAGAATATTTCAGAATATTCTGTATATTCTGTTTCGTTTTGCCTTGTATTCCTGTCACAATCAAAAGAACCTATGCTCCCAGCTCGTAATATCCTGCATGCTTCTGGCTCTGCCTGATTTACAAGGTTCACTGGTGGATCAGTTCCACATCTGCAGCATGCACATGAGCTTTCTGTGATGAAATCATTTCAGTTAGCCAGGTGCAACATGTGTTAACTAAGCATGACGCCTTGCTCTTCAGAGAAAGGGACACCCATTATTACAGCAATCGGGTTAAAGACTTATATTCCAAAATCACTTTGTTTCCTGAAGAACGAAATGGATAGCGTATATAGCTGCCCTATTTTATGATTTATTTGATTAGTAATAATTTTTTCTAAGATAATAAAAACCTGTTCGCTCTCATCCAAATGCAAGAGGTATTTTTTGGCGAAAACATTTCCAGATTCCTTGTTTATCTTTTTTATTATTATTTATTTATGCTAACTTTTTTGAGTGTCTTCACATTACAGTCTGAGAAGCTGTGTATGATGTCATTCACAGATAAGGACTGGAGAATCAATTACAGCTGTCACTCAGGAAAGCACTGTTATCTTGGTCATAGATGAGCTACCCAGTTCTTAGCTCCTCATAGACCTTCTACTGCAATAACCAGAATATTGATATGTTTGAAAAGCACTGAATTTCAGTCATTAGGGAGCTTGTCTAAAAATTAAGGAGACATTTGGTGCCTTTCTCCTTCCTTCCTGATAAAGGAATATGTATCTGTCACCCTAGAAGCAATTTATTTGTTTTTTAAGAGTTAGTTACTCAAAGCCCAGTCCCATTAAAGCCTCAGAGATATGCTGGAGAGAAATGCTGACTCAGCTAATACCAAGGTCCACTCGGTACAGTGCTGACAGTGTCCAAAAACAGAGAGGAAAATGAGTATTATGTAAAAAGAGATCTGCAGCAGTATTGTTCCTGTTCTGTCTTTCCAGTCTCCAGCAGTTCAGGGATTCTGTGTGCCAAAAGTTGTAAGTAACTAGTGGACCTTAAAGAACTTTTTCTCCATAGATTTATCTGATAATTTTTTTAAAATCAACTGAACCCAACAAGGACAGAGAAACATGCCCCACAGGCACAATGACACGGAGTCTGTGCATTTGCTCAAGATCTCTGCAAAGAACAGCCTTCTGCAAAACAAGGCCTTTATCATCTAGGGAAATGCCCGAATCTTCGTTTCATTGCTCAACAGAAAATGCAAAGGAAAAGCATGGCTCTGGTGACCCTTCTGCAGCTCCTGGGCCAAAGGGGTTCCAAAGTGCTGTTGCCTAGAACTTCCTACCTTTTAGCAAAATGAGGATTCACCTGAACTGGTCATTTATGACAAATGTTATCCCAAGCAGATTTTTTTTTTTCTCTAAGTGATGTTCCCTCTACAGTTGTCACCAAGGCAAATGACATGGTCCTTTTAAGGAACAGGCTGTATAAATCCTGATGGGAAGACCATGGTGATATACAGCAGAAAATGGAAGTTTCTACTAAACAAGGACAATGGGCCAAATGTCTTTGAAACAGCGTAAATAAAGTAAATCCTGTATTATAGGGAAGGTGTGCTGGCTTTATGGGAATACCCCCTTGCACCCCTTTCTTCGTAGAACTGGAATAAAATACCTCTGCTCTGTGTGTATTGGCATCTTGCCCACTGGGTAAATGACCCCACTTTTGAGATAACAATGGTACATGGAGAAGTTAGTGATTCACAATCCAGTTAACCTGAGCATGCCCGGGCCTGTGCTGTGCAACTCATAAAATGCGTCCCTTCATGCTTGTGTTGTGCTGCACCAATCCCATGGCTGCAGGATAAACTCAGCCACCTCATTGTCACAGAGGAGTTGCACGCAAGCTCCCACTTGATAGAATGATACCTGTCCTGTATGGCCTTGCCTTTAACAGCACAGAAAGAAGTTTTCAAGTGAATTTTGTTTCTGTTTTGACTGTGGAAATGATAGAGCTGTTTACTTGAAAAAAGAACAAAGCAACAACAACAAAAAAACCCAAGCAAAACCCCAAATAAACAAATTTTAAAACCCAAACAAACAAACAAAAAACATAGTCTGCAACAGACTATGTCTGCGTGGCATGTTGCATGTTGGAGACTACCTAATAAAGAGAGAAAACAATTTGCAAACTGAGCAGTCACTACACTGAAAATTATCTCCTAAGTTATGCAACCAAGAGTAGGAAATAATAATTAACTTACTTGAAAATCAGAATAATTTAGATTTAATTGGAACAAAGACATTCATGACATTTACAGCCCAATGAAGGATCTTCTGTCAGCTGGAATCCCCAGAGATAGGTTTGTGCTCTCATATTTGTTTCTGTTTGTATAATGTGTTTTGCACATACAATTAAAAATGATATGTTTTGTTCTTAAGGCCTTTTCTTGACCTAAGATAATTTAAAACATCAGGAACACAAGAAGATTTACTGTCTTCTAAGTTCAAAACACTCAGCTAGCCAAGAAGTGTCAAGGCCAGCATGAAAGCAGAACAGCTTCAGAGGGGAAACGGAAAGCAGTGAAAACTGGATTTTATAGCCACTAACCATCTTACCTAACTGAGTTCTTAAAGTTCTCAGTAGACCACAATTTATGCTGTCCATGCCTAACTAAGACACATTATTTTTTTCAAACAACATTAACATGCAGACCTGACCTTGCACTGCAGATCTGGCCATGAACTCTGTCTCTCAGATTATCTGATTTGTTTTGTTGCTCTAGTAATTTCTGACCTTTCATCCCATATTTATAGTCTGGACTGTTCTATCTAGAGGGACTTAATATGGGACCTCAAGACTTTGAGCCAGGTAGGACAACAGCTTTTCGGGAAAGAGGCTGTTCTTGATCAACACTAAATTCTCTCGACTCAGCTCTGGCAGTACTGAAGGAGAGAAAAAAAAAACTGTTTTGGGAAGAAGAAGATTCCTGGGTTAGAGGCACTCAGTGACTCAGATTTATGGGTTCTTTCTATAATTAGTGGAAAGAAACAGGTGCCTCCAGGGGGAAACCATTGTGTGTTAAGGTCAGTGTCCCAAACAGAGATACCATTGACTGGGAATCTAGCTTACCTCTCCAATGCTTAAAACTGAGTGACAAGAACTCCATCCCCAATGCTTGTGCAGTCTGCACAAGAGGGATCATGACCAGTGTTCTACACCTACAGGACCAGCACAGCATAAATCAGTTTCTGATGCTGTAAACTGGCACTGCTGAGATCTTCATGTGAATGTCATTTATTGAAAGGTTGCTGCCATATCATCCTGGACTTCTGGTTTTGGTGATTTATATTCTGAGCACCGAAAAACTTGTTACCTTTGATTCATTACCTTCTGCCTGGCATAACTTTAAATAACTTCAATTGCTACACTGTTGGCAGTGCCTACATAATCACATCAATCTATTGTATTTATCCTCTATAGTGTAGGTGCAAATTTGTATGTCAGACCACAACATCTCAGGCAACTAAATGCTGGGAAAGACAATACACAGACAGACAGAGATAGCAGATGCTCTTGAGGCCCCATGTGCTGACTATTTGTGCCTTTTGGCCACCTTCTCTGTCCTGCCCTCACAGATGTTTTTTCCCCCCATTTTTGACCTATACAGAAGTGAACTACACTAGTACAAATTTAGAGCAGAGGAATGTCCTGACACAAATGTTAAAGACAGCTGTGGGAAAGATGATTTTCAAGGAAAAAGCCAGGATGGACTGAAACTTCTCTATTACTTGGGATCACTCCCTCTACTGTACATGGGGGTCCTTCTCATCCTCCCAGAGCTGTTCCACACTGCAGGACTGTCTGTGGATCTTTCCATTAGAAAGACCCTCACTGTCAAGTACCCACTGTCTCTCTTTGGTCTCACTTAATCTCCCATCTTCTCCAACTGTCTGTGTCTTTTTTCTGAGTAGGGACTATCGCAGGATAGAATACTTTCACTTGCCTGCATGCATGTCAGTTATTTTACATGGTAGTGGAATTTTCTTTTCTCTTGCATTTGCTAACCTTGGTTCTGTGTGAAATGCTATAAATAAGAGAAGGGTCTGAGCTCTATATAGGAATCAAGGTGCTACTCAGAGTCCATGGTTAAACTCAGTGCTGGAAATATTTCAGGCAATAGCTTCCGTGTGCTCTGCTATCAATCATTCCATTTCAGCTGGCATAAGCTGTTCTAGTCCTGATGAAGTTATCTTGCATGTATGGGCTAAGAATCTAACTCAACACAGTCTGTGCTCCAAACTGCAACAGGACAGGGCCTCCACAGAGAGGCCCTCTGTATCTTATGCTCTTCATTTCAATTTCTCCTGCCATTTGTTTTCCGTTGGCATCATAACAATACTTCATGGGGCAGAAAAAGCAAAGAAGAAATTCTGGCCAGAGTCATAATGTGCATAGTGGAATAGGTCAACCTAACTCTGTTTGCTGGGAGACTGCCATATGAACCTGTGGTTTTAATGATTTCTTTTAAAATTTGAAAACCAGATGCTAAATTTTAACCTCTGCAAGTCTTCAAGCCAGAGGAGAGGGCAAGCAAGACAAATTCAGGTAAGGGCACTTTTAAATTTAATGTGGTACCAGCGTGCACTTGACTGGAGGAGTTATTTATTTATTTATTTATTTATTTAAGGAAAAGCAGTTTTTAACAAAGTAAATTGCATTATCTTTCCTAAAAAAAAAGCCAGTCAAGGACACAGGCTGACTGTTTCTACTACAATATACATGTCTCAAAATGAACAGTGTTAGAGAAAACTGTGCCTCCAGTGCTAAGATCTCAGTGTACAGTCTCTGTATGCAGGTCTTAAATAGGCCTCCCATATGAAAGCCTTGAGACTTGTGGAAGAAATACACTGGATAAGGGCAAGGGATTTGCTATCTTCTACTGTTCTCATTTTCTGGAGCTGTAGGACAAAACCCAGTCATGTCTAAAATTTCCAGGGGCAGAATAGCCACCACATTACTAACTAAATTGTCCATATGAAAAGTCCTCAGGAATGTCCACCTTACATCTTCTCTGAACTAGTTTTGCTACAGCACCTTATCCAAGCTCAAGAGCAGTTCAACACAATGAGCAGGAAGTCAGGCAAAATTGCCAGGATGTCTTCATGAATGAACAAAGGGCTCATGAGAAAACTCAAAACCAAAAAAGCAACCATATAGAAAGCATACAGAGGGTGGAAGTACAGACAGGCAAGCTGGGAGATATACAGAGGCATTGTCTGAGTATACAGAGAAGCAGTTAGAAAAGCCAAAGCCCACTTGCAATTGAATCTGGCCAGGCATAACAAAAGAAAATAACTCTGTTCATCACTTCTACTGTCAACAAAGATGCTGTTCACAAAAGAACTTCTTCCTGCACTTTTAAGTAAAGGAAAGAACATGCAGGTGGTGTAACACTCATATCAAGTGGAAGATGCCTGCAGGCTCCTTTGTTACAATCAGCCAGATAAGTTTCACCCTGCAAGCCAACAGATAAGCACAGCACAAGGCAGGCCTGAAAGCCAAGACATACATTCTGCATAGTGTGGCACAGTGCAGGCTAGGATCTACCCAGGATAACTGTTTTGTGGATCACTATCTCTGAACAATAATCTTCTGTTCAGGATCACTACAGTGGCCCATGTCGTATTCCTAAATATACCTTGAATGTACCAACACACGCAGCTGTAGAATAGGATCTGAGTTGTAGAACAGAATTAGGAATGTGAACAGAACGAATTAGATATCATTGACATTTACCACTTCAGTTTTTAAACTAAATTTCTACCTGCTGTTATCACTTGCTTTTTGGATGCCTGGTCAGACTCCAGAATTGTATTGTGCTTTATAAAATTAAAAAAAAAAATAAATTAATGCTTGCCTTAATAATCTAATAATCTAGATCTGGATAACAGTGAAAAACCTATCTATGGAACAAGAAAATAGAAGGTGAAAGTTAGTATAGCAATAAAACCTTGTGAATATCTGACAAAGCCCCACTAACTGTTGTTCTTCCTGAAACAATACAAAAAACAGGAAACAAATCAGAGAGTGAGTTTCCCTGGCAACTATGGGAAAATTCTTAGTTCAGCTCCTGCATTCCTACTCTCAAGTTTCCATTCATTTCCATTCATTTGCACACTGGCTTTCCTGAGAAAGATAGGAACCTGCAAAACTAGAGTCAGTCAACAGTTCTGTGAGCACTGTCTTTGTGACACGGAGAAGTGTGAGAGTCAACTGGACAGGTTGTGGTAGTGCTTGTCATCTTCCCCTAGCATCAATCTTTGCCTTTACTACAGACATGAATCTGACTTTAGGTAAGGCAATCAGAAGCCTGACTAGGAGCTAGGTTACATAAAAGCACGGATGAAAGTCCACTCCAGGACAGTACCAAAAGAACAGTTTTTTTGCCCAGTACACCTTGTTTGTGGATAAATTTTCTTATCACTGCTTGGTCCTTTAGTATACAGCAGACTGAGTAGTCAACTAAGCAAGCAAATGCTCCTGCAGAGGCATGCACTACAGCCTTTCCTGCATCACAAAAGCTCTGAATCTATTTAGTGACTATATTTGCAGAGCTAGGAAATCAGCTCCCAAGGATTCTCACTCAGTTTTTTACAGAGCTCAACTCATACTGCAGGGTTTAACTCACAACCTAGCACCTCCCACTGCACACAATGGAGACTCCTCCTCAGAGAAAAAAACGGGATATAGTAATTGCCAGGATTTTTCAAATCTGGATGTCAGTGTATCTTTGGGTTATAGTTTTATTTTTATAGTACGAATAAAAGAGAAGATACTGTTTCACACAAGACCTAGTGAGGAATGGGAGATCTGTAATACCAGGGAATTTATATTACAGTAATAAATTATTTTATTCATTTTTTGCTCTTTTCATTCTGTTTATTTCATGTCCATGTTATAAGAAGGATAAAATCACAGCTATTTCATATGGATAAGGGTATTACCCAGATAACCTGGACAACATATACATCCAGGTGAGAAGCAGGCTACTTCCAGTTTTTCAGACTACTTTCAGAGCAGCTAAGCTGTTCTGAAAGATCACTCATTTGAAAAGACCTTCTTCTTGCAAGTCTGTGGCACAGTCCTCTGCTCCAGCTTGCCTCTTCTGCTTCACAGTGGTTTTGCAATCATGCATCACTTAGTATTGTACAAAAAGACAAATAATCAAGAATAACGGGAAAAAGCACAGATGCCCATAAGGGCACATTTTTCTGCCTGGTAGATTTTACACTTTGTGTGCTTTAAATGGTTGATATACCATTCAGACTCTGCCAGTGTTTCACACTGATGTCTTGTCATGGCTTGTCCAACTGCAGCTCCTAGCAGCCTTCATATGTTTTCACAGCCTTTCATAGTCATTGAGCTACAGATGGCTGCTAATTCCCACTCAGTCAGTCTATGCTGGGACAGAGGCCCCACACAACTATTTCACATTAACTCTACACCGTTAATGATGCATGATGGCACTGTACTCATGAATACTCTATTTAGTGTATGGCTTGGAGGCAGAAATATACTGAGTATTGTCAGTGATTAGACAAGAGAGGTATGGAGACACTGTTGTATCAGCTTTGAACAGAAATAGTGTACATAGACTGTCTCTTTTCTTCCATGTGCCACCCCTCATCCTCCTGTGAGAAGCCGCGTTTGAAGACACAGTAAAGATGCAGAAGTTATAGAAGCACACTATCTAGACAGCAAACTGAGTGACATAGCAGAGTTTGACTTTTGGAGGCTCTGTTCAAGGAGGAAAATTGGAATATGCCCTATAAGCTGAGATCTGTGTCTCCTTTCCAAGTTTCAAATACTGTTGAGCCCTTCCAGGGCTGCAAACCTGGTCTGTGTAATTATTCTCAGCCCTAGAGCTGGATCCTGCTTTGTCTGTGGAAGCAGAAGGTGGCATGTCAGACTGGTCAAGGAATCACAGAATCACAGAATGTTAGGGATTGGAAGGGACCTCAAAAGATCATCTAGTCCAATCCCCCTGCCAGAGCAGGAATACCTAGATCAGATCACACAGGAACATGTCCAGGTGGGTTTTGAATGTCTCCAGAGAAGGAGACTCCACAACCTCTCTGGGCAGCCTGTTCCAGTGTTCTGTTACCCTCACTGTGAAGAAGTTCTTCCTCACATTTATGCGGAACCTCCTATGTTCCAGCTTGCACCCATTGCCCCTTGTCCTATCATTGGATGTCACTGAGAAGAGCCTGGCTCCATCCTCATGACACTCACCTTTTACATATTTATAAACATTAATGAGGTCACCCCTCAGTCTCCTCTTCTCCAAGCTAAAGAGACCCAGCTCCCTCAGCCTTTCCTCAGAAGGGAGATGTTCCACTCCATTAATCATCTTTGTGGCTCTACGCTGGACTCTCTCAAGCAGTTCCCTGTCCTTCTTGAACTGGGGGGCCCAGAACTGGACACAATACTCTAGATGTGGCCTCACCAAGGCAGAATAGAGGGGAAGGAGAACCTCTCTTGACCTACTAACCACACCCTTTCTAATACACCCCAGGATGCCATTGGCCTTCTTGGCCACAAGGGCACAGTGCTGGCTCATGGTCATCCTGCTGTCCACCAGGACCCCCAGGTCCCTTTCCCCTACACTGCTCTCCAGCAGGTCAGCCCCCAACCTGTACTGGTACATGGGGTTGTTCTTCCCCAGATGCAAAACTCTACACTTGCCCTTGTTGAATTTCATTGTTTTTCCCCGCCCAACTCTCCAGCCTATCAAGGTCTCGTTGAATGGCAGCACAACCCTCTGGTGTGTCAGCCACTCCTCCCAGTTTGGTGTCATCAGCAAACTTGCTGAAGATACATTCTGTACCCTCATCCAGGTCGTTGATGAAGATATTAAACAACACCGGTCCCAGTACCGACCCCTGAGGGACTCCACTAGTCACAGGCCTCCAACTAGACTCCGTCCCATTAACCACAACTCTCTGGCTTCTTCCCTTCAGCCAGTTCATAATCCACCTCACTACCTGATCACTAAACCCATACTTTATCAGCTTATCTAAGAGGATGCTGTGGGAGACAGTGTCAAATGCTTTACTGAAATCAAGATAAACCACATCTACCGCTCTACCATCATCTATCCACCTAGTTATTTCCTCATAGAAGGCAAAAAGGTTGGTCAAACATGACTTACCCTTGGTAAAACCATGTTGACTGCTCTTAATGACCCCCTCATCCTTGATGTGCCTAGAGATAGTGCCAAGAACAAGCCGTTCCATCACCTTTCCAGGGATGGAGGTGAGGCTGACCGGTCTATAGTTACCCGGGTCCTCCTTCTTGCCCTTCTTATAGATTGGAGTGACATTTGCTATCCTCCAGTCCTCAGGCACCTCTCCTGTTCTCCATGACTTAGCAAAGATGATGGAGAGTGGCCTAGCAATGACCTCTGCCAGCTCCCTCAGCACCCTTGGGTGCATTCCATCTGGTCCCATTGATTTATGGATATCCAGATTGCTCAACTGATCCCTAACCCAATCCTCATCTACCGAGGCAAACTCCTCCTTTATCCTGACTTCTTCTGGGGCTACAGGGATCAGGGGCTCCTGGGGAAAGCCTGCAGGAGTAAAGACAGAGGCAAAGAAGGCATTCAGCACCTCTGCCTTCTTTATATCCTCTGTCTCTAGGGCACCCCCCTCATTCATCAGTGGGCCTATATTGCCTCTAGTGTTTGTTTTATTAGCTATGTAAGTTCCTGCTAGCTGAGAAACTTCATATCTTCCCTGATGTATACTTCTACAGCCATCAGATGCATCAGTCAAAAGCTGTGGACATCTATCCCCTGGGGAGTTTTGTTCACTGATACAGACTGTACACTGCATAAGGAGCAAGTACCTGATAAATCCTATGGCAGTTTCAATTTAAGGTGTTCTGATCTTGTAATCTTCTCAGTCTTGTTCCTGTGCTTGGACATTCCCTTTTGGCTACTTTGTGATTGTTGTTCACATGACAGCAGAATGAAAATTAATTGGTCTTCATTTAACATATATAGAGCATTGTGAAATTTTGCCTGTACTCTTGCCTGCAGACAAACAATTAGAGTCTCTTAGGTACGTTTGCTGTTCCCCATCCTCTGGAGGGTAGCTTGCTTGTAGAGGTATCCAGCATGTTCATAGACATCTAAGATATTTTCAGAAAGTATTTAGTCTCAAACCAGTCAGAATCAGCATAAAATAATCCTGCAAAATCAAGGAGCCCCTAAAGAGACAGAAAAGGGAAAGCACAATAAATAGTTGCAGAAAGGCAGAAAAGTTAATGGAGAGATTCAGCCTGACCACCTTGTGTTTCTGATTGCTTGTTAAAAAAGTATTTTACTTCATTCCACAATTCAAGAAAAAAAATAAGTTAATCACTTCAATGAAACATTTATTCTAGGATTCAAAATAGTTTTCAAATATGTTGTATTTAGTTTTTTATTTTAGTTTTTTGATTGATGTGTGCTGTCCCAGGAATCTTTGCCTCATCATTTGATACAGGAATGGCCTCTGCTGCTCTGGGCTCTGCTGCTCTTCCCATTGCTGCTGGTCCTAGGTTGTTTTTTGAAAGTAAGATAGGACATCAGGCCATAACTACCCTAATAGTTTCCAACTTTCAAAAAATGCTTAGGTGCCCTCCTTGAAAATTAGATCTTTGACATTGTCTCAGGTTGGGCACTACAGAGTGGTCCTCAAATTGCTGTTATTGGTAATCAGGCAGTGTTTGTTTCTTACACTACCCCTCCCTCCATACCATGCATACTGGCTGCACATTCATAGTGTAAATCATTTTTGGTCCAAAAATTTGAACTTCCTTCTTCATTTCATGCCATGCTTTCTGCAGCTAAGAAGCAATGAAGCCAAGTTTATTTATATTGTAACTAACATTAATCACCTCTTTTTGTGTGTCATTTTCCACTCTTCCTCTCATGTCCTTGAAAAGTCTCACCTTCTCTGTCTTCATCTGATTCTCATCTTTCCATCTTTTCCTCTCCTCGCCTCTCTTCACCATCCATTCATCTTCTTTCAGCCTTTTATTCACTTGTTACTTGGAGATGTCTCACTCTGTATTATGAGTGCACTCTGAAGTTGATGACTTTAGGCCAGTGCTTCATTTGGTGTGAATCACTTAATAGAGTTCAGCAAGGCTATGCACATTTATAGTGCCAAGAATATCAGTTATTTTCTTTTTCTCCTTGTGTAACAGTGTTTATCAATAGCTCCCTTTGTCTCTTCCCATTAGTAGATGTTCTCTTCAACTTGTCATGGTCTTGCTCCACAGGACCACAGACACCTGTCCTCTTGCTATTTCTGGCTCTGGAGACAACCCTGCATATTATCACATTCTCCATGGCTCTGCTCAGCATCCCAGCTTTGCTTTTTCATAGCCTGGCTTTATTTCTGGTCATTCTACCATGACAGTCCTCACTGGTGTTACTAATGACTTGCATGTAGCTAAATCCAAACATCTCATTTCTGTCCTCTTTTCCATTCTCTTCAATTCTATCTGTCCAGTCTTTTATCTCCACTTGGATGATTAATTCAAATTAAATGTCATCAAGAGAGGAAAATTCACCATCAGAGATCTTATCCATTTAAATGAGCAGCAAAGCTCCCTCGATTGTGCCGCAGAGCCAGAGATTCACTTATAGATCTCTTTCTTCCCTTGTGTGGTATTCTCACCATCCCAGTCACACCAAAAGATTTGATATTTGATATTATTTTTAAGGAGAAAATGTTAGTTCTGTTCTGATACAAGGTTGTCCCATGTCATCTGAACAGCTCTGAATCCCTGACCAGGGTGTCTTGTATCTCCCGCCTAGACTGCACTGCTCTTCAGAAATTCCTTTTATGTTCTTCGAGCTTACAGCAATGCAGAGCCTTGCTTCTCCACAACTATCAGACCCTTACTTTCTATTTTCTTCAGATCATTATGATGGTTATTACATTACATTCATAATACACAGCAGTAGCCTGAGGCCCCTGTCAGGATGAACATTTTGCTGTGCTGGTGATATACAATTGAAAAGTTCCTCTAGGCCCAAAACTTTTTTGGGCTAACAGTATAAAATTTAATTATGCTGTTTTTCATGTCCTTTTCCTCTCTTGGGACCTCCACTGCTTCCCCATCTCAATTTTCTATTAAGGTGAGATCTTCTTTGCATTTTCTGAATACTGCATATTTAACCCTCAAGGTCTCTGGATTTCTGCTGTCAGACCAGCAAGTATTTCTGCCTTGTTCAGTTCTTGGAAGCACCCTCTCAGAAGCTGTGTTTTATGCTTTTCTGCTCAATTATAGTACTTGTGCCAGTGATCTGGGGCTGCTTCACACCTTGGAGTCAACAATTACTTGCATTGTTTCAATTCACTTGTTTTTATCTCTCTGTCGCAGAGGCTTAGAAAATCAAATAAGGCAAGTGATAAACTCCAAAAATAAAGTTTATTTAAACTAAAATTGTTTAGCAGAAAACTAACTAGAAATGAGGCTTACCAAAATCATTCAACTCTGACAACATTAGTAAACCACAGGATCAGGATGTTGTATGAGGAGTTAATTACTGCATTGATCACTTTACAAATGAGGATTCAAAAAGAGCATAATCACTCACCTATAAGATGAGGGCTCTCAGCCTCAAAGAGTTTTCTTAGGTGGCATCCTGATACAAGGGGAGAGTCTCTGACTGCAGGCCCACTTCTCTGAGGAGGACCGACTCAATTGCCTTCCAATGGGGCTCCATTTATACCCTCATTGAATCTGATCTGTTGTCAGATATGATCATGTCAGCTCTTATTGGCTGAGGGCCTTAGCATCTTTCTTCCTTATCCAAGGTGTACAGGTGATGATCAGCACTTGTCACTGTAAAGGTTCTAAAGTAAGGGTGCAAAAAATAAAGAAGCAGTGGTCCTAGTGCCCCCAGCCTTTTATCAGGGCAGGTGCACCTGCCACATCCCCCCTTCACAACTCCCCAGTATTAGATGGGGTTACATCTGCTCTTTTTCAAAGGCTATCATCTTATTACATGGGATGAAGGATTTACCTGCAAAGGGGCAAGAAAATCTGGTCTCAGGTTTAACCTATGTTATGTTCTACTGTGTTATACAGTACTGTATACAGTATTTTTTCCTTCTAGGAGAGAAATCCCTGTGCTAGGACCAAATGCAGCAAAATCCTTCCCAGAAGATATCAGGTAGATGCTGCTTTGTTTCATTTCTGTTTGGAAATGGGTGATGCTGAAGCAAACCATGGCTCTGAAGAGCACTGTGCTCATGAAAACCTCTGAACTTCTGTGTTGGCATCCACTAGCTGAGTGCCACCTCCAAACTGCTACCTACCCAGCAGTGACAGAGTACCTCAGTCAGCAGTTGAAGTTATCCCACAATGGCTCTGTCCCTGTCTCATAGGCAAAACTGTAAGCCATTTTTCTAAAACAGCTCTAATATCTTGAGACAAACACCAAAGTGCAAAATGTTACTATATTTCCACTAAATGCTTCATTATTAAGCAATGTCTTTCTGTTATATATGGATGGTAAGTTAACTATACCAGCAAAGTTTTTCTGTTGCTCTTACACACTGATATTTCACATTCTTTTATGTCATCTTCAGACATCATTTTCCCTCTCTGTCTTCATCTGACATTAACAATACAGCTTACAAGTGTAATGTTATGTGGGGATACAAAAGCTTTCATGAATGGGATCTTTTCAGTACTGTTGGTACTAAAAGTTCATCTCTCCATCATTTTGAACACTTAGAACATTTTGTATAGCACTTGTGGATTGTATCTGTGAAGCTACATACATGAAGAAGTGTCATTGCATTTTGACTACTCTTTTGTGCCCAAGAAAATTACCTAGCTGTCTTTTTTTTCAGTGCTCAACTTGTTAGTGCCCTTCACTCACAGACCTCAAACAGTACAAAGTGTTTTAAATCCCATTGTGGAAGTGATGCCTAATGTAACTCTCTCTTAAGGTCAATGGGACTCTAAGGGCAGTGCATCCAATCCTCAGTGCTTCATAGACACACTGAAGGAGCCTCAATGCTTTTTAGAATGCTCTGAATTTGCAGAGCTAGATAAAAACTCTGCTTTCAGAAATTACACTAGTGTGAACCACTTGTAACTGTAGATCTCAAAAGAACTTCTCAACTCAAAAGAACTTGACACTGAACTCCTGTCAACAGAACTGTCAGATCAAAAGATGTGTCCACTATTGAAAGTTTCCACATGTCACTGTGTCTGGGACCACAGTACTTGGTAGAGAGATCTGTAAAATGATGATGTGAAAAAGCAATCCTTATTAAATTCCTCCTGGTAAAAGAAACAGCTGATGAGTCCTATTTTCTAGAAGCAGTCCACTGAAAAAGAATGAAACTATATCAGTCCTTCCCCATTAGCTGCCTGTATGTCTGTGAGCACTTCTGTAGTCTTAAACACAGTGCCTGAATCATCAGAATGTGGATGGCTTCATACTTCAGTAAGGAGCTCACCTGCCAACAGTTATCGGGCATCTCAAATTCCTGTTCTGGTCAGAAGTCAGATGGGGAAGGGATTGGTAACGCATTCAGTGCAGCCCTAAGGAGCTGATTCGCAGTATCTTACTGAGAACTGAATGCAGCTAAAAACCGCAGTAGTATGACTGTGCTTGCCTACCCTTTTTCCCCCTCTTCCATTTGCATGCTTCTGTTCTCTTAAGTTTTCTTCATATTTGCATTCTGACTGTAATGGAAGCAGCACTGCAGGCTATTCCTATCACGCTTTCAGTGTATGCATGGTAAGAAAAATATGTATTAACCTTGGTGTGTAAAACAGTTACTCACTGTCTGTCAAGGCAAACTCTTTCCATGAATTACTGTCTTTTCTGCTTCACTTATCAAGGACCATTTCTGTATCATTACTCTATTGTAAGGCAAACTATTATCCTTTAAAACATTGGTCTAAAGTCCGTTTACACTAGAAGGTAGTGTGGGAAGCACCCCAGATGAAGCACGCACAGCAACAAATTGAATCCAGGACAGCCTGAGTATTCTGCTGCCTGCCAAACTAGGATATTTGTGGCTTGCTATTAGTGGGCATAAAACATCATCCAAAAAAAAATTAAAAAAAATTAAAAAAAAATCTGTCACGTTACATTGCTGTAAACACCTTCAGCCCTCCTCCATTTTGCAGGGCTAGCTCCCATGCTAAATAAAAAAAATATATACATACAAACAGAAAAAAAGCTTTATCCAATGTTTTCAAGCTCTAAACAAGGCACCTGGGAAATAAACACAAATAAATTTACACACCTAAGTCAGTGTTTCAGACAAAACAAGGAGGCTTTAAAAAAAAAATTTGTTTTGTTTCAGCAAAGCCTTATTCCAGCATCTTTGCTTTCACAGTGAGGAGCACAGAGACACTGGTATTCAGTCCTGTGGACCGTGTTTGCAGCTGCACAAGCCTCCTTGAAGGGGCTGAGGTCACAAGGTGTGTGGGGCTGTCTTAGGAAGATTTATCCTCTCCACTCTACCCAAGTAGGCTGCCTTTCTTTCCTGACATTGTCACCACTCATGTGTTTGCTTGGCATTCTGGACTTCTGTTCCCAGTCTTTAAATGTAGCCACTGTAATACAGAAGCACAGGGAAGTGAGTTAACATCAAAATGTTCCAGTCCTGGTTTGTTCCCTGCTTCTTTACTGCCTTGTCCCTTCCAATAGAATCTTTGCTGCTTACTAAATTCAAGTTCATACGCATGGCTGGATCTCTGTTCCACTCCTTTTCCTGTATACAACTGCTTCCTTTGAGGATAAGGGTGATACTAAATGAGATGAACAGATGAACCTGGGGCTTAGGTCTTCAGCTGGAATGAGACTTCGTTACAAGCTGGTGACCCTTACATATTGATTGCAGTGAGGACACAAATCTCAACTAAGCCACTTTAGTGTTGAGATCCATCAGTATTTTTCCAGATGTCTTTGCATATCATCAGCATGATAATTCCACAGTTCTCTAGGAAAAATTCTTCAGGAGAATATGGTACTGTGAAATGTGCCCAGAGAAGTCCTAGAAAAACACAAGAGCAGTACCTTTGAGGACAAAATAAGGTGGGTATACGTTTTCTCCATGATTGTTCATTCAAAAGCAAAGTATGCACCACAACCCAAAATCATTTTAAAAACATTATAAAGCCTGCAGCTACTCATGTGTTTCTGTCTATCCTGGGGAAACTTGCAAGAGCATGGTTGTTCAGTGCTTAAACCTGCAGAACAGCCACAATGGGTATTTGCCATAACATGGTCTGGTGCAGCGCAGAAACCTGGCTATCGGCAATGCTGTGCATAAGCATGTGGATGGTAGAGCCCAGACAGAGGATGCTAACAGAGTACTTGGGACTTGCTAAGGAATGTGTGAACAGGGCTCAGACTGCAAGAGTGTTATTACAGCATCACTGACTGGACTGCTGATTAATCACAGAATCAGAGAATCACAGAATCACAGAACAGCCTTGGTTGGAAGAGATCTCTAAGATCATCAAGTCCAACCATTAACCTAACACTGCCAATTCACCACTACACCATGTCCCTCAGCATCTCATCTACACGTTTCTTAAATACCTCGAGGGATGGTCCATGCTTTCAAGTCCTTTGTATAATTTTTTACAGATTTAGAAATTGTCCTTGACATGAGAGAATATATTTGACATTGGTCTACTGAGGTCATCTTCTTTGGCTTTGGGGGATTTGAAGAGAAGATAAAGATATAGAAGCTACCCAGCTGAGTCAGACCCAGGCCTATCCTGTCCAATTAAGAGTTTCTAACTGCAAAAAATGAGGGAAAGAGTATAAGTCCTCTGTAACTTTAATCTAATTTACTAACATAACAGATGTACAGAAAATCAGTCATACTTCCTACTCAACTGCTCAGATTCACACTATTAAAGCAAGAATTCATAAGTTTGATATTCTTCTGAATTTCAGATTCTAATGTAGAAAAGTGCTCCTGGTTTCAGTGCATCATGTGGTACAAGATTTTCTTAACTGGCAAGGCTACAAAGACAGTTCATAGAGCCACACAGGGCTCAAACTGGGCTACAATTTCTATTGCTGTACTAGCACTTCTGCCAACACTGCGTTCCAGCTCCCAGCCAGGCAGTAGAGGAGTTAGTGGGGTTGCTCTGTCAGTGTCAGTGGAGGAGTGTTCCCATAACTCTGCCTCACCAATGCTACAAAAAAAAAGAACATGCATGACTTGACTGTGTATTCCAGGTAGAGGCCTGTCATGGTTTAATTCCAGCCAGCAACTAAGCCCCAAACAGCCACTCACTCACTCCCCTCTGGTGGGATGGGGGAGAAAATCAGAAGAGTAGGAGTGAGAAAACTCATGGGTTGAGTTAAAGACAATTTCACAGGTACAGCAAAAGCCATGCACGTACGCAGAGGAAAATAAGGAATTAATTCAATACTGTTCAGTGGATAAGGAATTGACTGGATGGTCACATCCAGAAGGTAGTAGTGAATGGCTCAATGTCCAGATGGAAGATGGTGACAAGAGGTGTCCCTCAGGGGTCTGTACTGGGACCAGTGCTGTTTAATATCTTCATTAATGAAATTGACAGTGGGACTGAATGCACCCTCAGCAAGTTCATGGACAATACCAAGCTGGGTGGTGCAGTCAACATGCCTGAGGGACGGGATGCCATCCAGAGGGACCTGGACAGGCTGGAGAAGTGGGCCCAGGTGAACCTCATGAGGTTCAATAAGACCAAGTGCAGGGTCCTGCACCTGGGTCGGGGCAGTGCTCGTTATCAGTACAGGCTAGGAGATGATGTGCTGGAAAGCAGCCCTGAGGAAAAGGCTTGGGGGTAGTAGTGGATGAAAGGCTGGACATGAGCCAACAATGCACAGCTGCAGCCCAGAAGGCCAATTGCATCCTGGGCTGCATCAAAAGATGTGTGGCCAGCAGATCGAGAGAGGTGATTCTGCCCCTTTACTCTGCTCTGGTGAGACCTCACCTGGAGTACTGCATCCAGCTTTGGAGCCCTCAACATAAGAAGGACATGGACCTGTTGGAGTGTGTCCAGAGGAGGGGCACAAAAATGATCAAAGGGCTGGAGCACCTCTCCTATGAAGACAGGCTGAGAGAGTTGGGGTTGTTCAGCCTGGAAAAGAGAAGGCTCTGGGGAGACCTTATTAGAAGCAACCTTCCAATACCTGAAAGGTGCCTGTAAGAAAGCAGGGAGGGACTGTTCATGAGGGTATGGAGTGATAGGACAAGGGGTAATGGCTCTAAACTGGAAAAGGGTAGATGTAGGTTGATGTAAGGAAAATGTTTTTCAATATGAGGGTGGTGGATCACTGGAACAGATTGCCCAGGGAGGTGGTGGAGGCCCCGTCCCTGGAGACATTCAAGGTCAGGCTTGATGGGGCTCTGAGCAACCTGATCTAGTAAAGATGTCCCTGCTCACTGCAGGGCGGTTGGACTAGATGACCCCTGAGTGTTCCTTCCAACCCAATACATTCTATGATTCTATGATTCTGTGATTGTGGCAAGATATTGCTGCCCGATTAGACAAGCTGGTTGTAAAGGTACGCCACGTAGATGCCCACATACCCAAGAGTTGGGCCAATGAAGAACATCAAAACAACCAGCAGGTGGATTGGGCTGTGAAGGTAAAAATATCTCAAGTGGACCTGGACTGGCAATACAAGGGTGAATTATTCTTAGCTCGATGGGCCCATGATACATCAGGCCATCAAGGTAGAGATGTGACGTATAAATGGGCTTGTGACCAAGAGGTGGACTTAACCATGGACACTATTGCACAAGTCATCCATAAGTGCGAGACGTGCCACAATTAAACAACCAAATGGATAAGACCCCAGTGGTATGGAGGGTCCTGGCTGAAACATAAATACGGTGAGGCCTGGCAGACTGACTACATCTCACCGCCGTGAACACGCCAAGCCAAGTGCTATATGCTCACTGTGGTGGAAGCCACCACTGGATGGCTAGAAACATAGGCTGTGCCCCATGCCACTGCTAGTAACACTATTCTGGGTCTTGAAAAGCAAATATTGTGGCGCCATGGAACCCCAGAAAGGATCAAGTCGGACAGTGGAATCCATTTCCAAAATAGCCTGATAGACATCTGGGCTAAGGAGCATGGGATAGAATGGATATACCACATCCCTTACCATACACCAGCTGCTGGCAAAGTGGAGCAATGCAATGGGCTGCTGAAGACCGCACTCAAAGCAGTGTGTGATGGGACATTTAAAAACTGGGACCAATATCTAGTGAAAGCTACTTGATTAGTTAATACTAGGGGTCTGTCAGTCGAGCTGGTCCTGCTCAGTCAGAGCTCCTCCATACTGTGGAAGGAGACAAAGTCCCAGTGGTGCATGTGCGGAATATGTTGGGGAAAACAGTTTGGGTTACTCCTGCCTTGAGCCAACACAAATCCACTCATAGGGCTGCCTTTACTCAAGGACCCAGGTGTACATGGTAGATAATGCAGGAGGACAGACACATGAAGTGCATACCACAAGGAGATATGATTCTGGGTGAGAACAGGCAGTAATTGGAACTGTGGGATGTTAACTGTTATATGATACTGCCTGTTAATATTTCCCCAGTACCAGCATTCTCACCACAAACTGGACCGCATAAAGCATCCCAGATTAGAGCCACAGATGAACATTGCATCATTTTGACCTACCCTAAAGGACTATCACTCAGTGAACCTACAGCCATGGAACAAATGACTGATACTTTTGTAAATATTCAGAAACAGGAAGAGCAGATACTTGGGCCTGAAGTAGATGGTATGGGATAAGGGTTGGAATGGTGTCCTGGTTCCCCAGGCACAGCCCCATGGGCCAGCCATGCAGGCAGGCCATGAGTAGCCCTGAGTCAGCTGAGAGCTCCAATCAAGGCAGCTGACTCACAGGTGTATCCCATACCACCACATCATGCTCATTATAAAAGCAGGGAGCTCTCTGAGGGTGGGGTTCTTCCTCCTCTCCCTGAGGCTCCTTGTTGGTGGTGCTTTGTTCCTGCTGTCAGCATTGAGAACCAGGCTGAGTAGAACCATTTATGCTTTATGTTGGTTATTGCCTCCATTTTGTTATTCTATTAAATGTGTTCATATTACAACTCACAGGCTTTTTCCTCTTTTTTACCTGATTTCCCTTCCCCATCGGGGAGAGAGCCCTGGGTGAGATATCAACTGCTATGGTGTAGCCCAGAGTACCAGCTAACCATAGATAATCATGTAGGAAAGTTCCTCACCACCAGTGCAGGTTGCTATCAGTCCTCATCTGACATCTTTCAGGACTTGGAGTCCTCACATACATAATTCCTTGTGAAACATACCAATAAAGTAGAGATAATCCTGTTTAATTTAAGAGATATTTGTTCCTTCATTAAACTACTTAATAGATTAAAAGCCAAATGTTTCAAAACAAACATATGCTATAGTAATATTAGCTCAGTACTCCTACAGAGTGGTACTGTACTGCTAAATGTCATTGCCTTTCAATGGAATGGATCTTCACAAACTGGTATTAATTTCATCTTACTTATTAACCACTGTAACGTTACTTCACAAAATTAGACTAATTTTTCAACTAATACTGATAACTATGGCAAACTGAAGATGGGACCTCATGTTCTGAAGATATTCTTCCTAGATGAAGAGGACACTTTTGTACTCACATAAATGTTATTGCAATGAGATATGAATTATTAAAAAATAACAAGCTATCACAATTTTTTGACCAGTGTAGAGTGTCTTTCTACTCCTCATTCCTTTTTTCTACAAGAAGAGTTTCTTTCTATCTGGTTGCTATGTTAATTAATATAATGAATTAAAAGTTAGGGAAGAGATATTGAACTTTGCATTCTGGGACACAGTTTCTATCCCTTAGATATATGCATCCGAGCTGGTGGGATGATTTTCTTGCCATAGTTGGTGCTGAGTAGTATTAAAAAAAGGACTCTGAACTAATGGGTCTCCAGGTGACCTACTCCTGCAGTCTTCACAAAGAACATGGGCTATTCCTGACCTGGTAAAGCATTAGTAATTGCTACTCCACATCCTCCTGTACAGTCAGTCAGCTGGGGGAAAACTTGGTGCATCTGACTTCACCTTCATGAGTGGTGGCCTGAAATCATGAGGCCAAGGTCATTGTGGACCTAGTTCCTGTCTCTCTCACATGCAAATTTCCCATTTTCTGGACATTGCCTTGTCTAACATAGATGTTAAGCATCATTTGTATTATTAGATTCATTGACCATGGACAGGAATCTCATACTTCTATATATCTACACAGTACTTAGCACTGTTGGACACAGCTGCAGTGTGTTCAGTAGTCTCAGTGATGCATATATGCTCACTCTGAGGACAATAAACTGCACGGGAATGTACTTAGCAGGCAGTGGAACTATATGATGCTTCTCTGTCTTACAGTTTTCTGCTGCATGGGGGGAGAGAGACTTACAATTAGCTCACAACAGCAACTCTACTCTGCCTATGTGCAGCTCTGCTGCCTTTGCTGAAAGGGTAAAGCAGTCCTGTCTGCTTCTTCCACTTTCTTAGGCAGATCTACCTGCAGCTTGCTAGAAGTCTCTCGTTGGAGGCTTTGTGGGAAGTCCTGTGCTCCTCCCAGCTTCCTGTGTACCTGCACACTAACAAAGCACGGGAAGTGGAAAAGTCCTTGATTTCTTAGCAACAACTAAAAACATCAGGATATTATCAACATCCTTCCCATACCAAATCCCACATTAAATCCAAAATACAACACTACTGTAGCTACTAAGAAGAAAATTAGCTCTATCCCAGCTGAAACCAGGACAAACATGAATTCACTAATTCACCACTTTACTTTCTAACTCACAAGTTCTCTAATTCGTAACTGATAACTTGTAATTCGTAACTCATGCACTTATAAGCAAACAGTTACCTAGTCAACGGTGAGAATACTCATCCTTCCTCCTCCAATATGGTGTGGGTGTTCCCTTTATTGCACTGGGAATCACAAAAGCCTCAGCTGTCCAGTTGCTGTTCAATCTCTTTCAAAATCTTTTTGGGTAAATTGACATATTTATACCTTCCAGCTTGGAAGCCTGGTCTACGTCACTTCAGTGAGTTAGCAGTTTCTGCAGAAACTGCCACACAATAAATATGCAAGGATTATGGCTGCAGAAGACAGCAAGCTGCAAGTATTAGTAGCTGCATAATAGCCTTTAGCCCTTTCTGGCCATCGTGTCCTGCCTATGTGTTGCCCTCACTTTGACCTAATGGTGCTGCTCTGAGTATACATCAGGCCTTAGCATGAGCTGTGTGTTAGCCAAAATCTGAGTAGAGTTGAGTGAACAGCCAGACTCCACCCCATTACATCAGTAACTGGAGATGCTGTTACTCCTCTTGCCTCACTGGGGTGAAGGTAAGCGCAAGTTTTGAGCACTGAAGTCTGTCTTCACAGTTTGTAAGCAGGTAACAATTGATGGTACATGTTTTCATCATGTTGACATAAGTGATAAACACAGATATACAAGCATAATAATAATAAATCTAACAAAACAGAGCACAATATTGCAACAATCATAGGATGTAACATAAGATGTCATATACTAGTTGCATATGGTGTGTATCCCATAAAAATGTCACACCAATGACATCCACCAGTTTGTTCAATTTCTGTTGCAATTATGACAGCCCAGCCAGTATCATGTTTGATAGCAATAGTCACTTGGTGTTGGTACGTAACAGCTTTTTCATACCTGGTTATTATGGTTTCTAGTTCTTAAGTTTGAAATAATATTGTCCCATAGGTCCCATATTTGTCCTAAGGGTACGGACCAAGGTGTAGGCCAGAATTCTGGCAGCATTGGTGTAAGATTTTGAATATGTTGGACCACACTGTCCATGTTATGGCAGAGATTACCAGGATAATCAGTTTCTGTGGGTTTGCTTGATTGCTTACGTAATAGAATGTGAGATTTCCCAGTGCAAGGGTTAACATTGATACATGAAGCTTCCTGTCTTTTTAGATGTTGTCAACATTATCTCCAGTGATAAAAATCATAGACTCATAGAATATATTGGGTTGGAAGGGACTCTCAAGGGTCATCTAGTCCAAAGATACATCATAGATAGTATGAACCAAGTTACAGGGAATACTTAATATACTTTCTAGATAGATACTTTCTGTAGTATGCAGGTTCAATAATAGCTTTCACTTACTCGTTTAACAGTTCCTAGAGAGGGAGAAAAAAGACTTAGGTCTTGGATCGTATCCAAGCCTCAGTAATTATTAATTTCACTCCCACAGTATCCACAGTTTCCCTTATTTCTTGTCCTTGAAAGTGCTGCATAGTGACTCAGTGTATTCTGAGTGATAGGTGTTCAATTCTTACCTGATCTCCTGGATACCACACGAAGATGTCCAAAGCATCCTGCTGGTGTTTGTTCAGCACAGAGGATTGTTCATTAAGAATATTACCTATATCACTTATATTGGAAACAGCTGCAGTGAGCAGTTCAGTGGCGTTGTTCATTGCTCTGTAACCTACTGTTGATAATGATTCCATGCTCCTCCAGCTCTTTTATCAATTTAGTAACCGGACGAATAGCATCAGAACGTAACTCGTATTGTGGAATATTAACTAGTTTACTATGGGGTAAAGGAGCAGCTGTTTGCAACAGTTTGACAGTCAGGGATGCATTCATATGAGGTAAACTGTGAGTGGAAGGGTGTGGTGTCCCAGTTTCATATTTTCCCCATGAGTCCACCCATGGCTGTCCCTTCAATACGTGTTAGCCAAAATCCGAGCAAGAGTTGAGTGAACAGTCACAGTATGGGAATCTAACTGTCTAAAGCTTAGCTTTTAAATCTGAATTTCAACACAGCAATAATAGGCCTACTTTTCTTCAGTGTGGTATTTCAATCAGTCTGAACATTAATCCGTAGCTATGACAATCATGCAGCTTCATATGGGATTTAAATTGACCATCGTGTCTAATTGTAATTTGAAAAAGCTGGTTGGTATTTCTGCTACTGCTTGTCCAGAAGCAGTGGGACACATGCACTGTGTTTTACAATGTGGGATAGAGCTGTATTATCTGCTCCAAACAGTATCACATTCTCCATCACAACTTGGAAGAGTGTAAGAAACTTAGAATGGCTGAAGTTGTTTTATCTGGGTTTCTTGTGGGAAGTGTATGCTGCCACCACAGGGCAAAGATCTTGTAGTCTACATAGAGCCTGACTCTACTAGGCTTATTCTATAAGGATTCTATAAGGAGGAGAAATATCCTCACAGCAATAAAGTAAAATGCTTAATGAAACCACTTGTCCTTCTGCCTGCACTGTCCCTCCCCCTTTGTATTTCACATAGTCATTTGAACTACATACTTTTTCTGTACAGATAAAAACTTATTGCAGAAGATACACTTTACCTGGTAAAGTACACATTTCTGTTTTATTCTGGAGATTTCTCAGATACTGTTGAACACTATCACAGAAACACAGATATGAAACATCGGTAGTATTAAACACTATCAATGAATTTCTTATAAGCTGCAATTTCTTTTCTCACTGGTCATTGTAACTGCTGGGCAGAACCTCAGAAGTGAAATCTGCTTCTACTTAGAAATGTGACTCCCTTTGTAAATTTTATTTATTGGATGTGGTGTGTCTTTAAAACTTTTGGAAAAAGAACAACTATATACCTGTGATAAATTTCTGGCTAATATAAAATTCTGTATCTCTAGTGGCCATCATGAATGCTGCAAACTTACAGGAGGAAACATAGTGAAGGACTTCAGTGATATACAAGCTGATATTTGGTGAGTCTATGAATAATTTGGAATGGATGGGTGACCTGTACAGCCTTCTGCTAACACCATCAAGATGACACACTGGAATTCCTCAGAAGTAGCACAGAGCACCCTCATGCACCACTAGAAGGCTCTGTATAATGTTCATAGCAGATGGTGGTGGAAGGGGGAGGAAACATAAGGAAAAAGAGGCTGCTATTACACAGTCACCATTTCCTTGGAGAGCTCTCTGAGAAGCCAGGTACTGCAGAGCTTGCAGGACAGAAAAGGAGCAATGGAAAAAAATGCAAGTGCAAAAAGGTCCTGCCATGGATGTCTTCAGACAAGTAGGTGGTCCCAAGTACATGGTTGCTCTTCCACACAAAGTTTCTGTGTTGAGACTCCGCAATATTTAAGGAACAGAAAGAAGGGGGGAGTGATTCTGGATAGAGCCTCACACTCTGTTCTTCAGAACCAACAACTTTGAGAACAGTAGTGTTGCTGCCATGTTTAGTTCATACCTTTGCTGTGTAGGTTGGAGCATATAAAGGGGAACTTACAGGTGCAGGCAGCAGGTTCATTAAGGGACACCTCCAGCTCTCATTGAAAGAAGCAAAGAGAAGCACAGAGGGTACTGAGCTTAAAGAAGGGCAAAGGAATTCCCTGAACAAAATTTTGTGCCTACCCACATCACTTGCTCAGAGTCATGCCACAGATCACTAGCAGCATTAAAAAGAGTGATATAAAAGGGTGTTACAGGTCTAGGAAAGTAATGTTTGAAATCAAATGGTTGAGATACCAACACCAGGCATGTGCTACGATTTATCACTAGGCTGAATTTTCTATTTGGGACTCATAATAACTGCTTTTAACTCATGAGTATTGAGAAGATAAAATTGCCACCATCTCATGTCTTTCCTTCCTCCTTTCAGAGCAGCATAAAAAAGCTGGCCTGAAGCACCCATTAGGCTATGAAGCATGAGGAAGTGTGGCTGGGAATCTGGGAATGTGACTTTTCCTCTGCTGCTCCCCAGAGCCAGAGCTTTTGTCCTTGAAAGAGAAACAGGTGAACAGGCCATCTTGTAATTATCAGATTTTATTATAAATCCAACAAATAACAAATAGTCCAGCCTGTCTTCTGGGCTACTGTACAAGTGCACACAACGCACATGGCAAAACGTAGAGTAACAGATGTGGGCCTGATATCCTCTGTCCTCTAGATAACATTGGGTCTTGGTGAGATTTGCAACAAACAAGGGGCTGCTCTCAGTTCTGTTAGCTTGGAGACTTTGGACCTTTCAATCAGCCTCACAGAACAGGGAAGGACTTCTGGGTGATGTGATGGTTGGAGGTAGTCTTGGGCATAGTGATCATGAAATGATAGAGTTTTCAATTCGATGGGAAGTAAGCAAGGGAGTTAGTAGAACTGCCACCTTGGACTTCCAGAGGGCAGACTTTGGCCTGTTTAGGAGAGTGGTGGATAGAGTCCTTTGGGAAGCAGTCCTGAAGGGCAAAGCAGTCCATGAAGGCTGAACACTCTTCAAGAAGGAGATCTTTAAGATGTAGGAGCAGGCCGTACCCATGTGCCAAAAGACAAGTCAGCAGGGAAGTCCAGCATGGCTAAAGAGAGAGCTTTGACTGGAACTCAGAAAGAAAAGAAGTTTATGACTTTTTGAAGAAGGGACAGGCCACTCAGGAAGACCACAAAGATATTGTGAGGCTATGCAGGAAAAAAACCCCAGAAGGGCCAAAGCCCAACTAGAACTTAATCTGGCTACTGCCATAAAAGACAATAAAAGATGTTTCTATAAATACGTTATCAACAAAAGAAGGACCAAGGACAATCTCCTTCCTCTATTGGATGCAGGGAGAAACATAGCCACAAAGGATGAGGAAAAGACTGAGCTACCTAATGCCTGCTTTGCCTCAGTCTTTAATAGAAAGACCAATTGTTCTCCAGGTACTGAGCCCCCTGAGCTGGAAGGCAGGGACAGGGAGAAGAATGAAGCCCCCATAATCCAAGAGGAAATGGTTAGCAACCTGCTACATCACTTAGACACATACAAGTCTATGGGGCTAGATGGGATCCACCCAAGAGTACTGAGGGAGCTGATGGAAGTGCTCATTAAGCCACTTTCCATCATTTATCAGCAGTCCTGGCTAACCAGGGTGGTCCCAGTGGACTGGAGGTTAGAAAACGTGACCACCTTCTTCAAGAAAGGCTGCAAGGAGGATCTGAGGAGCTATAGACCTGTCAGTCTGACCTCAGTATTGGGGAAGCTGATGGAGCAGATCATCCTGAGTACCATCACATGGTACAAGCAGAACAAACAGGAGCAGGCCCAGTCAGCATAGGTTTATGAAAGGCAGGTCCTGCTTGACCAGCCTGATGTCTTATGACAAGGTGACCTGCTTGGTGGATGACAGAAAGGCTGTGCATGTTGTCTACATAGACTTTAGACTGTTAGCCTTTGGCACTATTTTCCAGAGCATTCTTGTGGAGAAACCAGCTGCTTATGGCTTGGATGGGCATACATTTCAGTGAGTAAAAATCTGTCTGGATGGCCGGGCCAAAGAGTTGTGGTGAATGGAGTTAAATCCAGTTGGCGACCAGTCACATGTGGTGTTCCTCAGGGCTCAGTATTGGGGCCAGTTGTCTTTAATATCTTTATCAATGACCTGGATAAGGGGGTCAAGTGCACCCTCAGAAAGTTTTCAGATGGCACCAAGTTGGGCGGGAGTGTTGATCTGCCTGAGCGTAGGAAGGCTCTGCAGAGGAACATGGACAGGCTGGATTGTTGTGCTGAGACCAATTGTATGAAGTTCAATATGACCAAGTACTGGGTCCTGCACCTGGGTCACAACAGCCCCATGCAATGCTACATGCTTGGGGAAGTGCAGGTGGGAAGCTGCCCAGCTTAAAGGGACCTTGGGGGTGCTGGTCAACAGCCAACTGAATATGAGCCAGCAGTGTGCCCAGGTGGCCAAAAAGGCCAACAGCATCCTGACTTGTATCAGAAATGGTGTGGCCAGCAGAACTGGGAGGTAATTGTCCCCCTGTACTCAGCACTGGTGAGGCTGCACCTCGAATACTGTGTTCAGTTTTGGGCCCCTCACTACAAGAAAGACATTGAGTTGCTGGAGCATGTCTGAAGAAGGGCAACAAAGATGGTGATGGGTCTGGAGAACAAGTCTTATGAGGAGTGACTGAGGGAACTGGGGTTAAGCCTGGAGGGCTTAACAACCCCAACACTCTCAGCCTTTCTTCATAGGTGAGGTCTTCCAGCCCTCTGATCGTTTTCATGGCCCTCCTCTGAACCCACTACAATAGGTCCATGTCTTTCCTGTACTGAGGACCCCAGAGCTGGATGCAGTACTACAGGTGGGGTCTCATAAGAGTGGAGCAGAAGGCAAGAATCACCTCCCTCAACCTACTTGCCATGCTTCTTTTGATGCAGACCAGGATAGTTTTCTGGGCTGCAAGGGCACATTGCCAGCTCATATACAATTTTTCATCCACCATATCCCCAAGTCCTTCTTTCTCAGTCTGTATTGATATTTGAGATTACTCCAACCCCAGCGCAGGACCTCCTACTTCTTCCACTTGAACTTCACAACATTCACATGGGCCCTCTGAAGCCTGTCAAGTTTGGTCTGATGGCATCCTTCCAACCAAATGAATCAACTGCACCACTCAACTCAGTGTCATCCACAAACTTGCAGAGGGTGCACTCAATCCTACTGTCTATATCAGTGATAAAGATATCAAATAGTACTGGTCCCAGTAGGGACTCTTGAGGGATGCGACTCATTACTGGTTTTCTCTTGGACATTGAGCCATTGACTGTAATTCTTTAGACATGGCCACCTAGCCAATTCCTTATCCATCTAAAAAACCATTCATCAGATCTCTGTCTCTCTAATTTAGAGGTAACAATGTTTTGTGTCACTGTGCAAAAGGCTTTACAGAAGTTCAGGTAGATGACATCTGTAGCTCTTTCCTTGTCCACTGATGCAGTCACTCCACTGTAGAAGGCCACCAGATTAGTCAGGCATGATTTGCCCTTGATGAAGCTATCTTGGCTGTCTCTGATCACCTCCCCATCTTCCATATGTTTCAACATAGCTTTCCTGGAGGATCTGTTCCATAATCTTACCGGGCACAGAGGTGAGGCTGACGAGTTGGTAGTTCCCAGGGTCCTCCTTTTTACCCTTTTAAAAATGGGTGGGGTGTTTCCCTTTTTCCAGTTGCTAGTGTCTTCACCTGACTGCCATGACTGACTGACAGTGGCATGGCAACTACATCAGCCAATTTGCTCAGGACTCTAGGATGCATCTTGTCAGGTCCCACTTACTTCTCTGTATTCAGATTCCTAAGATGGTCTCAAACCTGATCTTCTCATACAATGCAAGGTGCTTCATTCCTCCAGTCCCTGTCTTGAGATTCAGGGGCTTGAGAGATGTGGGAAGAGAGTTTACCATTGAAAACTGAGCCCAAAAATTTGTTGAGCACCTCAGCCTTTTCTGTGTCAGTTGTCACCAGTTCTCCTGTCTTACTCATCAGTGGCTTACAATTTCTTTTGTCTTTCTTTTCCAGCCAATGTACCTGCAGAAGCCCTGTTTATTATTCTTATTATTCTGGTAATTCTTCTCCTCTGGTTGGACTGCTTGTCACCTGGATTAAGAAATTATCCTAAACATACTCCAGGACTCTCCTGGACTGCTTACCGCTTGCTGTGCTGCTTTTCCAGCAGATGTCAGGGTGATTGCAGTCCTCCAGCAGGATCTGAGCCTTTGAGTGTGATGCTTCCTATAGCTGAAGAACACGTCATTAACATCCTCCCTTTGATCTGGTGTACTGTAGTAAACACCAACCACAAGGTTTTCTCTGTGGGCTTGGCCACCAGTTTTTATCCATAAGCTCTCAACCTTTTCATCACTCTTTTACAATGACAGCACTGTGTAATCAATCAATTTTTTTACAAAGATAGGAAATCCTTGCCCCTCCTTCCCTGTCTGTCCCATCTGGACAGTTTATAGCCATTGATTGCAGTGCTTCAGTCATGCGATTCATCCCTCAATGTTTCAGTGACAGCGATTAGACCATAGTGTTCTAGCTGCACAGTGGCTTCCAGCTCTTCCTGTTTGTTACCCATGCTGCGTGCATTGGTACAGAGGTGATTCACCTGGGCTATCAACCATTTCATCTTTTTAGATGAACACACCCTAATTTCTTTGAGGCACTTCACAGGTGTTTTGTGTCGGTTCCTAATACATCAGCAGTCCCTGGCTCTTCTCCATTGCCCAAAACTCCAACCCCTCCCCTGCTAAACCTAGGTTAAAAGTTTGGAAGTCTGGCCAGCTTGTTGGTGAGTACCATTCTGCCTCTCTTGGTCAGGTGACTCCCATCACCTTGCAACAGACTCAGCTTCCCAAAGGTAGATCCATGATCACAGAAGACAAAACCTTCAGTATAGCACCAGACATGCAGCCAGGCATTCCCCTTTCAATTTGTCTCCTCCTTCCTGAACCCTTTCCTCCGACTGGGAAGATGGAGGAGAACACCTCTTTTGCTCCAGGTCCTTTAGCATTGCTGTGAAGGATATGTAGTCCCCCAACTCTTTTGATCATTCTAAGTTGCCTCATCACAGTATCATTAAACTCTATGTGGAATAGTAGGAGCAGATGATAATCTGCAGGGTTAACGAGGCTCAGAAGCCTCTGAGTGAAATTCTCTTACCAACCCCATAGGTCCTTGACTCACTGGCTTGTCCAGGTTGGTGCTCACTGCAAACACACAGCACTCACGCACTCGTCCCACAGGCACCCCACACACACAGTTCCCCCAAAATACCAGCATGGACTCTCTGCTCACTTGACACACCAGCCCAGACCTGAGGGTCCCCTGCTTGCCAGCTTCTGCAGCTTCAAGATTGTCGACAAAGACAAAATACTCTTAAAGGAATGGACACGCTCATTCCATGTACCCTTTCACAGCCCTCAGTGTTCCTCCTATGTACTTCACGTTTCATATTAGCCCTATCTATCTTGGAATTGAACCAGCAAAGCAGTGTGATCCAAAGGTCATTTTTTCTGAAGAGCAGCAGATAGAATTACTCCTTTCAAAATGAGATTTGATAAATGATGAATGACAGCAGGCCTCATAACAATGTACTGTCCTGTTATCTGCAGTAAAATCATGCCTGCAAATGAGATAATTATGTCTTATAACCACTTTGTAATTTGGAAAGGCCTACGAGATTTCTTCTTGTGATTTCTTGAAGAAATGTTCTAAAAGACAGCTTTCTCTTGTTTATCCTATTAGTAATTCAGGTTGTATGCAGTTTCAAAAACACTATGATCTTGTCTGGACTTGACAAATTAGTTTAGCAGATGTGTGGCCTGGATGTCATAGTGGCAGTCTGGCTGGATGTCATAGTGGCAGTCTGGCTTATTTTATGGTCTGTAACAACACCTTTCTTATCTTAAAAAACAAACCAAAAAACCTGCTTAAGGTCAATATGAAGAAAAAAGGAAAAAACCCACACAAACTTTTAATTATCTGTATATTATGTTCATGTCAACTTTAAAATACTTGTCTTCAAGTACAAGTTAGTGGTGATATTTCCCCAAGAACTCAGTCCACTTTAACACTCATATATATATATATATATATATATATATAACATTTATATACCTGTTACAAAGGACAATATCCCTTTTATACTATCATGAGCTGAATTATGTTTTAATCCTTAAACTCAAGCGAAGGTTGTTCCAGGGCTACTCAATATTTAGGATATGAGAAGTGGAAGAGAATGTGTCAAATATATAGCATTTACATCTCACTGTGCTTCATCCTTTGAGAGCAAATAAGTCCAGCTTCCACTTCCAAGACAGCTCTGGTGAGCAGAAAGGTAGGGCATGGGTTTATGCAGAGCAGCCAGCTTTGAGATAGTGGGGAGAAGACTGAGAGGCAAGTGCCTCTGTGATAGCAAGTGGGATTAAGATTGTGTTGCTTTGATATATTTATTTGAGGGGCAAATCATGCTTTGGTAAGGGTTCTCAAGAAAGTATGGACAGCTCTAGTTTGATTGCCTTTCCAGCCTCCCAGCCCTCTTGGCACTGTTGCCAAACCCTATGCTCCCACTGTACTTGTGCATGAGCCTACTGGTCAAGATAGCTTGTGAGAAGCAGCCTCCCCACTTCCCTATTAAGGTAGAAATCACTCTTATTGTGCTTTGAGACCACTAATCCAAACAGCTTTGATTCTTGACTTCAGCATGGTCTTTCCACTGGTTTAAGATGGTTTAAGACCTAAGGGGCCCTGTTTTGGCCCCTTAGGTCAACACAGACTGGCAGCAGGATGTATACTCTGCAGCACCAGGGTGCGAGTGTCAGTATTATGCCAAGGCAGTGAACTCACTCCAGCCCTTAGCTTAGGTCACACTGGTCACCGTGTTTCTTCTTACCAGTATAATTCCTTCAGGAAGATGAAGTCTGACAAGAACGGTTCACACCTCTAAGACCCTTTTATCTGAAGCAGAGACAGTGCTGCATGGGAAGAGCTGTAAAATTTTCTCAAAAAGGTTTTGACTTTGAATGCACATCACAGAATAGTCACAGACATTTTAGCCATTTTGCCTTTATGAGTGGTGATCTGCTTTATCACTTCATGGTTATTGATGAGTGGTTATTAGCTCAGTGCTTCTGCTGTTTCTACACACTGTCAGGGAGCGCAGTGTTCCAACCTCATTCTCCATCCTGAGGTGAAGTTTAACCAGAGGGAGATGACGTGTGTTCAGGTGGCATCAAACTTGAGACATGGCATATGAGTTCTGCCACCAAGATGCCATATCTCTACACGCAAATCACTGTACTTTTCCATGCCTTTGCGTCCCATCTTCCTCTTCCTTCTGCATATTTAGATTGCAAGCTTTTCAGGGCTATGGACAGCACCTAACACAACAGGATCTTGCAGTTGACAGTTTTCTCTGGACTGTCACACTGCAAATGCAAAAGCAAGTGAATCCATAGCATTTGACATTCTTTTCTCTCTGAGGTCTACCATTTAGGGTATTTCCCTATTGCACCATTTCATTTGCACCATCAAAGTCACTCTGAATGCTAAAGTGTTTCTACTCTCTCTATGTTCAGATATTGGTAAAGTCCATAAAGGGTAACACACCAGTAGCGAGAATATAGGAGGTAACAAGTATGTCCTGCAAGAACTGTCAACAATACAGCTAGTTCTTGTCATGCACAAACAAAGCCCTTCTCATTTGACATACATTCCTTGCTCCTGTTTGTGTACAAATACGCAATCAATTGTGCATACTCTTCAGCTGTGATGTGTGCTCAGCTTCATGATTTTTCTCCTCTGCTCACTGAGCTTTGCTAGGGTGAGATGTTTGCAACTCAAATGAAAGCTACAGCAGAGTATAGGAAGGACAACTTGAGAAGAGGGAGCCCACCAGCAGTGCAACTTCAAAGCAAGTAAATGATAGGATGTAGTATGAAGAGGTAAATCAGAGGTCCTATCTTAAAGCTCTAAGATTTCTGTAATGCAGTCTTAGGAAAATGTAATTTTACAGCAGGAACAGAGGACCTGAGTATATTTTCATGTATTACAAATGCTAATGCATGTTTCCTGAGATGTCCCATCTTCTGCATTTCTCATTCTTCAGTGAGGTTAGCAATGACCCACTGGTGGCTTCAACAAGAGAGTTCCTCTAGTCCCTTGTAGATACAGTTCTCAGCCAGATGCTAAGCCAGTCACTCCGGAGTCCTGTGTCCAGTGACTCCTACAGGAGAAACTTAGCATTTGGCAGGACTGGCCTCTGACTCATAAAAGGCAACTTAGGCTACCCCTGTAGTATGCAGCAGACAGCTGCAGATGTGGAAAATGCAGCAGTCATGAATTTAGCACCAGTGGAAATATCTTGTATACTGCCTATACTATTGTACTCAATGAGAGTTTTAAGTAAGTCCCATTGATTTCACCTGTCTTTCTCAACTACTTAAAAGACAAAATAATGTTAGCAGGAAGCTGGATATATATTTTCTCTACCAAAAAAAAAAAAAAAAAAAAAAAATGCAGGTGAACATGTTTATTTGTCTGTAAAGAAAACAGTATTAAAATATGCGTATCAGTTTCCTGTTGTGAGAGACATACTTCTAAAAAATATGACACAACTCCCTGCTGAATTAGTTTTTTTCAACCAGCTACTATCTTGTCAGTCTTGCAGTAGATCCTTCCTATATGTCCCACTCATGATCAGGCACTTCAGCAGCACTGAGAGGGACAAAGCAGAGATAATGAAGGATTCAAAGTAAAAATCATCTCATTGCAAAGTCTGGCTTACACAAAGCCTTAAACACAACTTCAGCTGTTACCAGCTTTTAAGAGATGCCTTGGGCAAAGTGGAGGTTTATGTTGTTCAATTTTTAATGAAACAATATATCTAATATCACTCTTTTCAACACTGGACCATACACAGTAAGAAAACTGAGAATCATACAACTGATTCTGGCAGATGATTTGGAGATACAGAAATCTAGATTCAAATTTTGTGTTGTTTTTTAGGCAGCATTAGTTATGAAGTTCGAAGAAGCAAGCACTCCTAGTCCGCAAAAGAGCTTGCATCAGTGTCAGATGTTCTTCCAGTGATTGTTCTGACTCAGACCAGGGAGGTCTGAATTCACCTGAAGTGAAGTCTACAATACTGAGTGTACTAGATTTGTGATCATTGCAATATTTCATTATAAACTTTTATTGTAAACTTTAAAACAAAATAAATGTCGCAACAGAGGAAAAGAAAAAAACCCCAAAACACTAGTTATAACTTTTCACTGGATCTGTTTGATGTAAACTATCAATGAGTTTAACTCTGGACATCCGTCAGTATGTCTCTGATTAGAAAAAATTAGAGTTAAGATACTACATGTTTTAAACCTTAAGGAGAGAAAACCTTGTTTTTAAGTACCTGAAGACCTTACGCAGGCCTGAAGAAGGCTTTCTGTACACTGCCAAAAGCTTGCCTGTTTTCCAAATGTGGTAATTACCCTAATCAAGTAGTAGGCTAAAGGTATGATCTTTTCTCATCCCACTTCAGTTAAAAGACACTTTGAAAAATTATGGATCTAGCTCTAATGATACTATCTTGAAAAGTTTTGATTTAAATTTAGAACCAGCAGGAAAATGGAACTCCTCAGCTCCAGAAGTAAATGAAGTGCAATACACCAGAACTGTTAGGTTACATGTCTGCAAGACTGCTCACCCATACTGCATAGAAACGGCCTTCTTGAACTTCCGGATAGTAGTCTGGAGTGCACGTTATATTAATGGTTGCAGCAGCTTCAGACTGCAGAAATATCTTTTCTATGATTATTTTTGGAAGACAGCCTGGGTGCAAAAAAGTTAGAAAGCTTGTCTTAGTTGAAGGATTATTTGCACACCTTTGCCTGTAGTATAAAATCCTCCAGTATTTAAACCTGCAAAGCTCTGGAGGGCTCACAGAAAAGGAAGTCTGTCACAATGTAGTCTTACGTAATATACTCTGTATGGGAGCAGTTTTAAACAAACTTCTCCCCGGGAAGTGAGTGGAAAACGAATCATCATAAAGCAACAGTGGCTGCATTCCTCTTTTTCTGCCATCAGTATATTGCCAGGAACTTCACGCAGGCTGCATGTGCTTGGCCTATAGCAGCAATCTGAAAGAGGCGCAGAAACCTCAGAAAGGTGAAGCAGAGGATGTGATGGGAAAGTACTTTAGACCCTTGTGTTCCACAGGGTCACAAGGTAGGAGCTGTTGAAGCTGTTTCCTGATTTGAGGCTGGAGACATAAGGGGTTAGCTATGCGCAGTTCAAAAGGGGGGGGGTGGGGGAGGAAAAAAAAGAGGGGGGAAGGGGGAGGAGGGGAAGAAAAAAAAAGGGGGGGGGGAAGAGGGAAAAAAGCGGGGGAGAAGGCAAAATATTAAAAAAAAGACAGGCAAAGGGCTCTTTTGGGGGACTTTTCGAAGCTGCCCTGTGCTGGTGACCGGCAGCTTGGGCACGGACTGTGGAGGCGGCGTGCGGGGAGCCAGCGACACTGGCGGCCACCCTCACCTCCACAAAAGGCTGCCCCACGGAGCGTGGCGTGGCATGGCGTGGCGTGGTGTGGCGTGGCTGTTTGCGCCTCAGCGCTGGTCGGGAGGGATGGTTTCGCGCAGGCAGAAAGGCACAGCAGCGCTGTACTCTGCGCCCGCCAGGGCCGATGCGGGTTCCCAGGCGGAGCTCCGGCAGGAAGGCGCTGCCACCCAGGTGTCAGGCTGCGGGGTGTACTCTGCTCCTGCGCCGGGGTGGGATGGGAGCGGTGAGCACGACTGTGGGAGGTGAGCCCAGATAGAGGAGCATCTCCACCGAGGGATGGAGCTCCGTGAGGAGGGAAGTGGGCTGAGGACTACGAGGGAGTGCAAGAAAGAGATAGATCATTAGAGTCGCACCCTGCCCTCCTTGAAACAAACCCGTCAGGCAGCCAGAGCTCCATTACGGAGGACTCCATCCTCTATTTGCATCGCTGAACGTGGTGATTTAGAGGACAGGGGGCAATGGCAACAAGTTCCTGCCTGATATGGCAGGTGTGGCAGCCGTGTCCCCCCAGTAACCCCTCAACCGCCCAGGTGTCCTTGCAAAACAGGTACGATGTTCTGCAAGGGGAACCAGATAATGACAAAGATGACAGCTCACCCAGCTTGGAGGTGTCATCGAGGCTAAAACGGGACTACGCCTTGCATCAAGACATCTTCAGTAAAAAAAGAAAGATGAGTCCATGTTGTAGGGAGTGGAAGGTCCTATATGCAGACCAGACCCACTCCTGAGGGAAATCTGCTGCCTCCCTGGGGCCAGGGTCAAGAGCATACAGAGAAAACTCCCCACTCCAGTTCGGCCCTCAGACTACTACCCATTAATGATTTTTCAGGTAGGCAGTGATGAAATTACAAGGAGTCCAAGGGCAATGAATAGAGACTTCAGGGCCCTGGGACAGCTGGTTAGGGGATCAGGAGCACAAGTGATGTTTGCCTCTATCCCACCAGTTGCAAGGATTGATGAGGGGATGAGCAGGAAAAGCCAGCAGATCAATGCCTGGCTCCAAGACTGGTGTTGTCAGCAGAACTTTGGGTTCTTTGACCACAGGCTGCATAATAGGACACTAGGGGAACAGGACACAGATGGGGAACGCCTGTCTCAAAGCAGGAAAAAGGATCTTGGGGCAGGAGCTGGCAGGGCTCATTGACAGGTCTTTAAACGAGACTAGGAGGGGGATGGGAATAAAACTAGGCTTGCTAGAGAGTAGCCTGTGAGCGGCATGTTGGTACCTGTGGGACAGTGTGGTAGTAAGGTCTTACAGCCAGTTGTCTCAGTGGAGGATGGTGATCCATGTGGCAGCAAAGACACAAGAGATGATAGGCTGGTAATTAGAGAAGTATCTGAGAACAGTCTGGTGGGAATTAGGGCTTCTCCCTCCAAAAAGGTGACAGGACTGTTAGCCCAGCTGAAATGAATCTATACCAATGCACACAGCATGGGCAACAAGAAAGAGGAACTGTAAGCTATTGTGCAGCAAGAAAACTACAATATAGTTGCCATCATGGAAATGTAGTGGGACAACTCACATGACTGGTGTGCTGCAATTGATGGCTACCAACTTTTCCGAAGGGACAGGTGAGGAAGGAGAGTCAGTGGGGTGGCCCTTATGTCAGGGAGAAATATCAATGTCTAATACTTAATGATGGTAATGACAGGGTTGAGTGTCTATGGGTAAGAAACAAGGGGAAGGCTAACAAGGCAGATACCGCTGTGGGAGCTTGCTACAGACCACCCAATCAGGATGATGAGGCTGATTAAATACTCTATAAATAGTTGGGAGAGGATTTATGATTGCTACCTCTTGTTCTTGTGGGGAACTTCAGCTTCCCACATGTCTGCTGGAAATAAAATACAGCAGAGACGAAACAGTCCTGGAGGTTCTTGGAGTGTGTGGAAGATAACTTCCTGACACAGCTGGTGAAGGAGCCAACCAAACAAGGTGCCCCAATAGACCTGCTGCTTGTTAACAGAGAAGGATTTGTGAGAGACAGAATTGTAGAACAGCCTTGATTGGAAAATACCTCCAACATCATCAGGTCCAACCATTAACCTAATATCCAATCTAAACCTCCCCTGGCACAACTTGAGGCCATTACCCCTCAGACTCCAACCATGCTACACCCTCCTTTCAGGTAGTTGTAGAGAGCAGTGAGGTCTCCCCTCAGCCTTCTCTTCTCCAGACTAAACACCCCCAGTTCCCTCAGCGCCTCCTCATCAGACTTGTGCTCCAGACCCTTCACCAGCTCCGGTGCCCTTCTCTGGACATGCTCCAGCAGCTCAGTGTCCTTGTAGTGAGGGGCCCAAAACTGAACACAGTATTCAAGGTGCGGCCTCACCAGTGCTGAGTACAGGGGAACAATCACCTCCCTAGTCCTGCTGGTCACACCATTTCTGATACAAGCCAGGATGCTGTTGGCCTTCTTGCCCACCTGGGCACACTGCTGGCTCATGTTCAGTGGCTGTCGACCAGCACCCCCAAGCCCTTTTCCGCCAGGCAGCTTTCCAGCCACTCTTCCCCAAGCCTGTAGCATTGCGTGGGGTTGTTATGACCAAGTGCACTTGGCCTCAAGTTTTGACAGGGGAGGTTTACGTTGAATATTAGCAAAAATTTCTTCACTGAAAGGGTTGTCAAGCACTGGCACAGGCTGCTCAGGGCATTGGTGGAGTCCCCATCCCTGGAGGGATTTAAGAACCGTGTAGATGTGGTGCTGAGGGACATGGGTTAGAGGTGACTTGGCAGTGCTGGGTTAATGGTTGGACTTAATGACCTTAGAGGTCTTTTCCAAGCAAGGCTATTCTGTGATTCTAACAAATATAGAATGGCTTTTAATGGCCTTACATAATTGCTGAGACACATGAATCATCCTAGCAGTAGGCTACAAGTCCCAGAGATGCGAGCTGTGGGGACTCATGGTCACCGTTTCCCATCCTAGGTGAAAACCTTTATCAAATGATACTGAGTGAGGGAAAAGGATGAAACAGCAGGATAATGCTGGCAAAGGGATGATTTGCAGAAACCCTTTCCACTCACAGTATTACATAGGAGAAGGTGACACTGCTGTGATGTTCGAAATTAGATGTTCCATCTGCACATTTAGATCTCACAGA
The DNA here is from genome assembly GCA_028020825.1 of Podargus strigoides. Classification (NCBI taxonomy): domain Eukaryota; kingdom Metazoa; phylum Chordata; class Aves; order Caprimulgiformes; family Podargidae; genus Podargus; species Podargus strigoides. Next base: position 62,653,598 of record CM051663.1, on the reverse strand, counting down.
ATTGTTCCATTGACAACAGAAAGTGCAGCCCTCTAGGTAGTAAATTTTGCTAAGTAGTTGTGGTGGTTTAGACCCTGCAGGGACCCAAGACCACGTTGCCTCTGCCCCTCCCCCACCCTCGGACCGGGACGGGAATAAAATGCAAATCCCGGGGTTGAGATAAGGAAGATTTAATACAACAGTGTAACAACAACAACCCAAACAATAACAGTGATAACAATGTACAGAATTACAATGGCCAATTATTAGAATTATAACAATGTCCAAGAATTACTCTTGTTCTAGGAATGTCTCAAAGGTCCCCTCAAGAGGGTCAGGCATATGACCAGGCATTCTGTTCTGTCTGGGGGACAGATCCTCTTGTGCTGACTAACCAGGTGGCCTTTGCCAGATGTGTGTCCCAGTGTTTGAAGGTTCCACCTCCCATTGCTTTCAATGTAGTTTTTATCCATTACAGCATTCAATTTTTCCAGAGGCTGGTGCGTGGTAGGGGATGTGGTAGACCCACTTGATGCCATGTTCTTCTGCCCAGGTGTCTATGAGATTGTTTCGGAAGCGAGTCCCGTTGTCTGACTCAATTCTCTCTGGGGTGCCGTGTCGCCACAGGACTTGCTGCTCAAGGCCCAGGATGGTGTTCCAGGTGATTGCGTGGGGCAGTGGATATGTTTCCAGCCATCCAGTGGTTGCTTCCACCATTGTGAGTACATGGTGCTTGCCTTGGCAGGTCTGTGGCAGTGTGATGTAGTCGATCTGCCAGGCCTCTCCATGTTTATATTTCAACCATCGTTCTCCATTCTGCTGGGGCTTTAACTACTTGGCTTGTTTGATTGCAGCACACATTTCACATTTGTGGATGACCTCTGCGATGGTGTCAATAGTGAGGTCCACCCCTCAATCTCGAGTATGTTGCATCTCTACCTTGGTGGCCTAAGGTCTCATGGGCCCACCGGGCTATGAACAATTCACCTTTACGCTGCCAGTCCAAATCCACTTGAGCCACTCTGATCTTAACAGCCTGGCCCCCCTGCTGGTTGTTTTGGTGTTCATCAGTGGCCCGACTTTTGGGTACATGGGCATCCACATGGCGCACTTTCACGACAAGGTTCTCCACCCAAGCTGCAATATCCTGCCATACTTCAGCGGCCCAGATGGGTTTACCTCTGTGTTGCCAGTTGCTCTGTTTCCACTGCTGCATCCACCTCCACAGGGCATTTGCCACCACCCATGAGTCAGTGTAGGGATAGAGCTTTGGCTACTTTTCCTGCTTGGCAATATCCAAAGCCAGCTGGGTGCCTTTCACCTCTGCAAACTGGCTCGATTCGCCTTGGCCCTCAGCAGCTTCAGTGACTCGTCATGTGGGAATCCACACAGCAGCCTTCCATTGCCGATGCTTTCCCACAATGGAACAAGACCCATCAGTGAACAGGGCATATCTCTTCTCCTCGTCTGGCAACTTGTATATGGTGGGGCCTCCTCAGCACGTGTCACCTCCTGCTCTGGTGACTTCACAGAATCTTTGCTCTCTGGCCAGTTTGTGATCACCTCCAATATTCCTGGTCCGCTGGGGTTCCCTATTCAAGCCCGTTGTGTTATCAACGCAACCCATTTACTCCACGTGGTATCTGTTGCATGATGTGTAGAGGAAGCCCTTCCTTTGAACATCCAGCCCAGCACCGGCAGTCGGGGTGCCAGAAAGAGCTGTGTTTCAGTGCCAACCACTTCTGAGGCAGCTCGAACTCCTTCGTATGCTGCCAGTATCTCCTTTTCAGTTGTTGTGTAGTTAGCTTTGTAGCCTTTGTATCCCCGGCTCCAAAAGCCCAGAGGTCGGCCTCGGGTTTCCCCGGGTGCTCTCTGCCAGAGGCTCCAGGTAGGACCATTCTCCCCGGCTGTGGTGTAGAGCATGTTTTTAACCTCTTGTCCTGCCCGGACTGGCCCGAGGGCTACTGCCTGAGCAATCTCCCATTTAATTTGCTCAAAAGCTTGCTGTTGCTCAGGGCCCAAATCAGAATCATTCTTTTACAGGTCACATGGCAGAAAGGGCTCACAATCATGCTGTAGTTTGGGATGTGCATCCTCCAGAACCCCACAGCGCCCAGGAAAGACTGAGTCTCCTTTTTTACTAGTTGGTGGGGCCATGGCTGCTATCTTGTTTATCACCTCCATTGGGATGTGGCGACGCCCATCTTCCCATTTTATTCCTAGGAACTGAATCTCCTTTGCAGGCCCCTTAACTTTCCTTCGGTTGATGGCGAAACTGGCCTTCAGGAGGATTTCAATTATCTTCTTTCCTTTTTCCAAGACTTCTTCAGCTGTGTCCCCCCATACAATGATGTTGTCAATGTACTGCAGGTGTTCTGGAGCCCCACCTTTCTCCAGTGCAGTATGGACCAGTCCATGGCAAATGGTGGAGCTGTGGTTCCACCCCTGGGGCAATCGATTCCAGGTATACTGGATGCCCCTCCAAGTGAACGCAAACTGTGGCCTGCACTCTGGTGCTATTGGAATGGAGAAAAACGCATTAGCAACGTTGATTGTGGCATACCACTTGGCTGCCTTCGACTCCAGTTCATACTGGAGCTCTAGCACGTCTGGCAGTGCAGGACTCATTGCTGGCGTAACTTCATTCAGGCCACGGTAGTCCATGGTTAGTCTCCATTCACCATTAGACCTTCTCACTGGCCGTATAGGGCTGTTGAAGGGTGAATGAGTTTTGCCAATCACCTTCTGGCTCTCTAGTTGATGGATCAGCTGCTGGATGGGGACCAGGGAGTCTCAGTTGGTGCGGTACTGCCACCAGTGCACCGTCTTGGTAGCAGTTGGCACTCGCTGCTCTTCAACCTTCAGCAGCCCCACCACTGAAGGGTCCTCTGAGAGGCCGGCTAAGGTGGACAATTGTTCAATTTCCTCCAGGGCAGCTATACCAAAGGCCCACTGGTACCCTTTTGGGTCTTTGAAGTACCCACTGCTGAGATAATCTATGCCCGGGATGCATGGGGTGTCTGGACCAGTCACACTGGGGTGTTTATGCCAGTTCTTCCCAGTTAGGCTCACTTCAGCTTCCAATAGGGTCAGCTGTTGGGATCCCCCTGTCACTCCAGAGATATAGATGGGCTCAACCCCACTATAGCTTGATGGCATCAGGGTGCACTGTGCACCAGTATCTAGCAAGCCCTTATGTTCTTGTGGGTCTGATGTGCCAGGCGATCGGATCCACACCGTCCGGTAAATCCAATTATCCCTTTCCTCCACCTGGCTGGAGGCAGGGCCCCTCTAATCCTGCTCATCATCACTCACTTGTTCCAAGAATGACTCTTGTTCTAGGAACATCTCAGAGGCTCCCTCAAGAGGGTCAGGCATATGACCAGACATTCTGTTCTGTCTGGGGGACTTCCAACTGGAAACTGGAGCGACGCTCTTCTTGGACAATTCCTCTTTCAGCTTCTGTACTTGTGCAGCTAGGGTGGAAGTGGGTTTTCCATCCCACCTCCTCATGTCTTCTCCATGGTCACGGAGGTCGAACCACAGGGTACCCCATGGTGTGTACCTTCCACTGTCTTTCTCTTGGGTGGAAAGGCATCTGCTCCTAATGGCCAAGACATTGGCCCGTGCAGGTGGAGTGTGGGACATGTTCTTTTCCATTCTCTGGAGCCTCTGAGACAGTTCCCTTACAGCCGAAACACAGGCATGTTGAGAGGAAGGAAGACTTCCTTCATATTATCAGAGCTGGCCAGCTACTTCATCCACTATTTGAATCTGGCCATGTCTCCAAGACACCACTGCCAATGCATTGGCATGTGATGGTGGTGCGATTCGCCGGAACTTCTGCCACGAGGAGGGTGTGCAGTGGGCCTGATCTGGGTCCATGGGTGATCGCTCATCATTCAGATCACCGTACATCACATCCAGCACAGCTAATTCCCTGAGATAGTGAATACCTCTCTCCATGTTGGTCCACTTGTTTAACTGACGTATCATCCTTGTAGGGGTACCTTTCCCTTACACTGAACAGGAGTTGCCTCCAAAGGCTGAGGAGCTGGACCTGTCTCCCTACTACCTTGTCAATGCCAGCTTCCCTGGATCCCAGCTGCCTGGCCTCTTTCCCCTCTAATTCCAAAACACCAGCTCCACTATCCCAGGATCGGAGCAGCCAGGTGATAATCTGCTTGCCTGGAAGGCGGCTGAAATCCTTCCACATATCTTGCAACTCACTCAGGGATAGAGATTGGGTGATCACCTCTGGCTCTTCCTCCTGTTCTCGTGGTGGGCCTGGCTCATCTCCATCCCTCACTATGCAAGCTGATTTTTTGGTATATTTCATTTTCTGTATAGGTGTGACTGACACTGGCACTGTCTGTCCCTCTGGCCCAGCTGCTATACTAGTTGGTTCGCTTTCAGATCCTGAGGCCCTTTCTTCCCCTTGAGGGCACTGAGTAGTGTTAAGGAGGACATGGTAGGCATGGGCAAGTCCCCAACACACTGCAGTGATTTGTGTCTTCCCGGATTTGTCAAATTCGCAACACACCTTTTCTAAATGCTCCACCAATTTATCAGGACTCTGCACTTGTTCAGGAGTGAAATTCCAAAGCACTGGGGGTGACCACTCACCTAGGTACTTGCCCATTTTTTCCCCACACACCTTGCCACTCATAACTATCTGGCCTCGGGGCAGGTCTCTGGGTGGTGCTGTTATTGGAGAAGTACTATATAACCCAAAACATGATTTGGCAGACATTCAGAAAACACTGCACCGCGAGCATGCTGTCCTGGATGTGCCAAGGATAGCTGAAACTTTCAGCAACTGGGCAGGTCTTCCCCTGGCTCACCCATAAGTGGGTTGAGACCACTAACAAATGCCCAGGCCGCATACAGGTACTGGCTCACCCCCACAAGCAGTGATAAAACCGTATCATAGGCAGCCAGTGCCCAGTACAGCAAAACAAGACTCCCTCCACACTTCCCAGTGACAATGAACACCAGCACTGGAAACACACAGTGGATATAAGGGTTAATACAGCCCTACCACACAAGCAAATTGGCCAGCATTGTAAATATACCTTATTCAAATAATACAAATATATAAACAGAGAATTGCGCCTAACATTGCTTTAACACACCCTGGTCAGGTTTTTTGTCCTTATCTCAACCCTCTCGTGCCCCACGTTGGGCGCCAAAAAGGCTGAGGTCGTTTAGACCCTGCAGGGACCCGAGACCACGTTGCCGCTGCCCCTCCCCCACCCTTGGACCGGGACGGGGCAGGGAGTAAAATGCAAATCCCGGGGTTGAGATAAGGAAGATTTAATACAACAGTGTAACAACAACAACCCGAACAATAACAGTGATAACAATGTACAGAACAAGAGCTGTACCGCACGGACACAGCACGAGGCACAGACCCGGACAAAAGCCGCTCCTGCGCTGCCCCCGCCCGGGCACCCGGACATGAGGTCAGCATGGGATGGAACAGCCCGGCTGTAGCTCCCTCCCGACTGCTGGGGAATATTAACCCCATCCTAGCTGAACCAGGACAGTTGTGATTTTTCTTTGGTTATATATGTATCAATTTTCCCAATTTACTTTTCGTAAAAAATCAAACCCAGCTGGATCAGCTGAGCAAACAGCTGTTTACCTCCACACAGAGACATTTTCATTACTGTAAGAGAAACCCTTAGTTCAATTCGTGGTATCCTCTCATGCAAAGGGATTAGCCTGAATAATGCTTAGCTGACAAAAAAAAAAAAAAAAAAAAAAAAGGGCAATAAACTGCTGTTCCCGTGACGAATTAACGAGTTTACCGAGAACTCCGTGTTTTCGCATAAACCGGCAGGCGCAGTTCGCCCCGCACCATAAGCGGCCGGTACGAGCCGTGCCCCGCTGGCGTCTCCCAAGCTGCCGGCAGGGCGGGGCGATGCTTGGTCCCCACACGTGCCTGTAAGGGCCGGCTCCGCCCGGGTACCCCTCACCGCCTGGCACTCGCGGAGCGAGCGCCGGGGCCCGTTTCTGCAGCACTCCCGCCCTCCCCCGACCCCAGCCTCTGCTGCGCAGCGCCACACACCACCCGGCTCCGAGCGCAGCCCCTGCAATCGCCCGACCACCCAATCGATTGCGGCCTTTGCCCCCTCCCCCTGGGCTGTCGCCCCAAGCGCAGCAGCGTGCCGCTGCGCGGGACAGTGGGCGGGCTCGGCCCTGCACACCCCAGAGGCGAGGGGCCCGCGGTGGCGCCCGTGCCTGGCAGCCCGCAGGCGCGGAACGCGAGGATGATGTCGGGCTCGACGCGCAGAGTCTGCTCGGGGCGGGCTGAGGCCCGCTGGGCCCCAGGCGATGGCGGTGCGGGCCTCACTCTCCCGCTCAGCCGAAAGGGCAGCGGGGTCACGGCCACAATAAAGGGCGACTGGCTTCCGCGCCCGTGTCATCTTCGCGGGTCGTCGCGCCTTGCGGCAAGCGCTCCTACGAGCAGGTTCGGCCTTGGGGAGGCGCCGGGCCGCCGGCGGCGCGCTGAGCGCTCCCGCCCGCTGGGGCCGAGCCGGGGCGGGGGGAGGGAGGAAGGAAGCAGGCGGGGAAGATTTCCTCCTCCCCGGTAGCAAGCCGCGCGGCTACGGCAGCTTCTCCACAGAAGTCGGCACAGCTCGGCACCAGCCTCCGCTGCCCGGCCGAGGGTTGCGCCGCCCCTGGAGGCTGCCCGTGCCGCCCACGTGCCTCTGCTGGCGCTGAGCGCTCCACCGTCCCGGCGGCGGGGCCGCTCTCGGGAGGGCGGAGACCGCCGGCTGGCAGGAGCGAGGAGCGGTGCCGGTCGCCACCCGTGGGGTGCAGTCCGACGCCTGCTTCCTCGCCCCCGCTCGTTGGCGGGACCGCGGCGCTGTTCCGCGGGGCGAGGAGAGCGGCAGCGAGCGGCTCCAGCGCCTTCGCCAGGCCGGCGAGGCGGGCCGGCGCGGCAGATGGGTGACTTCTTCCGCCGCCCCCTTCCTGCCTGCCTTCTCCTCCTCCCCTCCGCTGCCCCCCGCCTCCTCTGCTGCCTCCTCCCCCGCTGCTGAGGCCTCCGCCTCCCCCTCGGCTGCCTGCCTCCTCCCGGCACCCCCGCTCAGACCCGCGCTCGCTCCCTCTCCGGCTTCTTCGGACTCGCCATGAGCGGGGGCGCCGCTCGCCTACCGCCGCCCCCCGCCCTTCGCCCGCCGCCGCCCCTCCACGGGCCGAGCCTGCCGGAGCCGGGAGCGCGCAGCCAGGGCCGGGGCAGCCCCGCCGGCCACGGCGCACCCCGCGCCGCCCCGGGCGCCAGAGGCCCGCCGCCAGGTGAGCGGTAAAGGGGCTCCGGGGGAGGGGGAGTAACTGTGGGCGTCCCTCGAAGTTGTCCGCCGTAGCTCCCGGAGCCGCTGCCGTCCCGGGGGAGGTCCGTCCGCGGGTGCGGGGCGGGCAGCAGGACGGGACGGAGGAGAAACTCCCGCCGCCACAGCGGAGCGAGGGAAGTGGCGGCGGCTGCCGACAGGCCGTGTGTCCCCTGCGCGCCGCTGGCCGCGCGGCCATAGCCTTCCCCCGCTGGTCGGGATGCGGCGGCGTGAAGCGCGGCCGGCCCGCGGTACTGGGGCCGGGGGTGTCGCCTCCAGTCGTCGTACCGCTGCCAGCCTTCCGCGTCCTGCGCTCCCGTCTGTCGGCCGCCCGTGCAGCCGGAGGGGTTGCGCTGCGCAGAGCGTCGGTGCTCGCTCGCCCTCGCGGCGCCTGTAGCCGCGTCTCAAGCGAGGCTCTGGTGTGCCCTCGGCAGCGAGGGCCGGCGCTCCTGACGTGGGGGGGTGTGTGTCGGAGGGGATGTGTCCGTGTCCCTGAACCAGGTGGCTGCCGCTCGCAGCGGGCTGCTGGTATCTGTGGAAATTCACGGTTTGCAGCGGCAGGTCACCTCAAGTTCAAGTGTGTAGCTCCACGAAAGTCAGGCTGCCTCTGTGGGAACCCGGGCCGAGTGCCCTTGGGGCTTTCCACAGCTGCCACTGGAACGTGTTCTTGAGTTTCCTGTTAGAAACAGCTGGCAGCAGGGTCTCTCCTCGGAACCCATTTTGGGCATGCGGTTCACTTGTCCTGGAGGTACGATGCTTTCAGGGCAACATCTGTGTTAACGTGCTGCTTATCGAACACCAGAGCCGCTTCCAAGACTGCAGTGGAGTTTCCTACATCTTTATATTTAAATGATTGTCTGTGTGGTTTCAGGACTGGGGCCTTAGATGTTTTCTAAGCTGTTTGTGAATGGCAGCAAGAATGAAACTGTTTATGTATATATGAAGTTAGTAATTAGGAAGTGGTATGGGAGAACAGCAGAAAACAATACATCATTCTTTGGGCCTGCAGGGTGAAGAAATTAGATATCTAATTAGTCTTTTCTTAGCATAGTGGTGCTTAACTTGGATGATTTACAGGAATCTGCAGTATGAGTGTTTATACTGATGGAAATCTTGCTCTGAAATGAATTAGGCTTTATAGATAAATTCCTCTTGAAATTTGTGGTTCACAGCATATTAAAGGATTACTATGCAGAAAGTTAAGGGAGAACTTGAATTTTTATCTTTGAATTGTATTACATAGCTCATAGCTTTTCTTATGTACTGAGACCACACAGTACATCGGGAAGAGCAGTCTCCTGTCTAGCTATTTGGGCCTTCCAAACACAATATGTAGGAGAAAAATATTCTTCCAGTATAGGTGATCTTGAAATGGAGGTTTTACCGGGTGAAACCGTATTTCAACTTTTTGTTTTAAAATTGCTTGGACGTTCTTGGTGTAGATGATAACCTTATTTTAAAGCTTGATCTCAAAACCTCCCTTAATCTTCTCATGTTCTTAATCCAATAGACAAATTGACCTAGTGTGCTACTATTGGGAGATAAAAGCTTTTGCATTTCCCACGATTGAGAAAATCTTGGTGGAGAGAATAACTATAACCCTTATCATATAATGAATTCAGCACAGGCCTAGTGTACAAAGACCTTACTGTTGGATTGGGGAATGCTGTACTTTTTCTCCTCCAAAAAGGGAAAGGGCTTTTTGGGTTTGTGCTGATGTTTTGGTATTCACTAGCACAGATCCCATGCTTAATGGTAACTGGAATAGTGGGAACCAGTTTCCTTGAAAGAGTTCTTACAGATGCTCAAGTAAAATGATTTTTTACAGCATACTTAAGTCACAGTAGCAAGTGAATGTTGTTACTTGTGACGTCAAAAATACATGAAGACATGTAGTATGGTTTCTGATTCGTCTTCTAACTTTGAGATGTCATAATTTACAGACAAATCGAGGAGATTTCTAGATTGGGGATGAGAAATGTAATATTTTAATTTTTTTCTGCAGAGGGAAAGATTGTTATTCTGACTGTGAAGGACTACCTGTTTCATTCCAATATTTGCCACCAGAGGAAAAAATGATCCACAGAACTCTGGCATCAGGGCTAAACTTGGGTTGTTTTGCTGACCATCCTTCTAGTTGTGCTCTCAAAAGCAGTAGTCTCCTATTGGTCATCCTAATATATTAACTTTTAATAAAAAACTATATTGTGATCTGGTCTTCAGCCATTTAGGGTTAGTGAAATTATTGTAGTTTACAAACAAGGTTGAGAGAATGTTTACTGTTTCTTTTCCCAGAGCAGAAAAACATTCAGTGATAGCTGGTTCTTCTTGTTATGTTGTTGGTTTTTCTATTGCATTTTTCTCCCAAACAGTTTGTGTCCACAGAATGGAAAGTCTTTTGTTCATGGCTGTCAAATCAGTGAAAGAATACTGAACTAGAAGATGCTGATTCTTTGTTTCATTCAGGAAATTGATCCTGTTGTTAAGAGGCACTTCACCTTCCATAAAGTGCTTTGCCTCTGCTGGGGTACATGCATCTTCTCAGTGACAAAGAGAAGCCCGCCTAGAGGCAAGGTTGTCCGAAGAGGAAAAGTATGTCCCTACTGGAAATTATTAGACCTTTTCAGTTTCACTTTTTTTTTTTTTTTGGTAACATTATATATTTATCTATATGTAATTTTATATATAAAACATTGTAACATTCTTGGGTTTTGCAGCATTTGGAAAGGAAAGATAGCTTTTGAAAGTTGCAGTGTACTTCAGGTAATAGTGATGTCTATAGCTGGTCAAAGCACCTTTTCTCTTAAACATTCATGTTATGCATATCATCTTTTTGGGTGTCATCTGGTAAACTTTGCTAAATTAATTAATATTGCTTGCCCTCTTTACTGGTTTCCCAGGAGCAGCCCCCCAGCCCAGCCATGGCAGGCAGGCCATGAGTAGCCCCAGGTCTGCTGGAAGTTTCAGTCAGGGCAGCTGCCCCAAGCTGACTCACAGGTGTATCCCAAACCACTTAGGTCAAGCTCAGTATAAAAGGAGGGAGAAGAGTGGAGAAGGTTCCTCCTCCTGGGACTCTTCTGTCTTGGCCTTCTGCTCCTAAGGACTAGGCTGAGTATAATCTTGTTGTACACTTTATGTTAGTATCTGTATTCGGTTTATTTCATTAAATCAGTTTCTGTTTCAATCTGTGGAGCTTCTCTTTTTTCCCAATTCCCCTTCTCAGCTGGGGAGGGGTCACTGGGTGACAGAGAAACTGCTGCAGTTTAGCCTTGGATACAGGCTAAACCTAGACACCCTCCTTGTGTTGCAAAGTCACAAAATTATTGTTGAAGGTGTACATGAGGCTAAGTTATCTAGACAGATAACTAGACATCTGCTAAGTCTTTCAGTTTGGAGAAGCTGTAACTTGATGAAAGCATCAGTGCCAGTTTTCGAACATATACAGAATTGCAGAATGTTAGGGGATGGACTTGCTTGGAAAGATAGTACTAGTGTGTCAATTAAGTACAGTAGAAAGCTCTTTGAATCCATAGTGATTGTGTGTAATGCTGTATATGCTAAGCAGTTGTAATATAGGTACCAAAACTCCTTGTGTGTGCATACTAGCACATGTAAGCTTTTGTGCCTTTAGTTAGTAGTCGTGCATAGTTAAACTGGCTATGCATGGTGTGTGTGGTTTTATTCTCAAACTGGAAAGAAGTTACTGTGGCTTTACAGTGAGTGTCGTACTTAATTCTGGCATGCCTGGAGATAGATGCAAGTTTTCCAATTTATGTTATGGTGATGCCTTCACAGCTTTATAACTGTATAGAGTAAAACAAGATGGAAAGATAACCTCTTAGTAAGAACAAGTGAAGCACATTCAGTTTGTGGATGGTTTTCAAGAATCGTGATTGACTTTGATAAATTAAAAACAACCCAAAAAACCCCAAATGGGAAACTAGTATTGCAGCAGCTTCATTTGAATTTGGTTGAAGTGCGATGTCTTTAAGTAAAGAAGTGGCTTGGTGGTACTTCTTGGTTACAATTACCACAACAGTATAAACTGTTACTGTGCAGGTTTGCTGGATAGAACTAATCTGTCTTGGACACTAGATATAATTACCTTTAGTATCTCAGAATTATTAATTATAGTGTTGGTGTGTTGTTTTTGCTAGCTTTGAATTATAAATGAGGATAGGCGGCTTTGTTTTTTACATGAAGTAGTTGTACTCAGAATAGATTCTAGTAATCATGGATAATGTTAGCAGCCATTGAATGTTTATTTCAAGAAGTTAGTTATAACGGAAGTAAGTTGCATATTTATGGGATTAATTTGGGAAATAAATGCAAATGTACTACCTTAATTATTTTCAGATAATGTACATCCGTTTTAAGTCATTCTCGGTAACTATCACTTTATTTTTTATTTCCCTTTAACTTTCCTTGGTAAATTAATGTGTAGTGCTTACATAAACTGGAAATTATAATTTTACAGCCTGAAATTGTTCCATGCCATAAATCTACTGTATGAAGTTATTTTAGAGGTATGCTCTTTAGGTGCCAGCACCAACCATCTCAAGTGAATGCTGGCAAATGTTGATATTTCCCCCCCAACATAAGTATTTGAAGATATGAGTGAGATAAATGTACTCTACGGAAAATTAATAAAATAAAAATAATATGCAGATCTTTTAATTGTAGCTCTTTCAGTACTAACAACTGTATCCTTGCTTATATGGGCATATTTCAAATGCAAAATATGCAGGAGTACAGGAATGAAAAATTCCAAAATTTCTCTACAGTACAAATTTCAGTTTAATAACAGGGAAAAGACCAGAGATAAGCATTTAATTCCGAAATATGTGCTCTGCTTTGCAACATTGTCTTATGAAATAATCTAAATTATCCTTTTGGTCTAATCCATCAAGGTACTGATTATTTTCAGTATCTGTTTATTTCAACTGGATGACCTACTGGAACTGATCCTTCAGCTGTCAGAAGGACTGTGATTTTGAGGGGGCTACACAGAAAAAGGTAATACAGAGCTGCAGTGTAGCTGGCAATTGATTTTGTTTGTAAACTTGCCCATCTTTGGTAGCTCCTGCCTTGGCTAAAAGTTGTTAATTGCCTAGAAAATGGGGGAGAGATAAATTTTCATTGAGAGGGAAAGTGTTAGATGTGTGTGTTGATTTTTCTACTGGTGCGTCTTGGTTTTGCTGGGATGGAATCATAGAATCAGTTTTCTGTTTGGCAGAACTGGGGTTTTTTGTTGGTTTTTTTTTTTTTTAGAAGACTACAGCACCCGATTTGGTGAGAACACTTTGTTTTAGTTCATGGCCAGCCATGATATGCAGGTTTCTATAGTGATCACGTGCTTGAGCTAGCCAGGTGCTAAGGCTGAAGGAGTGAAAGCCAGGGCCACTAACCCAGGCTGGCCAACAGCAGTATTCCATACCATAAACATCACGCTCACTAGAAACTGGGAAATTTGCTGAGGAGGGTTCTCATTCCTCAGTGGCCGCTGTCCCTGGAGGGTCTCACCCATCGCTCTGCTCCCGAGGCCAACTCTCCCGTTTGCTGTGACTGTCCTGCTCTTGCTGGAGCTGCGGTGCTCACAGTTTGTGACATTAACACTCACTGCACCTCATGACCGCTATATGGGTTGAGTATAACTTTGTGTATTTTGTGTTAGTATTGGGATTATCATGAGGTTTTTATTATTGGTTTATTAAATGTGTTTCCATTTCAACTCATGGATCGCCTTTCCTTTTCCTGATTCTGCTTCTTAGGTGGGGAGGGATCATGGTGTGATAGAGGAACTGACAAAACAAAGACATGGTGTCACTCCACAGGCATTAGTGAAGGTGGCATGGATTTGCAGCTGAAAAGCAATTTAGGTGTGACATCTTTTACAGTTTTTGGTTAAAGTTTGTCTGGTTTTGAAACTGATGATCTCATCTTAGTTAAAGTAACTAATAACAGTTAATTGATAATTCAGTGTGCAGTACAGTCTCATTTCAAAGAAAAGGAGTGTCATGAAAAATTACAGGTATACATATATATGTGTATGTGTTTGTATCAGCTTGGTTTACGTCCTAACAGTTCCCTCATGTCTGTATAATTTTTCTGTATTTAATGACAATCCTACAACTTTTGCATTTTCAAATCCATATGAAGCTGGCACCATGACATGTGCTGTTTAAACCTTGAGTTATTTCTTTCAAAGATGAAATTACTACAGAGAAGAGTTAGGCAGCAGGGTGGATTTTGTACTTCTATTGCATCATACTCACACTGCTTCACCCATGCTTTCAGATGGGTGTAGAGACTGAAAAGTCAACCCTCTTCTCAGCATCGTTTGAGAAGTAAAGTATGTTTGCCCTGTCACAAAAAGGTTAAAATGAGAACCTGCTTTAAAGAATTATTAATAAACATGATTGCGAACATTGCAAATCCTTGGAAAATCTGTGCTCAATTATTTTTTTTTTCCTGCCTTTTTTATATTTAGTTTTGCTGCTTATACAGCCCTTTTTTCACCCACAAATTATCTTGGCAAAATAAAATCCAGATGTGCACAGAATCTTTTTGACCCATGCTCTTTTTCTTTTTTTTTTTTTTTTCTCTTAAAACCTATCTTTCTCAGGGAGAAATCTTTCTCAACCAATAGCATTGCAGCTTTATTCCTTGGTTCTTGCATCTCAGGTATTTTAAGTGGTCTCTCATATGGCATCTGCTTCATATCAGAAGTTCAGATGGAGATGTGTCATCTAAACATAAGAGTTGCCAGTGTTAGTGTGATGCAAGGTGTGGCTGAGATATCAAAAAGGTAGAGTACCAAAGTGTCAGAGAGCATCTTATGAAGTTTGCAGTGGGAGCTCCCTTGAATATTCTAATATGGTGGTACTGATTACTCCCATCTTTGTTTATCTGGGTTTTATTTGCTTTATTATGTTTTGTGGGGTTTTGGTGCTTTTTTTTTTTTTTTTTTAAAACACTTTCTGGTTGTATTCTTCTATGCTTGTTCTAAACTATTTTTTCTTTGTATATCTGAAGTACAATAAATGCTTGGTTATTAGAATCCCCTGAGTGAGGAAAAGATTCTCCATTCTTGAGGGGAAAAATACTGTTGTTCTTGTGCTCGGATGGCTTAAAATAAAGCTTCTTTCTGGATGTTACTTGGTGTGTAATGTAGAGGAAAAAATGCAGACTTCGCTTTATTTAGGGAAAGATGGAGGAAGTGGTTTTTGAAATAGTAAGTCAAAGGTATCTTCAGAAGTATTTTAGAGCAAGCACAATGTACTGCACTTTTATTTTCTGAACTTCTCAAATGCACACACGTGCTCCAAGTGTTCATTCTTAAAACACTCTTCCCTAGATCTTTCTCAGTGTAGAGCCTGGCATCCTGGCTCTAAGCTCCTGGGTTACTGTTCCCATTGTCACTGGCATCCTGTTTAGGTTGAGCCTCTGCGTCCTCCGTCTCATGCAAGCCCTTTGCAGCCATGACGTATGAAAAAGTAACATCTGTGATCAGTCTGTTGGTACAAGTGTATCAGGACACTTCTCTTGTAATGACTGGAGTTATGCGTGCACACAAATCATCTGTTTTGCTTGCTGCATTGTCCAGCAGCTGATGTGGTTTTCCTTGATATGGACTGTCATAATAACCAGCCTTGAGTGAAACATTATAGTATTTAGTGGTGAATTGTCAGTGCTAGGTTAATGGTTGGACATGATGATTTTAGGGGTCTTTTCCAACCTAGGCTATTGTGTGATTCTATTTGCCCCCCAGTTCAAGAAGGACAAGGAACTGCTTGAGAGAGTCCAGCGTAGAGCCACAAAGATGATTAAGGGAGTGGAACATCTCCCTTATGAGGAAAGGCTGAGGGAGCTGGGTCTCTTTAGCTTGGAGAAGAGGAGACTGAGGGGTGACCTCATTAATGTTTATAAATATGTCAAGGGTGAGTGTCATGAGGATGGAGCCAGGCTCTTCTCAGTGACATCCAATGATAGGACAAGGGGCAATGGGTGTAAGCTGGAACATAGGAGGTTCCACATAAATGTGAGGAAGAATTTATTCACAGTGAGGGTGACAGAACACTGGAACAGGCTGCCCAGAGAGGTTGTGGAGTCTCCTTCTCTGGAGACATTCAAAACCCGCCTGGACATGTTCCTGTGTGACCTGATCTAGGTATTCCTGCTCTGGCAGGGGGGTTGGACTAGATGATCTTTTAAGGTCCCTTCCAATCCCTAACATTCTGTGATTCTGTGATTCTGTGATTTCAGAGCTCACAACTTTAAGCATTTGTCACCATTTTCTAGGACAATCCTAAATGGGAAATGATACTCTTAAAAGGAGACACACTCCATTTTAATTGGGGGGGGGGGGGGGGGAAATCAGAAAAGCTTACTGAAGTCTTTCATCAAATTTTTGTTCTTTTGTGTAATGTACACAACTGTAGCATAAGGATTATCAAAAGTAGCAGCCAGTTATTAAAAAGAACATTACTTACACTGTTAAAGGATGTGTATGATTATTTTAGATATGAATGACTGAATTTTAGATATGATTTATGAATAAGGGAATTGCACTTTCCTGTAATACTACTGATTTGTTCTCCAGGGCACATTTTTTTTTGAAGGAGAGCAGGAGAAAGGTTTTTAGTTATGTTATATGTTTTCTGCCAGTCTGTATATTGAAGAGCAAAGTATGAGTTCTGTGAATCTTATTTAGATACTTCATGATCTGCATACCTGGAAAATTGCCTGTTAGGAAGACTACCCTTAAATACTTTAAAAAATTGCTAAAAGCCATACATTGCATGACTTCTATTGATATGAGAGCCTGGAAAGTGGCTGTCAATCAAATATGGCTAGTAACATTAACTGTGTATACAGAAGAGTTGGGTCTGTTGGAGCACTCATGCTGTTCCATGTATTCTGTATGATTGAACCTGCACCCAGGAACTGCAACATACAGTTTGAAAACATTTGCTGCGTGTTTTTTCAGCACAGCTGGAAGTTACCCCCTCTGTATCTTTTGCTGCTTTTCACCTGGCTGTGTTCCAGAGTGAAAACATTAGAGATTTACATTTACTATCTGACTGGGTTCTTGCTGTGTGAAGAATGGGATACTTCTGCTTTCATTCAGAGAATGTGCAATGGTTGCAGGATCTGCATTGTTGTGTTTTGATTATTATTTTTTTTTCCTCTGCCTACAGGTTGACATTTCCCCTTGAAAACGTGTTTATCTATGTATTTTTAGTGTATGCAGGCTTTCTGTATAGAGCTTCTGCATGTCATCACTTTTTTTCATGTTTGTAAGCTGATATGACAGCAAACCAAGCAGGAGTAAACAGTAGCTTTTTGAAATAATTTTTATGCAGATTTCGTAGTAGGTTATTGAGCTTTTTGGCTTGGAAAGCCTGGAGTCTATGATCCTTGTGGTTTGTGTGTGTTTTTGAGCAAGGTTACATAAAGTATTTATGATATGATCTGAAAATTGCTTTTGCAGATGATTTTGAAGGTTGGATACAGGTTAGACTTCTCAGCAATTTCAGAAATTCCTTATGAGTTTTGGAGGCTTGGGAGTGAAGGTTTTTAGCCACTGGTATGAGAAGTGTGTTGAAACTTAAGAACTCTGTAACTTTGCTTGTGAAGAAGTAAAGCAGCAAACTGTGGTACATGCTGCAGTGGCATATTTCAAGAATATGGGAGTCGAGATATTTAATGTTCTTCATAGATGTCGAGTTGCACTGAAAAAGTGAGGGAGACACACCCAGAAAAATATTTCTTCCTTCATTAAAACTTCATTTTATTTTTAAAACATTGGCAGTCTCTTATGCCAGTTAGGGTCTTTTACTTGCCGTATGTGTAATATTTTGGTTGGTCATCCATCATGCAAAGCCATAAAAGTGTGTATATAAATTCTTGTTTAAATGAATAATCTGCAACAGTTTTGGATTGATAAAATGTTAAATGGATTTATTTTTATCTTCCTAATTTTAAATTAGTCTAAGGGTGGGAAAATTTGGTCATCCTGAATGACCCTGAATTTGATGGTTGAGTCAGTTAAATTCTGAAACCTGCACTGGAGTTCTCAAGAGAAAATGTTTAGCCAGTCTGTAGATTTGTGATATGCTGGTTAGCTCTTAGTGTGGGATGATGTAGGGGATTGGAGCATGTGACCTACGAGGAGAGGTGAGGGGAACTAGGGCTGCACAGCCTGGTGGAAAGATGGCTCAGGGGAGATCTCAGTGCTGTCTACCCTTCTCTCATGGAAGGGTGCAGAAAAGAGCCAGACTCTTGCCCACTGGTAGGGCAAGATGCTGAAAAAGAACTCAGGCTGGAACACGGGAATTTCTGCTTACAGGTTAGCAAGAATTCTTTTCACCTGGAAGTGGCCAAGCACTGGAGCAGATAACTGGAGGCATTATGGAATTTACAACTTTGGAGATTTTCAAGACTTAGCCAGACCTCTTCTAAATTGGCCTGGTTTGAGCAGGGGTATTGGATTAAGTGACCTCCAGCAGTCTCTCTAAACCTGAATAATACTATATGATTCTGTATTGGGCATTTTACATTTGGCTTGGGGATGCCTGCTTCAGGCACTGTAGATAGAGAAGTAACAGTTATTTAGGACTGTTTTAGTTGCAGATGGTCAGAAGTGATGGTGAGAATTCAATTTGCTTAGGCATACAAGTGTCACCTCTGTCTTGTGAGGTTCTTTTTTTATATTTCAACCTTGATTCTTTCACCATGATCATCTGAACTTGCTTCCTCCACACCCCCCCCCCAAAAATGTGCCTTTTGGATGGATATTTTGTGTATAAGTGCTTTTGGGTAAAGCATCATTAGCTGTTTCTGTTTAAAGGACAGCTGAAAGCAGAGCTACATTTCCGTCATTCTTCAATCCTTCTTTCTAACTTACTTGCTTGCTGGTTTATGTACAGGAAGTCTGTTTTATTCTGACACAAAAGTGTGCACTTCAGTTTTGGGTTTTTTTCAGTCTTAGAGGTGTAGGGGATGTTGAGTCTCGTCTTTACTGTCTTACTTTCTCAGAAGATGCCAGATAAATGGAGAGATGTGTTGTTCAGTAATGAGAGGTTTTTTTCAAGCTTATAGGGTATGTGAGTAAAATATGTACAACTAAAAAAAAATATATATTCACTGATGTATTTTCATCTTTTTCTCTTAGTCTTTTCCTAACCAATATTTATGATGTGATGAGTCTCCTGGAGCACAAATCTTCTATACTGTTTTTAAGGAAAAAATGGTACAAATAAGACCAGTCAGTAACATAAAATACAAGTGCAGCAGAAAGTAGGCAAAGAGCAAAAAACTGTTGTGTATGACCTCCTCAGGTTGCCGTACCATGTAAATGTGAAGTTGGCATTCTATGTAAAGCTGTCATGCTTTCTAAAAAGTCCTGTGTCTGTGTAAATAAATAGCTCCTGAGATGAGGGAGGCTTTTTCATTTCTTAAAAAGAATTGTAGAAAATCAGTTGCTAAGTAGCAGGTAAATTAGTCTGCGCCCTGAAGAAAATGCTGTGAAGGGAGCTGATGATGTTCTGTTTGGCTTACTGTGACCCATGACTTAGGTAGTTGCTGGGCAGTTAGCCAGTGATTTGCTTCTGTTCTCTTATAGGAAGCGTTGTAAAGAATGGAGCGTATCAAGGACTAGGGAAACCAAAGGAATTGCAGAGAACAAGAACTGTAAGGATTTGGAGGGAAACTGGGTTATTGAAGTGAGGAAACATAAAAATATAGAACAAAAATCCATGAAAAACAGTTTTCATTAATTCTGCTGCTCATGTAAGTACTGATTTCTTTTGAGTATCATGCTTAAAACGTCTGTGTCATAAAAGAGAATTTTCAAAGTAAACACATTGCCCATATTGTTATGGACTTGTTTAATGTGAATTAACTGAAGTGTCATCTGTATCTCTTGTTAACCAGCTGCATGGAAGCTGTGTGGCAAGGCGGATAGTGAGGCCAAAAGAGGATAACAGAATTTTATGGAGTTCGTGAGTCTCCGGTTCAGTTTGGGCAAAAGTGGCCTTAAAACATTTTAAAGCAAAGACTTGTGCCATTTGTTTCACTTACTATTTATGTTTCTGTGTTAGGTCAAGTGTTTGTTTCCTATCAGTTATTTTTTTAGTTGCTGCATTTTCTGTTTGGGACTAATGTCCCAAAGAGACAAACATTTCTAGTAGCTTGGTTCTTCCTTACCTTTGTGTTTCTCCCTTTTCTGCTGTTTTGCCCTTTTGTTTTTGGTTGGTTTTTTTTTCATCAGGTTTAATAGTGGCAATAATGGGAGTAGCAAAGAAGTCTAATAGTCATCACTATCAGAAGGCAAGACAGACATACAAAATCATTCTGTCATTTTGCAAGGCTGTAGTAGAGCTTTGTTTGCAAGGCACCATGTCTAGTTTTGGAGGACTTCTATGTCTCTAGTGATTTGCAAGTTAAAGTGGACTGTCCAGCAAAGAGATACCAAAATGATTGCCTATTGAACTATTTTTAAGTTTGATTTTCTGGAGCTCTTGAATTTGTACAATTTGGAGAAGCAATGCTGGCTAAGTTTTATTGCATCTCTGTAGAGTGAGACCCTACAATAACCACTGAATGTTTCATGGCCTCTTTGTCCTGGCAGTCCATATGATGAGCTTAAGAAATGATTTCCTACAAAACATGTGTGTTTAATACCTTTACCTTGCTTTGCCTAACTTTTGCTGTCTTGCTTTTGTTGCTCCTTGTGTTCAAAAATTTTGTGCTCCTCTCAGAATATTTGACAAGTCATGCTGGAAGCTTCTAGATTAATCTCATGGCTTTCCAGGCTTCTTCCTTGCTTTTGCTACCTCCCAGTGCAATTAAGTCTCTCCTTTTCAAGGCTGTTGCTGAAGGAACAAATTTCAAAGTGTAATAAAAAATACTTTGGTGGGCTGAGTTGCACCTCTTGTAGATTATTATGTTCTGCATTCCTGTGGCCACTGGCATTGTTTATGTTATAAGAGCAGTGGCATCAAAATGGCAGAGCTACCACGTAGCATCAGGAGAGGTGAAACTTGGACCTGGATATCTCTGTTCTCCAGGGCTGTCCAGAGGTCTTGACAGAAAATACAGTTAGGCTGAGGTTCAAGAACCACCTCTGGGAGACATGTTTCTGGGATGTGAAAGTGATTCTGAGCTCTGGTAAACAAAACATTGTCTTGCTCCAGCTGCGTGGATTCCGTGTGAAGTTTTTGTATGAAAACTGGCAAAACTGGGCTTAGAACTTTGTCTTTATGGTGTTGCAAGGAAGGTGCTTGCACATGAATTTTTTACAAATTTATGAATCACAAAAAGAAGGGGAAGTGGATCTTTGTTGGTGCATATATAAAAAAGAAATGTGGCAGTTTGATCTCTCGTTATGTCTGAGCTCCTGGAGTTCTGCTCTGGATATGCCATGTTTTGTGTTGCAAAAACCTGGGTAGTGAGACCTTAAATTCTAAGTTTGCTCACCCAGAGAATGCAGGTGGTGTTTACCAGAACACTTTGTGAAACAGGGGATGCAGGCAGGTTTTCAGGAGCAGATTTGCTCTACTGTCTCCAGAAGTGAAGGCATAATTATCATCACCCATGAACACTCATGTTTCAGCCTCACAAATGGAGTGTCATGAAAGCAGAATCTGCAATCCGTTGGTTTGTGTTTGTTCATTTCGCTGTTTATGCCTATGTTAAAGGAGGCATATGTGCCCTTGTACTATGAGGCCTGTATTTGAAAGGTTGAGACAAGAGACATCATTCCTGTCGACTTCTAAAAATCCAGTGGCTGGGCTTTCTTTGGCTTTTGGAAATGACCCAAAGGCTGTTGAAGGAAGTAGGAGCAGCCCTTAGAAAAGGGTAATGTGCTGAAATAAAGATGGATATCGCACAAGTCACAAGGTCATTGTTCATTGAAGGTCTCCTTTAAATATACATTTGCATTTCTGTTGAGTATTCTCTATTTTCCCACTTGTTACTGTTGCTGGCATAGCGATGATCTCAAAGAAGGATTGATAGTTCAAAACATGCACAACTGGTTATAAATCCAGTGTCTTAGGTTCTAACTCTCTTTTTCCTTGCATGTTTTCAGTTGTCCATTTGCTGCTAGCAACAAACACCCCATGCGTGTGAGAATGCTCAAAGGCAGGCACACAAACTTACATACCTCAATATCTAAAATAGTCACCTCTGTATCTCTTAAAAAGATCTGCAGTTTAGCAGTGGTCACATTGCTAGATTTCGAATTGCCTCAGTGCATTATTTAAGGTATAAAAAGATATACTACTCAGGAGGAAACTGGCTCTACTACATCCTGGATTTGTATGTATTGAATGCATTGCAAACTTTATGGGGTTCTTTTGTGGAACTATCTACAATTTATAACTTTACTAGGTAATGACTTGCTATTGGGGCTGACTGACCTGGCTACTTAGATACTTCTGTTCTGGTTCTGCACATTACTTCATGAGATTCTGGCATCAACTGAAATATGCCCAAAAGTAAACTAGACCATATATATGTTTTTAAGTCTATCTATATACATTGTGCATAAATCTGAGAGCCCTGTTTTGGACTGGATAAAGGTATGCCTTCATTAAAAGCAAAGTGCTAATGTGTTCAGTCGAATAAAGATATTGGTAATAGCAGTCCTCATCAGAAGGGGTTAGTCACTTAAAATTACCAATCAGACTGGGTATAATTGCAGTAACTTGCCCTCTTTCTCAGAGTTTTCATGTGTCTAATAGAGTTTGAACTCAAATGGGTATCTCTGCAGTTAAGCTGCTAGATGAACTGAAGTCTGCTGAGCTATGTGGATATGTCACAGGTACTGGCTGACGTGCATCTGTGTTGCTGCTTTTGCTTTCAGATGTAACCATGAGTATCAGTTGGAGCACAAGGAGCTATGGTAATAGGAGTGTTTGGGAGAGCTGGGTCTTATTTACTTGAGAAAGGTAAGGGTGTGATGGGATTGTGGGAACTCTTGATGGAACAGAGTGAGAGTGTGCGATAACTAGCCAGGCAAGACCACCAAGAAATGAGATACCTTACTAAATTCAAAGAAAAAAATGTAAGTTGAGAATTGGCAACTACAGGGAAGGAAACACTAAGAAATCCATTAGAAAGAAAAGTGTGCTGATTATTTCTGTAGCGTGTTACTGAATGAGGAGGCCTGAAGAAAATTCCAAAGTGCAGTTCTTTTGAACAGGACATAAGCTATGTTTAGAAACTATGTAAACTAAAATGAAATCTTGCAGAGAAAGAAGGTTATCATGTTGAGGTGAGTTAACTTTGGACACCAGGTTCCCACCAAAGCCACTTTATAACTCCCCTTCCTGAACTGGACAGAGGAGAGAAAATACAACTCAAAAGACTTGTGGGTTGAGATAAGTACAGGGAGATCACTCAGTATTTACAGTCATGGGCAAAACAGATTTGGTGTGGGGAAATTAATTCATTGCCAATCAAAAGTCAGAGTAGGACTATGAGAAATAAAAATGAATCTTAAAACACCTTACCCCTACCCCTCCCTTCTTCCTGTGCTCAGCTTCACTCTGGACTTCTGTACCTCCTCCCCTCCTAGCAGCACAGTGGGATGGGGAATGGGGGTTGCGGTCAGTTCCTTACATGTTGTCTCTTCTGCCCCTTCTTCCTCACACTGTTCCCCTGCTCCACTGTGGGGTCTCACCCATGGGAGACAGTCCTTCATGAACTTCTCCAATGAACTGCTTCAGCACAGGACCTTTCCATGGGGTGCAGTCCTTCAGGTGTGGACTGCTCTGGCATGGGTCTGCTGTGAGGCCACAAGTCCTGACAGAAGACCTGTGCCAGTGTGGTCCTGTCTCCACACGGCCACAGGAGCTGACAGAAACCTGTTCTATGGGCCCTCCACAGAGTCACAGCCTCCTCCAGGTACATCCACCTGCTCCAGTGTGGGGTCTTCCATGGGCTCAGGTGGATGACTGCTCCACTGTGGGCCTCCATGGGCTGCAGGGGAACAGCCTGCAACAAGGGCAAGTGTAGAGTTTTGCATCTGGGGAAGAACAACCCCATGTACCAGTACAGGTTGGGGGCTGACCTGCTGGAGAGCAGTGTGGGGGAAAGGGACCTGGGGGTCCTGGTGGACAGGAGGATGACCATGAGCCAGCACTGTGCCCTTGTGGCCAAGAAGGCCAATGGCATCCTGGGGTGTATTAGAAAGGGTGTGGTTAGTAGGTCAAGAGAGGTTCTCCTTCCCCTCTATTCTGCCTTGGTGAGGCCACATCTGGAGTATTGTGTCCAGTTCTGGGCCCCCCAGTTCAAGAAGGACAGGGAACTACTTGAGAGAGTCCAGCGCAGAGCCACAAAGATGATTAAGGGAGTGGAACATCTCCCTTCTGAGTAAAGGCTGAGGGAGCTGGGACTCTTCAGCTTGGAAAGAGGAGACTGAGGGGTGACCTTATTAATGTTTATAAATAAGTAAAGGGTGAGTGCCATGAGGATGGAGCCAGGCTCTTCTCAGTGACATCCAATGATAGGACAAGGGGCAACGGATGCAAGCTGGAACATAGGAGGTTCCACATAAATGTGAGGAAGAACTTCTTCGCAGTGAGGGTGAGAACACTGGAACAGGCTGCCCAGAGAGGTTGTGGAGTCTCCTTCTCTGGAGACATTCAAAACCCGCCTGGACATGTTCCTGTGTGATCTGACCTAGGTGTTCCTGCTCTGGCAGGGGGATTGGACTAGATGATCTTTTGAGGTCCCTTCCAATCCCTAACATTCTGTGATTCTGTGTGATTCACCATGGGCTGCAGGGTAATCTCTGCTCCGGTGCCTGGAGCACGTCCTCCCACTCCACTGACCTTTGTGTCTGCAGGGCTGTTTCAGTCATCTCTCTTGGCTGCTGTTGTGCAAGTTTTTCCTCCTTCTTAAATATGTTATCACAGAGG
Organism: Podargus strigoides; assembly: GCA_028020825.1. NCBI lineage: Eukaryota > Metazoa > Chordata > Aves > Caprimulgiformes > Podargidae > Podargus > Podargus strigoides. Next base: position 62,629,351 of record CM051663.1, on the reverse strand, counting down.
CATTGATTGGCTCAGCTTTGGCCAGCGGCATCTCCATCTTGGAGCCAGTGACATTGTGTCAGACACAGGGGAAGCTTCTGGCAACTTCTCACAGCAGCCACCACAGTAGCCTGCAGCTACCAAAACCTTGCCATGTAAACCCTTACAAGATTGCCTGGAATAAAGCGATCTAGAATTATGAAGATAGATAACCAATGCGGACAAACATTGCCTATCTGTATGTGCTTATCTCTCCTTTGACTACACAAGAAATTTGAGCTCCTAATTTTGTCACACCACCAAGACAGGTGCTTGAAGATGGAAACACATCTATAGGTTGTCCTGGGACAAGAAGAAGTGTATGAAGAGCTAGGTGAAAAAGCTAATGTATAGGAGCAGAGTGAACTTGCACCTTGTATTGTTTTGTGTGTGGTTACTTATGACTTAAGCAGTTTGCCTAGAAGAGTCCTACAGCTGAAAAAGATAATGTGGTTGACTCCAAAGGCAGGTTTTTCTGGGTTCCTCATCCTATAGCATGCATCTAAAATTGAAAATGAGCTGCAGAGGAGCCATTATTTTGAATAAATAAATGTGTATATACAGAAGGATCTTGGTAAAGGCTATGAATTGTGAGAAACAAAATTTAGGCCGAAAAAGTTTGCTCAGGGGAAGATCACGGTGAAGCAGCTCTGTTTATTCGCGAGTGCAATCGCGGGCGCGCCACCCCGTGGCCGAAGTAGAGACGCGCCTTAACAACGAAAAGAAGGTATTTACATATTATTTATCCCGACGCGGGCTGTTCTCTCCTGTTTCTCCATTGGTTGGATACTCCAGGCTCACAGCCTATCCGACGCATTCTATTACAATAAGTTTCCATAAGAGGCTTTTCCGGTTTCCATAATAGGATTTTCTTTTACCAGCCGGCTGTTTATGCATAGTTGTGGAATCTGTTCAGTCTGGATGGCAATATTTTCCCAGGTGCACCCTATCTCCTGATCCATGTAAGACACAACATTCTCAAAAACAGGTTGTTATGCGTAGCTCTTGTCCTACATTATCTGGTACCAGGATGTACTGAGCAAGACGGTCTTTATACTAGGCTCCTTTCTGATTTGGTACCTCTGTACAAGGCCCTGGTTTTTGACTCTGTAGTGACACACACCACTCTTCACAAAAACATAAGTCGGTTCTCACATCCTTCTACACTATCTGGCACCTGGATGTACAAGGCCTTGCTGTTTTTCTCGGTTCTGCAGAAATATGATTCTCACAACCCTTTGCGAAAACACAAGTTAACTCTCACAGAATCCTGCTGATGTTCTCTAGATTACTCACAAGTCAGAAATCCTAGGATACAGTATATGCTTAGAAAATAAAATCATCAAATGCTAAACCAAAGCCTTTTGATGTATAGAGAGATTGATATTGTGTCTTTTACTTAGCTATTGGAGGATTTCAGATTTTTAATTTTAGCCAGAAAGTTGTGGGGGTCTTGCAGTGATCATGGTTTTTGAGGGTTTTTTTAATGTGTGTTTTGGGGGGGGGTTGTGTTTTGGGGTTTTTTCCTCCACACAGCAGAGAGAAATCTGCAGGACTAAGATGCAGAAATAATCCCTCTGTATAAATGGAATATAGACCAGTAGTGTTTAGACAGATCTGTTATTTGCAGTAAAATCTACTTATGAGTGACCTACTCTTCTGTCATTTGATAAAATTGCTGCACTTTGTCATTTTTTTTTGTAAATGCAGTACCTAGATTTTTGCAAGAATCTTCTAAGTGGATTACATCTAATACCCATCTTGTGGTCAAATGTCAATGGCCGTGATGTTCAGAGTAAAATTCTGAAAGCAGTCACATCCATCACAAAGAGTGAGCTTTGTCATGTGTTTTCATATAAGGGCAGAGGTCAGCAAGGTTGTTCGCAGGAACAGAGAGTGACAAACTTTGCTCATCAGTGAAACCATGTCTGTGGAAGAGTGCGTGGGGTTTGTGAGTGAGGAAGAAAGGGAGATGACTTCTGTTCTTGTGCTTAGAAGGAAGTGCTCCTTTGCCAGTAGCATTGGGTTTGCATACCAAGAAGAAATCATTAGAACCCTTGTATTTGTGAGGATCAGTGGGTGTTGCTCTAGGTGACCCATCTTGTATTTTGTGCTATGGTGAAAGCTGGCCCTTTTTGAGTCTTTCAGAGTCATAGAGATGCTCTGTCTTATCCAAGACATCGGTATCGTTTGAACAAAATTTTATGATATATGTTTGAAGGGATCAGTTTTTCACTGTAATGAGGAGGTGTGGGACCTTTTCATGAAGTAGATGGTAGGTGGTCCCTTCCAGGAGGCTTTTGTGGTGTTGACACACAGTCTCTTCAGAGTAAAGAACACTATCTGCATCCATTCCTAGCAGTGTTTCAATATTTGGCAGTCTCTCTCTTTGTATTGAGCGCAAGTCTGGGGCCTTTGTGTCAATACAGGGCAAGAAGGTGAAATCAGGACATTCTGCAAGAGTGGTTTGGAGTTTGGGTGGATTTTTTTGAGTGTTTGACTGGCATTGGTTGCATAAAGGCAGATAAGGACAGCTTTGGTCTTTTCAGAGTTCATAAAGCATTTTGCTTTGTGTGTGTGTTTTCTCTAGTTCATGTCATGAAGGTCGGAATCAGGCATCCACCTCTTTATTAGCTATCTATAAACAGTATAAGGAATGTCCTAAAAACCCTGTGTTTTTACGATCATAACCTCATGCACACTTAAGCTGCAGCTGGAATAGCAGAAAAAACTGCCCATTATCACCTGGCTTCTGACCATCTCACTCCTAAGATGAATGAATGAACTGCTGCAATTTAACACTCGCGTTAGGTGTTAACTGAGGTAAATCCCTTGTTCAGATTCACTGTGTGTTCATACAGATGTATACCTATAGTATGTATAAAGACTGGGCGTGTTTCCCTCAGTGGCAAAGCTGCCCTAACATGGGATCAAGAAATGCAAGCAAAGAGGTTCCAACCCCTTCTTTTCAATCTGTGTAGTAACTTATAGGTGATGTTTATTTCTGCCTCTCTTCATCCATTGTACCTGTTGGGTAGATTGCTAGGATTACTGAGTAACAGGGGGCTGGTAGCTGCTGCAATATTGAATATAGAGATTTTTAAATTATTTTTTTCACCCACAATAATATGAAAGATTATTTGCTGTAACTAGTAATCTATTTTGATAGCCTTTAGGGGGCTTTTAGGATATACAGATGAAATTTTGTTCAAAACCACATGTTAGACAAGTGCTTTGTAAAGTAAATAAATAATGAAGGCATTATTTATATTTTTAGCTGTTAAAAAAAAATCCCAATGTGGAGATAATGTTAGACGTAGCATGAATGATAAAGGAATATACTTGGGAACTTGGGAGGGGGAGAAAAAGAATAACTTGGTATTTCAGAAAGAAAAGGTTTTATTTTCTTTGTATGCAGCTCTGCAGTAATGCAAAGTAAATTAAAAATTTCACAGATGCAGTGGCCTCAATGTGCAGATATTTCTTTGAACTTTACCTCCATTTATGTGATTCAGTTTGTGCATAACTCAAAAAGAATAAGTTGCTTTCCACTCTGTACTTGCAGTTTTGAGTAATACTCTATTCAGGAGACTTAAGTAAGAGGCCTCTCATTTTGAGGGTAGTGATCCTTCCTGCCTAAACACAAAGCTTGCAGGCTGGTAGACACCAGCCTCAGCTGCTGAATATAATGTTTACCAGGCTCTGCTGTATGGTTTGCTCATGTATCCCCAGTGCTTTCCTCTTGTGCATACAGTACTAGTACATGTTTGGTGCTTTTTGCCTCATGTTTGATATGTACAGGCAAATATAATGTAAACTGTGTTCAAGGCATGTGATGCATATTAGATAGCTTTTCTTTCTTATCAATTAGAAAACCTGAATTGCCCTTATCATCCAAAAGCATGTTACTTCACAGAAGTGTATTAACCCCATCCTACAGAACTAAACGTCTGACCACACTTTTTTTTTTTTTTTTCACCTGAACTGTTCATTAGAAACATTTTTGCATCATAGTTATTTTCCACTTAGAGTTCATTCTCATAAGCTTTGTAGTATGGTTGCCAGTATTGGAGAGAAACAATTTCCTGTAAAAACTGGTTGGTTTTCCCATCATAAGATGCTTCTGTTATGAAAATAATGTAGAAAACATTGGCAGTTAGACAAGTGAGGATCTGTGTCTAGAAATCCAGAGCATAGCTTAGTCATTTGATTCTAGGAGAATTAACAGTAAATGGCTTATTGAAGCAGACTGATAAGTACTTGAGTTATAAAATCTGGATTTTGCTTTTATCTTTCAAAGCAGCTCTTGAAAGGAGATCTAGACACAGGACTATTAGGAGCATTAAGCAGGGTCTTCCAGTCTTTCTGATGGCTTTTGAGAGACTGCCTGTATTGCAGGCACTTGCTTCAGTTACTTCTCCGTGTTGGGTTCTCATTGAAGGATACTTTAAACTCGTTGTAACACCCCACTATTGGCAGAAGTGGCAGTCTTTTAATATTAGACAGTCCCTGAGTTGAGCTTGTGTCTGGGAGGTATTCTCTCCAGTTCCTTTTTTCCTAATGTTTAATTTTACCCACACATACACTTGTTTATTTCCTTGGTACTCAGATTCTAACTCCTAATAATGTTCCTCTATGTTTCAACCCGTCTTACCATCCATCACCTCTCGGTGTCTTGAGGAGGAAAAGAAACAAAGACATAATTTCCTGAGGATGTATGTAATACTTTGTTTACTGCTTTTTCCTCTCATAACTTCTCCAGCCCTAACTTCATCTGCTGTTCCTTCCTCTAGTTTCAGTTTCCAGATACCCAAGCACAGAAGGGTCTGTCATGTGCTAAGTGTTAGGCAATCTAAAGAAAGTTCAAATTTTCCTCAGTCCTTGTGTCCTTCTAGAAATCAACATCTGACCCTTGGCCATATTCCAGGAAAATTACAGGCTTGGTACCTGGCTTCTGTACTAGGAAATACTGTGCACTGCTTTATTGCTTCCTGGGGAAAAATCTTTTTACTTACATTGCTGTTGTGCTCAAAGAGGCTGTATTTTGCCAAGTGCTGCAAAAGGATAGTGCAAAAAACCCAAACCCTGGTAATCAAGCAGACTACTTTCAGAGCAGGGAGAGACTGTCATATAGATTCCATCTGACCTGATGCCAGGAGGTTTCTTTTGCTTTGTTCAGGCACTTAACAGTCTGTGGTAGGACTGCTAGGGCTGTGGGAAACTAAGTGTGCCCAGTAAGCCACATAATGTCTGTTAATGGGTTTCCTACTGAAAGAGACTGCTGTCAGTCCGTGTGGTGATGTCTTGTTTTGTCTTGCAGCTTTACTGAGGCCACACGTAAGTACTGAAGTGCTTTCTAAAACCTGGAACCTATCTACAACTGGACTTTAAAGTCTACAGGGATGTTTGTGGAAGATGAACAGTGCTTTTAGAACAAATCATTCTTGTATTGTCAGATACAGGCTAGTCGTAGATCAATCTAGATTGTACTGCTTGCTACCCATGGCCCTCTGTAGATGCTTACGAATGGAGTTTGAGTGAGACACAAAGTAATTCTTCCCATTAAATTACCCAAGCTTCAGGAAGTTGTTCAGGGACTTCTTGAACTGGAAGTTGTATCAGGCACATTGTGTTCAGTGGACTGGATTTTGAGGTAGAGTAACTTTTCTTTGTCCACCTTCTCTGTGGCACTCATGATACTCAGTTATCTAATATCTAAGCTGAAGAGTTCAGTTCTCAGGTCTGTATGTTGTTTTCCCCCATCCCACTCTATTGCTGTTCTGTCACTCCAATTACAGGCTCTTCAGAATGTGCTGTTCAAGGTACTAGCAAACCCTGACTGTACCATATTTTCGGTTTTGTTCTGTAATCCTTCTCCTGCTAATTCTGAAGGTTCATTTGTTAATTCTATCAGATTTGCAAAGAGACCATTTCCATTTAAGGGGAGGAAGCAAAAGGAAGCTTTGGTCCACAAGTGTATCTGGGGTTATTTTCCTCCTTGTGTGGGTTCTTTTGTAGTTGTTGACACTGAATTTCATCTGTCGCTTTATTTGCCCCTCACTTGCTGTTGTTAAATGCTGTTATAATTCTGGTTTGTTTATCTTCCATTTGACCCTGGGTCATGTCTGTTACTGATCTTAATAGACTAGAAAATGAGGATTGCCTTGAAACTTTTAAGGCATTGTCTAGTATTGCAGAACGGTGCTGGACAAATGTGGATAAGCACTGCTTAGCTGCACAGTTCTGCCCACACTTCATCCAGTGCATTTGCTTGTCTGTGTGGAACTGTCTGGGTCATGTCTCCTGTATTTGCTTTACTGGCAGTATGCTACTCTGCCTGTTCCTGAAAGATGTTCTGCATGTCCTGAGGATGTTCTGGAAATGTGCAGGCAGCGCCCTGGCAAGGGAGACAGAGGTCTGCAGCCTCTGACTTCACTCATGATTCTGTCTTCTTGCTGCCCTTTTTATCTCCTTGAAGGTATTTTTTGCCCCTCTCCCTGCTTTAACTTCTGAAAGCACTTGAACCATTTTTCCTATTTAAAATGTTAAGTAGCTGGATTTCTGGTCAACAGTCTTGATTTTAATTGCTATGAATAGTTAGGAAGTTTTTATACTAATGCCTCACTGCATCTTCAAGATGATTTATGAATCTATGGATCCCTCCTTCCGCTGCTTTCTGTGAACGTGTCCGTTCCACTGCTGGGATTTCCTCTTTTCCATTATCGTTCTTGGAGAGATCCTAATAGATAATCTTGCTGTCAAGCCAGAGTGTACAAAGCTATAATTTCGCTGGAGTTGGATGGAGATTGGAAGATCTTAAAATGTCTGCACAAATCTAGTGGTTTGCTGTGAGGAGTGCTTCCAACTAGTTGCTGTATTCTAATGTTCGCTTGTGGTTTTGCACCTGCTTGGGAAGTTTGGGTTCTGTCCCCTAGCTAAAACAAATTGCTGCTTCCTTGAAATTAGGAGTACCAAGAAGTGTCTTAAGTCTGCTTTGTTTGTCTTTTAAACAGAGATCTAAGAATCCTTTCCATGTGGTAATTATCCTGAGAGTTGTGTAAATTTCTTGAATTAGGTTTAAACAATGCTACTGAGGAAAAGTACCCTGAATGTAGCTGAATGTGGTACTAGCACACTGTGGGCAGTTTCCCTGTTCTAAGATCTCTGTTTTTCAGAGGCAAAGTAAACTATGTTCTGACAATGTTCTTCTGAATATATTGACTACTCATTGAGACAGTGGCACAGAAGAAGGATGGGCTGAGTCCTTGCGGACTTTTGCAGTAGTGGAAATGCTGGAGACAGAATTCGTATCTTGCATCTGTAGTAGAGCTGGTGTTGTCCCTCAACTGGGGTTTAGGTTCATGCCCAGTGTAGAGGAACCAATGAGCACACAGCTGAGATCCACCTTTTAATGCAGTTCTGTACAGAAGGGGGTGCCAGGCAATAGTTCACAAAGCTGGCACACCCCTCCAGAGGGGTTGTGAACTTTTATACAAGTTACAACAGAGGAAAACTTGCACAACACTCATTCATTGGTCACCTTCCAATTATATAACTAATGCCCTTCTGGGCATGTTCTGATTAGTGGTTAGTTTATTATGCAAAGGTGGTCTGACATCAGCATGTAAGGTGTCCTCCCAGGGTGTGATTTTTACCTTGCTAATTAGTCCTAGGTTACTTTAGATTACTCTCAGACAACCCCACTTCCCCCTTCTCCCATACCCCTGGTCAAGAGGTGATTCATCTTAGCCATTCTTTTGTTATCCTGTGTTGTCTTGGGATTCTTTACTTTGAGGACCACACAGGTGAGAAGAGAAAAGGCAGAAGGATTCACCTTAGGGAGTTGCTGTACTTCATCAATATCTTGGCCACATCCTTCATGTTTCCAAAATAAGCTTTCATTGAAGTTCTAAACTTTCTGATACATGACACCTGCTTGCTGTCGAGCTTAAGAAATGAATGAATATTTGAGTCTTCTGATCGATGGGGAAGCTGAGGTGTCGTATCTGGACAGCATTAATTATTAAATTATTAAAAAGAAGTTCTCTGTGAGATGTAGATTCATTTGCATGCTTGCTGGCCTAGGTTACTGGCTGGATGTTTAACTTAACGTTATTGATCTTGTATTATTTCACAGTAATACCTAGTAATAGTCAATAATACCCATGCTGACAGGAGGATGAGTGAAAGACATTTCAAAAAAAAAAAGGCACTGCAGTGAGAGAAATGGACATTTTGCTATTTGTGTTGGATTGGATAGCAGATCTTCCAAGAATGCTCAAGAGACATCTCTGCTGTGGTTTAGTTTTTGCTATAGCTATGCAAACATAGGATAGCTTTTCTGGTTCTGGGTAAGAAAAGACTATTTTATGAACACAGTTCAGCCTCTCAGTGTTAAGGCAGTTACCTGACCTTTTTTTTTCCACTGCTGTTTTTCTCTTGTGAGCAACATCAGCAGCCTCGTATCCCTCTAAAGTCTTCACTTTTAGAAGATCTTGTGTAACTTAGGAAACTGCAGGTTAAATATTGTGATGTGTGATTATCCCAGAAGTTGTTACAATTTGATATAATCTGTTATACAGTATTATTTAACAATATAATGACAATAATCTTCATCTAATGGCAGATACACATTGTGCTTTTTCCAGATCCTCCTGTATCAAAGCTCTTTGTGGGTACTTTCTTTTAGAACTTTTGCAAAGTATTCTTTTGTAACATACATTATATCCCTTGAGCTTTTACTTTTTCTACTGATTTGTCTTTCCTGTAGTTTTCAGATACATTCTTCCCAGTCTAATCAGTGGCTGTCGTACTGTTATCTAAACTTATTACTCTATGACATGTTTCCATCATAAATTTCTGTAACAATTTAATTTATGGCTGTGCCTTTCCTGTAACTAAATTTTGTCCTGATTTCTGAGGTTTCAGTTTTTCTCTTTGAAACTTGTCTATTACTCCTGTCCAAGGACATACAGGATGCCACATATAGTACAAGTTATAGAATCATAGAATAGCCTTGGTTGGAAAAGACGTCTAAGATCTAAGTCCAACCATTAACCCAGCACTGCGAAGTCACCACTACACCATGGCCATCGGCACCACATCTACACGTCTCTAAAATACCTCCAGGGATGGGGACTCCCCCACTGCCCTGGGCAGCCTGTGCCAGTGCCTGACAACCCTTTTGGTGAAGAAATGTTTTCTAATACCCCACCTAATTCTAAATCAATCTAAATCTCCCCTGGAGCAGCTTGAGGCCATTATCCCTCATCCTGTCACTACTTACCTGGGGGAAGAGACTGACCCCCACCTCGCTACAACTTCCTTCCAGGTAGTTATAGAGAGCAATGACGTCTCCCCTCAGCCTCCTCTTCTCCAGACTGAACAGCCCCAGTTCCCTCAGCCCTTCCTCATCAGACTTGTGCTCTGGACCCTTTACCAGCTTCGTTCACAGAATCACAGGATGGTAGGGGTTGGAAGGGACCTCCGAATATCATCTAATCCAACCCTCCTGCTAGAGCAGGATCCTAGAGTAGATCACACAGGAACATGTCCAGACAGGTTTTAAATGTCTCCAGAGACAGAGACTCCACCACCTCTCTGGGCAGCCTTTGTCAGTGCTCTGTCACCCTCAGAGGAAAGCAGTATTTTCTTATGTTTAGATTGAACCTTCTGTGTTCCAGTTTGTGCCCATGGCCCCTTGTCCTGTCACTGGACACTACCAAGAAGAGTCTGGCCCTGTCTGCCTGACGCCCGCCCTTGAGATATTTATAAGCATTAATGAGATTCCCCCCTCAGCCTCCTCTTCTCCAAGCTAAACAGACCCAGTTCCCTCAGCCTCTCCTCATATGGTAGAGGAGAGTTGCCCTTCTCTGGACATTCTCCAGCAGCTCAGTGTCCTTCTTGTAGTGAGGGGCCCAAAACTGAACACAGTATTCGAGGTGTGGCCTCACCAGAGCTAAGTACAGGGAGAAAATCACCTCCCTACTCCTGCTGGTCATACCATTTCTGATACAGGCCAGGATGCTGTTGGCCTTCTTGTCCACCTGGGCACACTGCTGGCTCATATTCATCCAGCACCCCCAAGTCCTTTTCCACTGGACAGCTTCCCAGCCACTCTTCCCCAAACCTGTAGCATTGCATGGGGTTGTTATGACCAAAGTGCAGGATCTGGCACTTGGCCTTATTGAACTTCATACAATTGGCCTCAACCCATTGTTCCAGCCTGTCCAAGTCAAGTCAGCATTTGTAGGTGTAGAAAAATTGTGCTTAGTTGCTTGTCTATCAGAAGGTAGGCTGTGGCTGGCTAAGTATCACTGTCATGATTTCGGAGCCTGCCTGGTAGTGATGATGAGGATAACAGTTTAAGGGTGGTGACATGGTACCACCATTAGACCTGGCACTAGAGTGGAACTAGTCCTCAGTATGTGAAGTGCCTGGACCATTTTCTTCTGGGTTAGTTGATTGGTGTACTGTTTTATAGATTTTTCTGCCTTGAAAGTGTCCAACTTTAATGACAACTCTTGGACTACTTACTGAAAATATAACTCCAGGAAGGCGTAGCAGTCAGACTGTGAGATGGTCTTGGTGGATTGTGCCCTTTCTCTAAACTAGGTATGCTTGTTTTCGATCATAAGCTTGGTATGAAACTAGGTATGCTTGTTTTTGATCATAAGCTAGGTATGAAACACATTGGGAGTATTCACGAAACAGTGGGACATTTTGCATTCTCGTTCTCTTCTATGAGAACTCAAACTGCGATTTTTAGTGAGACTGCAAAGTTCTCAAGGGAGTGAAATTTCAAACAGCGTGTTGTATATTGTAATGTGTTACTTGAGTCTGAACAACAGGGCCAGAAGTTGCTGTATAATGATATGCAGCTTTGCAGAAGGTGTTGTCATGATAAAAGCATTTGTTCTTTGTGGTGACTACCACTACTGATGAAACTCTTAATGAATGTAGGAACAGCTTTTTTTTTTTGGTGGATAATTCAGAAAGAGACTGTAATAACAGAAACAAGGAAGTTCAGACAAGTTGAAGGAAGAATGGTGAAAGAGAGGAGTAAAAGATCTATTTGAAATTTTTTATTTCAAAACATGTTTCTTCCTTCTCAGTTAAGCATTAGTCAGTTTCAGGGTTGTAGTTAAACTCCTGTTATACATTTGTAGAAAATTAACTGGAAACACCAAGTGTAGTTTTATGTTAGATTTCTTGTCATTAAAGAATTAGCCAAATGCTTTGTTAATTATGCTTTTCTTTAAACTATTTTTTTTTTTTCTAAATTGTGCATACTAGTAGGTCTTTCTTATGTGCCTGTTTTTGTGTCCTCTGTGAATGTTGCTTAAGAATTTATTTACCTTTATTCACCATTGAAGGAAAACTACATCACCTGTAACTGTCTGGGTAGTCGGTGTTTCTTGAACAGAATGCTTTGGGGAGCTGTTCCCATGACTTCCCTTGAAGTCATAAAACAGTTGTCAGTTAAAGCAGAAACTGTAACACATGATAGTGCCTAACCTTTGAAGTGCTTTAAGATACCAAGATGCAGATTATCTTGATTCTTGACTTATAAAGCTCATGACTGCAATATTATACACTGGATCCTCTGTGTACAGTCTGTAGTTGCTGCACTAAGACAAATCTTTTTTTATGATTAAAAAAAGTTATTCTGTATTTCTTTTAATATTTATGTCAAATTTGGCTATAATGTTGCAGAATATTTTCCCATGTGTTGCCTGTTTTATTGCATGTACAGTTTTAGTCCAGAGGGACTTTTTGTTTAATTTATCAGAGCAATTTTTTAACTATTATTTTTGTGGTGGTAGGAACATTCTGATAGCAATCTAAAAATGTTTTAGAGCTAAAAGCTTCATTTCTGGTCTTTCATACGAAGCAGTGGTCTGTTTGTATTTAATTTTCCTATGGCATGTAATCTTTTTCCCCCAGTCTCTATGCTGATATTTTGACAGATCTCATGAGAGAGTTACTGGTAGTGGGTGAGAGGGTTAGTATGAGAATTTTGACCTTCCAAGTGAAAGTTTGATGAGGTTATGAGTATGCTTACATGTGCCCATAACAGACTCGGCTGCTGACTTGCCTGATGGCCACAGGGCACACAGTCTGTATACCCCGTAAGTTTGACTGCATAAGAATAAGAACTAATGAAGCGACATTCATTTTTTTCATTTCCTGGGTTGAAGGAGCTGTTGTTCATACTATCTGGTCCTGCAGAGGGTTATGGTTAGGAAGATGTACAGGTTTTGGCAGAAGAACAATACCTTCCTGTAGCCACTAGGTAAGATTCTCTTTCCAAAATTGGGTTTAGGATTGCAATTAGCAGGTGCTTATAAAGATTTTACTGTTTCTTCTGTTCTGTTAGCTGGTCATTGCACATTGCAGCTGCTTCTAGATGTTCAATTGCTAAGTTTTCAGTTGAAAACTCAGAGGAGTTGAAATCCACATCATTTTGCTGAGGTCTCCTGTGTGCAGCAGAATTTATGCATTGTCCTAATTCTGCGGAATGAAACTTTTGGTCAGTTTTTGTATAAAAGCAAGGAACTAAAGATATATTTGAAGTGCAATATTTAGAGTTAACCTGGGAGAAATCCAGAATTTTTAACCTGCTTTGTAACCTTAGAGTTGTATAGGCAGCCTTAAGGTGACTTTCTGATGAGTATTTATATATGATGCTGCCTTTCAGTGTGTCATTTTTAAACTACAATTCAACTTTGTGTCCAGAGTGGAGAGCAGATGCTGTTTGTGAAAAGAACTGGGGTTGTGTTTCAAGAAGCACTTTGGTTGTAGGAACACTTCTCCATTTAATGTGGGAAAGCAAGCAGTGAATGGCATGGAGCACTCCTTCAGGAGGTTATGGACTTCAAAGCATGTTCCTGCCTCTGCTGTATGATGCCAGGCAAATATACCATATAAGCTAAGCTTTTTGCAGGAACTTTTTGTTTTTCCTTTCCTAGATATCTCATGTGAGCTTGGGTCTAGTTTTGCAGAGCTCTGAACATATGTGACTGCAATGTTGATCAGTGAAAACAGTACTGTCAAAGTTGGGAAGCAAGCAGCTTGTACTGGATGTGACCTCAACTTCTGTTTTGAAAGATGAGGCAAAAGAAAAATAGTGAATGATCCTTCTCTATGCTGAATGTAACTGAGTTAGGAGTGCAGGAAAAAATGTGACTGTTTTCACACTGTCATAATACACAGAGAGGTTGAAATTAATGTTGTGCAAGCTATAGTAATTCAGCCATTTCCTGAAGTTCACTTCTCATTTGTAATGTGATTCTGATTTAGAGCCATTTAAAAGATTCAGCTGGAATTTCAAAACATTTACAGTATTTTCGAAAAGTTCTGCTTACTCTCAGCTGAGATACTTTTTTTTTTTTTTCTCTGTAAAAGGTGAAACCAGTGAGCTAATACTTTAGACAACTGTTGAAAGCATATTTCTGACTTCAGTTGAACTTAAAATTGTTCATATTTGATTTTTCTTAGTGTCTAGATGAACACCATGCCCTCGCTCTGTTTTGTTTTTGTCTAATAAGGAGGTTCTGTTCTGAAAGATTTGTTGTGTTTAGTGAGAATGTTAGTATCAGGTTGAACAGGATCCTTTCTTTTCCTTTCAATTCTGTTTTATCAATTTTCTGTCCCTCCCTTGCTGACAGACCTTTGAAGCTGGGACTGTGTATGTGTGAAGATGACCTCTGAATGAAGCTGAGTGCTAGAAGCTTTCAGTTGTTTTTCAAAAAGTCGTACATCTAACATTGTATCCAGATAAATCAGAAAATCTGTAAGAACCTTGCTAGAAAATACAGAGGTTGATGTATTAGTCTCCTGAACATACAGTTACGGCTGGACATACGTGCGCTTGTTTTCTTCTCTCTCCCTCTGCCCCACCCCGCCACAGAGGAATAGATGTGGGACAGGTTTGTCATTTGGCATCAACTTGCTTGGCAGCTGATCAACATTTAAAGCAGCAGATGTGGAAAAATGTTTAGAAAACACAGAATTTCCCACATGCCTTAAGAATGCCTATTAAATGTGTAGAGTGTAGAGGAATATAGGCTGTCCAGTTGCAAATAGTTCCTCACAGCTACAAGCAGTACTACTATGGAAGTAACGTACCTCGCAGTCTGCGTTGTTCACTGGAATCCAGATAGAGCACGTGGCTTTGCCATCTTTAGAATAGTCTTAAAAATAAATTTTAAAAAAAGAAATAAAATCCATAAATCTGGTTTTTGTGCTTCCAGAACAAGTCAGTCCAAATACTTCAGACTTCTGCTTAAACCTGATTTAGTGGCTAAGCATATGCGTAATTCTGCTGTAACAAACTATCACGAACAGAGAAAAACTGATGCAACTGATCTCATTTCTCTGTCTTCATGCTGGCAAAGAGAGATAAATAAAAAACTAACATTAATTTGTGAATGACTCAGAATTTCCAGTGGTAATCTGCCACTGGCACAGAGTGCCAACTGTTCTAGTGTTGGCACTCTGTAGAGTCACTATTTTGACTGAACCAGGTGAGCTAATGGTTGGAGAAAAGTGTAGGCTGCAGTCCCCACTCTGTGGAAGTTGGGTGTTTGTGCTCAAGGAGGCTTAATTCACTGTTCATTGGAAGGCTGTCTCCAGACAAGTGCATCTTTATAGCCTCAGGTCTCGTTCCCCTCATGCCTTTTTAAAGATACTTTATGGTCTCTTGTGGTAGCTGTAAAAGACAATGAGAAAAGAAATCTGCGGGCAGCATCTGGTGAGTAAATTTGGCAGGGGACTTTCTACAGGCCTTTCTTACTAACATACAGTGGGTACTGTTTCACCTGTTAGGAAGCCAGAACAGCAGGTTCTGCATTTTGATGAATGAAATGAGGGCTGTCTCATTTCTCTGCAGCACCTGTAACTCCATCTCCTCTGCTATGATAGTAATTTGTAATAGTAACGCGACATTCAGTGGATTGCAGAGGATGGTTCAGCTGGCCTAAAACATCAGCTGAAGTTCTTACTCGTTCTTCCTCAGTAACAGTCCTGGGCTTTCATGGGTGTTCTGGTAATGAGTTCACTGTTGACTGTGGTGGATATTGTAAGCAGAAGCAGACCAGCCTGGCTGCAAAAGCATCATGCCTTTTCTCAAGAGTGATGAAGTTTCCAAACCATAGTAGGAAGATAAGTAGTTTGACTTTGGGATTGACTTTGACTAAGTAGATTTTAAAGCAGAATTTGGAATACTGTTGCTTTTCTTTTGCCATATGATGGCTGTGGCTGTAAAAGAGTTGAGATTATATCAGTTATCTCTATTTGTGTGGGAGCAAAATACCATGAGTCCTAGGGCCAGATCCCTCTTCCTTAGTCTTTAATTTCGATGACTAGCAACTAGTGGATGCTTCAGGAGAAGCTTAGGAGCAAAATAAGCAGTAAAGGTTCCTTTCTTGATCTGTGCTTCCAGCTTTTGGCAACTAGTAATGGATGATGGTCTCATGCTCTATGAGATATGGTCCACTGCTGTCTGTGGTATCCTATAGCATAAAATTTCACAGCTGAGAGAGGAGACGGATAGCGTAGGAAAATTGGCTTAACTGTG
This sequence comes from Podargus strigoides, assembly GCA_028020825.1. Classification (NCBI taxonomy): domain Eukaryota; kingdom Metazoa; phylum Chordata; class Aves; order Caprimulgiformes; family Podargidae; genus Podargus; species Podargus strigoides. Next base: position 62,613,753 of record CM051663.1, on the reverse strand, counting down.
CAACTTCGCAATACTGACAGTTGTCCTGAGAGAAGTAGTGAGTAGTTGTTCTCTACTTACTTTCATCACACAGATGTTTTTAGGCTTAAGTGTAGTGTCCCATAGTTAACGTCTTCTCGAAGCTGGTCTTTTTATGGTTGCTTTATGTCCTTATCTTGCTGCAAGTCAGTGCTGTCTGCCAGGTCTGAGTCATAATCTGGTTTATGCCTTTGACACTTGCTGCTCTTCATCTGCCTCCTTGACAGATTCAACTCTTGTGATCTTCACACATCATTCCCTAAAGGCTAGTGAAGAAGAGTTGTGTATTCATGTGCAAGTGTAGTGTCACTAGCATGTTGCTGCTGCCAACTTGCTCTCGCCTAACCTTTCAAGCCTTCCTCTGGCATCCTCTTTGTAGATGAACTCTTAAAGCCTCCTATTGAATGTGGTAAGCTATGCCTAGCCTCAGGTAGTAGACTTTGGGTAGCTTGATGTCTGTCCTGGGTATGCTGTACTGAAAACCAGCTGAATATCCTATTATGTATACAGGTGCTTATCCCTATACCTTGATCATTAACTGCATTAGTTGTACAATTTTTTTCACATAGGGAGTGATTCACAAAGCATACTAACTCTGGTAAGGTTGCACAATTGGATTTCCTGTGTTTCTTTATCAAATGTAGTCATTTGGAGCATGCAAAGACTCTTGACTGCAAGGAAAATTCACCCTGAACTCAAAATGCCATTGAATTCTTTCTTTGTTTTGCCTAGTAACAAATAATGAATACCAGATTAAATTCTCTGTCACTCATGTGTGGCCTCACAACAAAGTTGTGTCAGTTTGAACATAGCCCTTGACTCCCTTCTCAGAGCAGTGTTTACACAATCTTTTTACTCCTCTTAGAGCATGGTATCTTCAGGTTTTCTGGTGGAAATAATTGATAGAACTTTTAAGCTCATGAGAAACAGAATCTTTGATGCTGGAGCTCACCAATATAAATACTTATTTTTTTGAGAACCATTTTTAATCCAGAAGAATTAATTTCTTTGTTTCCAGTAGTTATTAGTCCTTATATTGGAACACTGTATTGAATTATGCCTCTTTCAGACAAGAACATAAATAGTGAGGAGTGTTGTAATGAATTTCCTTAGGACAAATAAATTCTGCTGCAGGTTTTATGACTCTTCAGGAAGAGCATTTAGATATGTAAATTCTTTGTTTACATTGATTGTCTTTGGTATTACCTCTCTGTTTATTTTTCAGTCACTTATATAAAGTCCTCTACTTCGTTACTGTTGTACTCTTACTTAAAACTTAACAGAAATCGGCAAGCTGAAAAAAGGGAACGTTTTGTGAAAGGCCTTTATAAAGTTGCCAAGTACTAATGAACAATAGTTGTTCAAGCTTGTAACCCCTCCTGTTTCTGTCACACACACCCCAAAATTAATAGATTATGCATGCTTAAAATTGTGAATTCAGAACTTTGTTACAACCCAGTAAGGTCAGGAATTTTTTCCTAAATTATGGGTTTTCTTAGAAGGAAAAAATTAATTATAATAATTATTAGTACTTCTTGCATTGAACTTTTCTAAGGTTAAATTGAGCAGAAATCAGAGACATGTTTTGTAAATTCACAGCTTTTGATTGAATGTGTGTAGCTGGGAAACTGTTCTTTGACTGTACATTTCTCCTCTGGTATACTTACCTCCTACTTAAGATAAAAATGCTTGGTAATGTTTTAATGTGACTGTGTACTAGGAACGTTGCAAATGCACATTGAAAGAAAGAACTGTTGGATTTTCTTCCTTATTCTCCAAATAGGCACACAACGCTATGGTTTTGGAATAGCTTCATTTTCTACTGCCTCAATATATTCTTGCCCTAAAGCAAATGGACAGTGTATTATGTTCTTGCATCCTCATTTGTGGGTTACGTACTATCTTGAGAAGTGGCTAAACCAACTGGAATTTGGAGAAAAATGTAATTGTATTGCCATCAATTGAGACAACTCTGGTTGTGGGACTGAAGATGGGAACAATGGGAACAAACTGAAATGCAGGAGGTTCCTCCTGAACATCAGGAGGCCATGAGAGTGAGCTTTGGCACAGGTTACCCAGAGAGATGGTGGCATCTCCCACCTTGGAGATATTCAGAACCCATCTGGACATCATCCTGGGCAACCTGCTCTAGGTGGTCCTGCTTGAGCAGGTTGGGCGGACAAGATGACCTCCAGAGATCACTTCCTCTTCCAACCTCGGCTATCCTGTGACTTTAATCTTTAATCTTTTTCACAATTACTTGTTTCCATAGTAATCGGCAATCATGATGCATCATTTCTTCCAAATTGAAAGGATTGTCAACATTTTGCTCTGAAGCATATAATGGCAAGTTGCTACCTCCAGAAATGTTCTCTTTCTTCCAGAAGTACTTTCTTTTCTAATACTTCGAGGTGATTTTTAAGACACTCCAAAGAAAAACACTTGACCAGGAACTGGTTTAAACTAACTTCAGAAGGTGACAATCAAGTATTGTTATGTTTCAGTTGAAGGCTGTAGGTAAAGATCAATTAACCTAGAGCACCCCAACTTCAGCTTTGTAGTTGGAAGCCTCCTTGCAGAAGAACACCTGCTGCCACTAACTGTATGCCTGATTGTAATGGCAAATGTGGAAGGCATCTTCCCATAAGAAGCTCTTTGAAGGAGAGGGAAAACTGAAGCAAATACACATTTCTGTTAAAGCATTTGTACCTTGGTAATGTATTTGCTTACAAATTTATATTTAAAAAAATTTTTTCAGAATGTCAGCTGCTGTTCTAGTTTGGAATTTAAATAAAGACAGCTTTTCATAGATCAGAAATATTGTTTTCTGACTGTCACTTGTAACATCTCAGATGAATTTTATAAAGGAAGGTGGGAAGCATGCTCATTCGAATGGCTTGGTTTGTCACCCTGTTAAGAATTTTTTCTGTGGCTGAAAAGCATAGTCCTTCTAAAGCTTTGTCAGTAGGCACGTGTAGCCTAACTTTTAACCCTCTGAAAAAACACCCACTCCATGGAGAATAAGGGAGTGATGCAAGATTTCCTACAGTGAGAGTGAGAACTACTCCTTGGGGGACAACAGAAACCTTCTGAGCTTTTAGTTGGCTCAACAAACAGCTGACTTTATTGCATGAGCATCTTGTTTTGTTATGACAGTCTTTTTGAAAGCAAGGTGATATGCTTGCTTTTCCATGCTGGGTTGTCAAGATCTAGGTGACATCTGGGTCTGAAGTTTTGCAAGGTTGAGATTATGAGGTTTTGAAGCTCTTTACTTTTTTTCCCCACCTATAAAACTAGCTTTTAGGAAAGAAGAAAAAAAAAAACAAGCTCTTTGAAAAATGAGATATTTCTGATGAATCTATGAAGTGAAAATGCAGGTTCTGCCTCTGGAATGGCAAATAGATGAGGTGGTGTAATCAAGGCACACATTCTGATGTGTTAGCAGTGTAAATTGCTGATCATCGAGAAAAATATGTTCGTTTGTTCTTTAATTCAGTGCTGAAGTAGCACTTAACCTTGCAAGAACTTTCTCCATTCAGTATGAAAGAAGAGCTGCTAAAAAAAAAAAAAAGCCCATGCCATTCCAGAGAAATGTACAAGACAAAAAGATGTGTTGGGCCAGTTTTAAATTGCTATCACTTCTCCACATAGCTTGTACAAAATACCATGCATAACATTTTTAGGTTTTAGCAGCAAAAATGGTTGGGGTGGCATGAGGGTGGGGTGTGTGAAGCAGTTTTCTATCTGGAGGTGGCGTAGGCAGCCTGTTCACCATAGCTTTCATAAAGAAATGAACTCTAGACATTCTTGCAGAGCTAGCTTGGAACGCTGGCAGAAGTGTGCCTACCCAAAAGCAGAGTTCTTCAGAAAGATTAACCACATCAGACCTTGCAACAGCTACAAAGTCTTCAGTCATAGAGATTATAACAAATACACCTTGGTTAGTGAAGATGGTGTTACTGGGTAAGGTGAACACCTTCCATGTGCCATAGAAATCCACTGGTCACTTCAGGCCTGGCTCTTTTGTGCATTGCTGCCAACAGAAGTATTTGTTGGAGGCCCTGTGTTTGGTAACTGGCTGTTGCAGCTGCTCTGACTCTGAAAGTTGTTCAGATGACATAAGGAAAACACAGGGGTTTTTTTTGTATGTGTGTGGCTGTTGGACTTCAGCTTCTTTGTGATATACCTCTAACTTCTTGATATCATCTGGTTTACGAAATCAAATGTTGGGAAAGTTGGTGAGGCTAGAGCTTGTGTTGCAATCTAAAGCATTTTATTCTTTTTAGAAACCAAATGTTCATGTTTTGCGGCAACTTTGATGGTTTATATGAAACTGATCATGTCCTACACTAGACAGCTGTGATTTTGAAGTCAAGCAAACTGAAATGGTTTATAATTCTGTTGTAGTGGTATTTTCTCTGAGCTCTCACTGTAACAACATGTAACCAAAATTCTGCACCAACAGTTCAGCAATATTAATTGCCTTTTGTATGACCAGGAGTGCAGTTCTTGACTGAACTGTCCCAAAGGCTGTTTGCTGAGGTTTTCCTGTCTGTTAGCACATACATGGTTATTTGATTTGCATGTAGTATTTAATGTTTCTAATGGCCAATGCAGTCTTTTGCATGGTAGGTCCACTAACAGGTTATCAAGCTGTGGAATTTCCAGCAGCCTACTGCAGTTTTCTGCACTGGAGCTGCTGTGCAGTGTCTCATTAATGCCATAGTACAGCAGCTTTAAAAAGGCAGTGGTGCAGATGGAGTGCTGCGTGTGTCCTATTATATTTAAAAGGATTAAAAATCAGATCAAATTTTTCTACAGTGTTATTGCTCCTTACTAATACACCCTCCGCTTCTTCCAGTGGCAGTCTGTGTCTTGTATTGGAAAATGTTACTCTAATATCTGAAGTGCTCAGAAAGTTGTTAGTGAATGTGAAAAACACCAGTCTGGGTTGTGCTGCTTAAGAGGTATTTCTGATTCTGTTCTGTGTTAGGTAAAAGCCTTTTCTAATGCTCTTAAATCTTTGCTGGAGTGAAAGGGACTCTGTCCAAACAACCTAAGGGGCTGCCAGTCTATCTTCAGGATGTGAGCACAGAAATTCTTGGTGTTTCCCCGAAGGTAAAATGTACTTCTGGTGTTGGAATGTTTTTGTGAAGCCTTTTCATTGCATGGGTATCTTTTCTTATGAGGGGAAAATAGCTAAAGGTAGGAGTTAAAAGTGCATTACCCTTCATGCAGAAATTCCCCCTTCTGTTACAAAAACAACTTGTCATTCTCCAAAATCAATCAGAAACTTTTCTTGTTATTTTTCCTGTCCCCAGACATCCTCACCCTCTGACTGGTCAGATAGTGTTCCTAACATACATCATCAGAGTTCCCTTTTACTTTATATATGCTTGTATTACCACAGTTTGGAACTTTATGTATGTAGGGTTTTTTCCCCATTCCCTTACTTTTGTTCTTAGTTCTGAGGCATGCAGGGGCAGGGATGACAATACTGGCATGTTTAGATGGTTGTTACTGTGTCCATTTGCACCCTAATCAGGGCTCTGCATGAGTTGGGGAGGAGGAGGTTGGGTTTTCATGGAGGATTTGATTACTGCGGAGTCTGTGAATAGGTGGGAGTCTCAGGGTAGTCCTGCAGGTGGCCCCAGAGTCACAGCCTGAGAGTGGTGTGGTCCAGACTCCTGGAGAGCCTGGATGGCAGTCCACCAAGGAGCTGGGGCTTGCTGTGGTGGGAGACCAAGGGAACTTACTGAAGCATTGTCAAAGCCAAACGATTTTGCCTAATTGGCAGATTCCAGTTTAAATAATATTGTGTCCAGTTCTGGGCCCCTCAGTTCAAAAAGGACAGGGAACTGCTTGAGAGAGTCCAGCGTAGAGCCACAAAGATGATTAAGGGAGTAGAACATCTCCCTTCTGAGGAAAGGCTGAGGGAGCTGGGTCTCTTTAGCTTGGAGGAGACTGAGGGGTGACCTTATTAATGTCTATAAATATGTCAAGGGTGAGTGTCATGAGGATGGAGCCAGGCTCTTAGTGACATCCAGTGATAGGACTAGGGGCAATGGGTACAAGCTGGAATATCGGAGGTTCCGCATAAATGTGAGCAAGAACTTCTTCACAGTGAGGAACAGGCTGCCCAGAGAGGTTGTGGAGTCTCCTTCTCTGGAGACATTCAAAACCCACCTGGATCCGTTCCTGTGTGACCAGATCCAGGTATCCCTGCTCTGGCAGGGGGATTGGACTAGATGATCTTTTGAGGTCCCTTCCAATCCCTAACATTCTGTGATTCTGTGAAAAACCCCAAAACTGAACAACCAAAACCCCCTCACATACTTATGTAACTTCTATACTTTCTTGGGCGCTCTTCGTGAAGCTTTTTCCCCACTCTTATACCCTTCAGCAGCAATTGCAAGAAGATGTTTTTCCCCCAAGATAATTAAATAAAGATGCGGTATCACATTCTAAATGGAAATTATTCATATGCTTGTTTAAGGCTGTTGGGTTGAGAGAAGAGAGGGGACCCTGTTTTGTTCTGGTTGCAGAAGGCAGAAGTAATTTGGATGTGATCTTCTAGTATAGTTACTGCATTCACTTACTCTGTGTTATCTGTTTCATGTATTGATATAGGAGGGCATTTCCAGATCTGCATCCTGTAGAAAATATCATAGGAATGAGGCCTGGTAATGAACTTCCTGTTACATAAAACCAGATGATCCTTCAGCCTCCTGCCACATACTAGATGCTTTTTTTTTTTTACTAGTCCTGGGAAGACACAAAACTGCTTCGAAGTGCAGGTGTAGCTTTTTCAGTGGGTTTCTGCATCTTGATATGAGCTCTTTGACTGCTATTTCTTCGTGCGTAGACTACAGTAAATTCTGTTTCTGTCCTTGTTTTCTAGCTATGTCCTCATGCTTCCTCTTTCATTTGGAAGCTGTTCTGCATCTCATGTATGTGTGTAGCTTTAAGTCTAGCTATTCCCTGTTGGGAAAAATACTGGTAAACTATACAGTGAAGATGTGTTTGGATTGTCTTTGGCTAAAAAATACTCTGGAAAAGTGAAAACCCTGGAAAACAAGTCTGCCAGTGGCATTCAGATTGTGAAATTCCTGGCTAAACTCCATTACCTTAATTAAAATCCGAACAGCCAAAGACTGTCCACAGTGTTGTTCTTGAATGTTGGAGATACTGGTTTCAGTTGCCATGTTGGCTTTTTTTAGTGATTCTCTGCTTTCCTAGAGAATGAATTCCCTTTGGAAATGCAGTTTGGGTTCCTTTTAGGCTGGCTTTTATCAGCTAAAATTTGGATTGTTAGCTTTCCCTTCATTATGAAGCCCAGTAAAATGTCCTGCAGTTCTCAGTTTGTGTTTTTACAGTTGTGTATCATGCATCAGAATCTTCTTTGTCCCATTTACATTCAATCTTTGGATGAAGGTCGGGGGGAGGGAAACAAACAAAAACAAATGAAAAATAACTGACCATATGCTCACATGTATTTTTGAGAAGAGATGGCTGTTGTCCATTCTCCATGAAGGCCCAGAGAGTTGTGAATGGAGTTAAATCCAGTTGGAGGCCAGTCACAAGTGGTGTTCCCCAGGGCTCAGTTTTAGGTCCAGTATTATTAAATATCTTTATCAGTGATCTGGATAAGGGGATCGAGTACACCCTCAGAAAGTTTGCAGATGGCACCAACTTGGGTGGGAGTGTTGATCTGCTTGAGGGAAGGCTCTGCAGAGGGATCTGGGTGGGCTGGAACAATGGGCTGAGGCTAATTCTATGAAGTTCAATAAGGCCAAGTGCTGGATCCTGCACTTGGGTCACAACAACCCCATGCAATGTTACAGGCTTGGGGAAGAGTGCCTGGAAAGCTGCCTAGCGGAAAAGGACCTGGGGGTGCTGGTCAGCAGCCAGCTGAATATGAGCCAGCAGTGTGCCCAGGTGGCCAAGAAGGTGAACAGCATCCTGGCTTGTATCAGAAATGGTGTGACCAGCAGCAGTAGGGAGGTGATTGTCCCCCTGTACTCAGCTCCAGTGAGGCCAAACCTTGAATACTGTGTTCAGTTTTGGGCCCGTCACTACAAGAAGACCCCACCACTGCCCCAGGCAGCCTGTTCCAATGCTTGACAACCCTTTCAGTGAAGAAATTTTTCCTAATAGCCAATCTGAACTTCCCCAGGTACAACACTTGCTACTTGGGAGAAGAGTCCAACCCCTGCCTTGCTACAGCCTCCTTTCAGGTAGTTGTAGAGAGCAATGAGGTCTCCCCTCAGCCTCCTCTTCTCCAGACTGATCACCCCCAGTTCCCTCAGGTGCTCCTCATGAGACTTGTGCTCCAGACCCTTCACCAACTTCGTTGCCCTTCTTTGAACACAGTCCAGCAGCTCAGTGTCCTTCTTGCAGTAGGGGGCCCAAAACTGAACACAGTATTTGAAGTGTAGCTTTATCAATGCTGACTATGTACATGGGAACAATCACCTCCCTACTGCTGCTGGTCACACCATTTCTGATACAAGCCAGGATGCTGTTCGCCTTCTTGGCCACCTGGGCACACTGCTGGCTCATATTCAGCATCCCCAGGTTTCCTGGGTATTAAAATCCTTCATAAGAGCCAGGGCTGTGATCAGCTGCAATCCTCAAGTTGTTAAGGGTGCTTCATCTCCTCGGGAGGTCTGTAAGAAAGCCATTTCTTCTGTGATGCCATACTTACTGGCCTCTTTTCTGATGTGGATCCATAAACTTTCACCCAGCTGTTGTCCCCTGAAAGAGCTTCATACATCCAAGCTGCTCTTTTGCATAAAGGCACCCCTTCACCTTCATCTTCCCTGTCTGCGTTTCCTGAAGAGCATCTGTCTGTCCATCACAGCTCGATCATTCCTGACATTTCTTGGTTATTCCAGTCAGGTTGTGTTGTAACTGGATGCAGAGCCCTTGTTCCTCCTGTCTGTTCCCAGGCTGCATGTATTGGTGCATCCACACTTCAGATGATAGGTGCCCCTTCGGCCTGTAATATTGCTCTTGAAGTGCCTCTTGTTCTCGTCAGTCTGAGCCCCTTACTGTCTACTGCTGTCCCCCAATTCTTCACTTAACCATAAGACAAGATCTCCCTTTCCAATTGGAGATTGAGTTAAAAAGTAATTTTACTGGGGGAAAAAAAAAGAGAGATGTATTGCCTTTACTCATGTTGTTGTGTGAAGAATTAAGTGGAAAGCATAATATCCTGCATCCATTCATGCCGGCTACCTTCTGCCCTTTGCATCCACTGATCCCTTGCCGAAATCTTGCTGTGTTCATTTGTTTTTTTGGCTTTGTTTGGTTTTGGTGTTTGGCTTTTTGTAGGACTGCTCAAGAAAAGGAGAAGAGGAAAAATGTTTGGTTACTAAACTCAAGCCTTAACATAGATTTAATAGTTTCATGCAATCTGTTAAAAGCTGTTCCCATTACTAGTACTGTTAAAAATTGCTGCTGCCACTGTAACCTCATCAATGGTGGAATTTATTACGTTGCAGTGAAAATATACTGCAGGCAATACAACCTGGCATTCCTGGCCAGAGCCCAAGGAAATACTACTCTTTGGTTTCTTTGTTTCTTTTTTAATTTAAAAACATTATTTCATTTTAATTGTGAGAGCCCAAGTAGGCTTTGTGGATTTGGCTTGTGTTTGTGGTTCCTACAGCTATGTTTTGTTTGTATAATAATTGCTGGGTTATTAATTCAATAATGTGATATAATTTGTTTCCATTATACGTACACAGTGTTAAAATTCTACTTGAATGCATATTGTTAACTAGCAGTAAAACTTATGTCAAGAGAATATCTTGGGGATTTATTTTATACCCATTTGAATACATTTTAATGCTTCCCTATAAACACAGAAACATAGAAACAGACTGCGCACATAGTTTGTCACAGCTGGAAAAAACAGAGCTGTGACTTAGGCAACTGCAGTTTGCCTGTGCACGCTCTCAACTGGTTTTAGTGAGGCTAATAGCATAGCTTAGCCTTCCTGGGCTGGGTCTCCTGCCATATGACCATGTGCACATTTCTGAATATTTTTCATTCTGTTCATCTCTTGCTGCAGATATTTTGCAATGATCCTAGTGATTCAGGCAGGTGATTAGAAGGGAGTCTCTATTTGTGAATTGCTTTGCAAGGGGGGGGTTTTGAGAGAAGCCTATTCAGCAGGTATTTACTATGCAGTTATAGGTAGCTTTGCATCTAGTTCTGGTTTTGCTTGCTAGCTTCTAGAGTTTTCAAAAATTGCAGGTGAACCTTATGTATTCTAAATGGGGTCTCGAGTCAAGGTTGTGGAGAAAAAGCTAGAGTAGGACTATCAAAAAGACTGTTTTGTACGGAGGCGTATGCTGGTATGAGTTGACTGGTATGATTAGTCCCCAGCACTAAGACAGTTTATATTGACAAAACCATATTCTGTCAGTAAAAGCTGCCCCAGTCTCATATATAATAATTATCTTTAACCTAGGTTTGCTTTTGAAACAAAATATTATATTATTTTTTTGAAAATATATGTTCATGTTTATATATGTTGCCATGTCCTTTTAAAGCTGACAGTAAAGTAATTAAGCTATAATTTGTGTCACACTGTGCACTGTGTCCAGGCAGCTCCCCAAGTTTCACAAACTATCGGGCAGGTATAGTTATGCACACACATTTAAAGAAAGAAAAAAAGTACCCAAGTGTAGTCCATTTAGTATTTTAGTTGATCTGTTTGGTAGCTGAAGGCATTTTGCCTTCTGCCTAACATCTGGTAAACCTGTCCAGTTTAAACCATAACACTCCTACTTTGACTATGCATTTTAGTTTCCTTAGTGCCAAATGGAACAGTACTGGGAAATGTTTACAGGCAAACTCTGTGTTACACATGTTTTGTGAATGAAGGATTTACAGCTGCTTAATTTTCTGTCCCTTTATAATGAAGCAACAAGAATTATATTAGAAAATTCTTTGTGTACATTTGACAACAAATACCAATTTGTGCACACTTTATTTCCACCTTTAAAGTGTGGAAAAAAGCCTCAAGCAAAACCCTTAGTCCACCACAGAAAAACATCTTCACATACAAACTAGGTTTGATTCATTTTAATTAATTCGAACTGCCATGTAGGAAACCTATTTGAATTACATTTTTCAGTTTAACTTTGAATCATTTCATCTGAAGAAAACTTGGATCCTTCTAGTTAATAGCTATGATATTTCCCATTGAATATAGTTTTTTCTACTGTATTTGCTAAACGTTGCGAGGAGAGAAAGTAACTTAAAGGCACACTTAATTTATGTAGCTATCATTTTAGTGTCTTATGTTCTCTGTTTTAGTCATTTGGAAAATTACATGGTTTTGGAGGGTAAATTACAGGGTTTTTTTGCTTGATAAGATTAGTCTTTATTTCATAATTGATGCTGGGCTCACACTGAATAGGAACATAATGAAATTAAATTTAGACAACTTGTTAAAACAGTCTTAAAAGGCAGACGTGTTTACATGTCCGTGTACTGGAACTAAAACAGCTTAAGAAAATCAGGAAAAAGGAAACAAAAATATTGGGGGCAGTTGTGAATTTAAGTTTTTTCTCAATATGTAGTATTTGTAAAACTAGTGATTTAGTACTTACGTGCACTTTGCTCTCTTTTTCCAAACTATTGAAATTAGACTGTTGTCTCCTACAATTTGTAATAAATTTCCTAAATTTGAATGAGTAAGCTCTTCAACTGAGAGAAATGACTGTTTTAAACTGAAAGAGGAAAAAAAGGCTTCAGCTTTCAAAAGAATACCCTAAACAATTCTGACGTCCTTTGGTTAGCCAAGAACCTTCTCCAGAGGCCTGACTGATCCTAAAACTTAAGGGCTAACATATACTCCTTGAAATATTCAGTTAGTTGTGGTGGTTTTTGCTTGGGTTTTTTAATTGTAGAAAAATTAGTCTTCAATTTCAAGTACATTTTAAAATAGCTTTGATTATATTTAAATTCAGTGACTTCATTTAAATGTATGTCTCTTTACCTGCTAGTTGTGATGTTCAAAGACTCTTGGATCAGGGATTGAAATCAAGGTTGTGCATAAAATCTTTATTTTGGTCCATCTTAATTTTTCTTGGGCAATGTATAACTATGGAATTTCATTGTTCTGCTTTTTTCTTCCATTATTATGAAAGGGTTTGGCATGGAGATGCTCTCTTGAGAACTTCTGACTAAACTGATCTTTTAAAATATTGGGAAGTTAAATATCCAGTCCAAAAAATGGGGCTATGTGGCTGTTTGAGTCTCAGGAGATCTCCAGGTGGAAGAATCTTAATGCATGCTGTGAATTAATGAGAACCTGCCCGTATGCTGCATATCTCACAGAAGCAAAAGGGACCTTACCTTCAGCCTAGGTATTATCTGAGGAGAAAAAACTGGACTCCGCACCATTCGGTGTGAATCAAACTGAAGACGTTTTATTTACCTTGTCTGTCCCTTTTATACAATCTTACTTTCCCTAGACCCGGTCATGCATCATTTAATTGGTTAAAAGTCTCTAGCACAAGGTAAACATACAGCTTAGTTCAGTTCCCGTTGGTTCTTAAGTTCTTCTCCCGCAGTGTCCAATTGGTCACTCTTATCTGCTCACTTCTGCATTCCTTAGGGAAGCGGTCATTGCTCTTTCTTATTTTTTCTTCCTTTGAAATAGTTTCTAGAATGCAGCTGCGTACCTAGGCCAACATCCCGTATGGCTGGTTCACTATATGGTCATTTTCTTTTAAATACATTCCTACAATTATCCACCCTACTGATTTTGATCTTGATAATGTTAGGCCATGTGATGTAATTTGCTTACTGAATAGTACTCCAAAAAAAGCAGAACCTGGTTTTCCAGAGAAACATTCAGCTATGTAGATATTAAATTTGCCTCTTATTTTCTCAGAATCTTTGCCTCATTGGTTACAATGATACACAATCACTGCTCATGATAAAGTAAGCTGAGGCTCCTCAGAAAGTTTCTCTCTTTCTGAAAAACTTATGAGATTAAGATATTACATGTCCAGAAAGGGAGGAAAACTGTAATATAGTGGAATTGAAATCTCAGCTACCATGTATGTGTAGCACTGGGATAAAAGAGCTGTCAACCTTTTCTTATTTTCCTTCCAAGTAACCTGGGTATTATCATAACCTGATATGTTCAAGGAACAAAAACACTGAGTATTTTCTTATCTTCGAAAAAGTTGGTGGTATGTCTCTGGATGCTAATGGCCTTACTTTGATTATTAATGTAAATTGCAATAGCAAGCACTTACCAGCTGTAGGAAGATTGGGAATGTGGAAAGCTCATACAGAGTAAAAAAATACTGCATAACTGTGGCTTCTCTGAGACCAATTTTTATTGTGTTCAGGTTTTCCCGTTTTAGCACTTAAGCTGTCTTTAGAGAGAGAGCTTGGGCTTTCCCTTGAAATAATTTCCTAGAGATGGCTTGATCATACACTTTTAACCATGCTTTCAGAATTTATCCTGTTTCAAACAGGTATTTGCAAGGTCAGTTCCTAAGTAGGCACTTCCCCACCTTTTTTCTTTATGGCTAGATGGAACATAAAGTGAAAATTGAAAAAAAAAAAACCAAAAAAAAAAAAAAAAAAAAACACCCCCAAAAAAAAAAAAAAAAAACCCACATAAAATTGAGGTGTATTTAAAAGTTTTTGGTTCCAGGATTTCACTTACATTGTTTCTTGATATAAGTAGGAAACTGGAAGAAGTTGATCATAAATGCATGCTCTGGATTGCTGTTTCCTATCTGTGGTAAAGGCTATATGGGTCAAGCAGCATTAGCAAGATTTTTACCGCTGAAGCTTTCTTTTTTTCCTGGCTAGGCTATGTGGGAGCTTTAAGGCTTTTATTTAAAAACAAACAAACAAACCCAAACAACCCACACACAAACAACAACAACAAAAACAAACAAACCACAAAAAACCTCCCAAACCAAAACCACAAGTAAACAAACCAAAACAAAGAAACAAAACCACAAAAACTTTGTGCAAATCATTGCTGGGTTTGCTGGTTTGGTGAATGATGCCATAGGAGGCAACAGGGAGGCAACAAGCTAAGTTAGAGTTTAGTGTTAAAAGTTGTCCTTATGTCCTTTTTTTTCTGTCATAATGATAACAAGTTTATGTTGTAATGGTGACAATAAACTTAAGCCAAAGAAAGTACTTTATTCATTTCATCCAAAAAGAAGTTGCTAGACAGTTTGCATAAGCAGTCTGATTTGTTCAGAGTCTTAATGAGGTTCTCAGGAGAAGATGAACTTCAAGAAAATCAGTTTAATAGTATAGATACAAATAGAGAAAAACAAATGGCTTGAAATTTTAAGTAGCTTTTGAAAAATAACATTCAGGAGGCTCAGAAACTCAAGACAGCTGGATCTTCAAAACCTTTAATATAAAGTCCTGTAAGGATGGGAATAGAGCACTGTAAAGGGTGTCTGTGTGCTCTTATTTACTCATGCATGGCTTTGAATGTAGTTGTGCTGGTTATTTGTATGTGTGTCTTGCTTCAGCTCCCACACAGCTGATGATAAAATCTAAATTCCATTACAAGATCAAAAATTATTTTTTTAAAAAAATTGTGTGGCTTGCCAATTTTTCTTTTTTCTAGGATTGATTTACTTTCAGCAAACGTCAGCCTTGACTTACTGATTATTTTTTTTCCTTCTATACCTATTTGCATATGCTTTTAAATAACTATGTTTGGATATCTTCGAGGCTTCTGGTACTGCTGTTAGCCTTCTTTTGTAAGATGACAAGAAAAGGAAGAGCGTTTCCTTTGTTCTAGTAGATTCTGAACTTCCTGGAGGAGAGGCTTTATCTGAAAAGGCACTGCTATGTTTTGGCTCCTGGATAGTATTTTCTATGGTGGGTGTCACCCCACTATATCTCTGTGTAAATTAATGTTATGCTTCATTCTGCACACACAGCATTAAATGTGCATATGCAGGGAAAAGCATCCTCTACTAGACTATACATCTGCAGGAGTACGCCTGATGAAATAACCACCAAGGAACAACAACTAACTTCCAAGCAAAGCTGCCACAGGGGCCAGACAGTGTAAAGTGGAGATGCTGTTCAGGGTGTGTCGGCAATAGTGTCTGTGTCTCGCAGAGTTTTAATGCAGAAAATTATATTCCTTTTTAGTTTGTTTATAAATTATGAAGTCCTTTTGATACATATCAGAGAATTCCAGTGTAGGAGCTGTGAATCTTACTGTGCAGCAAAGAAGAGGAGAATGGGAAATGTTGCTTGTTTTTTGTAGTGTCTGTGTCTTAGAGTATCAGCCTTTGTCTCTCAAGTATCAATTTCTGTGTGGGTAAGTCTCGCAAGAGTCCTATAATACAGCAGCTAAGAGGAAGTATGTTTTTGTGCTCTAGCAGCAGAGATAGTATGTTTCAAGCTGCAATTCTTGTCAATTACTCAGCAAACAACCTCAGAGTGATTTTGTTATGAGAGAAGAGCTAAGGAGAATGACTATTCAGACAGGAGGAACCAATTCTTGTGTTAGTCATTTGGTTCAAGGACCTGACTGCCAAGTCCAGTGGGAATAGCCTCTTCTGAACCTGTAGACCTTGTCACCAGCAGCACGGAAATTATTTGTAGACTGTATAGGTAGATCATCCCTTAAAAACATGAACTGCTTGTGGGAATAAGCATTTTTTGTAAAATTGTTCCCTTCCCCACACAAACGTGGGCATGTATGTTAGGTGATATTTCTGTATGTCCAGGGAGCAGTTGAGATGGTTCAGATTCTTGTATCTTCTCAGTATTCCCACAGGCGCTTTTATTTCTTGGCTTTCTGTTGCAAATACCATTTTAAAAGCAGTAAAACAGAGGACCCTGGGAATTACCAACCAGTCAGCTTCACCTCCATGCCCAGAAAGATTATGGAACAGATCCTTCTGGAAGCTATGTCAAAACATATGGAAGACAAGGAGGTAATTAGAGACAGCCAACAGAGCTTCACTAAGGGCAAATCATGCCTCACTAATCTGGTGGCCTTCTACAGTGGAGTGACTGCATTGGACAGGGGAGAGACTTCAGTGGATGAGGGAAGAACTTTAGATGTCATCTACCTGGACTTCCGTAAAGCTTTTGGCACAGTCCGACAAAACATTCTTGCTTCTAAATTGAAGAGATATGAATTCGATGGATGGCTTGTTAGGTGGATAAGGAATTGGCTGGGTGGCCATGTCCAAAGAGTTACAGTCAATGGCTCAACACTCATGTGGAAACCAGTAACAAGTGGTCCCTTGTACTGGAACTGTACTGGGAGCATGGTCGAGAGTGTCCCTTGGGAGGCAGTCCTGAAGGTCAAAGGTGCCCAGGAGGGTTGGGCATACTTCAAGGAGCAGCTCTTGAAAGCACAGGAGAAGGCCATACCCAGGTCCTGAAAGACGAGCTGGCGGGGAAGAAGGCCAGCCTGGCTAAATAGAGAGCTTTGGCTGGACCTCAGAAACAAAAGGAATGTCTACAGCCTTTGTAAAAGGGGGTTGGAAACTTGTGAGGATTACCAAGATGTAGTGAAGCTATGCAGAGGGAAAATTAGAAGGGCCAAAGCTCAAGCAGAACTCAACTTGGCCACTACAGTTAAAGATAATAAAAAGAAGTTCTTTCAATATCTCAATAGAAAAAGGAAGACTGGGGAAAATATTTGCCCACTGATGAACTAGGCGGGTGCCCTGGTGGTGGAAGACACGGAAAAGGCAGAGTTACTGAATACTTTCTTTGCCTCGGTCTTCAGTACTGAAGCAGCCTCTCATGAATCCCAAATCCTGGAGGCAAGAGGGAAGCTCTGGAGAGAAGACTTTCCCGTGATAGAGGAAGACAGCGTTAGAGACCACTTGGCCAAACTGGACATCTGTAAGTCCATGGGCCCATCTCATGATGAGATGCATCCATGAGTGCTGAGAGAGCTGGCAGATGTTACTGCTAGGCCACTCTCCATCATCTTTGAAAGGTCATGGAAAACAAAAGAGGTGCCTGAAGACTGGAGGAAGACCAGCATCACTCCAGTCTACAAAAAGGGCAAGAAGGAGGACCCAGGTAACTACAGGCTGGTTGGTCTCGCCTCCGTCCCTCAGAAGGTGATGGAACAACTCTTTCTCGAGGTCATTTGCAAACATGTTGTAGAACAGGAAGTTACTGGGAGTGGTCAGCATGGATTTACCAAGGACTAATCATGTTTGACCAATTTGCTAGCCTTCTATGATGTTATAACTGGTTGGCTGGATGAGGGGAGAGCAGCAGATGTCATCTACCTTGACTTCAGCAAGGCTTTTGACACTGTCTCCCATAATATCCTCATTAGGAAACTCAGGAGGTGTGGGTTAGATGAGGGGATGGTGAGGTGGATCGAGAGCTGGCTGTGTGAGAGATAACAGAGGGCTCTGATTAATGGAGCAGAGGTCGAGTTGGAGGTCTGTAACCAGTGGTGTTCCTTCAGGGGTCAATACTCGGTCCGATCTTGTTCAACATCTTCATCAGTGTTAGCTGCTGATCCCAAGCTGGGAGGGGTGGTGACACTCCAGAGGGCTGTGCTACCATCCAGTGTGACCTGGACAGGCTGGAGAGCTGGGCAGAGAAGAACCTCATGAGGCTCAATAAGGACAAGTGTAGGGTGCTGCACCTGGGGAAGAAGAATGCCAGGCACCAGTGTAGGTTAGGGGGGTGTTTTGCCAATTACTAGGCCCAGTACAAAGGACACAGCCAGCAGCAGAAAAACAATCCAGTGAGTAAGTTCTATTTCGCGTAAAGGAGTCAGAATATAGGGGATCGCCGGGGGTACAAACAAGTTAGATCACAAATAATAGATATCAACCCCAGCGACCCCAGGAATGACATAGTATGACTCATAATAGATGGAACAAGGAGAGACACAAGGTAACCCACGGAGAAAATGGGAGACAACCAGGAGAATAAGGTGGTTACATATGATAGAAGTAACCCCATGTTGCCTCCCCACAAAGCCCGCGTTTGTAAGTGCCAGACCTGACTGCGATCCAGTTGCATGAGGAATCAGGAGGTCCTTCCCCAATAGGAAACTCTGTGAAGTGCGTCCACTTCACAGACAGACTCTCCAACCCTTCCTGCAAGTGGTCCCAGCTTTTATCCGCAAAGCAGGACACCTGGCACTCATTACCAAAATACAGGGCACCTGGGGCTTGTTTCCCCAAGGGCTTTCCTTGCAAGGCCGGCTGCACCTTGGAGGAAAGCCAAAAGGCAAACTCATCCCCTCCTTTTGAAGGGCTGTGGGAACCACCCATATGTCAACCTTAATTCAGGGCTTGGGGTTCAGACCCCAGCACTTTAGGGGGGACCTCCTGTAAAGCAGCTCTGAGGAGAAGGATCTGGGAGTCCTGGTAGACAGTAAATTATCCATGAGCTGGCAATGTGCTCTTATCACCACGAAGGCCAATGCCACCCTGGGCTGCACAGGGAAGTGTGTGGCCAGTAGGTCAAGAAAGGTCATTCTCCCCCTCTACTCTGCCCTGGTGAGGCTGCAACTGGAATACTGCGTCCAGTCCTGGGCTCCCGAGTTGAAGAGAGACAGGGAACTACTGGAGAGAGTCCAGTGGAGGGCAAGGAGGATGTCTGGGGGATTGGAGCATCTTCCCCTATGAGGAAAGGCTGAGAGAGCTGGGACTCTTTGGCCTGGAGAAGAGAAGGCTGAGAGGAGATCTAATTAATGTTTACAAATACCTAAATGGGTGGGTTGAGGGAGGATGGAGCCAGACCCTTTTCAATGGTTCCCAGTGACAGGATGAGGGGTAACAAGCACATAGGAGGTTCCATTAAATATGAGAAAGAACTTCTTTTGGGTGAGGGTGCCAGGGCACTGGCACAGGCTGCCCAGAGAGTTTGTGGAGTCTCCTTCTCTGGAGATTTTCAAGACTCACCTGGATGTGGTCCTGAGTGATGTGCACCCTGCTTTTGAGCAGGGGAGTTGGACTAGGTGATCTCTGGAGGTCCCTTCCAACTGTGACAATTCTGTGAATCTGGGAGCAATGCTATTTAATATCACTTAGTAGGATTGAGTGGAACCTCAACAAGTTTGCAGATGACACGAAGCCGAGCAGTGCAGTTGACAGGGTTGCAGGAAGGGATGCCACCCAGAGGGACCTTGACAAGCTTGATGAGTGGGCCCATGTGAACCTCATGAGGTTGAGCAATGCCATGTGCAAAATCCTGCATATGGATGGGGGCAATCCCCAGTATCAGTACAGCCTGGGGAATGAATGGATTGAAAGCCGCCCTGTGGAGGACTTCGGGATACTAGTGGGTGAAAAATAGGATGAACCAGCAGTGTGTATTTGCAGCTCAGAAAGCGAACCTTACCTTGGGCTGCCTTAAAGAGAAGCATGGCCAGCAGGTCAAGGGAAGTGATTCTCCCTCTGTACTCGGCTTTCGTGAGACCTACCTGGAGTACTGCATCCAGTTTTGGGGTCCTCCGTACAAGAAAGACATGGACCTATTAGAGTGGGTCCAGAGGAAGGCCACAAAAATGATCCGAGGGCTGGAAGACCTCTCCTATTTTGGCCTTATGATCAAATAGCTTATTTGATACCAGTAGTACTTTTACCTTACTACTGTATGTTGTTGTTTTCTCTGATTGTGTCTTAGTATTATGAAGCAGACTTAACGAGCCACGAACATATTTTGTTGATGCTTTGCTCTGTAGTCTTATG
Source organism: Podargus strigoides (assembly GCA_028020825.1). NCBI lineage: Eukaryota > Metazoa > Chordata > Aves > Caprimulgiformes > Podargidae > Podargus > Podargus strigoides. The sequence goes on along the minus strand of CM051663.1, from coordinate 62,594,017 downwards.
TGTTGTGCTTCATCTCTTGGTGTTATGAGTACTAGTAAACTAGGGTTATGGGTGTCATTATATTTCTGCATTAACCTAGTTTCCTAAAAGTTGTATTGCTGCTGTAAATTTTTTCCCCTGGATGGCTTCTTGCTGAACTGCTCCTTGAATAAGCAGGAAAAACTGATCCCCAGAGCAAAGCACACAGCTGTCAATATCTTTATGAAAAATGTTCCTTGCTTTTGTAGATGCACTGTAAAGATATGAGAATACAAAATTTAAAATACTAGTTTTGCACTTGTACAAAATCGAAAATGGAGTTTGAGGTGAAAAAATCTAACAGTAAGGACTTGCTTCCAGTGTGTTTCAATATTTATTTTTTTTATATAGCAAAGTTGCATGTTGAAGAGAGTTCCAAAAGTGTTCCTCATCTACAATAATTTCATTTTTGTCGGGATTTTTACAGTACATACAGACAATTTGTAAAAGTAAACATGTATTCCATGACACTTTCAATTTCAAGAACTTTTCAAATGTTTAGAGGGATGTTCATTTTATTTTAAGCCTGACTGAGTCTGATTATTTGCGCTAGACATGCTGGTTAGCATAGTTAATGCATATAAATCTTCCACAGAAATTATTTTAATAATTTGGCAATAAATATATACTCATTGAAAGCCTTTGCTTATCTAGTAATACTGCATTGTTAGTTGAGGAAAAAAATATTCTGATGTAGTACTGGATATCTGACTTCAGCTGTGAGTCTAGGGTATATGGGGAAGTGTATTGCTGACGGGTTAGATCCCTCATACACTTTAGTGTGGAAGTGACTCAAATTTCCACACAGATCTATGCTTAAATTAAAAAATATGCAAGTCCTGTTAGAATTTGGGCCTTGCAGGGTGAAGTTGGATGGCCTCCAAAGCAGTGGACTCTCCCTGCATGAGTCTGCTATGAAGGGGACAAAACTGGGTGGTTGAGCCTCTAGGTTGCCTGACCATCCAAAGTGGTGTTATTCCCACTTCAGCTGTTAATGCAGGAGGAGGAAGGCAAGAGCTAGTCCACAGTGGTTTCCTCTGTGGGAGGAAATTATTATTATTATTATACGCTTGTTTGCAAGCACAGGAGAAAACTAGGTAATGGCTCCTCTGAGCCATTTCTTGGACAGTTCCTGGAGTAAGTGATTGTCTACATTTAGCCTGTAGCCAGGGCTAAACTGTAGCAGTTGTTCTGTGACCCGGTGCCCCCTCCCCAGCTGAGAAGGGGAATCTGGAGGAAAAAAGGGAGAAATCCCGTGGGTTGAAGTAGAAACAGATTTAATGAAATAACAAAACTAATACAACAATCAACATAAGGTATATGAAGTTCTGCTCAGCCTGGTCCTTGATATCAACAGCAGGAGCAGAGGGCCAGGAGGGAGAAGCCCCAGGAAGAGGAACCCAACCCTCACTGAGCTCCCTCCTTTTAAAATGAGCATGATGAGGTGGTATGGGATACACCTGTGAGTCAGCTGCCTTGATTGCATTTCCCAGCTGACTCAGGGCTACTCACGGCCTGCCTGCATGGCTGACCCCCTGGGGCTTTGCCTGCAGAACCAGGACAGTGGTCCATTTTGTATTTATAAATTTAAGTTACTACATTTAAATGAGATGTTCTTTGTTTGAAGTAAAAGTATGTATGCAGACTTGTAGAGACACAGCAACAACCTCAGGTAAAAAAGATCTTTCTTCAGTGCTAGTTTATAGATGAGCTGTGATCATGAAGCTTAGAGGCCTGCCTCAGTATTTAGGCTTTTTGTTATATTAAAGTAACATTATTTGTCACTTTTTAAGCTGTGGCATTGTTAAAATATATCTTTAATTTTTTAAAATACAAAGTTTTTCCTATAGGTTCCTCTCCTTTTCTCCTAAAGTATAAGAGGTGTTATTCAGTCAATAGTTGACTGGATGGTATGTTTGACATATATGAAATAAACATGGGCCCAGATTTCATTGTGATCTTACAGTTATATCATTTTAATCCTATTTCTTGCTGATCATTAAGCATGCAGTGTGTTTCCCTCATAGCTGCAGGAAAAGAAAAAGCTGTCACTCAACTGACAGACTTTTTAAAGGGAGTAGTTGACTAAGAGTCTAAACTCGCTCTAATTCACACTTTGTTTCCATGCATTTGCTACTTTGCAAACTCTAGTCTGCAAATCCAACACTTCCCCCAGAACTCTCCTGATTCGGGCAAGTTAGTGAGGCTCAACAGCATCATTCTATATAAAGTAAATTTAACAGTACAGGTGGCATATACAAATGTTTTCCTAATCAGGCTGGTGCGGGGGAGGGGAGGCAATGGGTGTACTACTCAGTATAATTCATTTAAACGATGTGATACTTCCAGTAGCTCTCAAATGACTGAATTAAAAGGATTGAGTTCCCACATCTTTTTCCCCATAGACTAGTATTGTGTGAATTTGGACTGTTTCATATTGGCAGGCATGAAGCAAGCCAATCAAACCTGATGTTGATTCTCTTTTTATTACAATGTTCAAGTTAAGCAGAAAGCATGAGATTCTGAAGAGTCTTTTTGCTGTTCAGTTTAATGTGTGGATTTAAAAGGAAAACAGTCCCTTTTCTGTGGTAAGTGGGGAGCACAGCACTCTCTCATACTTGCTTATTACAAAAGAACTGATGTTTTTCCCTGAGTTCAAGGTTTAATGTTAAGCAGGGTATCTCACTTTCATTTGATAAAGGGAGTGAAAAAGAATTTAACTGCATTTAAGAGGTAAAAGGCAAACTCAAGTTTCTCCTTAAGTCTTTGAGCCTTTGTGCGTCTGTGTATTACATATAGATATGTGTACACACACACGTACACAAGCCCATGGTTTTTGTGTATCACTCGAAGGACATTACTCTGTACCCTGTCCTGATACTGGTAATGCTGAAGGGAGTGGCTGGTCTGATGTTTCACGGATGGCTGTTGTCTCTTGGAAGTCTCTCAGCGTAAATGGAGGCTACAGTTTTGTCACCTAGGTATGAGAAACTGAGTCTGAGTAAAGAAGCTGACTGTTACAGAGTGCCCTTTTACTCACAGCAGGGAGACTGCTTTGGATCTTGGGAGAACCAGTATTCAGGCTGGGATGTTGACTGAGATGATGGGTATTAGACCTCACAGTTGCCTCTCCTGAGCACTGCAGCAACTAAATTTGTTTGTGAAAGGTGCTGCAGGCAGTGGTCCACATGCCACAGTCTGTCGTTTATATAGTAGTCTTATTGGTGTTTTTCCCCTCTCTGTCAGCTTTGTAGCAGAGGTAATGCTTCAGTCAGAATGAAAGCCTTGCTTGTAATAGCCCTGGGGTATGCTAGCCCAAAAAATGCAATGAATTTTGAGTCTGAAATTCATTGTAAATTTGGGGTTGTGAAGGTAGTGTAACTGAGTTTTTATCTATTCCCTGCAGTCAGGGCACATAGGGTTCCTTTCAGTCCTCCAGCATCATTTCCATGTTGAACCACAATCGAAAACTGTTTGGTGATGCAGACTAGAAAGCTGCTGATGTCATCTTTGGGATTCTGACTCTGCTGATCTTCCTTGCAGGTGGGTGAAAGGTGATTAACCTTTCTTCAGGTTTATCTCAGTGTAAACTGTTTCTTGAAGAGAAAATGCATTAAAAACATAACTCAGTTATTAAAAACTGCCCTCCTCTTTTTTTTTTTTTTTTTTTTTCCTTAAAAAGAAAAAAGGCAAATCCTACAGGATATCCTGATTGCATAACTCAGTATTATAGATTGCACTGTTCTGGAGTAGAGCCTTTAGCTGGTTATCCTCTCTGTCACTGCCTCTGGATCTGTTACCGCTGCTGGTCCCATTCAAGTGTCTGCATTATCAGTGCTGTCTTTGAAAGAAACCCTTTTCCAAGGATGCTTTTGTGAGGCTGTTGATGAGATCAGTCAGCTAACTGGTGCAGAACAACCAGGATGTCTGTAAAATGTCGTGAATGACTGCACGGACCTTCCAAATGTTGCAAAGAGAGAATCTGTTTGTTAATACACTAGCTCATATTTATGCTGTTACTGTAGCTATTGTCTCATAACCAAGCAACTTCTTAGTCTCAGCAGTTTTCTTCTTCTACCCTATCAGCTCTAAGGCTAACAAGCATGCGCTGCTTCCTCCAATCTGCTTCTTGTCCACGTGCTACCTTCTCCAATCTGCTTCTTGTTCATACACTGTCCACGCGGCAAATGTATCTTCTTAATGTTTCTTCTTCTTTTCTTCATGCACATACTGCACGTAGTGCATGTAGTTAGTTCCCATACTTTCCTGCCAACCTGACCCTCTCTTGTTTCCCCACATCTCCCCCTTCTTTATTTTAGTGCTATTTTATTTTTACTTTAGTGCTAACACAGTATTAATTTGCACAGCCATAACATGGTTTAGGCTATTGTTAGTCATACGCTGTACACACGATAATAAGCAAGGTACACAAAGCAAAATTAAAAAAAAACAAACACTATAAAAACACCCAGGACCAAGAGTCGCTTGATCCAGGGCCCAAAAAGTCCCGCTATTCATGAAAACCATCCCCACAAGTCACTTCCATCATTTTCTTTGAACTGCTGAGTTAACACCTTAAATTTCTGAATGCTGGAATGGATAGATTCAGAGTGGTCACTAAGGTTCATGCAGCATAACCTATTAAAGTCTTGACAACCACATCCTTGAGCTAAGAGAAGAAAATCTATAGCCACTCTATTTTGCAAAGTGGCGTGCCTTATAGAATCAACATCAGTTAATAGTGCAGTAAGAGCCGAGCTAGTAGCATTAGCCTCTTTTGCAAGCCAACGGCGTAATTTATTTAATGTTGATAATGCATGTGTTGTTCCTTCATGGACAAAAATACTTGCAAAAAATCTCTGTGGATGATTCCAAAATTGCACATTAGAATCGCATTCTGGGCCAAAGGAATGTACTATTTGCTAACTCTGTGGCATATAGTTTTGTTTATGAACCTGTGTTCTGGGTGGAAAATGTTTAGTTGCCCAAATGTACAAGGACCTCCCACCGCTCTACTGGGGACTCCCTTCCAAGCTCTTTGTCCACAAATCAGAAAATAATTGTTAGGCAAGCCAATTGGACCTGGCCCTGTTATAACTGGGCCACTACTTGTGTCATTACACTAGGCAGATGTATTTGAATATATTCCTTGAGTGGATACATCAACACTCCGTCCATTATCCCAAAAAACTGAACGAATAAGAAAAAAGCAGTTTGCTGCTTGTATGTTTCCTAATAAATCTAACTCCTGGGGCTCAGGAGGCAATGCTGGAAAATCAGCCATTTTAAAAAGACAGTTTTTATACCATGTAGAACTTTCCCCTGCTGTGTTTTGCCACCTTTCATTACACCATTATAAAGGCTGCAGGATTCCAGGTTTGGAACAATTGTTTCTCACTGTATCATTGTACAGGGAACCCAGTTGTGACACATTGAGTGGAATCCCTACCAAACAGGTACGGAATGGATCTGTCGGTGTGGCAAGAATACATAGTGTTTCAGAATGTATTTAAATGGCCAAGGTGAGCCACACATTTTGTTGATTCAGCATTCCTCCTTCAAGTGGCACTCCACTTGCAAGGGCGAGGAGACAACATAAGGTCACACACAGCGGGAAGGAATCCATAGCACTTCTGAACCTGTGGAAACACAAGCATATCCCCTCCCCCATGTTATAAGGTCCATGGGCCCAGTCCAACACCCCATGGTTATGTCCTTGACTAACACTGGGGGTTTATGAGGACTCAACACCCCACACGCTCAAATCCACTTCTCCCTGTTTCATCACAATTCAAAAAATTAAGAACATATAGTGCTTTTCAAAGTCTTTCTTGTGGGCTGGAGAGAGTTTCCCCCTTCTTTCGTTTAGAGAGCATGTTTTTCAAGGTAAGATGTGCACGCTCTATAATAGTTTGTCCTGTTGGGGAATGAGGTATGCCAGTGGTATGGGACACCCCCCATTCATTGATGAACGTGCGCACCCACACTGAACAATAAGCAGGGCCATTGTCAGTTTTTATACAGCAAGGAACACCTAAGACAGCAAAACAGGTTAGCCAGTGTGGAAGCTGTGTCGAACATAGGGAGGATGGATTGGGACTGATCAAGGATAACATTGGAATTTGCAGTGTGTTCCCAGACAAACTTCACGGGACAGTAGTTGAGGAGAGAATGAGGTCAGGCTGGAAAACAACCTGAGGGACTGTGTGAAGATGTGACTGAAAACAGTCCCAAATGTGGTGTGCGAAGAAGCATGTGTTATGTCCTGTTTAGCTTGATTGTTTTGGGAACAGAAATGTGTAAGACTAACTGGCGAGCTAACAGCAGGAGAGAGAGCTGCAGCAGAGCTTGGACAGAGATTTCCTTTCTTCTTGTTAGCTACTTGCTTGCTTACTTGCTTACCTGCTTACTTATTTGCGTACTTGTTTACTTGCTTGCTAATAAACTTGCCTTTCTCAGAAAAGAAGTTCTGAGTCCTTTTCCTCCCATCCTTCATTCGCCGCAAGCCAGTGTTTACAGATATCCCGTGCTTTTTCACCTGCATGAGCTGTAGCGACAATAAATTTGGAGTGGGTATTAACAGTAACATGAACATATTTTTGATGACCAGCTTCTGCAATGTGTGTGACATCTAATTGCCATAGCTCATTAGCTGTCAAACCACAAGGGTTCACCCCTTCCTTTGAAGAGGGTCAAAATCTTGACAATCAGTACAGGTCATAACAATTTCCCTGGCTTGATTCATTGTTAAAGGAAACTGTCACTTTAAGGCTCTTGCATTCTGGTGAAAAAAGGAATGTGATAGTTGAGCTTGCTTAAGAATGTTTGGAACTACCGCTGGCATGGCTGCTGCATCTGCGTGTCGATTGCCCTCAGCTATGGGGCCTGGGAGATCTGTGTGGGATCGTACATGTAAAATATAATAGTTAGCTTGTCTATGGTTTAAAAGAAACCACAATGTTCGCAGTTCGGTAAATAAAAAAAGGGTTAGTCACTTCTCGAAGAAAAGATGCTTCTAATCGAGTAACAATTCCTGCTGCATAACTAGAATCAGTTACAATGTTTATGGGTTTAGTGGGAAATAATTCAAAAACAAGACAGATTGCAGTTAACTCCTTTTCTCCCTCTACCTACTTGCAGCTGTGCAGCTAATTCTGTAGCTAAAGAAGCAGTATGATAGTCTACCAAGCCAACATTCTGACACACACGAATCATATCAGCAATGTTACAAGTGGTGAGATTTCAGACAGTTTGCAAAGCTCACTTACAATCACTGTTTGCATTTTCAAAAGCCAGTTGCTGCAGAAGCAACTCCCTAGCTGCCTCATTATCAACCTGACGTTCCAAAGCAGTTTGCAAGCAGTCTTAAAAAGCAGGAAACATTTCTGTTGGTCCCTGAAGGATTTTTGCAAAGGACACACCCATATCTTTACCAATATCAGGAATTTTGTGCATCGCCTGCAGGGCTATCTTTGCTATTACTTCATATACATCCCTAGGGTACGAAACTTGTGCAGCAGGGCTAGCCTGTGGGCCTTCGCCTGCTAGGTGGGTGTAGCCGATACCTCTCTGCCTATGATTGTTATCAGCAGCTTGGATGGTGCATGCCTCTTTATAATCAGAAAGCCACACAGTATACTGTGTTGTTGTAAGGACCAGTTTAAGCAAGAACTTCCAATCATGCTGAGTAAAAACAAAATACAAACTTACTCCTTCCAAAAAATTATAGACAAAAGATGACATTACCCCGCTCTCTTTTACTAGCTTACGAAGTTCCTTTACAATTTCATAAGACATGGCTTGAAATGCTGGGGGTTGCTGAGCATGATAAATAACAGGGCACGCCGTGACCACTTGAAAATCACCTGCTCGCAAAGCTTCCTCCCAGCATTTCACCCATCTGTTAGAGCCAGTAGTTATGGGAGATCATAGTTATTGTCAGGTGGATTCAGGTCAGGTTCCTGCTCAGGATTGGTTGGACCTGGGTCAAACGGATCCTCAGGTGAACCATCCCACTTGTTAGTGAAAAGAGCAGTTGTAGCTGGAGCCGAACAAGAGTGTATTCTTTTTCTATCTCCCCCAACGAAGACCTTTCTTTCATATTTTAACGTGGGCTGTGTTTTGCCCAGAGATTCTGTTCTGTTGAAGAACATGTTTATCTCTGCAGTTCTCTAAGTAATAAGCAACAAAACATTGGAGACAAGTTTTGCTCAGGAGTCATATTTACTGTATATCTCACAATTCATATGTAACTATGGACCCTTATCTAAAACCAGACTTTCTCAGTTGTTCATCTGCTCCTGCAGTTCAATCCTTGATGAAATCTATAATTACCTTCCTAGTAACTGTTTTTGATATTGTAACTGAATGATGGATTGTGGAAATCCATAATAAAATATATAATATGTGTGTATATGCATGTGTAAAATGTGTATATGTGTGTGTGCACATCCTTTTATAGACCTGTGTGTATGTATATGCATATAAGTGTATATATGTGCATACATGCAGAATATAGTTTGAAGTGCATGTAGGTAAAAATACAACACAGTAGTAAATAGTAAGTGCAAGTGAATTCCTGAAACAAAAGATTTTACTTTGTAATAGATATTGTCTGACATATTTTGAAGCTTCTGTTTGTTTGGGTTTTTTTAAAAAGGCAGTAGTTCTGTTCTATTTCAGTAACTCAGTATGTTATGGCTGGTCCATTTGCTAGCAAACATGCATCTGTAAACAAAACAGCAAAGACTCTTTTGCATACCAAGCAAGAAGGGATTTAGTTTTCCTCATACTGAATTATTAACTTTTTTCAGTAAGCAGAATTGTCAATGCTAAATGTCAGGTTTCCCACTGAGAACACCAAAGAACACGCTCCCAAAGCCAGTCTCGCTAAGGGAAGAGGGGAAAAATCAATAGCAGTGAGAGGCAAGCTCTGAGAGTCAGCACTGTCACTGCATAACGATGTTAGGGACACTGGAGGCATGTGCTGCTGGGGCTGTCTGGATCTTCCTGTTGCTGTGGAGCAGTTTGTAGCACAGTAATACTAAACCTTCTGTAGATGCCCATTCTTCTGCAACAAAACCTCTTCTCAGAACACATGGCAAAAAGGAAGTTCATTGGAATTTTCTACTGTTGGCTGTGTATATACACTGCGTAATTTAGTTCTGCTGTAAAGACCTGCAGGGTTTTTAGTGCTAGCTTCCCTATTTATCTTTACCTGTAAAACGGCATTATCAGCTGTATTATTTTTGAGTGGCATTAAGGGGAGGCACAGAATACTTAGCTTAGTATCATAATGCCCACTGTAAAAAAAGTACAGAATATTTGGCTTAATGATGAGAAAAGGAAATATAGGGAAGATACTGTATGCTAGTTCTGTTTTTACAAATCTGAGATAAATTCGTTAGTGTTTTTTTTCTTCCACAAAGGGATAAAACAAAGTAAGACCTTTCTACTGCTGTATGCCCATCTTCATTTTATGTGCCAAATCTTTATACCAAACTTCTTCCAGAATGGTGTTGATTAGCACAAAATCTGCGTCTTGAAATAACTGTAAAGATGAAAATCTTTAGCAGCAGGTATTCGTTTATTGAGGATCCGGGGACTCGGGGGATCGCTCCTCCTAACAAGTCCACCTGGGGCCAGGAGTGTGCTCTTTTTTACAGCCTGAAGTGTTACACATTCATAAGTTTACATCAGGTGGGAATGAGGATTACATCATTGGGTGGGTCTCAGGGAGGAGATTTATGGTAAATCATTATAATATTCCACGCCTCTTGCTCTGCCCGGTTGCACCTGCGTGATGCATCCTGGTGGTCGTCCTCGGGGGTCTTCAGGAGGAAGGCTCTGAGTCTTCCTCGTGGTGTCCTTTTTACTTTTGCTTGCTTCACCCCTCCAGACCTGTCTGTTCTGGCTCCTGAGACCCCTTAATTAGCACTGTGGTTCTTATCAGTCCCTCCTTCCTGGGGGAGCATTGTCCTTGGGGCCTCTTAGCCAACACTGTTTGATCACCCAGACCTGCCTGCTCCATCCCCCAAGGGCAAGTCTCAGTTTTTCCCTTATCCTACTAAGCATTCCTGTTTGGCAACTCTAAACTATTATATTAGCCTCTTTCTGCTGGCTGTATATATTTCCTATTTCAAATGTACACAATTGCTTAAGTTAGTATTTTTCCATAATCAGTGTCTTCCAATGTCTGAATGATAAAGGGTACTATTCTTTCACATCCTACTACCTTTTAATCCCATAATATTTTGAATACTCTGATTGCAAGAGTGAACAATTCTAAATAGTGGCTATTTCTAAATAATAGAATATTTTATAGAAATAATCAAATATTGTTATAAATAATAGCATGATAAACTATTCTGCATGTATGTGTACATATATGTACAGTAACATTTATGTCTGTACATATTCACAGGTACATAAAAAATGTGTATACATATGCACATATATACATATGTTTTACATATATACTTGTATTGTTCATTATGTACTTCCACAATCCATTTGTCACTTAATAGAAATCTCTACTAAAGTATCTAAAAGCTCTTTTTTTGGTATAATTTTTGCTTGAATTGACTGTACAGTCAGGTCAAAATTTCTGCAAAATGAGGTTGGCCACTAAAAAGCCAGGAGTTTCCCTTAAAAGGGCAATTTAAGTAAATGTGCATGCGTGTATGTGGAGGGGTGTAGAATCTTGTGTGTTCTTCAAAAAAAAAAAGAGATTGCATTTAATTTCTTTTCTTCACGAGTATATTTCCTGTAAATATACCCGTAAAAAAGCATTCTGTTTACACCATTACTGCAGAAGAGAGATGTTTAAGGGAAACCCCAAATATGATGAATTCTGAAATCATATTCATCAGCTCAGAGTTCTGGGTTACTGTGTACTGGTACCCCAACACACTGCAGAACTACAAGCACATTTAAAGGAAGGGACACGTGGGAGATACACAGCATTGATGTCTAGTGCATCATTTCTGCCTTACTCACAGGATTTGAGTTCACCCCTGTGACTGGAGACTTGAGACATAATTGATGGTAAGCAATTAAGAAGTGTATTAATTAATGAACACATTATTAGGAAATTGGTAGAGCAGTAAAATAATCAATGGTAGGATATAAAATCGATTTGCCATTATATTACAACGCATATTATTATGCTTACATATAAAGCTGTTAATTATAGGTCTAAAATGTAATAAATCACGTCTATGACTATAGTAAGTAAACCACCTCCTGAGTATGTGAGTCAAATACAGAGCTATACATTGCCTAGCCTGTGGGATCTTTTGAGACCACTTCTTTTAAGAGATTTATGTAGTGTATGTAATAAAATATGCTCCTGGTGAAATTTTGTAAGATGTTACTATGTGCTCCAACACATTAAAAACTGATTTAAAAATTGTTTGGTAAAAGCAACTCAGGTATGGAAAAGAAGGAAATGATAAGTGTAACGCATTTTGGGATGAAAATTTTAATAGAAGCTTTCAGGAAAAAGGAAGTCGAATGCTCTGTTCCTATTAATAAGGTCAGGGTATGTTTGAATTTTCTTGTGGATTCAATTTGATTTAATGGAGACTTTCTGCTTTGGAAAAAAAATGTTAGGGGGATGGGGAAACTTGTTTAGAAGTTTGTTTGATTGAATTGTGTTCAGATAGCATGTTGAACTTCAAACATTTGGACAGAAAGACTGGACACTACTAGCTGTTCTGAAGAACTTGGAAACCCCAGGACAGTAGCCATGCAGCCATGACATGAACTGTTTCTCAGTAGCTGTGGTAAAGCCAGCTAGTCTGCAAGTGGTGTGAATCAAGTCTAAAACAATGTGTATTGGCTCAAGCTCATGAATGAACAACATTCAGATGCTGTGTGCTGGACAGAGCTCCACATGTTCTTCCTGACTGCTGGGGTAGTGCCTGTGCAGTACAGTAGTGCTTTTTCTGTTCTTTGTACTACAGCTAAGATAACAAGAGAAATCTACCACAACCAGCTTCAATAGAATTCACGTGGTGTATTGATACCGGTAGCAATTACAGTTGAAATAAGAAACAGTATATTCCTTGGAGTTCAGCAGCATATTCTTCAAGTCTGGTTAAAGAGCGTGTGTGAGTGTGTGTGCTCGTGCACATACACAAAGAGGTGAAGGAGAAGGAAACAGGTTTCCTGTCTTTCCCATTCTTTCTGTTTTAGAATTCAGAGGGGAAAATGTAATTTTAATGCGAAATACATTATTTCTTACCTGAGGTAGTGATGAAAAACACTGACAAGCTCTCCTTCCCCTGCCTTTCCCTCACAATAGAGCGATTTAGGGGGCGCTTGCACTAATTGGCCATGATTTCTGCCAATGGCTGGCTGGCTGCTTAAACTATTATCATCTCTGATCAGTTCTGTCCAGGCCCAAAACAACATGTGGACTGCAAAGCTTTATGAGAAACTTTTTGTGGGGGATTTGTTGTAAATGCTACAGAACAGGACTACTAACATTTCAAAACTGTAACAGAAGAACCACAAGAAACTTGTGGAGAAAAGTTCTACGTAGATTAAGGAAAATCATGAAACTGTGTAGCTTTATAAATGAGACTCCTTTTTTTCTCCCTGCTTTTTAGAAAACTGTTCTGCTCAGTATTTGCAGGAAGAAGTCATCTTAGGGTAGCAGAAATTCAACAGTAGCAGTTACCCCTCTCCTGGACTTTCTGAGCACAGAAACAGCACATTAAATAAAACTTTACAATGTGAGTCTGCTGGAGAATCTGTATGGATACAATCAAACTTAGGTTGTCTCCCTCCTTGGACAGAAGTCTCAGGACTGGAGTAATCCTTTGCAGAGCCTTTTTTTGAGACATAAAGAAACCTATGGAAATACCTCAGGCAGAAATTCTTCTACAAACAAAATGGGTATCAATAAAACTTTTCTGCTTTGACCTTGGATTTTTCCACTCACTCTTAACTTATCACTGGAAAGAGACTGCTGTTTTGTGGCTACCCAGGGTGGTGAAAATTTTATGTAGTAAAGGATATGGAACAGGACTACACTGCTTAAACATGAAGTGTGTAGCTTTTCCTTATTTGTATGTGTGCATGTGTACTTCACTGTGTATGTTTTGGATTGAAGAACTAGTTCTAATTTTATTCTGTTTAAATGTTTAGAAAAAATTTGTGAAGACATTGTTGGCACACTGTGCAAAATGTGTTTCATGCTTACTCCGTTATCAGAATTAAATGCGTGACTTGTCAGATGTAGCTGTTTGGCAGGTAAATCTTTCTTCTGTGTGGGGAAAAAAGAATGTTTGCTAAATTTGTCTTTAGTGTTCACAGGAAGCAGGTTATCATTTTAATGATTTTTTTTCTTTTTTTTTCCCCTCCCACCCCCCCCATTGTAGGTAGCATTGGTACATCCTTTCAATGCCACTCAATCCATCAAGATCACATTTGTAATGATGACAGTGACAAGGTGAGGTTTACATAAATGTTTCCTTCACGAGATGCATATGCTTTGGGTTTTTTTATGTATTGCTTTTACTATACAAAGATTGTTTGTTTTGCAGGTCTAGAAGTCAATTTTCAGAGTTACTGTCCAGTCTTGTGCAAACATTTTCCTAACCTTCTTTGACACATTCTCAGATTAGCTTGCTTTGAGTTAGTAGCGTGCTGAATGTTAAGTGTTTAAATGATACTTGGATCAGTACTGTAAATGTGGTATACAGAAGGGAAGAGTTTTGACATTAAACTGCTTATGAGACTTGCTTTCATGTTCTTCTTATTGTTGATGGTTTTACCTTAAGCATTACTGTACTTTAATACAAATTCATTAACATCAGTTCAACATGTAACATGTATTACATTGTTTGCAAGTATGACACTTAATAGTAAACTAACTTTTTGGCTTTACATGCCTGGAAAAGGGTATGTATTAGTCAAATTTTAAATTATCTTTCTTGGGAAGTGGAATGCAACCTGTATGGCAGTGCCTTGGTAAGTGCAAGAATCTTTTGAAATTCTGGAGAACGTTGATTTTTATAGTTGTTCCAGCTTATCCCAGAGCTAGATCTGTTTTCAGTGCAAGTTTTTTGACTGTTCTACTGTCTTGTTTTCTTTTTTCTCTCACTGTTTTCTTCCTCCGCTTTTTTTTAAAAATGTGATTTTATTTTTGGGTGCTTTCCCAGATTTAGAGCCTGGTTTAACCTATAGATGTTGGTCAAACATGCTATCCAAAACACAGCAAAATTATTTTAAGTTTTCAAATGATTAACCGGTTAACTATTTTCTACAGTTAACTAATAGTATTCACTGTTTTGGTGTTTCATTATCTTTTTTTTTGGTACTTGTGCACTCTTGGTCCTGGTAGATTCTTGGGTGGGGAGCAGGTGGGGGAAGTTTCCTTTCAAAGGCATTCTACTGTACCAATTTTACACTGGTATTCCCTTTTAACATTCTTCCTTTCCTGTTGTTACATGGGAGATCACCTCTGTGTTAGATTGATTGTCTTCCCTTAGTTTTATTTTGTATTAGGGTAGTTAAAACTGTTTTAAGTCTTGTTGGGTATTCTGTTTGTTGGGTCCTTCACAGGTTTGGGAGAAGGAAGTGGGAAGGCATGTGGCAGCTTACCTGGTTTAAATTTCAGAAGAGCACATAGCCTTTGAGTTGTTTGACACACCACCTTCTTCCATATTAATAGAAAAGCTGGGCCACAACTTTACTTTTTTGGATATTTAGGGATGGTGGGAGAAAACAATCTCTCTCATTGATATTGATTCTGCACCGAATGAGAACTCCCAACTGTAAACGGTGACTAAAGTTGAACTAGTATAAAAAGCAGAAATAATGTATTTTGGTGTATTTCAAAGATATGTTTTCCCTCAAATGTCAGGTTTATTTGGTAGGAGCTTCTGTTTTTTCTATGAGAATACATGAAGCTGTCTTGTATTTTATAGGAAATTCTAATTGATCTCTTGATTAAAATGACCACTTGTTTGGAAGAGCAGTGAACAATCTTCAGAACAGACATCTGTGCTCTTCTCAGATGTGCTACTGAACTCTGTGCTCATGTTTTAAAAAAGAAGAGACAGCACTAATGCTCGGTTAGTGTCACTGGGGGTATAGGCTGACTGGATGTCTGTTGTTCCGGTTTTTAATTTTTTGAAGGGTTTGTGTATATGGGTATACTTTTTTCCTATCATAAATAGTGCTTCCCAAAAGCAGCTGGTTATAACAGTAGCATACAATTGCAATTCTCTACCACTCTTTGCTTGTATTTCACATATGCCTATATTTTTGTTCCAGTTTTTGAACTGGTTGGTAGTTTCCAGTGTTAATTGCTTAGCAAATGAAAGTTCCAATTTATTCTGCCATTACATAAAGACAGCAGCTGTTCATTTTGGTGGGAATATTGTTTAATTATAAAATGCAAGATATAATTTATTTATTTATCTGAAAAACTTTACTAATTGGACTTTTTGTATTCATTCTTGAAACTTTATTAAAAGCATGCCTTCAAAATAGTTTGACATATCTTTGATTAGTCATCGTGCATGTTTCAGTGAAATAATTTACTGCTCTGTGCCTGACCACTTGTAACCAGTTTTTGCATTACAGGAGAAAAAATTGTACAGGACAGTATTTGACTGGCAATCTGCATATATTTTACAGTAGGTTCTCCACAAGCCCAGTCTTCATTTCCTGGACAACAGCATGAGAAAAGTTCTACACCACACATGCTAAAAGAATGTTTCAATCTTAATGAAAACAGTTCCCAGGCTTCCACCCCAATTACTTGATATTGTTGACTTGGCATATGAGAATGTTGAATTCATGTTCAGTGACATCAGCAGGAAACCAAAGTCTAAGATTTTTCGTGTGTGGCCTCACTGCATTCAGAAGGATGTGTCATTGAGAGCATTATTGGTAGTAAAAGAATCTGTTTAATTTTGTAGCACCAAAACCAGTACTTTCCACCTCATCTCATAAAAAGATCTAGTATAGCATAGGTAGAGAGTACATTTCTCATTTTACTTGGTGTTGCAAAGTGATTATAATTGAGACATATCTTAAAATAATTGTTGCTCTGCAGGTGGGAGCTTTTCAGCTTCAGTGCATGAGTCAGGGGACCCTTTCTTTCATGTTTGTAATTTCTTTGATTTTTCCTTAAAGTATAACATGTTGTATGTGTTTAATACCTACGATTTTATAATGAATGAAATACTTAAAGCTGTCATTCTTAAAATATTAAATAACAGAACTGAATAAATTTCTTTATGGAGCACAGCATTTAACAAATGTTATTTATAACAAGGAACTATTATTCCTTGGAATATTACTTTGCTTTAATGCCCTAGCAGTGGTTTCCTATTAGTGTTACACAGAGAGATAGATGCAAGTATATTAGCCTGCAGAGCCTTTTGATCATATTCAGTTTATTTAGCTTTAAAAATATTTTTTGTCCTTTGGGTGTTTGTTTAACCAGTGGTATACTTCCATTAAAGGATACTTGCTCAATTTGTAAAGAAATTCCAAAGATGCAACTCCTAACCACTCTTGGGACATCTCTTTTCAGAGATCTCATCAAGTTATCTATTCCTTAGCTCCCAGGCAGTTAAAAAACAAATTTACCACCCAATAGTAATGAAAAAAATAAAGTACCACGGAAGCAATCTGGTGGGATTTTTTCACGAGCACTAAGGGGTTGGGAATTTAGTATTATTTCCAAATATCTATCTTGCTTTACTAATTTTTAACTTATTTTCATTTATTTTACTTTCACAGTATTACTCCTATTAGATTTGCTTTCTTAGAGTATGTGAGAAATTTCTCATTGCTTGGTACTTATGACCCAAATACATAACTACATTATTTGATTCCCTATTTCTAACCTTTACACTTCCCAGTTATAGTTAGTACATTTTCCATTTTTTTTGTAATTTCTTGTTCCTGGACTTACTCTCATTTGTCTGTCTTGATGGGCACCCAGTCCTCAGTCCAGAGGACTGTCAACTCTTTAAAAAGATGTTTTTCACAATATGATAACTTCTCATCCTAAAAACAAATTATCCCCCTGGGTTTTTTTTTTCATATTTGGATAGTGCAGAGTCAGGTAGGATAAGCCTAAAAGACTCATCCATATGGATTTCAGATAATTTAAGGTCCACCACATTTATTAATACGTGATCTATAAAATAAGACTATATGCACCTCTTGTGGGGAATGGGTGAGGGACAATATATAGAAAACTGGGAATATCGGAAGGAATTTCTTTTGCCCCTCCAATTTCAAAACAGGAGAAAATTCTTCCTGTCCAATTAAGACAGCACTAATTCATTCCTCTTGGTGTCCCCTGTCCCATCCCCCCTGCCCTTTCATGACTTTTTCATTTTTATTTCACATCTGGCAGCTACAAGGATATAACTTACCAATTTTAAACCACTTTATCTGCAGCAGGTGGTTTGTTTTGTTTTCCTGGATCAGATTTGGGGAAACTTTAATTAGACTGAAATACAGAGAATGGAGGCAGGTTTGAAAGATGAAAATAGGGTGATGGTATCATATTGAAGGGGACTGTCTTGAGTAGATTAGTTCTCTGGCACGTCAGGGCTGTTTCTTGCCTGGTGCCGCTGGGTGCTCGGTTTCGCTATAAGCCCTGAAGATGCGGTGGGAAGGAGCTGTCAGAGCTGCTGGGGCGGGGGTACAGCACCGACTGCGCGGGCAGGGCGTGGAGCGAGAAACCGAAAGTAAAAGGGGGCAGGGGCCACGCCTTCGTGCCCGCCCCCTGTCTCTGACAAGGGGCGAGGGGGTGCCGCCTTCACCCCTGTGTGCAGGCGCGTCAGGTGTTCGAATAACCCCGCTGCCGCCAGCGCATGGGTCGGCTCCCGCCGCTGCTCTTCCGGCCGTGGCGGTAACGTACCGGAGCCGGCCTCCCTGCCGCCCCCAGGTGCGAACAAAGGACCCAACGTCGCTGTCCGTGAGGCGGGGTTGGCTTTTTCCGCACCTCCCTTCGCGGGGCGGGGTTGGGCTGGCTGTGGTGGCGTCACCGGCCCCTGGAGGGGGCAGGGGGCGCGCGGGACCGCCGCGGTCCGTAAGAGCGGAATGTGGTGGGGGGTGGCGAGCCGCGGGAGCAAACGGCAGCGGTGCGGACGCAGAACGTGCGAGGGGCACGCGGGGGAATCGCCCTGTGATGGGCGGAGGGCGCCGGACCGACGCTCCCGGAAGCGATCGCGCGGGCAGGAGGTGTAGGCCCGGCCCGGGCGGTTGCAGCGGGGCCCCCGGGCGACACGACAGGAGCCTTGACGGTGACTGCGGGACGCACGGAGGAGGTGGAGGCGCGGCCCCTCCGTGCCTCACCGCAGGTACCGGCGCGGGGAGATCAGGTGGGGGTGGAAGAGGGCTGCTCGGGGCGGGGCCTCACCGGCGGCACCCGGTGCCCCCAACTCGTCAGCGTTGAGCCCGGCAGCCGAGAAGGGGGACGAAAGAGATATCCGCCCCGGGGCGCCGGACCCGGCTCTGTTGGGCCGCAATTCGTAAACGCAGAGGGCAAAGGAGGAACCGCGCGGCCTTGGGCGTGAGGTCGGCGTTGGGAAGCCCGAGTGGCCCCGTATGCTTGCCTTGCTTCTACATGGGGCGGCCTGCAAGGTGGGCGAGAGCTCGACGAGGTTAATTCAGGGATGATAAGCATTTGATTCTGTTAAAACTGCTGTATTTGCTTTGTCAAAAGGTAGAATCGGGACCTAAAGATAAGCTGGCTTCCTAGAACTGAATTGCTGGGTGCTGTCTTCAAGAAGACGGCCAGGTTCCATGTACTTCGTGCAAGGAGGTAGCAAGTGTTTCTGAAGCATCAAACAGCTGATTGTCCTCCCATTCTTATAGGAAAATGAAGTTTCTGTGTGTCTCTAATCCTTTCAAGTTAGTTCAGAAAGAACAATTATTGAAGGAACATTGATGTTAGCAAGCATGTGTTTTAGGGCATTCTGATAGTATTTTTCAGTATATATGAGTTAATTCTCATTTCTGTATGACATGAAGGGGGTTATTTTTATACTTAGACCAGAAAGATGCTTCTTGTTTCCTCAAGAAGTGTATTTTAAAAGCAGTTATGCATTGAGATGTTTTCTGGAGACATCCGTTTTAAGTTGTAGTTGTTCATAGCAAGTAATTTAGTTATTCCTTACATAGAAGCTCGTTGAAGTGTCATTAGAATGTTTATAGATGTATAGCATTTGCATTTTGAAGTTGATTTTTGAGGGTTGTATTTGAAACAAATGTATATTTGCTGATAAGTTCTTCAAATGTACAGTGAGGCAACTGGAATGGTAAAATGAACATGATTACTAATAGTCTATATTATTCAGGTATTGCTTACTATTTGATTCGATCTTGCTGCTGACACGCTTGTTCTTAAATGCCATACACTGAGGCAACTGCTTTGGTTTCAGTTGCCAAATTTATGGTATTTATCCACATCCCAGGGATTTTTCTATTTGCTGGCCCAACAGACTCCTTAACTGCTTTGTAGCACTACAAGAATGAAAAATACAAACCTTTTTTCCCTTCAAGGGCGTATTGGAGCTGTGGTGTTAGAGACTAGAGACTTTTTCTGAGAAAAAGGAATTCTTACGTCTGCAGGATGAGAAAGGAGGGTGCAGTCATTAGAGGGTTTAAGTATGAGACAGGACAGCAAATAGGTACCATGGCAGATTTAATGGCTAGTGAAAGTTGATAATGTCGATCTTCCTTAATCAGCAAATCTCTATAAAAAACAACTATGCATGCATAGAATAACAATGTGAAGAAGGTTTCCAGGGAATTGTTACCAGGACATAGTACGTGTTCAATGGCAATTGCAAGAAGAGAAGTGGTAAATAAATTAAAGGAGCTTTTAAGTTAGGGATCTCAGGAGTCTCCTATGTGAAACTTACTTTGTCGTCTCCCTAACTTACAGGGCAGGTTAAATTTTATTTGATTTATTTCAGTCACTTTGATTTTTTTTTTTTTTAATAAAAGTGTAATAAATACTAAATGGAAGTTATGAGTTGACTCGTCCTTACTTTGTACCTGCAGTGGTGTGGGAGTCACGGTATATAATTGTCTTTTCTTTTTCTGAAAGACATGGTTTTGGCTCAGAAGCTAACATCAGTGGCATCAGTGCTATTATGATTTGTGAAGTTGGTACCTCAGCTTATGTAAATATATTTTTTCAATATGTTGTCATTATAACAGGAGATAATTTATATGATTTAACGTGATATTGTTGATGAAATCAAGGTATCTTTTCAAATCTTTCTTAAGAAAGTCTTTAAAAATGGTTTCTATGCAAGCTCTTTAAATTAGAGTATAAAAATCTTCAGTTAAGAAGACAAGTTACTTCTTTGGGACTACTACTGAATTGAAACTTAAATTGTAGTCTTGTTGTATTTCAGAGCTGTTGTACATGTTTGTCTATGGAAGCTACATGGGCTAAATTTCTAGTTAAACTAATGGGAATTTGTACAGCGCAAGTCTTAGACTTCTAAAGGTTTTATTGTTTAATCTTTGTATGTAGCTCTGCCACCCCTACCCATTGCCCCAAAGGGATTGAAAGATAGAAATAAGAGTACAGATAGGATGTGAAATTTCTTTTTTCCTATTTTTACTTGGAGAGTTCTTTTGACTGTGGAGGACTGATTCTTGAAACTTCTGGAAGGATATAGATTTGACTTAACCAGTTCATGCACAAATACAGCCTGTGGTTTCCTTCTCTATGTAAGCATCTGTATCAAGTTAAATAATCGAGTATGGCATATTTAAATTCTGTTGTGGGCAAAGGTTGTCTAGGCCTCTGATTTAACAGGATGATTTTCATCGGTTTTATTCCTTGGCTTCAATTGGGAGTGGGTAGGCTCCTTTTTTACCAAGCCTTTGAAAGATCAAGGAAATTTCCTTTGGTTTTTGGTGCCCTCTACTGATTTGTGTTTGTCAGACCATCGAAAGTTAGGGCTTGACATCAGTAAAATGCTAACAGCAGCATCTCTTTAAAAACGGTGGGAAGGGAAAAGAAAAGAAGCCCTTCTGTACCTTAAGCATTTTGCCGATTGCTGTCCAACCAGTTTGTCTGGATTACAGTGGAACTGTTCCTCACCTGTTAGAAAAATTTCCAGCTGTAAAAAGACTGGTGCCTTTGCTCTTTTGCTTTCAGAAGAACAGAAGCTTTCTCTTTCACATCCATGGTTCCTGGTTCTCAGTGAGCACATTTTAGATTTGCTGTCCTAGAACTTCTTACCTTCTGGTTCACTTGCAGTAAGATTGGGTTTTGTATTTCCCATTACAACCTCATACTATAAAAAGGTCTGGCGCTTCCTGTGAGTGCCACTACATATACTGTGTTTTGATTGCTTTCTGATTAAGTAGCCCTTTTATCTTGTCAGTCTTGCAGTTTTATTTCTGTCCCCAGAATCTGTGAACACCTCTGTACTAGGCATACTCAACAATTATATGAACTCAACCCTATCCTTTCTCCAGAGCCTCTTTTCCTAGCCTTGTGGTCTGTCTTGCCAGCATCATTCATTTCTGACAGAACTGGCCAGATTTTTCTTTCATGCTGCAGTAAAAGTAAATCATTGTGTGAACGGGAATGAGAGCATTTATAGCACAACTTGTGGTGCTGCTAGGTAGATGCTCTGTTTGGCAGTCTTCCTGAAAGCTTTAAGAGATGGTCTTCTCTCTAGACAAATAAAAAATAAGATTTTTTCTTACTAACTTGGGTTATTTCTTTAGGTGATCTGTCTTGGAATTGTTCTTTAAAAAAACTGTGATGTGCTGAGTACTTCTGATGATCTGTATTTTCAAAATCCAATTCTTACAAATCGGTCTTATGCAAAGACATTTAAAACTATTTTCCTGGTAAGTACTGAGGGAGGGCATTTTGGTTTTGGTCTCCTCTGTTTATAAGTCTGTTGGGAAAACATTGGAACTGAATATAAAACAAAAGGGGGAACTTAAGAGATTGGAGACAGGAGTAGTAGGAACAGGTATTCAGTTTAAATAATGTTCTGGAAGGAACTTGAGAAGATGAGTATGGATTTCAGAAAAATGTTCAGATGTGAACGCAAGGATTCTGGTAAGACCAGTATGCATTTTGTCATTTTGTATGTGAATCTCCACTGAGCACAGGTTGGGGTCATATGTGAAGCTTTCTTCTTCCTCTTTCATTCTGTTTCCTTATTGTATCAGAGAACGGTCAGGGCATTCTTCCTCAAATTCAAACACAGAGACCTAGTATAGTGTTTGTATTCTCTGGCTCTGCTTTCAGCATATGTTTGTTTACATATATCTGTAGTTGAAATGCGACTTACATCCCACATGACATCCTGGTCTCCAAGTTGGAAAGACATGGATTTGATGGATGGACCACCTGGTGGATAAGGAATTGGCTGGAAGGTCGCACTAAAAGGGTTGTGGTCAATGGCTCAATGTCCAAGTGGAGACCGGTGACAAGTGGTGTCCCTCAGGGATCGGTACTGGGACCGGTGCTGTTTAACATCTTTGTCGGCGACATAGACAGTTGGATGGAGTGCACCCTCAGCAAGGTTGTGGATGACACCAAACTGTGTGGTGACATGCTGGAGGGAAGGGATGCCATCCAGAGGGACCTGGACAGGCTGGAGAGGTGAGGTGAGACCAACCTCACCAAGTTTATCAAGGCCAAGTGTAGGGTCCTGCACCTGGGTCAAGGCAATCCCAAGCACAGATACAGGCTGGGCAATGAGTGGATCAAGAACAGTCCTGGGGAGGACTTGGGCGTGTTGGTGGATGATAAGATCAATATGAGCCAACAGTGTGCGCTTGCAGTTCAGAAAGCCAGCTGTATCCTGGGATGCATCAAAAGATGTGTGACCAGCAGGTCGAGGGAGGTGATTCTGCCCCTCTACTCTGCTCTCGTGAGACCCCACCTGGAGTACTGCATCCAGTTCTGGGGCCCCCCACATAAGAAAGAGATGGAGCTGTTGGAGTGAGTCCAGAGGAGGGCTACCAAGATGGTCAGAGGGCTGGAACACCTCTGCTATGAGGACACGTTGAGAGAGTTAGGCTTATTCAGCCTGGAAAAGAGAAGGCTCCGGGGAGACCTCATAGCAGCCTTCCGGTACCTGAAGAGGCTACAAGAAAGCTGGGGAGGGACTTTTTACAAGGGACTGTAATGATAGGACGAGGGGCAATGGGTGGAAGCTGAGGGAGGGTAGGTTTAGACTAGATGTAAGGAAGAAGTTCTTTACCCTGAGGGTGGTGAGGCACTGGAACAGGTTTCCCAAGGAAGCTGTGGATGCTCCATCCCTGGAAGTGTTCAAAGCCAGGTTGGATGGGGCTTTGAGCAACCTGATCTAGTGGGAGGTGTCCCTGCCATGGCAGGGGGGTTGGAACAAGATGATCTTTGAGGTCCCTTCCAACCCAAACCATTCTATGATTCTATGATTCTTAACAGTTCATAGCTGTGATGGCAACTTTGTTCAGTGTAGGGCAGAGCTTGAGACTGTATTAAAAAAAAAATAAAATACACATATCGCAGAATTTCCTGCATGTTTTAAATTCTCATGTCTTTTTTCTCATTGATAAAAATGTAGGATGAGATTTGAGAAGCAAATGTTGACTTGCTTGAGTGCATGTGGGGAGAGTGAGGCTTTGTTCCTTCACATTAAGAAGACTGAGTTCTCTAGCCATTACATCCCATTATAAGGATTATATACATATCTACATGATTTCTGTTAGATGAAAGACTCCTGATATGCGTGTTTTATAGGGGCAGGAGAACCAGCCACTGTTGCAGCAGTTAGTATGTCCATAGGGCCTGTGGTGAGTCTGTTGCATGCAAAAATAAAGTTCTACAAGCTACTGAGGTGTGTTCAAAAGGTGTGTTGAAGTCCCAGCTAATGGAGAAAAAAATTTTTTTTCCCAAAAGCTTTTTAAAACAACTCTAATAACTTCTACAAACTGTTAGTAAAAATGAAATGGCCTATGTAGGTTTAAAACAAGTACTCTGTATTATGAGCTTTAAAAAGAATCACAGAATCATTTAGGTTGGGAAAGACCCTTACGACCATTAAGTCCAACTGTAAACCTAACACTATCAAGTCCACCACTAAACATCTACACATTTTTTAAATACCTCCAGGGATAGTGACTCAACCACTTCCCTGGGCAGCCTGTTCCAATGCTTGACAGCCTGGGCACACTGCTGGCTCATATTCAGCTGGCTGTTGACCAGCACCCCCAGGTCCTTTTCCACCAGGCAGCTTTCCAGCCACTCTTCCCCAAGCCTGTAGCATTGCATGGGGTTGTTGTGACTGAAGTGCAGGATCCAGCACTTGGCCTTATTGAACTTCATTCAATTGGCCTCAGCCCATCGATCCAGCCTGTCCAGGTCCTTCTGCAAAGCCTTCCTATCCTCAGGCAGATCAACACTCCCACCCAACTTGTGTCTGCAGACTTACTGAGTGTGCACTCAATCCCCTCATCCAGATCATTGATAAAGATATTAAAGAGAACTGGCCCCAAAACTGAGCCCTATGGAACACCTCTTGTGACTGGCTGCCAACTGGATTTTACTCCATTCACCACAACTCTTTGGGCTGAGCCAGCCAGTTTTTACCCAGCAAATAGTGCATCTGTCCAAGCCATGAGCAGCCAGTTTCTCTGTGAGAATGCTGTGGGAAAGAGTGTCAAAGGCTTTACTAAAGTCCAGGTAAACAACCACTTAAATGGAATCCTAGATTTTTTCCTACTGTTAAGGATGGTTCTGCAATGTAAATAAATCCATTCTAGGAATAAATTGATTAAGAAGATGCCCACTGTAACAGTATGCTCTGTGGACTTACCATTGTCTTTGGCTATTTGTAGGTGATACAGAGTTTACTTGTCCTAAACTGTATGAATGACCAAGTAAAGTCTTTTGTATTTGTTTCAGCTGTGCAAATTTCCTTTTGTGTGGGAAATGGCCTGAAAGAAGGAAGGAACAAATTGTCAGAAATGGGAGAAGCAGAAAACTGAAACAGAGAGTGAGAGGAGCCCTGACACTTTGGTGTTGGAAATTGCTATGACAATTACATACTACAACTACTGCAGTTGTACTGTGTGGCATTTGGGATGTGTTTTCTCCCTTGTTCTGTGGGATCACTGCAGAGAAGAAGGAAGTTGAAAAAGGTAGAACTTAGAGTGCATTATTCTTAGATTTAAATATCTTGGCCCTCTTTGAATTTTCAGGCCTGTGTTTGAATACAGCTCTTTAAGTTTTATGACAGTTTTGGGTTATTTTTTGCACTAATAGTAGTGTGCATATTGCAGTATGTTGAAAAACATGCTATATTTATGTGAGAGTTTGATTGTACCTGTTAGGTAGATACATTGTTTTGTGGATTCATCACGTAGTTTATAAAATGGACTAAGAATATTTGTTGAGACTTCAAATTTCCAGCAATATGGAGAGGCTGGAAGAAAGCAGAGAGTAAACTCGTACATTCCTGAAGAAATTAGATCCTGACTTTCCTCCTTTCTGAGATAATACTTCATTATGTGCAGAAATTTTTGATAGTAAGGTATGTTGAGCAGAGACATATATCTTTTGCTAACACAGCTCAGTGTTGTGAAGACTGGCAAAGCCAGTGAAGGCAATCAAATGTGAATGTGCTCTACCACAATAATACGTGTGGAGGTATGATGCCAGTAAACCTTTTCCTATGATCAGATTTGTAGTGCTGACTTGCCTTTGTGCCCATTGCAGTAAAGACATCAGTTACAATAGTGTAAGTAGTACTTATACAAGTGTAAATGTTATTTCTTTGGGAGCTGAAGTTTGGGGAGGATTGATTTAAATAATTTATGTTAATTGCTGGTTAAAACATATTCTTCTGTCAAAAATTGGTTCATGCCTCTGTAAATACTAGTTCAGGTGCTTAGGTAGCAGTGTGCTTCAGTTCAGTGTTTAGATATTCTTTATCGCTCAGTAAACAAATATGGTCAGCTTAACATTTATTTACCTGAAAAAGAAATTTCAGTCTTCAAGTGTTGAAATGCTAGGTTGTCCATTTGCGTATATTGTGTTTCATGTATGTGTGTGCATGCTTGTGTAAATTATATATATATTTTTTTTTTTATTTTATTTTTTTTTTAATGTGGGGGAAAATTCTTTAGTGGAAATAGCGTGATTTGTTTTATAATTGTCCTAATTACCCTGTCTGTTGATGTACCTGTGTGTTAGTTTCACATGCCTAAATGAAAAAGTCGATAATGAATACGTACTGTACATTCAAACTATATGCAGAGAAGACTTCGGTATGAAGACAGCTTTCAGCCAGACTTGTCTTCAGACTCCTTGTTGAGTCAGCTAAAAGAACAGAATTATTATTAAAATTGAAATCTTGATTTTTTTAAAAAAAGATCTCCACATTAACCAATGTGACTAAGCTAGCAAAATTCTTTGGGCAAACCCAGTTCTACTGGCAAAAGATTCTTATTGATGATGTTTATTTTGTCAGTTAAAGTTCCTCTAAAGAGCTTTTGCCAGTAAAAGCTGTGTGTCGTCACGGTGTGATTCTGCTGACAAATTTTTGTACATAGACAAGTCCTTTGTCATGCTGCCCTGTGTCCAACTGGGTCATCTTTATTTTGTCTTGCAAAAAGCACAGCAGTTAGGCTTGGAAATAGTCCATCTTTCCATAAAATCTGTAACTTTTTTGCCACTTGTGGCACAGGGCTCTTAATTTATTGCCCATGTTTGCTTCTTTTTAGTAGCTCTTTTCTAGATTTATTTAGAGGTAGAATTTTAAGAGTATATTTAAAGGAAGTGTCAAGCTTTATGTGTAAACCTCAAGAGCTTTTCATCTGTCAGCTTACAAGTTAATGTGATCACACTTTTTTCCTCTTATTTCTTTTTCCTCACTGTAACAAGCAAAATGTAGGTGTCGATCCATTAGGGTTGAGGCACTACACTCAGCAAGTGAAAGCTTTGGCTTCAATGAAAGCCCAGTATTACCATAGTGGGAGCCCCAGCACACCAGTGCTAATGAAATGGGGACCCAAGACAGTGGAGCCCTGCTCGGTAGTGAAGTTCAAGGGAAGGCACCACAGGAGTGGATAATAATACTTGTGCTGATTAACGTATCATACATGTGCAATGTCCTGTTTTGCTCATTAGCAAACTTATATATGTAATGCAGGTGCTGTTGTCCAAATTCCAAGATCCGCGACTGGCTGCCATGGTGGCATCCATGCAGAAGCAGGTGCAGATGGAGAGGGTGAAGTGAGCTGTCCCAGGTTACCATACACAGTACGATGTGGTCAGGACACTACATACTTGGATGGTGGAGGCAAGCTGTCCTGCGATACTATAACTGTCTTCTTGGGCCCTATACCCACCCTTTTAATTTTTGTTAAATATTCTTGTTTAGGGCAACGGCTGAGGGGCTGTTGGTTTTTTCCATATTCTCCTTAGTTTTGACTGTTTTCAGAGGTAGTCTCCATGTCATTCTTCCTGGACTGTAGTATCTGACAGTATCCTTGTAATTTTTCTGTGTACCAGTAGTGGAAGAGTTGTGTGATTTCTCTTAAGTGTATGTGGAAGGAGAGAGCATCAGCTTATTTAAGTGTGTCTAGTCAAGAACCTTTTCAGTGCCAAAAGGGGATAATAAAAAAAGGGGGGAATAAATAGCAACATTCTGAGACACAAACCTGACCAACAAAAAGTAAGTGAGACAGTAATAAGAATCAAACCTGGTCAGTCACTAATTGGTGAGGGTATTCCAATGCGGGAATGTTTTTTTTTCAGCAAGATCATTTGAATTTATCATTTCTTATTTTATAAGAAAAGCAAGAAGGAGGACCCGGGTAACTGTAGACTGGTCAGCCTCACCTCCATCCCTGGAAAGGTGATGGAACAGCTTGTTCTTGGCACGATCTCTAGGCACATCAAGGATGAGGAGGTCATTAAGAGCAGTCAACATGGTTTTACCAAGGGTAAGTCATATTTGACCAACCTTATTGCCTTCTATGAGGAAATAACTAGGTGGATAGATGGTGGTAGAGTGGTAGATGTGGTTTATCTTGATTTCAGTAAAGCATTTGACACTGTCTCCCACAGCATCCTCGTAGATAAGCTGATAAAGTATGGGTTTAGTGATCAGGTAGTGAGGTGGATTATGAACTGGCTGAAGGGAAGAAGCCAGAGAGTTGTGGTTAATGGGACGGAGTCTAGTGGAATCCCTCAGGGGTCAGTACTGGGACCGGTGTTGTTTAATATCTTCATCAACGACTTGGATGAGGGTACAGAATGTATCCTCAGCAAGTTTGCTGATGACACCAAACTAGGAGGAATGGCTGACACACCAGAGGGTTGTGCTGCCATTCAACGAGACCTTGATAGGCTGGAGAGTTGGGTGGGGAAAAACTTAATGAAATTCAACAAGGGCAAAAGGGACCTGGGGGTCCTGGTGGACAGGAGGATGACTATGAGCCAGCAATGTGCCCTTGTGGCCAAGAAGGCCAATGGCATCCTGGGGTGTATTAGAAAGGGAGTGGTTAGTAGGTCAAGAGAGGTTCTCCTTCCCCTCTATTCTGCCTTGGTGAGGCCACATCTGGAGTATTGTGTCCAGTTCTGGGCCCCCCAGTTCAAGAAGGACAGGGTTTTCCCTCATCCACTAGACAGGTCACCTGATCATAGAAGGACATCAGGTTGGTTAAACAGGACTTGCCCTTCATGAACCCATGCTGGGGAGACCTGATCGCCCTGTTGTCCTGCACTTGCCGTGTGATCTCCCCCAACATGAGCCATTAAGAAAGACAGGGAACTACTTGATAGAGTCCAGCGCAGAGCCACAAAGATGATGAAGGGAATGGAACATCTCCCTTATGAGGAAAGGCTGAGGGAGCTGGGTCTCTTTAGCTTGGAGAAGAGGAGACTGAGGGGTGACCTCATTAATGTTTATAAATATGTAAAGGGTGAGTGTCATGAGGATGGAGCCAGGCTCTTCTCAGTGACATCCAATGATAGGACAAGGGGCAATGGGTGCAAGCTGGAACATAGGAGGTTCCGCATAAATGTGAGGAAGAATTTCTTCACAGTGAGGGTAACAGAACACTGGAACAGGCTGCCCAGAGAGGTTGTGGAGTCTCCTTCTCTGGAGACATTCAAAACCCACCTGGACATGTTCCTGTGTGACCTGATCTAGGTATTCCTGCTCTGGCAGAGGGATTGGACTAGATGATCTTTTGAGGTCCCTTCCAATCTCTAACATTCTGTGATTCTGTGAATCAAAGACCTTGTAAAATGGGTTTATAAGGAAAAGGGGGAAGCCATAAACAAAATACACAGAGACACAAACCTGCCAGACAAACTTAATGAAGACAAAGACAAGAAGAAAACCTGGTCAGTCACACTGATGGGCTATCAGGAAACTGCATGCAAACAAGGACTTTGTGACTGATACAGATGCAAGCCTGTGAGTCCAGGATGTTGAAGGGAGTCAGTGGGACTATGCCAGCTGAGGAGGTGGTGTGCAGGGGAAGGGAGTTGGGGAGAGACAAAACACGGCCAGACAGAAAAGGGGCCAGTTGTGTGAATTGTGGCCAGTCTTTACACTTGACTGCCCGAGCCTTGTATCTGATCATTGCAGTCTGCCCTATTTTAGTAGATCTTTTCTTAACTATTTCTTTGTGTAATCTCACTCTGCCCCATGGGTGTGAGTGCTGCAAGGACTAAATGTGACCAGCTTTAAGTGGACACTAGGCCAGGAACTGGAGTCTCACTGAAGGTGTATTACCAGGTCTGCAGTGCCAGCAATGGGAGCTAGTGGAAGTGTCAGGAGTTGGAGGGGCTGTTGCTCTCTGGATTATTTTGTTGGTTTCCTACACACTGTGTATCCGTAGTGCCAGCAACTGGGGGACCACACTGGGGTGTCAGGCAGGCCAAGGATCCATGCTGGTATTTTGTGAGATCTGCAAGTGTGGGGTGCCTGTGGGACAAATGAGCAAGTTTTGTGTGTCTGCAGTGAGCACCAAGCTGGACCAGCCAGTGAGTCTGGGACCTGTAGGGCAGGTAAGGGGGCCTGAGATTGGGGCAGGGGTGCTGGGTGGGCAAAAGGGCCATGGTGGTACTTGGATATCCATGAACATGTATGTGTGTGTGAACCTGGAGAATGTAATGTATGTGCTGCACCGGTGATCTGTCTCTGCCAGCCCACAAGGAGGAGGGGACTGGGCTGTCTGTGCTTGTGTTTACGTGAGTCCCATATGCAGGTGCTGTTGAAGGCAGCGCCTTGTTTGTGGCAGTGTGTATGACCAGCCATGTCAGTGCCCTGTGTGTGCTATATCTCTGGGATGCTTACTCAGTTTTACTTCTGGTTGAACCTGCAAACAGGAAAGCGGCAGCTGTGCCCCACAGCCTCAGTTGGAGACACAACTAGCACCGAACTCGCTGGGCACACTGAACTGAGCATGAGGAATTCCTGGACCCAGAGGAGGTGCCCACTCCTCACATAACGTCCCTTAAGTTTCTTTGCCTTTCTGTTCAAATAGGAGATTTGCTTCTTTTATTGCGTTGTCATCTGATGTTTATATTCACAGTCTGCAATATGCAGGGGATCAAGAGCTGTAATCTTTTTGAAAAATCATGAGATGTGTTAGCATAGTGACGACTTGTCAATACACTGGAACAGCAAGTAGTATAAATAAGTAGTCTCATTACTTGCTTTTAACTATAGTACCTTTCTCCAAAATAATTCCTTAGTTAGGCTAAATACAGATAAAGATCAAACCATATTTCTTACTTAGTTAATACATATGTGGACCAAACATGAGAAGGAAATCCTATTTTTGGAGTGGACAGAGGAAACTAAATGCTCTTTGACAGTGTATTTCAGGGGACTGGTAATTTTGGTATTAATGGGGCAGATGGCTTAGCTCTGGAAATGACATACTATTCAGTGTTTCTCTGAAAGTGTTTCAACCAAAATGTGTTTGCAAATCTATATAGCTGGCTTTTGTAAATGGTTGGCAGACTGCTGGAAAGGAAAAGAGATCTAAGACTAATTTATCTCTCTAAAGGAATCTACTTTGTTTTTGGTAGCTGGCAGCACATAGAGAAAGATGATGTAATTAATCATTCAGCTTTTGTGGCCTATTTTGTCTTTCATTAGCTACCAGATTAAACATAACTTTTCCACACATTAAAGTTGGATGAAATACAATTGTAGGTAGATAAGAACAGGCGTCTATTAAGTACCTCAGTCACACACAGAAGCCAACAGATAAAACACTATTTCCTTGTTCATAAGTATTACTTATATTTTATCACTAATGTAAAAATTGAAAAGTAGTGAATGTTTTGATACAGTTTTCTGCTTCTCTTATGAGCTTTGGTTCTGAATGCAGGAAAACTGTAGATTTCTAAAGCAAAGCTCTGCTTGCTTGCAAAATTATGGTTCTTGTTTAATACTGCCAAGGTATGATACCAGTGTGCTAGCATTGATTTTTCAAAGATCTTTTTTCATCTGTTTTTTCATTACTGTCTAAGATTGTTTTTATACATCTGTTCCTTTGCATCTTCCAAATAAATTGTTTTGTTATGAAGCTTCCTCAAAAAATTTCCACATTTATTATTCACAAGTTTTTAATATAGAAACATGTGTAGGCATCATTGTACATTTACTCTTCTCAGGTCTGATATAGGTGATTGATAAAAACAGTCCATTACTGAAGTGCTGGGGTCTGAACCCCAAGCCCTGAATTAAGGTTGACATATGGGTGGTTCCCACAGCCCTTCAAAAGGAGGGGATGAGTTTGCCTTTTGGCTTTCCTCCAAGGTGTGGCCAGCCTTGCAAGGAAAGCCCTTGGGGAAACAAGCCCCAGGTGCCCTGTATTTTGGTAATGAGTGCCAGGTGTCCTGCTTTGCGGATAAAAGCTGGGACCACTTGCAGGAAGGGTTGGAGAGTCTGTCTGTGAAGTGGACGCACTTCACAGAGTTTCCTATTGGGGAAGGACCTCCTGATTCCTCATGCAACTGGATCGCTCTCAGGTCTGGCACGTACAAACGCGGGCTTTGTGGGGAGGCAACATGGGATTACTTCGGTCATATGTAACCACCTTGTTCTCCTGGTTGTCTCCCATTTTCTCTGTGGGTTACCTTATGTCTCTGCTTGTTCCATCTATTACGAGTCATACTATGTCATTCCTGGGGTCGCTGGGGTTGATATCTATTATTTGTGATCTATCTAACTTGTTTGTACCCCTGGCAATCCCCTATATTCTGAGTCCTTTACATGAAATAGAACTTACTCACTGGATTGTTGTTCTGCTGCTGGCTGTGTCTTTTGTCCTGGGCCTACTAATTGGCAAAACAGTTACATAACTCTGCATGTACCCTGTGACGTGCTTCAAGGCCTGAGGTAATAAAAGCTGAAAGTTCGATGTAATCAGTTACTGTAGTGGTTGTGGCTATCAAAATATCTGAGTAGGTAATAATTGTTTCAGTTTATTGCATTGATTATAGCATTTTACTGAGCTAACAGTCCACAATAATATTCTGTGTCAGCTGAGTGATATTTTTGGTAAGATTTTGAGAAGAATCAAGTATTACATGTTTACTGAAATGGAGATGTGGGATATTTGTTGCATTTATTTTGTCTGTTGGTTTTATTCTTGCTTTTTAAAAAGACATAAAAACAATCATCGTAGTTTCGGTTTTGGTAGCTTAAAAGATGCTTGGAATTTCTAGACAAATACAGAAAATCCTTTTAGTCTGTGAGCTAAATTTCATGCAGAGGACTTTAACAGGAGAATTAATGTAAAATAATTCTGTGTAAAACTGGTGTTGTTCTTGCAGCAGAAATAAAACATGTTTGAAAAGAAGACTCCAGTGTGCTTTGCAGCTTGATTTGTGCTCACAATTCTCCGATAGGCAGTCTACAGTAAAGACCAAGAGCTCTGATTCTAGTACTCATCCTGGATTAGTTTTATAGTTGCATGTACGTTTTTATCTTTAGTCACTAAGCATGTGTTTATTAGTGTGTAACAGTTGAGTTTTGTCTACCTCTTCCTCAGTAGAAGTTACACTTCTCTCTTGCCCTTTACTAGGTACTAACTTTTTGTCATAAAAGGTGTCAGAACAGAGATAGATAATTTTTTTTTAGACATTGACAGATTTCCATTGAAGCTAGTTAAGGGGTTCATAAAGTTTTGCAAAGGACAGACTGGTGAAGAGATTACGTCTTTTGTATTTCTGTATTGTGAGAGTAATGACAGATTAGGTGAATGATTAGACACTGGTAAAAAAACCACATTATTCAGGACTTGCTGTGGTGCAGGCATCTGTTAATAAAGAACCTCAACTACACTGCACACAGCACTTCGAAGAGCAACAGGTTAATTAAATACAATTCTGCACTGTACTGGCTTGTAAACTACCTTGTAATGCCACACCTAAATTACACTTCTGCCTCTGCTGCTTTCTTGGAGCGAGATGGAAGAAGACAATAATGCTTACAAGACTATCTGGGCCTCAATGACTCCGTCCAGCCACATAAGTGACTTTGTCTTGGTTCTCGTGTCATGGGGCACAGCTCTTCCAGACCTTACTGGTCTTGAGCTATGCAATGTACTTTAAATGAGCTTAGGCCTGTGTCGTGAGAAACAAATTTAGAATGAGACAGATGGATTCCACAGTTGTGAAGACTGTCCTTTCTAATGCTAGCTGCAAGGCAATACTGAAGTATGGATTGTAATTTGCTCATCTGGAGGTGGGATTTTTATTTTGTTTTGTTTTTTTTCCACTGGCATAGAGCGAAGACAGTCCTAGTCCCAAGCGACAACGTCTTTCCCATTCAGTCTTTGACTACACAGCAGCATCACCAGCCCCATCACCACCAATGCGACCATGGGAGATGACATCAAATAGACAGCCTCCTTTGGCTCGACCCAACCAACACCACTTCTCAGGGGAACGATGCAACACACCAGCACGAAACAGGAGGAGGTAAGCAAGCTGTGTAGGCTGGGAAACAATTTCTTATTCTTCCTGATTTCAGCTCAAGGGAGCTCTGTTTCAGGCAGCACTGATTAGATTACACATGGTAAACATTTCCTTTGAGCTGTAAGTTATTAGACTTGAAATGAAAAAGTTACTGAAAGTAATTAAGGTTGGTGCATCATTCCATAGTTTGTGTGAATAGACAACTTGAAGAAAGAGTGCTTATTAACATTTTTAATTGTGAGCCTGATTCTCTCTGCACTGGAGCAATAAGCATTTAAAAAATGCGAGGAAAAATCTCGTCAGGGTACTTTTAAAGATATTAGGAGTTACTGATGTACTTCATAATTTTCACTGAATTCACAATTATATTTGTACATAAAACCAATCTAAGTAAAGATACAGGATACTGCTGGGGAGAGTGAGGAGGTTAACATAGTGTGAAATGATTGCTGGGGTGGGTGATTCACATGTGATAGCAGTTGGATCTTCGTGTTGGTTTTATCTTGTGGCTCATTAACTTCTCAAAGCAGAGATTTTAGAAGAAGTTCCAACAGTCATGGAAGAGTAGGGGTTTGGATGGCAAGGTTGAACTGGTGTCCAGGTGGATGATAGTATAGGAGAGTATTAATACGACAGACTTCTTTACTATTCAAATTAAACTAATAATCCAAAACATAAGCTTGCTTTGTCTCACATTCTGCCTCAAAAATGTTGAGTCATCTAATGCAAGTTAAAGCACCCTGTCCCTCTGTTTGCTTCTGAGAAATTTTGTGACTTAGTTTGTACCAAAATTGAAGTGTTTTTGCTTTTTCACTAAGATAAAATACTAGTCTTAAGAAATATGTAACTGGTTTTCTTCTGATTCCACTAATTAAATTTGTCAGCCATGATCAGGCAGGTGTAGTTTGGAGGCAAGAGACCTTAAAATGTGCTAGTTTTGTGTCTTTACTTCAAGTCCATGAATCTGAAAGCTTTCACTAAGTGGCATATATAGCTCTCAAAACAGCTTGTCAAACTTAAGAGGTTGAATTATGAACTTGCAGTGGTTATTGTACAATTTCCTACAGGGATGCTCTACAGTAGCATTTGGTCCACCATTTTTACCTTAAAATAGTTTGAACTGAGATGCCTAGAGTATGCTTCATTGGGCTGTTTTTGCTTGGTGTCCAGCCAGCCTACATAGATTTCTTTAATGTTTATTAGCAATGTTCATTAATATCTCCTGCAGAGTAAGTAGAGTGCTTAACAAGCTAAATGCCAGGTAGCTGAATCTAGACACTTTAGATATACTGTGGGATGAAGGAGAAGAATGGGATGTGTAGGAGATGAATGTGCATGGGACAAGTGTTTCATGTTCAATGCAGTCAGTTGTTACCCAGATAGTGGCCTGTGAGTAAACTGTGCTGCAAATGGAGAGCCGCCTCAGTGCAGAGCCATCTTCAGTCTGACAGCTGTTAGGCTCGCTAGGGCATTGTGGGCACAGAGGATTATTCTTTCTAGGGCCAGATCACCTGCTCTTGGGTAATAATACCTGCTTTTGCTCTAATCAGAGACATTCGAATGTGTCAGTACTTTGTTCCCCTGTGCTTCAGTTAGGGCATTTTTTAGCCTGGCTGCACTGTTGCGTTTGAGCTTGCTCTAGGTCAATTCCAGAATAGTACTACACCCAATCTTGTCTCCTAGAACCAGGATCATTAGGGAGAACAACATATACATCTCTTATTTTGCAGGAGTCATTTTTGAGTCTTAGAATGCTCTGGAGCCGTATCAGAACTAATAACCACTCTCATCGATCAAAGCTTGATTCCTTAAGATCATTGTGAGTGTATCTGTTATTAATGCTTTAGATGAGGTTATGCATGTGCTTTTGAAGCCAATTCTCTGTTTTCCCTGCTTTGTTTTCTCTCTTCGCATTGCAGAGTGGTCTCAGAGTTAATGAGGTTTTCAGGTGAAGATAAGGTGAAAGGTGTACTCCAGTTGCAAATGGTCATTCAGCTCAAGGAAGCAGACTAGGACAAGTGCAAACAAAACTTCTGAAGTGTGTGTAGTGCACACATCACTCTGACCTAATGTCATCAGCATTAACTCTTTTATCCTACCAGTTCACTCCTGTTGGTCAGCACAGGCTGTGCTGGCTTTTTATTATCTGGATTTTTTCCATTATCTGGGTTACTGTTTAGACCTTATCCCTTTAATCAGGGGTTTTATATTGTGGACAGCACAACAGTACCCTAATTCATTGCGTTTTTTTTCAGATTCATTGTAAGCAAATAAATAGTGCATTTAGAAAGGTAGTCTTCTGCTATGAATTTCCAGAAAGTTGTTGTTGTCATCTAGCTACGTATAGTACAGATAAATTGTGAATGTAAAAGCATAATGCATGCATTATGTGAAAGAGGCCATTCCAATTTGTCTTAACCAGCCATTGTCAAAAAGAAAGATCTTTACCCTTGCTGTGCCTCACCTTTCATCTGTGCTTCTTTTCCTCCTTGTCTTGAATGTAATTCTGAACTAATTGTTAGAAAATACTAAGACATGCAATTACTAACTCTGCAGTTATGGCTACCTTTTTCATGGCTGTTCCTAGGTAGGAATTCCTGCATTTTTTTCACCACTTCCATCCTGTCTCTTTGTTTTAACTGGGCATTTACCATGTTTATACTGTGCATGTAGAACCAGAGGAGTTTTTTGGTGGATATTTCTTAAAGACTTGTGCTTTAAGCTCATTACTGATGTTAAATAGTAGTTAGACCCATGTCTTGACGATTCTGAAATAATTTCCAATCATTCAGGAAACATGTAGAACTATGTATCAGGTTGCTCTGTATTTTACTGAATGAAAAGTATAGTTTCTTTATAACTCTGCTTAGGAAAAAAATCCAGTTTTGTTTTTTCCATTCATTTAAAAAAAACCTTCAGAAGGTTTGCTTGCTTTTGGTGGTTGTGCTTCCTCATAATTCTGGGTTCATAAAAAGGTAAAGCCAAACCTTTTAACAAAGACAGGGTTTAAGAGCAGTTTTATGAGAAGTTACCTTGTCTAAGTGCTGCTGGCAGTTAGCAAATTCCAGTACTTCTTCTTCCAAAGCATTGGAGCTGTCTTTTTGAACTTCCCTGAAGCTTTTCCAAACTAAAATCCTAGCATAGACATTTATGTTAAAGTATTCAGAGTATTTCTGTTTTATAGCAGGAAAGAGAAATTTTAAAGCAACCTTAGTACTCAAAAAAATAGAGCATGTTTTGCATTAACAGCTCTATGGTTAGAAATCAGTACCAGTTTTCTCTAATGAGAATGTAACAGATGTATCATACTAGTAATACAGAGATGAAGAGCGGAACATAAACTCTGGGAAAGGAGACTGGAATCAAGACAAATACATTAGTAAGACTGTAAATTTAGGTTTTCAGTGATCAGAAGGCGGCACAGCTGGTATGTTCTGATATTGTAATTCATAAAGAAGGCTATGCTTTTATTTTTAAGAATACTGTGTTACAGTCTGGTGTTATGCCTTCTGTCTGACCTGTCGTGAATTAGCATTTGTTTCAATTCTAAGAAATGCAATAATGGCACAACATCCCTGTGAAGTAGGGCAGAAAAACAGTGGGTCGAGACATTGTATGATATACTCACAGTAGCATCTGAGTAGCTGGTAGTATGCTCCCCCTTCCCCAGAGTATGTCTGTTTCACATGGCACAAAAGTTGGAGGCACAAAAGTATTTTATTTTTATCAAATAAACCTGGTAATAGCAATGCAAGTGGTGAGAGTGAAGAATCTTAAGTCCTCTTCCACGCAGTGTTGGAGAGGACATGTTCTACTGGTCACAGACCCTACTCATCTCTTCTGTGCAGTTTGGTTTCTTCAGCCGGTTCTGTAAGTGCAAAACTATTTTCTCCTGTGTAGCTTTAATTTGCTGTTACCTCTGGGACCTGTAATTTGTGTGTTGTGGAGACTGGAAGGCATATATTGAAAGTATTTGGGATGGCTTGTGCTTTCAGTTCTTTCCCCTTCCAAATAAATGAGAAGTGAAATTTGTTACTTGTGTGCGCATCATTTTCTAAGTGCTGAAGCTGAGCTGCTGGTCTGTGATTTACAGAAGGCTTGTCTCAAGATAATAGCAGCTCAGCTCAGAACATACACACGATTATACAAGAATACATAATCAAATCCTACGCCTGTAGATTAGTCACTCAAAAGATGTGGATGCTATGGTCTAAATCAATCTACACAACAATTCTCCACTCTGAAAAAATAATTTCCTGGGATCTTCTGGAGGTAATTCTGTGAGGCACACAGTTATGTAGTGGACATGTGAGAGCTGAAAAATTAGTTTGTTTCTTCAGATGAGTCTACTGCTTGGTCTGTTGTCACTAACGAAGCAACCATTCTGTGGCCTGGTTGGAGCAAGGATCCTGGGGAAATCTGTGATCATGTAATTAAGGATTTAGTATCTAGAATAAACGCATGGAAATCTCTTGAAGTTTTCCATCCTGACTTTTGAGCACTTATCTTGGCAATCTAAGTGCCATTTTTTTATCAGGTTAACATTTACGTAAGAGGAGTTCTCCCAGTGTCCTTTACAGCATTAAGCTGTGCTTTATTAAGCAGTTTTTCTTCCAGTCTAATAAACCTATTCTAGTTTATATATCTTGAGACTTTATTCTCTTGTGGTTTTAGTTTTAAGATAGGATTTGTGTCATTTATGTAATCTCTAATTTTTTTAATGTGTTTCTGCGTTTCCAGTCCTCCTGTTCGACGTCAGAGAACAAGGAGAGATCGTTTGTCTAGACATAATTCCATTAACCAGGATGAAAACTATCACCATCTCTCCTATGGACAGCAGCAAGCAATAGAAGAGCCCCGAGCCTTTCACCCACCGAATGTATCTCCTCGTATGTTGCACCCAGCTGCTCACCCACCACAGCAGAATGCAGTGGTGGTTGACATTCATGATCAGGTAAGAGTTTTAGAGTACAAACAGAAGGGTGTTGAAGATGTGTTTTGTTTTGACCTCCCTCCTCCCCAAGTTAGTTGGTAGTGAAGGTCACATGGTACTAAATGCTGTTTGCCCTCTTACAGAGCATTTTTCCTGTTGAATATTATTGGTGTACGGAGCACTGAAGTGGGCGGGGGGGGGGGAAACACAAACAAAAAACAAGTCCAGACTTTTAATAAAGAATGATATTTAACAATTTGTCAATGCATGTAGGCCTCAGCTCAGGCCTTTGAAATGCAGTTATTTTACTTCTGAAGTTAATTTAATGTGATAAAGGTGTGCTGTGATAATTAAGAATCATGTGAAATACCTCTCCTTACCTTAGGAGTCTTCATATACTTAAAACGCATTATTTAGAAGTAGAATTCACAAAGCCTACAATTGCTTGCCTACGTGACAGCAGAACTTGTGATAGTATTGTCACATAACCATCCAAGCCTAATCAACTCCTCCTTAAATGACATGTAAAAATGAGATGCATGGTTGGTCCAGAAAGTAAATAATTCCTCTTTGTGACAGCAATTGGTATAGAATTCTGTAATTGAGGACCTGTAAAAGACGTTGTCCTGTTGAGGTAACCTTAGTTGTTGTTTGCTAAATCAGCAAGCTGCAGTACAAGTGCATTAGTTGCTACATAGTAATGAACTGGGAAATAGAACTCCTTATCCGAATGTCCAGTTCTCAAACTGCATGTGCACAGAATGCAACTCTAACATCCCTGCTTAAAAACTGGTTTGCATTCGATGCAGCTGTATACCACTGGTGTGTTGTATTATGTGCAGAGCATATAAACAGAGCAGTTCTCACTTGGGAAGTAGTTGCATTTGGGACTAAGTGCAAGGGTAGAAGCTAATACCACTCTAGCCATCTCACAACCTTGCATTTTGATGAACAATTTTAATGCTGCAGCACCTCAAAAATTCAAATCATGCTCTTGCTTTGTGTTGCAAGATTAGGTCATGATAAGCCTGGATAAACAGTTGTTCCATCCCACTGCCTCTGCCTTCCAAGCACCATCTGTGGTGAGATATCAGTGTTTCCAGACTCACTGAGGTCTTCCGTGGTGACGTGTTATACTTCAGGAACATAACCATTTTGAGAGGTCATTTTTTGTTACTCTGAACAGTAAACATTTCAGAATCACACCCAGCATGCCCAACTTTAGTACCTGAGTCAGAACTGGATCAAATTCAGCAACTCTCCCAAGACTACTTTCTGTTGTTAGTGATACAGTGGTTGAGATTTTAAGTTCTGTTCAGTGATCTGTGTTCTGTTTTGGCTTCTGTGTCACCTATACACTACCAGTTCAGTAGGTTAGCTGTCTTTATTCATGCTTATCTTCCTAATGAGCTGATCTTGCTTGTTGCATTTTAAGCAAGCAGGTTCTATTTTAGGAGATCTTGAAGGAAGAGGGAGCTTCTTTGAAATAATTACTTTTTATTAATTTGTGCTCTCTGACACTTAAGCCTTTTCAGTTTTATTAGAGCATTAGAAATGTCTTGGTTAGTGTTTTAACAAAAAAAAAAAAAAAAAAAAAAAGTGGTTTGTAGGTCCAGATTACCTTTGGATCTTAGTTTGATGATTAAATTCTAGGGAATATCACTAGCTAGGAAATTAAGTAAGTCATACTCTATTGAGAAGAGTATTTTGATGAAAAGGAATTACAAGCATGTGCCTCCTTTTGCACCTTTATTGTGAGGTGGGGTTTTTTTCTGGTATGTAGGTAAAAGCTTGTTACTGTGCTGTAGAACACTGTTAAGCGTTTACAGCAGGCTACTAATTTTTTTTTTTTCTTTGCTGCAGATCCATCAGGGCACAGTTCCTGTCTCATACACAGTGACAACAGTGGCTCCTCATGGGATACCACTTTGCACAGGCCAGCACATCCCAGCCTGCAGCACACAGCAGGTCCCAGGGTGCTCAGTGGTTTTCAGTGGGCAGCACCTTCCAGTTTGCAGTGTGCCTCCCCCAGTAAGTAGGTCTCTAATTATACCAGCTTCAATCTCAGACACAGGAATGTCACCTTGGAGCTTCACTGTCTGTGTGGCTTTGTGTTGGAAATAGCCTTTTTTTTTCCCCCTGTGGTAAATTGCAGTGGTATAACAGTGTAGGCATTAGAGCTGGTAAGCATATGGTTCTTACCTACGTTTTTATAGAGTATGACTGCTTATAGTATAGGGTCCTGATGGTTTTTAACTAAATGCCAGTTTATGAACTGCCTTCTTATCATCAGCTGTTCTGCATACTTTCAGATAGTAAGAGAAAGGTTTCTAAGGCTTTTATTAGGCAGCTCACCACTGAATAGAGACCTTGTTCAGGGGTTGGTTATATACAAAAAGGTCAGAACTTTGCAAAGTCAGTTTTCTTCTGAGAAGTAGTAAGATCCTGAAAGATCGCTAAAAGCTGAGAAGAACTTTTTTGTCTCAAAATGCTCTCATAAAATGAATCAAAGTATTCTTTAATAATGGTGTCTCTTTGTGCCTTTCTGGGAGAAAAATTAAGTGCTTTGGCTGGCTAATTTGCCAGCTTTAAATTTGAAAGAAATTAAACTGTTTTTTCAGAAATTTTTATATATCAGGTTAGAGTTACCAATTTCCAGGTCACGGCGTTCCAATGCTGCTATTCTGTGGAAATTTCATCATTAAGTGCCAACAGGCACCAGAGCTAAAGAAGTGTATCCCAAGAAGTTTCAGCTGTACAGATGAAAGTTTCAGAACCTGCTGGAAGAGTCACAGCTTTTTTTTCTTCTGTCATTTTTCTTGTATAGATATGTAGATCTATATATAGTGTCCAGTAACTGTTTAT
Source organism: Podargus strigoides (assembly GCA_028020825.1). Taxonomy (NCBI): domain Eukaryota; kingdom Metazoa; phylum Chordata; class Aves; order Caprimulgiformes; family Podargidae; genus Podargus; species Podargus strigoides. Next base: position 62,552,225 of record CM051663.1, on the reverse strand, counting down.
AAGGTTGCTATAAACATTGCTCTCTGCCAGCTGTACATTTGCCAGCAGTGTGTAACTTTTCCTGTTGCACATTCTATGGCCTGAGGGCATGAACAAGCCTATGACACTGAAACAAAACCCTTGACATGGCCACCCATTTCTTTAAGCTGCTCATTGAAGAGTGAGGGTAATTTGCATTCATCTTGTCCAGGTAACATTTATCCCCATGAGAGACACCGGGTCTGCAGCATACTGCTGATCAGTGGGGAATATGTGTGGGCAGTATTTCCCCTTATCTGGAAAATTGGTGAAAATCTGTTACATGAGTTGTTGTGTACCCCTGAGGCAAGATGAGAGACAACTTTTCCCTTCTATTTAGGGTCAATGTTAGTGGAGCAAAGTAATCTCAGACTGAGTATCCAGAGATTGAAGCAATGCTTGCATAGTAAGTTCAGCAAGGCAAGAAAGCAAAAAGCTAAGCTATGTTGGGGCTTAGAGAAATCCAAACATCAGATACTAATAATCTTACCCTCTGCTTTGAACTGGTATATTATCTGTGCAATTTGTAAAATGTTTTATTATTCAACAGTGCCATTGTCCTTTAAATATATACAGGAGTAACATATACAGGAGTAAAGCTCTAACTAGGTTCTTTGGACTGAATGTACAACAGTTGTGTGTTGAGGGAGTGGATGCAGTACAAGTGGCTGTAAAGAAGTAAGGCTGAGTTTATGTAATGTCAGCAGGCAGACTTTATGCTTACTTCTATTGTGTCACAGAATTGAGGAATAATGTAAGTTAGGAGGGAGCTCTGGAGGTCACCTGGTGGTCACTTGCGACGAGCAGTACCAGTTTCCAAGGATGGAAATTTCACAGCCCCTCTAAGCCTCCGCTCTAGTGTTTGACTATCCTTATGGTAAAGAATTTCTTCTGTGTATCTGAATTTTCTTTGCTGCAACTTGGTTCCATGGGTCCTTTCACTTTGCCCCTCAAAGAAGAGTCAGGTTCTGCCTGTCTAATCTCATGAATTAGCTGAAGACAGTGGTAAGGTCTTTGCTTTGTTTTTCTCTTTTTAAGGCAGAACAAGTCCGGTTCTGCAGCCTCGTCTTTTATGCAGGAAGTTCCAAGCTCCTGGTCCTCATGTTGTCTTTCAGTGGACTCATTTCAGTATGTTGATGGCTCTCTGTGGCACTGGGGAGGCCAAAACTGGACACAAGACTTGAGATAAAGTTTTACAAGTTCCAGATAGACGGGTGGAATCACTTCACTGGACCTACTAGCTACATGCATAGTAATACACCCCAGCATGCAGTAGGCCTTTTTGACTGCAGGGATGACACTGTGGCTCTTGTTACTCCTGTCTGACATGTCTACCAGAACTCATTTTTTTTTCCTGCAAATCTGCTCACCAGTGAGTCAGTCTCAAAATGTCCTGCTCCACGGAGTCATTCTCTCCCAGTGCCAGACTTCGCATTTGCCTTTGAACTTCACATGGTTCATGTCAGCCAATTTCTCCAGCCTATAAAAGTACATCTGAAAGGTAGCCCTGCCCTCCAGTTTAGAGAATAGTTTTCAGTTTAGTAAAATACAATTAAAAATGCATTTTAACAATAGAAACACTTGCCTGTTGTATTTCTATCTTAGAAAAATGATGTAGTAGCTGAGGGTGAAGTCGGCATTTAAGAAAAGAATAGTAGTCAGATCAAATTAGTTGCTACTGTTGCAGTGCATGTGAAGATTTATATTTGGTCATAATCACAGTAAATTGAGATGATAGTTCCACCTCCACTACTGTAATCTGATTTTAAACTAGATTTCTTTACCATTTTGTGCCATTATAGTCACTGTGCACAATATATGTTGTGTAACGCGACTCAAAAGAGAAAAAAGTGAGAGATCAGAACTGGGTCCTCTTTCTTTGTAAGATTTGATAACAAATATCTTATTAACTGCTCTTTTAATTGTCAGAAATGTAACAGAAATGCCTAACGTCATGATGATGGATCAAAGAGCAAGAAGGACAGAATGCAGGTTTTCTTGCTCCTCCATATCTACAGTTGGAAGTAAAACTGAACACTTCCACGAGGCACATTCCTGATCCCCTGCAGTGCCTTCATCACTTCAGTGTTCAAACTTTAGTGCTCCAAGTTTTGTTCTTATGAGGAATTTCAAAGAGGAGAGAAAAAGGGCTACCTGCCAAGGTAACTGTCACTGAGGGAGCCACCTTCAGACCATGAGGCTCCCCTTAAAGTGCTTTGGCATGTTGTTTTAAAGGTAATGTGTGGGAAAAATAAAATTAGGATAAATATATCTCCTCATCACTTACAAGTCTGTCTAATCCTGGAGCATTGAAAACCCTAACTCCCACTGACCTCATGAGAAGTGAGAGCTACTTTGCACCTAGCAGATGTCACACTATGGTACTTCTAGAGCCTGCTCTGTACTAATCGCTGTTCTGTGTGTACTTGAATGAGTTACTATTTATTTGTGTTTTGGAGGCTTTTCCAAGAGGCAAGAGAACTGCCTTGTTTTAGTTGTATCTTTCCATGATCAACATAGAATGTTCTATAGGGAATGTTTGTGCTAGAAACAAAAATAAATTGTTTTCATTTTATTTCAGATGCTTCAGGCATGCTCAGTCCAGCACCTACCTGTACCATACGCAGCATTTCCACCTCTCATTTCTAGTGACCCATTCCTTTTGCATCCTCCTCGTATCTCTCCACACCACTCTCCTCACTTGCCTCCTCCAGGACAATTCGTTCCTTTCCAAGCACAGCAGTCACGGTCGGTAAGTAATGCTTCTCTCCATAGAACTGGTGGGGCTGGATGGGCAAATAGTGGCAATACCTGATTAAGGAAGCAGAAGGATTTTGTTTAAAGTAATATTCTTTTCACTTTTCCTTCTTAGCAAGTCTGTAACCACTTAGTGTGAAGATAAAAAAAATTAAAGTTCCTCCATGTTCCTCCTTAGATTTCATCAGCTGTTGTCTGTGCTGTTTCTCCATAGGCCTTTACTTCCAAAAGATGTATATTTGCTTCACGAACTATTCCTTCAGGTATTTCTTTCCCAGGAAGCAGAAGAGAATACAGACAAGTTTGTGTAGTGCAGTATTGGTCTCAGAGAAAAGCTTAGAAGAGAGAGAAGAAAATGCAGAATATTACTTTCATTACATGCTTCTTTTATATTACTTCTCAGTTAATTTTTAAATGACCAGTACTTTTCCTAGAACATAATGACCTTATGTTGTCCAGACATACTCAAGAGCCTACGTTCTCCTTTTTTTTTTTTAATTTTCTTTTTCCCTTCCCCTCTCCTCTCCTCTTCCCTTCCTTCTTCTCTCCCCTCCTCCCTCCTCTTCTTTTGTTGGTTTTTTTTTTTTTCACTTATGAAGATTATTGATGCCTTCTGCTTAAGCAGACTTGGCTTAGTGATAGGGACTATGGAACCATGGGAAAATGTGACCCTGTTTTAGATTTAAGGGGAAATTAGACTTTCAGTTCTGGCCTAGAGCTTTTCCTGTGGGGTTACCTGTATACTCATGTCCATTTGTTGGCCGCTCTGACTAGAAGATGGCAGTATTTTACTAATGCAGAAATAGAAAACAGTTTCATTGTTACTTAGAAACACTGCCGAAACTTTCCCATGCCATGTCTCAGGTATGGAATAGGGTTGTAATTGTTTTGCTATGATGACGGGCGAAAAGCTGGGAAAATACAGTTTTCAGTGCTAATCTTTATAAGACTTTTCTTTAGAAAATGTATGGGCTCAGGTTTTAGCTTGGGTTGCTTATTTAGTTTATTGGCTAGGCTTGCCTGTCAACTTTCAGCTTTGGCAAAAAGCTTGTACCTTACTGGTTTAAGAACACCTTGTATTTAAAGTTTACTCTGCATAACAGGGAAATAGAATATTCCTTTAGTTTCACAAGCTGGCTTTCTTAGCTGAATTTCTTGAAATGGTGGATTTCAGTGTCAGGAACAGAAAGGTATATTAATGAAACAATGACAATTCCTGGTTATTTCTTGGGCACTTTTTGGACCTGACTGATGTACTACAGTTGACTAGATTACAATACTGAAATGGAATCTCATGCTTCTGAAACCTCTGGAGTATTTGTTCTTAGTAAGACTGCTTGCATGACCCTCCTAAGAAAGCATCTGCTTGATTACTTAATATCATTAGCAGTTGTATCCACTGGAGTCACCATGTTTCCTCTCCGCTTTTCAGATTTTCTTGCACAATTTCAGTTCTTGTCTATGGTTGTTTATTTTTTTCTCTCGCATAGTTGTACAGTGAGAGCAGCCTGGCAAGAAGGAGAGCAAATATTTGTCCTGAAAAATGCAAGACACAGGAAATTACAGCCACTCCTATATTTGCTAGATCGCATAAATTCCTGGTCTATAAGCATGGCTAGCTGGAAAAGGTGAATTTATATCAAATGTGTAGTATTGTCTTTGCTTTTTGGGTAGTGTTAATGACACAGGAATTGTTCCCAGACTTACTATGTGAAACTGAGTACAATTATACCTGTAAATTTTATTTATTTATTTTATTTTTTTACCCTATAAAATTGACCACAGCAGTTCAGAATGTACAGCTGGGATTGCAGTTCTTTATTGGGGAAGAATTGCATCTCTATTATTGCAACAAAGTGTATCTCTTTTTTTTTTTCTCTTCTCTCTTTTTTTTTTTTTTTTTCTTTAGCCACTTCAAAGGATAGAAAATGAAGTAGAACTGCTTGGAGAACATCTTCCTGTAGGAGGTTTTACATACCCTCCCTCAGCCCATCCACCAACGTTGCCTCCCTCAGCTCCTCTCCAATTCTTAACTCACGATCCTTTACACCAGGAGGTGTCATTTGGTGTAGTAAGTATTGTTTTCTGTGCTGCATTCTTGTTCATGCTGTGTTAACGTTTTTTATCTTTATTCTATAGTACATTTTGTTGAAAAGTGACACTTCTTGCAGTTTTAGTCCATTATTGGCTATGGCTGCGTACTGTGGTATTTTCTCTAAGCTTGTTTTAATCAAGTTAAGGATAACTTAATGATACCAGCAAATGTTTTCTGATAACATTGTCTGCAGAGTGTCATAGCAGTTGCTTAGAAAACATTCTATGTTGCCACACAGTCCAGGACTTCTACTGCAGCAACTAGTTAGTACAGTTCAGAAGAGCTGCTGTCACTTTTAGCTAATTCATCATATGTTGAGTTTTCACAAGTCAGGAAACCTAGAATGCGTTAAAAATAGTTCTGCTCCAGAGTGTTAGCAATTTGCAGCCTAGCAGTTGTATTGAGTGTTTCCATAATTTAGACTGTACCATGTTGTAAAGACAGACAAGCTGGCTTTAAACCAACTTGCTGACGATCTACAGGCAGTTCAACTGCAACAGCACAAAAAATCTTGATGCGGAATAAAGTCTGTGCTGAATTTTGTGCTTCTGTGGTGTGTCCAGTATCATTGCTACCTCCAGGATCTTTGTGGTGCACTTCAATCTGCAACGGTATTAGTCCTGAGATGATGCTGCTGTTGTTGCTGATCTTTTGTGTGTTTTGTTTTTTTTTTTTAAAACAGCTCTCCTGCCTGGGTAATGCTTGAAGAAATAACTCAAAATCAAGTATAGGTTCTGAATTTTTTAAAGTTTGACCTGTGCGTCAAGTTGACATAAAGTTTTAGAGGCATATTTTTATTTAAAATTTTAAATGAGAATGAAATTTTAGGCCCTGTGACTACAGAATATACAGATAACTTCTCTTTAATTAGTCTCATTGAAATCACACAACCTAGTTAAAAGCTTGCTGCAGTTTTTATAAAGGTTCAAATAAGTCTCCACCATTTAAAAAAAATACACAGCTGATTGTTAAAACTAAAGGTGTACAGATTTTCAATGAATTTTTACTCACTATGAGTCACTCTGGAGACAAATACACTTGAAAACTTCCATAAACTGCTTTTATTTTATTCAGTATGCTTGTTAGATGAATTACAGTCTAATCACAAACATTTTGGTTGGAGTGAGGCTTTCTTGATTTCCAAGTTCAATCTTTAAATTAGATAAGGAACAAAATACCATGTTTTTGCAGATTATATAGCATTTATCCTCACTGATGGTTCAGTTCTAGGTTTGGTATGGCTGAGGAGTAGAACAGAGGTGTATTACAAGTAATCGTATGGTCTTTTATAAAGATTTAAGATTGCTTTATAAAATTTTATTTATATTAAAATTATGATGGAGTGACTGCATTTCTGATTGTCTTTCATTCAGTGAACACAACAGTTTCCAATTATGTTTTTGGATTTCAGAATTCACAAAGCAGTAAAATTGATACTTGCTATGTCAAGTTTGATATCTTACTTTCAAGAAAAAGACCCTGGCTCTTTTACATTGTATTTATATTAATATGTAAATTTTATGTATGACCCTGGCTACCTAATAATAATGTTTCCATTGTAAAGTTAGGGGGATTCAGGTTAGTGATTGGTGGTGCTGGGCTTTTGCATTTTCTTAAATTTAAAACATGGAAGAAGAAAAACATATTAGTGAAGCCTTTGAGTGTTCTTTGTTTTAAAATAAAAAAGGTCTCATGGCCTTCAAACATCAATTTAGTAGTAGTACTAATGAATTTCAGTATTAAAATTTACTAAAATGTTTAGTACTTGGAATATTTCTGGAAAAATATAGTTTGCATTTAAATGGAAATTTTATACCATGTATGTCCCCATTTTAGTAGGCAATGCAAGGAATTTTAAACAAGTATAATGAAAACTTAAATATACACGTAAAAAGCTTAGCATGGAAATAAAAAAAAGTATGACAATAAAGCCCTGTTTTATCCATGGAAAGAATACATTGAAGCTTTAGGCTTGACTGTCTCTTTAGGTGTTGTCCAACTGTAGAAACTGTACTGATTAAACTCTTCACGTACACTTGAAAGGCTTCAACCCTTCTTTAACATAAATGTAAATATACACTGCTGCTTAAAAGTTTTTTTTTTAAAAAAAAAGTTTTTTTAAAAATATTTTAAAAATACTTTTTTTAAAAAAAAAAAAAATAAAAAAAAAGAAGGCTTCTTTACTCAACCACTTGTGTGCAAGCCTGTATAATAGCACCAGGCATAAAGTCTGAGCTTTTGTATTTGCAAGGGAGTCAGGAGTTCAAGTTCTGTTTAACAAACCAGCATGAATGTAGACTAAGCTCACAAGATTTCTGTTGTGTGTTACTACTTTTTCATGTGGAATGGTATGATTATGTGTTACTGATGGGAATCATTTTGAGTTGAGGCTGAGGTTCTTTTGGAGTTGAGCAGGGGCTGGAGTTTTTTAATAATGCATTATTGAAAGTGGATTTCAATATTCAGATTTCATTTTATTTCATGATTAAGAAAACAAAATGTTGAATCACAGTCTCACAGACTGGATGAGGCTGAAAGGGAGGTCATCTGGTCCAACCCCTCTGCTCAAGCAGGGCCACCTAAAGGCAGTTGCCCAGGACCATTTCTAGTCAGCTTTTGAATATCTCCAAGCATGGAGACTCCACAACCTCTCTGGGCAACCTGTGCAAATGCTCATTCACACTCATGGTAAAGAAGTGTTTCCTGATGTTCAGACGGAGCCTCCTGTGTTTCAGTTTGTGCCCATTGCCTCTGGTCTTGTCACTGGGCACCACTGAAAAGAGCCTGGCTCCGTCTTCTTTGCACCCTGCCTTCAGGTGTTTATCCCTTGATAAGATCCCCCCTGACCCTTCTCTTCTCGAGGCTGAACAGTCCCAGCTCTCTCAGCCTTTCCTTATAGGAGAGATGCTCCTGTCTCATCTTAGTGAACCTTTGTTGGACTCTCTCTAGTATGTCCATGACTCTCTTGTGCTGGGGAGACCAGAATTGGACGTAAGTTCCAGTTCCACATGTTCCAGTTGAAGCTGATTTTCTCTCTTGCAGCCTTACCCACCTTTTATGCCTCGAAGACTCACAGGGCGCAGCAGATACCGATCACAGCAGCCAATACCACCACACCCTTACCATCCCAGCCTATTACCTTATGTGCTGTAAGTTCAAAGTACTTTTTTTTTTTCCATGTAGACTATTAAGAAGTCACATTAATTTCAATAAGAGCATCAGCACTTCCAACAGTTGGACTCTACCAGAGAACAGGCATAGTTCAGCTGTCCCAGAGAGCAGGAAAACTTCCATTTCTGGGTAAATTTTTCAGCCTATTTTGAATAACATACACCCATGAGCAAGGAAAAACATAAGTGAACATTTTTTGTCCAGTGTAGTCTTGTAGGTTTTTTGAGGCACAGTAGCCTTTTGTTTCTGATCTCTTAAAATCTTCAACAAATTTCAAAACTTGGTTCTTTGATACTCTTACAGAGGCATGGTTATCCTGTAGGATAAAGTCCTAGAAGTCTTTGCTTACAGCATAACTTCATTTGGTTTGGTTCCTAATTAGGAAACACAAGGGTGGGAGATTTCTGTGATGTGTTACTCCTTATTGGCTGAACTGCTAATCTGATTAGCTATTTCTGGAAAAGATGTAGGACAGTGAACATTTAGTAATTATCTATCTGTAGTGTGTAATAGTAGACCATCTGCAGGGGTGTTTGGGTATATGACATGAGATTTATTACTCTTCTATGTTCAGTTTTGGAAATAAGTATGAAATGTTTGGAAAACAAAGATGATTTTCTAGTGGCAAAGGTGACATTGATAAGTAATCAAACATTGGCACCAGATCTGTAGTTTTTCTCTGTGGAATTTCAGTTGTGGCATGAAAATGGCACCAGAAATCTGATCTAGTGAAGGTTTTCAACTTTGCATCTTACAGTCTGAGAGTGATGTCATAGCTTCTTGCCTGTCCTTTGAGGACACAATGTGACACAGTAATTCCTGATGACTTCAGTGGGATTTTAGTTTATTTTACTGCTGTGAATTTGTAATTTCCATGTCTCCGCATTAAGTTTTTACCCATAGGACTGTCTTGGGGGGTAAAAACACTTGTTGAATATAAAAACAGAAAAACATCTCCCTCTTGCCTCTATCTGAAGAGATTCTGCTTTGACCAGCATCACAGTGTGTGAGAAAGTGAGTTTGTGCTTGCCTTCAGTATGGATGTTGGTCCAGTAGCATATCCTATTTATCATTATTGTGTGGTTGTGGCTTACAGAAGTTTCAAGGCTTTTGCATTGGAGAGCTAAGTGAACTTAGGATTCCTTATCTTTGTTGATATTTTATCCACTTAAAGAAATAAAACATATTTAAAACTAGAAAGTCAATTCATTGTCAGTCTTGGCTCTCTATAATGTGTTATAAAGAGATTAGTGTTTGTAATAATGCTGAGCCTGCTTGGAAGTATCATCAGTTGGGACATGCATGCAATTAAAAAGGCAGCACTCACCGTATCAAAAACTGACAGAATTAGGTTTTTCATTGGACTCTTTCACTTCAAATGTCTCTTCTTGACTTAAACCATTTTTACCAGTTCTGAGAACTTGTTGATTTGAGAGGGTAACTTTACCTCTGCCAGATGTTTCTGTGCTTTCCTTCAGCAAGATGCTGAGCCTTATCATTGTTTGCTCTCATGGTAGATCAATGTTCCCAGTGCCACCTGCAGTTGGACCAGCTTTCAGCTTTGAGTTGGATGTGGAAGATGGAGAGGTAGAAAACTATGAGGTTAGTGTGCAAACTACAACTGCCTTTAAAGAACAGATGTTAGTTCAGTCAGTACATAAAATGTCATTTTATTTTGCATTTAATCCCACTTTTGTCTTTCAAATAAATGTAATGACTGTGAAGACAGAATCCAGAAAACATCCTTACAGATTTTTTTACAATACTGGATATTAGAAGTGCTTAGCTTTATGTTTTTGTGTATTGCTCTTTCACAGAATCCACCTGTCCAGGCTAGTAATCATTAAGTTGTCCAGCTTTTGTGTTCTACATGCTGCTCTTCTCCTTTTGAATTTTAATTGGTCTTAAATGTCAAACAGAAGTGCAGCACTTTCAAAAGCACAGAGTAAGTTACTGGGTTTATGTGCGTAACTTTGCAGAATAGGGTTAGTACAGAATACTGTTAATGTAATAGGATTAATGAATCTAAATGAAATGTTTATAAAACTGCCTTACTGCCTTTTCTTCTTGACCCTCAGGAAGGTACAGTAATTCACATCTATAGATGCAGAACCTTTTTTAATATCCTAGACAATTATGGAACAGTCCTAGCCATTGTGTCTTTGCTGGTTCTGAGACTCTTGGGTTCCATTTGCTTTCTCTTCAGACAGTAATCATCAGCCCTTATTTTGCATCTCTTTGCCTGTGCTTCCCTTAAGAACTCCGTGTAGTTGCATATTTTCATTTCAACAGCAAGCACTTCTGTAGTAGCTTCTGTGCTAGTTCAGAAGAAGCCTTATCTTATTTCTAAGAATTTGTGTTCTAGGTTGGACAGTATAAGGAACCTCTTTGTGATCAATACCGTTTGCAGCTTTCACCAAGTCTTTCAGCTTTTCTATGCCTTTGTTCTCCATTATGTTTATTTTCCCTAGGTCCCTTGTGAAGGAGCGCAAGGTGCATGCATGACAGAGTGGTGCAAATTATTTACATGAGAAGCTTTTAGTTGCAATGTTTGTCTTACAGAAAATGAACATAAAATTAAGCAAAAATGCTTAAGGTTCGATGGTATATATTTGCAATCCAGATTCAGGATAAAATCTTCATATTTCAATTCAGCTAGCCTAAGATAAGCAGTGAGAATCAGAACCTGTCCCATTAAATTCTTCCACAAGACTAGACTTGCATATTCATAGGAAGCAAATTTGCTGACAAGTTTTTCTGCTTACCACCACTATTAATTTCATAGCGGGGTGAGGGTATCCTTCGGCAGCAAAATACTTACCAAGCTGTGCATGCAACGACAGGACTAATTGGATGTTGGGTCCTGGAGGTTTTGAAATTTCAACCATAACATCCTACATAATTAGAAAGACAGTTGATTTCTGAAAGACTTTCAAGGGGGCTTGTGTTGCAGGGGAGAACTAAGGTTCTAAACTTTTCTTGATGAAAGGTGTTTTGTGCTACCAGCTGGGCTAGTGAGGTAGGAGCCCCACCTCTAGTGGAATCGGAGCCTGTTTGAGCAGTGAATTTTTAAATGTCCAGTTTCCATGTTTTGCAGGCACTGCTGAATTTGGCAGAACGTCTGGGAGAAGCCAAACCACGAGGGTTGACAAAGGCGGACATTGAACAGCTTCCATCCTACAGATTCAATCCAAACAACCACCAGTCAGAACAAACATTGTAAGTACATTAGTCTTTTTCAAAGGTCTATAATTTAGGAGGCTATATTTTCATTTCTTTAACTTGCAGCCTCAGCTAGGCCAAGAAAGGCTTTAACAGCAGTCATGTCAGTAAGCAGTTCAATTTTCTTTTCTTTTTTTTTTTTTTTTTTAATTGCTTTCCAGATCAAATACTGTTTATCCTTACTTCAAAGCCTCTATCTAGTCTCACAGCATTTAGCTATATTTCAATTTAGTTCCTCAGCATTTAAAAAATTAAAATGAAAGAAAGGTGTGCTAGGTTTTGTTCAGCCTACTAGACTTTAAAGTGACATTGTCAGCTTGGAACTTAGCCTGTCTTAAAACAGCTTCAAGTATTTAAGTTTGAAGTGCTCCTGATAGAGCTTGGTCAGTAGTTTAAGAGTGCATCTTCTTACTTTTAAAAATCTGTTAACATACTGTGTTTGAAAGATCTGCACATCCAAGTGGAAAGGACAGTATAGATATGAAGGTAGTTACAGTGACTTAGTACCAAATGCTATCTAATGTTTGAACTTCAGTGTAAGGATTTTTCTCAGATATTCCAGTTTGTGACCCTCAGTGTGATACCCTAGTATCAGTAAGGAGTGAACGTTATAGATCATTATCTCCACCATTTTGAATTCTGATTAAATATCTGTCCTATTGGTTGGGTCTGTGAACTCCTGTGAGCAGGAGCACTTGCTTTGTGATTTGAAAGCACAGGAAAAAAAAGAACAACACAACAATTCTCAGTTTACGTGGTCACACTACACACCTTAAAGCACAGATACAGGTAACTGTAGCTACCCAAGTGATACAAGAACTAATATGTTGCAGGCATACCTGTGAAGTTTTGTATGGAATATGCATTTGTTGTTGTTACGTATCAGATACATTTGAACTTTGTTGTCTTTTTTAGGTGTGTGGTATGCATGTGTGATTTTGAGTCAAGGCAGCTACTTAGAGTCTTACCTTGTAACCACGAGTTCCATGCCAAGTGTGTTGATAAATGGCTAAAGGTAAAGAGGAAAAAAAAAATAATATCTTACAGAGAACTCATTATACAGTTTAGGGGGAGTGGGTAGGGGTATTTTGCTGTTCCACTTCATTTCCTCATTTCACGTTTCTAATACTTAGGCTACAACTGCCAACAAAGTGGAAGCACTTCCTATGTGTGATATTGTTCTAACAACTGATGAAGGAAGGGTCTTTACAGTCTTTGGAACAAGGGAAAATTAATGTGAAGAGAATTATTTTCACTGACAGATCTTGCTGTGTTTGCACAAAACAAATACTGAAGTCAAATAATCTATTAAATTAAAGAAGACCTGAAAACAAAAAAAGTAACAATATAGGAAGTATGAACTGTGATGATGGTGACTTTAATTGTTTTACATATCCTGCATAGCAAGAATGGGTACTAATACCTTCCTCCCCCACTTTGCTATTAACATTAGGTTCTGGGGCAAAGAAAATGTGTTCTGTGTATATATATATGTGTGTGTGTGTGTGTGTGTGTATGCATATATACTATATATAGAAGTGTAATATATACAAATAGAAAATACTGTTTTACAAAATTATTATTTACCCTTCCAAGAGAATCTGATCAGAAAAGAAAGGATCTAGAATCAGGGCAGCCCATTAAGAGGAACAGAGGAAATAGCAGCAGTACAGAAGGTGTAAAGAACAGGAAATACAAGTAAGGAGATAATGATTCACAGGCACCTAGAAGCTGCATTAGGCAGATTTACTGCCAACAAAGTATTGATCCCCATCTTGCCTCACCATTCCAAACGACATCATCATCCAAAGAACAGCTTGGAAACATGACCTGTCTTCACCCTGAGGGTTTAGAACCAGATAACAAGGAAAACTTGATTTTATATTTAACATTCTAATAGGAAATGCTGTATTATGTATGAGAAAAGATAAATTGTAACTAGTTTAACTTTGTTCTGATGGACTAGTACCAAACGAGTGCAATGCTTTTTAGAGGATTTTAGTATCCCTACTGATTCATTATTCTGAATGCAGTTCACTTGAGCTGTAAATTTCTATAAGATATAAAAAAAAAAATTTATTCATTCATTGTGCAGCTCTCCTTACAGTACAAAAAGTAAGTTTGCCTGAAAGTCTGCCTGGTCAGAGGATCAACATTACAATATTATGTCCACCCTACTCCTCTTTTTGCAATAAAGAATCATGTTGAAAGCCAGGAAGGGGAAATTAATTTATTTCATGAAAGGCACAAAAATGCAACTAAATTTAAAACAGGTGTTCCTGTAGGATCTTGAAAAGTAACTTAAAAAGCAGTGCTGCAGTGTCCATGAGTATTCATTTTATCCTGGCACAGTGGATTTATTTCTACAATTGCTATCAGGAAATTACTCGAACTGAATGCTCTGTTTCATGCTACAAATGGTAGATACTTAATTATTTATCTAAGTGAATACCTCTTGATTCATTAATCCATTGAATTTTGAAGAATATGTCTTCTTACTTTAAAAATTATATTTGCTGTATTATATCTACAATAATGCAAGTACAAAGAGGTGATGAAGTAGTGGCATTGTCCTCAAGTAATTTCAAAAGTGCTAGTGAAAGAGCAAGAAATAAATTTTGAATCGATTCTCCAATCTATGCTTTACAAAAATAATAAATCAATAATAACTATAAAATAAACTATAAAAGAGCAATAACAGTAGTCACTGTCAGAAAAAATATGCCATCATTTTAACTTGCAATACTAAATAATGTTTTGCAGTAATAACATATCACTTTCATTGGCATTTATTGTTTGGATTTGAAATTTGTAGCAATGATTTCTGAACTCTGGCCTGCAGAGCCACATTCCTTGATACTCTCACTTGTATTTTCATTGAAAATTTTGTTTTGGAAAAACATCCCTTTGCAAAGGGAACGTTTTGCCATAGATGTTACATATTCGTTTTGTGCTTTTTCTCATAATTTGCTAAAATGAAATAAGCCTTTATTTGAAAAGGGGAAGGAGAAGACAGAATGACTTTCCCAGTAGCTTAAGGAATGTTACTTTTCATCTGTCTTATCTTTTTAAGGAAGCTATAAAAGAGTCACAGAACATATTTTTCAGCGAGTGCTTTTTACTGGGCTAAATTTAGACCTGCTTGTGTGTGTTACCCATTTCATCAGGTTGTCTTCTCGCTCTTTTTTTTTTCCCCTTTCTCTTTACTAAAATCCCCTCATTTTTTTCCCTAGTCTGCTTTCAGCTTTGACCAGGTCTATAGGATGGGTTTCTCTGAGAATAGCTGAATAAGTAGAGTGTGAAGAGATGTGATCCTTGATCAGTAGAGCTTGTGACATCATGACACCCTCATATAGGACATTTATTTGCAGCCCTAAGTTGCCAGTTTATTTTTGCTGGCTTTCTCTGCAGCACATGGTTGTTGCATCCAATTGCAATATATGGATCCAATTGAAAAACTATGAATCTGCATAAATAAAACCACCATCAGTTAGATAAGGCCTAGTTTGCTGTTTTGCTTATCTTTAAAGATGAAAGACACTTTTTTTGTAAACATCATTTTGAATTGGCAAAATTACCACACCACCATACCATAACAAAACAAACTGTAAAAAAGTCATAAGCACACTTTGTCTTCCTTTGTTTTGAGTACTCTTGAATTGCTTCTCAGTACTCAAGTGCTGAAGGTAGCAACCTCATTATGGTCAGAGATGTTCAGTGTCATACACATATTACCTTAACAATGTATTTGTAAATATAGTAAATCCTCTTTTGTTTCTGGTTTTACAGGCAAATCGTACCTGCCCCATTTGTAGAGCTGATGCTTCAGAAGTGCATCGTGATTCAGAATGACCAACCTAAGAGCACAAATCTGGTTTGGGTGTTCCTGGTCACATGTATATATGAACTATCTATTGAACTTACTTACCCACGTGGCTTCCAGCCTACCCTTTACACAAAAGGGTTAATGGACCTTACTTTGCACTGTGTGACTTAATAAATTACAAAGCTTATAATTAGTCTTCACAGTAACAGGATTGTTATACTAACAGTGTGATTGGAACTCCAAAGATTTACTTTTTTTTTCTTTAGTTTAATTTTGTGTGTGCACTAACATTCCCTGGGTTTTGTGTGATCATTCTGAGTGTTGCTGCAAGATTACTGTGGACATGATCTTTTAGCATGTGCTTTTATATAAAAGAAAAAAAAAAAAAAGTGGTAGCTCCAAACAATATAGCAATCTACCTTATATAGAGCCTTCAGATACTGTGAGTGGGAATGAATGGTGTGAATGTGTGTTTGCTTGTGAGAGGTTGCAGTAAGTATGCTTGTCACTGAGTGTGCATGTGTGTTTGAGAACCTATATACCAGCATGTACTGAGAACGTATGTGTGTAGTAATAATTATGCTGCAGTGTATAATCTTGTGTGTTATTTAAACAGTACTAGTACTGTACACTGGTTCCTTTCCTTGTGTTTGCAGTTGCACACTGAATGTGATGGGTGCAGCAATTACAGACGTTTAGTATTTCCTCCCCAATGTACTTAAAGGTATAAAGACCTTTCTACCTACTATTCAAACAGCTGTTATGCCTCCCCTTCATTGGAGGCTTTAAATGTATACTACTAAAGAGTGCATTGATTGTTCATACATGAGTAACCTGGAGGTTTTTAGTATATCTTAGTGTCTACATTTAGCCAGCACTGGGGGCTAAACCATAGCAGTTAGTCTGTCACCTGATGCTCACTCCCCAGTTGAGAGGGAGAATCAGGGAAAAAAGGGAGAAGGCCCATGAGCTGAAGGAGAAACAGATTAACAGAATAACAAAATTGATACAACAATCAACACAAAGTATGGAAGATTCTACTCAGCCCAGTCCTTGATGTTGACAGCAGGAACAGTAAGCCCAGGGAGAGGAGGAACTCCATCCTTACTGAGCTCCCTCCTTTTATCATGAGCATGATGAAGTGGTGTGGGATATACCTGTGAGTCAGCTGCCTTGATTGGAACTCTCAGCTGACTCAGGGCTACTCATGGCCTGCCTGCATGGCTGGCCCATCGGGCTGTGCCTGGGGAACCAGGACACTTAGAAAGTCCAGATTTTTAAATGGCTGATTTAAAAGTTATTTTCACAATGTAAGGATGCAATATTGCAGAAATCATTTAGCAATATTAACATTTTCAATTGCTAATATGAATATCAATGCTTTTTCTGTTTTTCTTTTAAATTTGTCTAGCAGTTTTTTCCAGTCATGTGGTTCTTCCATGAAAGGAAGCAGGAAGGACACTGAGGACCTTCTGTAACAGCTCTTCACTTTTGGCCATTGTACTTGCTAAGAACATAGTCTTTGTAGCTTAGAAACATTGGCTTTAATGATATACATTGTCTGTCATTTACAAGAGAGTTTGTATACAACTAAAATAACTTGTAAAAGGTTGCAATATGTCTATGTTTAGCCAGTACTCAGGGCTAAACCGTAGCAGTTAGTCCACCACCTGATGCTCCTTCCCCAGCTGAGAGTGAGAATTGGGGAAAAAAGGTAGAAGGCCTGTGAACTGAAGTAGAAACAAATTTAATAGAATAACAAAACTGATAAAACAATCAAGATAGAGCATAGAAGGTTCTACTCAGCCCAGTCCTTGATACTGACAGTATGAACAGAAGTCCAGGAGGGAGGAGCCCCAGGGAGAGGAGGAACTCCACCCTCAGTGAGCTCCCTCCTTCTATCATGAGCATAATGAGGTGGTGTGGGATACACCTGTGAGTCAGCTGCCTTGATTGGAACTCTCTGCTGACTCAGGGCTACTCATGGCCTGCCTGCATAGCTGGCCCATGGGGCTGTGCCTGGGGAACCAGGACACCATTCCACCCCTTATCCCATACCACCTACATCACACCCAAGTTTCTGTAGATATTGAGAAATGATAAGAGCAGTAGTGTCAGTCATTTTCTTCCATGGCTGTAGATTCATGTCATGATAGTCCTTTAGGGTGGGTCGAAACAGTGTGATATGCATCTGGAGCTCTAATCTGGGATTCTTTGTGCAGTCCATGTTCAATTTGTGGTGAGGATACTGGTGCTGGAGAAGTCACTGGTTGCTGAGGTTCATTTTTCATTGATCTGGGCAGTTCTAATTCTTAAACTGGACAAGTATTAACAGGCAGCATCATATAACAGTTAACATCACACAGTTCAAATTACTGCCTGTTTTCACCCAGAATCAAATCTCCTTGTGGTATGCACTTCACTTGTCCATCCTCCTGCATTATCTACCACGTGCAGCCAGGTCCTTGAGCAAAGGCAACCTCCTGAGTGGGTTTGCCTTAGCTCAAGGCAGGAGTAACGCAGACTGTTTTCCCCAATGTATTTCTCACGTGCACCACTAGGACTTTGTCTCCTTCCACAGTATCCCCCCATCACTCCAGCAATGGAAATGGATTCTGTCCTGATGTGACTGGACAGCATTATGGTGCGTTGCGCACCAGTGTCCACCAGAGCCTTGTATTTCTGTGGTAGGGATGTGCCAGGCCATCGAATCCACATCGTCCAATAGACTCTGTTGTCCCTCTCCTCCACCTGACTGGAGTCAGGGCCTCTCTAATCCTGAGCAAAGTAGCTGTCATTGGCATATGGGTCCAAGCTACTCACAGGGGCTACACTTGTATCATCATCGGGCACACGTCGTAAGCTTGGATCTGAAGCCCATCTGCGCTGTCTGGGGTGCTGCCCTCTGGAGACTGCAGCAGTACTTCTCCTGGCAGGTCCTCCTCTTGCAATATTTCTGTTTTTCAGTGCATGGACACATGCCTGTAGAGCTGACATAGGTTTGCCATCCCATTTCCTCAAGTTCTCTCCATGGTCTTTCAAGAAGAACCACGGAGCACCCCATGGTGTACACAGTCTGTCACAGGCCTGTCAGGGGAGCGCTTTCTCTGCACGGCAGAAATCTTTTGATATTTATAGGGGTTGTATTGATAGGGAGTGTAACTTGTTCTCCATATAGGACAGCCTGTCAAGAACTTTAGTGAGCAGTACTGTGGAGTTATCAGATGATGCTTCCACAGCAGAGACGCCAACCCGTGGGGATGCAGAAAGATTATCTGCATACTGCTGTAGTTGAGCCTCCAGGTCACCTACTGTTGGGGCGTCATCATCTTTCCAGCTAAATAATGCCAATACATTGACATCAGCTGGTGGTGCGCTCACCACCCAGTTGTGCCACATGGATACAGTAACTCAAAGTGCATCTGGATCCACTGGTGTCTGAGGGTCATCCACAGTAGCAGAAATCAGCTCCCGCATGTCTATTACTCTTAGATACTGCACACCTCTGTCAGTGGTCATCCACTTACTCGGCCTGTACACAGCATCACCTCGATAGGGATACCTGTTTTTCACACTCACTAGGAGTCATCTCCAGAAACTGAGGGGCTGTGCTTCTCTTAAGAGACCTTTAGCAATGTTCACATCCCTTGCTATCTGACCCAGCTGCTCAGCTTGATTGCCTTCCAGTTCTAAGCCCTCGGCTCCATTATTCCTGCAGCGGAGCAGCCAAGAAACCAGGGGCTTGGCTTCACGCCGACCATAATCTTTGCAGATGTCTCACAGCTCACTAAGTGACAAAGACTGAGTAGTGATTTCTTCCCACCCTGCTCTTCTTGTGTATTGCTTCTTATATACAGGGGCAGCTGGTACTGGCTGAGTACGCCAGGCAGCTGCACCATCCACCAGCGGGTTCAGACTATCTGCATGACCTCCTGCAGGGGGCAAGCTGACTGTAGGGCCCATGGCAGAAGATGTAGCAGCCACAGAGTACCCAACTCTATGCCGTGGTTGCATTCTTAGCATGATGAGAAACTGAAAAGTATTCAGAATACCCAATAACATAACTGTCAAAGCATCCCATGAGTGCTCCAGAGTTAAGTTGCCCATCACTATGTCATATAGATCAGAAATTGGTGTAACTACAAATGAACTTACTACACCATATCCTAAAGCTAAGAAACACAACAGGGCAGTACCTCTAAGCCCACAGCAAAAAGCTACAGTGGTAAAACTGTCCCATTCTCAAAAAGTAATTCCAGCACCACATACCAAAAGACTCCACTGAGCGACCATCCTCCCCACATCACCATAGTGAGAGGGTGAGTTACCCAGTGAGATCTGTTTAAACTTAAACTCTGGGTTTCACCCACATGAGCTATTTAATTTGAGTTTTAAGCACACGTGGGGCACCAAATAAAGTACTCAGGGCTAAACCATAGCTGGTGGTATCTCACCCAGGGCTCCCGCCCCAGTTGAGAAGGAGAATCAGGGAAAACAGGGAGAAGGCCCGTAAGTTGAAGTAGAAACAGATTTCGTAGAATAACAAAACTGATTCAACAATCGACATAAAGTATGGAAGGTTCTACTCAGCCTGGTCCTTGATGTTGGCAGCAGGAACAGAAGACCACAAGGGAGGAACCCCAGGGAGAGGAGGAACTCCACCCTCAGTGAGCTTTTATAATGAGCATGATGAGGTGGTATGGGATACACCTGTGAGTCAGCTGCCTTGACTGGAACTCTCAGCTAACATGGGGGTTCTCATGGCTGCCTGTGTGGCTGGCCCATGGGTCTGTACCTGGGGAACCAGGACCCAATTTTATTCCTGCAACTTCATGAATAAAATAAAATTTTTAGCACTTTCTCAGAGAAGCAGAACTTCTGGGGTTTTTTGTCATTGTATCACAAGAGAAGGTGGGTTTTGGTCACTAACTGCAGAATTCAGTTGTCCCGGTGCTGTTTCTTGCCCTTCCTTATTTCATGATGAGTGTAATATGAAGAAGGAACTTCCTTGGTTTTTGCAATCAAGTTTCCAGAGTGCTCCACTGTAGGAGAAAAATGGAACATATTCCAGAACAGTGCTGTGAAAGAGGAGTTGATAGCCTCAAGTGCTCTGAATAATGTTTTATTTCAGATATTGAAAAAAATCAGATTTATAACTTTCAGACTGTTAATGTCTTCGATGTGCTCTAGCAAAATATTTAGGTCTACATATACCATAGTTATTCAAAGTATGCACTTTTTGCAACAGAATTCTTCTCATTAATTCAGTGTCATTACTTTGGTTGCAGTAGCAGAGCACAGCTGGCACAATTAGCAATATTGCTGCAACTTGCTGCCAGTCTCAGCTTTAAGTTCTTATTTATAATTTCTGATGCTTTTGTATGCTGCTATGCTTTAGTATCAGTTATAATTTCAAATAGCGTTAGATGTTCTCCATGCTGATTTCCCTCTGAAGATTCTACAGGCCAAGTCACAGCTCTTGGTACAGATAAAACAAAAACACAACTTTGCCCTCTTTCAGATGCTTTTCCCACTGTTTAGTTATGCAGGTAGTTCTCAAAAACAGTGAGTCTTTCCATACCTATCCATACTTAAGAACCCTAAGTAAATAAAAATCCTGTTACATCAGCTTCAAAATATTAGAATTTCTCCTCTCTTCCAGTGGAGTTAAAGATAACAGTAATACCTAGCAGGTTAAATTACATGTAATAAAATTTATTTTATTAACAATTAAAATAGTGTTATTTAAATAGCATATGCCACATATGTCTTGCAAAACCTTAGATTCTTTTTATATAACTACAAAAGAAAAGATTCTGTGTGTACAGATTTAAACGTAACTTAACACTACTGTGCACAGTATTCAGTTCAAAGCATGGGAAGAGGGCACTTTTTCTAAGCTAGATACAAAGGAACAAGACACATTCTTCTGAAGCAAAGGGAAAGTAGTCCTCTTTCTGGAACTGGAGAAATCTTAATGTGTAATGTCCTTTTTTCCCCAGTAAAACTCCGTGATGCAGCGGGAGATCTAGGAGATGGAGGGTCTAAGTTGGTAAAATCTTGGAAGGAATTGTGCTGTTATGGCTCATCTCTTCTGGAATGGTTCTTTCATTTGCATGGAACTCTTGCAGATGTATGTGGACTTCCTTACTGTGGTTAGTGTGTAGAAACAGCACACATGCCTATGTTCTAAATCACCTCAGACAAGCTATGATCAGGTCCTCTCTGTTGTGGCTGTCAAGGGAGGGGGATTCATGTTCAGCTGTTAACTACCATGTGTTATGCACATTTGTGTGTAATTCCACAGCCTGCCATAATGCCTGGCAGCACCTGAATTCAGCAAGACAATTTTTATGTTTGTTGGCTTTAAGCCATCACCTGGCTCCTTCTCAAAAATAAACAAAAAAACCCCATTGCCTGTAATATGTTTGCTTTATCATACTGGCACTGCTGTGGTTTTTGCATAAACTGTCAATTTAATTTGATACCGAGGCCTACAGGTAATTCCAGTGTTTCGTTTTGTGGCTTTCTTTACAAAAAAAGTAAAGCCTTTTGTTGTATGCCATTTTGTACTGGCTCTTGAATGTAATTTCACAGCTGTTAATACCTTGAGTAATACTTGGGATGAGATTTACTGTTAAGTTTTAATTGTAGAGAACACATTTTTGACTGAGTTATCTTTGAGCCTTTGTAAAAGCTGTGGGTTTTTTCCTTTGGTACATTGTTACCTCATTTTGTTACTTGTGTATCAGAGTTGCTAATGATTATGAAAGCTTATGGGTTTTTTGGAATCATATTTTGTCAAATGTTTTCTTTAAATCATACTCTATTGTATCATTTAACGTGTAGTTTTAAATGTATTATAAATATCTGTAACCAAATCATTTGAAGGCTTGATAAATTTTTAACAAACTTTGTACATTTTTTTATGAGAGTTACTAGTAATGCTTTACTAGGTAGTGCAATGAATTTTTATTTTTAATCCCTGTGCCCAATTTTGGAGTTGAGAGAGTTGTTCAGTAATAAATGTATGATGCATACTTACACGGTTTTGTCCTGTTCTTTCTCTTAGGTGGATTTTCATTACTCTGCATATTTCTGCAGATGATCATGCAACTCTAGATATTAGTAACAGATGCTTGCGTTGTAAAGCAAAGTTTTGCCACCTTATTCGTAGAACATGACAAACTTTTTTTAATCTACTTTGAGAGATCATAAGAAAATGATATGAAATGTGTCATATTTTTGAAAGTATAAAATAACTGTAATTCATAGAACTCAAAACCTCGCCTAAAAAATCAGCTTTCTAAAGATGTTACTTAGTCAAAGGAATATTTGCTGGGATGGAGGTGCTCATTAGACATACTATTTGCACTGTGTGTTAGCTGAAGATGTGTTACACTTTGCAGTGCCCTAACATGGTAAAAAATGTATCCTGAGTTAAGGATGAAACTCAATTATAAGGAGTTTGATTAGCGAGAGTCACACAAGAAGCTGGTGGTGAAACAGCAACAAACAGTTGTTTAGTTTTGGTTTTAATGAGAGATGTAAACTAAGTTGACAGATGTAATTATTTAAAAGGTTTTCATTTACATAGGGCATTAAATAGCTTCATCAATAGCAAGTGTTCTTGATACTCAAAGATACATTGGTGCATTGAGAATCCTTACACAAAGATTCATATACATGTCCTCTGGATTTATAATCCTGGATAATAACTAGTTTGCTCTCTTTCATGCAGCAGATGTTAATTATTAATTACACTGTTGAAAATAGACAGTGCTGCCAGTAGTACTTGCAGAGCTAAGGTACTGCGCTGCCCAGCTTCAGTGATGATTGGAGAACTTAGATGTACTGGTGACTGGCTTAGAGGCTACACCAGCAAGTCCCTGAAAGAGCAGAGCTTCCTGGTAAGGATCACAGAATATCTCAAGTTGGAAAGGGATCCATAAGAATCATCAAGTCCAACTCCCTGCTCCTTGCAGGACTACCTGAAACTAAACTATATACCTAGGAGTGTTGTCCAGATGCTTCTTGAACTCTGACAGACTTGGTGCTGTGACCACTTCCCTGGGGAGCCTGTTCCAGTGACCAACCACCCTATTAGTGAAGAACCTTTTCGTAATGTCCAGTCTGAACTTCCCCTGATGCAGCTTCATTCCATTTCTTGTCCTATCACTGGTCACCAGAGAGAGATCAGCACCTCTCCCTCTGCTGCCCCCTTGAGGAAGTTGTGGACTGCGATGAGGACTCACAGAAGGTCCCCTCAGCCTTCTGCTAGCTGAACGAAACAACTGACCTCAGCCACTCCTCCTCAGTCTTGTCCTCAAGACCTTTCACTGTCTTGATCACCCTCCTCTAGACACAGTCTAATAGCTCGTCTTATACAGAGGTGCCCAGAACTGCACACAGTAATTAAGGTGGGGTTGCAGCAGTGCAGCGTAGAGTGGGACAGTCCCCTCCCTCAACTGGCCGGCTGTGCTGTGCTTGACGAACGCCAGGACAGCTGGCCCTTTTTGCTGCCAGGGCACACTTGACTGATAGTCAGCTTGCCATCAATCCAAACCCTGAGACCTCTTTCCACAGGGCTGCTTGTCCAGCCTGTCATCCCCCAGTCTGTACATATTACCCTGTCCCAGATGGAGAATCCAGCACTTGCTCTTGTTAAATTTCATACGGTAGGCAATTGCCCAGGTCTCTAGTTTAACCACATCTCTCTATAAGGCCTCTCTACACTCAGGGGAGTCTGCAGCTCCTCCTAATTTACTAACAGTGAACTTCCTTGATATACACTCAACCCCTGCATCCAGATCATTTATAAAAACATTAAAGAGCACTGACCCTAAAACTGAGCCCTGCAGAACCGTACTAGTGACAAGATGAATGTAAGCAAAGCTGACATAAGATTAGCTGCTGTCTTGTTTTGGCAGCATGGATTTTGGCAAGTGGATTTTGTCCATTTCCCTCTGGCTGCTATTCCTTGCCAGCACCAGCAAATGTAGTGAAAACACTTCTGAGGTGCAGCAACAACCTGTGTGAAATTCTGAGCACCAGGTTATCGCCAGGCAGCAGCCAAATCTGTAATTCATGTGAGCTGTGCTGAATTAGGCTGTGCTCCCAGCAACAGAAAACATCCTTTTTGCACCAGAGTTCATCTAAATTCATCGTGCATTATGTACATGTGTACAGGTTATACTGGAGCAAGGACATGTTTTGTACAGTGTTTCTTCAACAGGGAGACCTTTGGCAGAGAGTCAGCTGATCCCTAGGCAGCTTCCTGCCGGACCTTTCCATGCAAAAGAAAGGATGATGTTTGACTGTTTGACTGGAAGCTTCTGTAAGGCTCAGAAAACATACTTGTCAACTGGTAGGTGAAGGGACAAGTCTCTTCACCTTGCCAGACAGTCTTCTCACTGCCAAAACTGTAGATTTTCTGCTTTTGTTTCCTGTTGAGTGTACTGCTCTTTTGCTGGCCCCAACACAACCACTTTCAAAATCTAAATCCCTTCATCTTGAAACAAATACCAAGCCAAACTCCAGCCATTCTATTAATCCATGAGTAGCATGTACCTTGTAACCCAGCAGTTATCCTAAATTTTGGCCAGCAGTGAAGCTCTCTTCTTCCCCCACGTCTCTTCTTGCTTCCTTGGAATAGAGATAGCTTTCTGTTCCTTATAAACACAGTTTTTATGAAACTATGTCTTGTTTCCCCACATTGAGGGAGGTAATTCTCCTCCTCTACTCTGCTCTCATGAGACCCCACCTCGAGTACTGTGTCCAGGTCTAGAACCCCCAACACAAGAAGGACATCGAGCTGTTGGAGCGGGTCCAGAGGAGGGTCATGAAGATGATCAGAGGGCTGGAGCACCTCCCCTATGGGGACAGGCTGAGAGAGTTGGGGTTGTTCAGCCTGGAGAAGAGAAGGCTCCAGGAAGACCTTATAGTGGCCTTCCAGTACCTGAAGGGGGCCTATAAGAAAGCTGGAGAGGGACTTTCTACAAGGGCATGCAGTGATAGGATGAGGGGTAATGGCTTTAAACTGGAAAAGGGGAGATTTAGACTAGATATTAGTTGCCCAGAGAAGTTGTGGCTGCCCCCTCCCTGGAAGTGTTTAAGGCCAGGATGGATGGGGCTTTGAGCAATCTGGTCTGGTGGGAGGTGTCCCTGCCCATGGCAGGATGGTTGGAATGAGATGATCTGTAATGTCCCTTCCCCCAAACCATTCTATGATGCTATGATGCCTTCATGCAGTACTTCTTTGTTGGAAGCAATCTCTCCACTTCTTGCAAGCTGGCCAGTTTGTAGCCTCAGTAACCACCACAAGTCCAGTCTTACTGTTTTTGCAGACGTAACAAGCAGGAAAGCACTGAAGGTACTACATCCTACGTCATTCCTGAAGCTACTGGACTAGGGTAGTAGGCTGGGCAAGTATGTGTCTGTCTGAAAATATTCTATGTCATCTATGTATTCTTTTGCAGCCTTGTTGCTCTACACCATTGTCAAAGCAGGATTTTTAACTTGGGTTGTGACATCTGTTTGTCCAATCCTCTTGTAACAAGATCAGCAAAAATCTAGGCCATCTAGCAGCCTGTCTCAGTTGTTATCAAAACTGGATACTGGAGTACCCTTCAAGGTTTTATCAAGAACTTCCTATATCAAACCATGGGCAGTGATTGCTTAGTAACATTGGTATATCTCAAGTGCTGATCTCGCTGCAGGCTTCTCGCTTCTAGCATCAGTTCACTTGTTGGCTTTTTACCTTTTTGTTTTGACTTTCAGACTGGGGAGGAAGATTGAAGAATGCTATAGACATTCCAAAGAAAACAAGCTTAAGCCCTCCTTCTGTAGTTGAGAGTAGTTTTCTGGTATCTGCCAGCATCAAGTTAAGCAGACGAGCCATCACAGAGCAGAGAGGCAACTGATGATGGGACTGTAGAAGGAAAGTATAGAAAGGAGTGGAGGAAAGATTGCCCTTCTGGTCCCACAGGGTAGAGTATACACTCTGTTCTTCCTGCACACAGTTCCTTTGTCGGCCTTACCTCAGTGCCCAGTAAGGTGATGGAACAGGTCCTCCTGGAAGTTACATCAAAACATATAGGTAACAGGGAGGTGATCAGAGACAGCCAACATGGCTTCACCAAGGGCAAATCATATCTGACTGATCTAGTGGCCTTCTACAATGGAGTAACTGCATTAGTGGACAAGGGAAGAGCTACAGATGTTGTCTACCTGTCATCTATAAAGCTTTTGGCATGGTCCCACACAACATTCTTGATGCTAAATTGCAGAGAGAAGGATTTGATGGATGGACTCTTTGATTGATAAGGAATTGGCTGGGTGGCCATGTCCAAACAGTCAACGGCTCAATGTCCAAGTGAAAACCAGTAATAAGTGGTGTCCCTCAAGGGCCTCTACTGGGACCAGTGCTATTTGATATCTTTATCACTGACAGTGGGCTTGAGTGCACCTTCAGCAAACTAGTGGATGACACCAAGCTGAGAGGTGCAATTGATTGATAGGCTTGCAAGAAGGGATGCTATCCAGAGGGATCTTGACAGGCCCATGATCGGGCCCATGTGAACTTCCTGAAGTTCAACAAGGCCAAGTGCAAGGTCTTGCATCTGAGTGAGGCTAATCCCCAGTATCAGTACAGACTAGGGGATAAATGGATTGGGAGTGGCCCTGTGTAGAAGGCCTTGAGGATACTGGTAAATAAAAAGCTGGACATCAGCTGGCAATGTGCGCTTGCAGCCCAGAAAGCTAACCATATCCTGGGTTACAGAAAAAGCGTGGCCAGCAGGTCAAGGGAGGTGATTGTCCCCCTCTACTCTACTCTCATGAGACCCCACCTGGGACACTGTACTTTCCTGGTTCCCCAGACACAGCCCCATGGGCCAGCCATGCAGGCAGCCATGAGTAGCCCCAAGTCACAGAATCACAGAATCACAGAATGTTAGGGATTGGAAGGGACCTTAAAAGATCATCTAGTCCAATCCCCCTGCCAGAGCAGGAACACCTAGGTCAGGTCACACAGGAACATGTCCAGGTGGGTTTTGAATGTCTCCAGAGAAGAAGACTCCACAACCTCCCTGGGCAGCCTGTTCCAGTGTTCTGTTACCCTCACTGTGAAGAAGTTCTTCCTCACATTTATGTGGAACCTCCTGTGTTCCAGCTTGCACCCATTGCCCCTTGTCCTATCATTGGATGTCACTGAGAAGAGCCTGGCTCCATCCTCATGGCACTCACCCTTTACATATTTATAAACATTAATAAGGTCACCCCTCAGTCTCCTCTTCTCCAAGCTAAAGAGTCAGCTGAGAGTTCCACTCAAGGCAGCTGACTCACAGGTGTATCCCACACCACTTCATGCTCATTATAACAGGAGGGAGCTCACTGAAGGTGGCATTCCTCTTCCTTGGGCTCCTCCCTCTTGGCCTTCTGCTCCTTCTGTTGACCTCAAGGACCATGCTGAGTAGAACCTTCTATGCTTTATGTCGGTTGTTGTATTACTTTTGTTGTTTCATTAGATCTGTGTCTACTTCTACTTCATGGGGCTTCTCCCTTTTTTCTCTGATTCCCCTTTTCATCTGGGGAGGGGGCATCTGGTGGTAGAATAACTGCTACCATTTAGCCCAGGGTACTTGCTAAACGTAGACATGTGCCCAGATCTGGGATCCCCAGTACAAGAAAGACATAGATTTTTTACAGTGACTACAGAGGAAGGCCACATGATCAGAGGGCTGGAAGACCTATCCACTGAAGAAAGATTGGGGGAGTTGGAGTTGTTCAGCCTGGAGAAGAGACGGCTCTGGGAGACCTGATCTAGGTATTCCTGCTCCAGCAGGGGGATTAGACTAGATGATCTTTTGAGGTCCCTTCCAATTCCTAACATTCTGTGATTCTGTGATTATTTCAATATTTAAAAGGGGCTGTTAACACAAACAGACTTTTTACCAAGGCCTGTAGTGACAGGACAAGGGGCAGTGTTTTTAAACTGAAAGTGATTTAGACTAGATATACGGAAGAAATATTTTATGATAAGGGTGGTGAGACACTGGAACATGTTGCCCAGAGAAGTTGTAGGTGTCCCATCTTTGGAAGTGTTCAATGTCAGGTTGAAATCTCTGAGCAATCTGATCCAGTGACCCTGCCCGTGGCATTGGGGTTCAGCTAGATCTTTAAAGTGCCCTTTCCAACCCAAACCATTATGAATTACATCAGTAAACTGCTTGAATAAAAAGCCCAGCCATGCATTTTTGTGTATCTCGTCTCCAGGGCATGATTTACACTTAGCACATACAATGTCATGGATGTATGGTTCTTGCATAGGAGAATCAGCAAACATGTGAAGGTGTTCCCATTCCTGGTAACCTGAAATCTGTGGTCTGGACTCTCAAAAAACAATTTCCAAAGTCAGCAAACCACGTGCACGTGTAGTTTGGCCTAGCCTGAAGAGCAGAGTTGCCCTCAGATCTTCCTTTCCTGATCTGCTCTGTTCTCCAACCCTCTTTGTGTCATAGCATCTCACTCTCTTCTTCAGCATATAAAGCCACTGTAATTGCTGATCCTGCTTTGGCACTGCATGTGAGTCTTCTAGCATTCTCAGTAATTAGTTGACAATTTCTCCTACTAGTTTTTAGTAAATCATATCACTGCCTCCAGATTCTACATCCCATATGTTTTTTCATGGTCCTTTTCTCCTGTCTCACTTTCAACTGGCTGCAACTCTAGCTTCTCCGTCTTGTACATCTGCTGTAACCCTCCTTCATCCACAGATCACACCGTGGTGCACACAACCATGCAACCTTCAACTGTGGTATCTCTTTGCATCCAATTGATGTATTTCATGCCCACAGGTGCTTATCAACTGATTTAGGAATGACAATATGCTTGAGAAGAAATGGAGCGCATTATTTGTTATTCCTTATTTAGTCTTATATATGCTAAAGAAGGCCTTGGCTTTTCATGGGTAGTGGCATTGCTATAGCTTTTGTCCAATTCTAGCCTTTGCTAACCTTGGTAAGTTTAGATTGCTTTATTTAACAGTACAAGGATCTTCCCGTGTCAATTACTGTGTTCACAAAGCTCTGTGCTTTTTCAAACATGCAAACAGAACACGAGTCATCAGTTTTAAAATGTATGTGCTGCCTAACAGTCATGTGCTGGCTTTTGCAGCAGATTGTACTGTGCTACTTACATCCCACTAGGTCTCACGGTGCAGTTTCCCTTTCTGAAAGAACTCATGTACCACCAGGCTTCTGGTACCTAGAATGAAATTTAGCAGATTTTCATTTTGAAATGAATAGCTAATGGACAACCTGGCCAGGTAAAGCACCATCCTGGCATCACTAGAAGAGTTAACAGCTGTGCAGATGCCTAATTGGGACAGCAAAGGCTGATGGTATGCTGTGTGTCAGATAAGCAGTGTGAAGCTACCTGGTTAAATGTTGTGTTGACTTCCTAGCATATAAACCTTTCCTCCAAGTGCCTAGTTAGCACACTTTATTTCAGGTTTACTACTAAAGATAGCGTCACGGTAGCTCATTTTGCTGTAGCAATTTGTCCAAGTATATCAGATAGTGTGGTGGAAGAAGGTACCATGTTTGATAGACATGGTGAACCTTCTTACTGCAGCAAGGATTACAGAAAAGATTTGTGGTTATTCCATTCACCAAACCCAGTGAGGCTGCTGCTTGGAGGTCTGGCAAAGAGACAGCAGGAACAAGTAGAGGATTTTTTCAAGAATATTTCCAACATCTCCATTTCTTACAGCCATTGATCCCCTCACCTCACCTTTATTTCCTTATTTCTTCTCACATTTCATATGTGACTCTTCTCACTATTCATATGTTAATAGTCTGCACACACACACGCACACCGGTAATTTCCCCACTGGTATATTCAGCTGCATTTGTACTTTTTTAATCTTATGAATACAACAACAACATAGGCAACTATAACTGTGCTTCAACTAGCAGGAGTAGCTACCAACTGGATTTCTTAAACCACCGATCTCCTGTTTTGCATAATTACCCTGCCTTTATACTACAAATGATCTTTCACAGACAGTGATGCTGTGGCAGAACAGTTGCAATAAATATCAAATAGCACTGCTCACTGATGTCAGTCCATCCTGGAGCCATAATAATGTCTGCTGGTGTGACCTTGAGATAGCACTAGCAGGTCAGCAATGTTACTTGAGGTGTCAAACTGGTTCATGTGATTTGGTAGATTCTTTCATTTGTAATAACATTGCTATTTGAATAGTTTTGCTAGAATGGCAACTGAATGGCAAACTGAGAACAGGATGATTTTTCTGTATTGATGTTGCTTTCACATTTGCTGCCACCGCTCTTATATGCAAGAAGCTGGTAGGGTTTGGAGAAGAACAGTTTTGAGTGTATTCTCCTTCTTTCTTTGGCTTGAAGCACCTGTGTCAAATCTGTGGAGAGAAACAACGAGATAGAAGGAGCTTCAAGGGGTATCTCCCAGGATATTCGCCATGGAGGACTGTGCTGCAGGATGTCTGAATGCAGCCAAACATGGGTCCTGGATGTTGTCATGAGCTCAGCTGCTGCTGGCAGGCAATGGGTTAAGTGTCAGAGGAAATGCTGCAGCACAGTCACTGTGCAAGAACATTAGAGCTCCTTTGCATCTCCAGAGGAATGTACACTGAGAAGTGAGGTTTGTGAGGGATGCAGAGAGACGGGCACTCAGAGGTTTACAGAAAGGTGAAAGGTGTATTCTAGCAGGAGGAGCTTTCATATACATGAAAGGTTCTGGGAAGAGTGGCAGGGAAAAATACGAGTGCCCTACACTTAAGGTGATGGTAAGATTGCCTAGAGGAGGATCCCATGGCAAGAACACAATATCCCAGAGAAAGTCAGCAGACGAGAACAAATGAGAAAGTTGTGACGTGGATAGATTACACTCTCATTGGTCTGAAACAGACAATACCATCTACTAATGTCTATTTGATTTTTTAAGAAATAGTCTGTTTGGTACTGCAGCATTGAAAACATGACTTCGCACAGAACTGATATACCTGTTGGAGCTTCATCTCTGAGAGGCGCATAGAGATCTGCCTTTGTGCAACCTAACATTTCTAGTGGGAGCAAGCTTGCTGCAGGTTAGCCAGCTGTCACTGCTGCATGAAAAGCATCCAGTCAAAATAATGGGTATCCAAGTGCTTTTGAGTCATGTGGTATTACAGATAGGAATTAAGGTAAATTAAAAGCATTTGAACTGAGGTTGTCTGACATGCTTAGAAAAGCATGTCAGAATAGGAATAAGAAGCATTTCAGAAAAAAAGGCACTCCTTCCTGGTAGAGGAACTGATTAAATCTTTTAGACACGGCTGAATTTGTGTGGCCAGGAGAAACATTAATTGAACCATGTTTGCTAGGGTTTGGAGGATGTTTGGGTTTTTTTGGAGAGGGGGTTATATGGAGATTATGGGGAGAGAAGTTAAGAAACAATTCAGAGCTTATTCGAGTACTAGGAGCCTGGATCATCATCTAGTCTTGTTCAGTAACTGAAGATAAACTGCTCAGTTCAAGAGCTGAGGCCAACAAGTGAAATGAGACGGAACTATACTCAAAACAAGGAATGGAAATATTTTTTCCTGCAACAGACTAGTGATGAAATGAGATACATAGCACAGCATTGTAAGCCTTACAATCTTAAAGAAAATAAAAATAAAAAATTAAATTAGCTATGATAGTTTTGCATAGTAATTAGAAAGTACTGCTTTAAAAAATCATATAATAATCATGTTAATTGAAAGTGGTAAATATGCATACTGGTGCTGCTAAAACACGTGGCTTTGCAGCATCTGAAGTACTAGTTCTCCTACAATGTGCTCTTGCTCTGCAATTTACTGACCTGCTGTTGATCATAGGCCATATCCCTTCTGTGTACAGCGGGTTATTACTACTCTTCTACAACATACACTTCCTTTCTACCTAATTCTAGTTCAACATGGAGAGCCAGGAGCACTTCAGACCTGTATGATTTCAAGATGTGAACCAGTATGCCTGGCCTTATGACTTTTTGCTACGTCATTTTCCTTCCAAAGAGCAAGGCCAAATTAAAAAAAGAATTATTTGCTCTTCATCTTTTTCTGTACACCATGGCAGTTTGAGGCAGCATCAGCAGATTTAAGCAGACATAGCAGAGAAAGGAGGTTGCAGAGCATAAATATTTTAAGAGTCCAACATGGAGAATGATCAGTTAGCAACACAAGGAGTAAATGAAGTTGAGAACTACAAATGATACAGCATCAAAAAATAAAGAAGTCAGCTTTGGTCTTGAAGGATTGCTCACTCACATACTAAAATAGTTCTATCACCAGACCATCTGTCTGTGTTAGAAATGGGGTGTCTGGTTCAACAAATGAATGGTGTTAGCATAATATTTAGTGAGCTTCTGCAATGCACAAAGTCATTATCTGTACATTACCTGTACACAAAAGGACAGGAAATCATGTAACTTTTGTAGAGTTTGACATTTATTGACCAATATCAATACCTTAGGCTGAGAAAGCCACAGAGAACACAACACAAATATTGCAGTAATGTATTTATAGGTCACCTAATTCTGCATACCCTCACTTTTGTGTAACATCCTCAACAAGTCAAGTTTCTTCAATTTATTAATAGAAGAAGAGTAAAACAAACAGAGACTTGTTGTGTACCTTGAATTTACCCTAAGGGACTGGGACAGGGGTAAAAGCCAGAAGCACAAGCCTTCAGGTTAACCAAAGGTCACTGTGGAAAGGTTAACTGCTGAATTCATCCTGATGTAGCAGGTAGAAGTGCTATTTTGCAAGAACTCTATAAGTGAAAGGTATAATCTGCCCTAATCTGTTAAGAAACAAATTTCTGATCTGCTTTAGTAAATCTTTTTCAGAGTATCAGAAACTTGGAGCACAGACAAGATTTGCTTTTGCTGATTAAGGAGCATATTCCTTGCGAACCCATGTGTACCAAACACCTCTGGGCTGTCTGCCTTCCTGGGGATTGCCTCAGAAGTAGGATTTTGCAGTTGATCTCTCCAAAGTGAGCCCATAATTTTGCTTCTGATGCATTTTGCAGGAACTTATGCCAAAGAGAATTTCAGCATCAGTTGTCTTAGATGACAGTGTCCCTGAACTTCAGAAACACAGCTGGGTCTGTTGCTGATACATGACAGCTTGGTTGCTGGAATTTCTGCCCTCACAGTTCATGGACTATTAGGTAGATGGCTCTGTAGGAGAGGGGAAATGGAAAGATACACTTCCATTTTGATCTTGTTTTAGGATTTGGAGTAGAAAATGAACCAAAACATAGCTAAGAAGACTGCACAGATACACCAAGACTCTGCTGCAACTGTGTCCATTGGATGAGACAAAATGACTCAACTAGTGGAAGGCTTCAGGCTTCCCCAGCAGCTGCACTAGCTAGACAGATGGTAGCAATTCAACAGCTAATGCTTTCTGGGGAGATGAAGGGGGCATTCACTCCACCACACTGTACATCTGCCTGTCTCTTGGAGCTGCAGTTTCATAACACAGAACCTTCAACAGCGTAGTGAGTTCTACATTCTCCTATTCCTCCTCCCCTTGGTCTTCCCCCTCTCCCAGTATGGTGTGCTGCCTCCTCAGTAGTGGCAGGGGTCACAGGTTATTGCCAAGCTCAACCGATTTCCTGGTAGTTGTGGCAATGAGAGCACAAAGCAGACACAGTTAAAGACAGCATTACTGCTAAATTCTTCTCCTTGTGACTCTGCAGTTGTGCAGCCGACTGGGCCTTGCTGCCAGACGGTACTGCTGGTGGACCAGGGAAAACATGGTGAGATTGCCATCTCTAAGCTGTTTCTGAGAGACCTACATAATGTTCATAGATGCTATTAATGTTGCAAGAAGTGTTGAATCTTTTACAGTCCTGCTGATGCTCTGTGGCACAGCCATGACATTATTAGGTAACATTCTTCCACCTCAGAGATATTACTGGTCCTGGCATTGCTATTAGGTGAATGAAACTGGGAGTGCTTTTCTACTCAGATAGGGCTATGCAGAGGGACAGTGTCACTGTGCAAAAATGGACTAGACTGCAAATGCTGATAGCAGATGGACTGTGTAAGGCACATGGCTCAGACAGAGAGAATGTCTTGCTTGGTATCATCCTTTCTGCCCCATAATTACCAGTATTATTGGAGGAGAGAAAGACTGTGTATGTCATCTACCTTGACTTTATTAAGGCCTTTGACACTATTTCCAACAGCATTCTCCTGGCGAAACTGGCTGCTCATGGCTTGGATGGGCACACACTTTGCTGGGTAAAAAACTGGCTGGGTGGCTGGGCCCAAAGAGTTGTGGTGAATAGAGTTAAATCCAGTTGGCGGCTGGTCACAAGTGGTGTTCCTCAGGGCTCAGTACTGGGGCCACTCCTGCTTAATATCTTTATCAGTGATCTGGATGAGGGGATCGAGTGCAGCCTCAGTAAATCTGCAGGTGACACCACGTTGGGTGGGAGTGTTGATCTGCTCAAGGGTAGGGAGGCTCTGCAGAGGGACCTGGACAGGCTGGATCAATGGGCTGAGGCCAACTGTATGAGGTTCACTAAGGCCAAATGCCAAGTTCTGCACTTTGGCCACAACAACCCCATGCAGCACTACAGGCTTGGGGAGGAGTGGCTGGAAAGCTGCCAGTCAGAGAGGGACCTGGGGATGTTGACTGACAGACAGGTGAACATGAGCCAGCAGTGTTCACAGGTGGCCAAGAAGGCCAACGGCATCCTGGCTTGTATCAGGAATAGAGTGACCAGCAGGAGCGGGGAAGTGATCTTACTCGGCACTGGTGAGGCCTCACCTTGAGTACTGTGTTCAGTTTGGGGCCCCTCAGTACAAAAAGGACACTGAAATACTTGAGCATATCCAAAGAAGGGCAACAAAGCTGGTGAAGGGTCTGGAGCACAAGTCTGATGAGAAGCGGCCCGTCTTGTAAAATGGGATAACACTGAATAGCTTCCTTTCACCACGGACCTCCCCAGACTCACAAGACCTTTGGTAGATGGTTGAAAGGGGTCCTGCTGTAACATCCACTAGCTCCTTCAGTACTCTGCGATGAATCCCATGTGGCCCCACGGACATTCAGCTGATAAACTGGTCCCTTACAATTTCAGTATCTAGAAATAGACAGTCACTGTTCCCACAGTCATGCTACTCCAGCTCAAAGGACTGGGCAGCCCCAAGTCTATCATCAATATTATAGACTGAGGCATAAAAACATTGAATGCTCTTGGGTTTTTTCATCCCTGTTTGTCAGGGATACTTTCATTTTCAGTGTTTTAAAATGTGTGTGTTGAAAGGGTTTGCCAGTACACAGCCAACTCAGTAACACTACAAGGAAAGACAAAGTTTTCATACTGTCAGTTTGAAGTAATTCTGACATCTTTAATGCACACTATCTGTCCACAATGCTGTAGAGAGTATATGTTTGAAAGTATATTTTGCCAAAAATTAGCAAGGAATGTATACATAAATACAATTCTGATAGCCTAGAATTATTTTTCATATTTTAAAATGAAATAGTGAGCAATTAAGCCATAAAAGAATTCCTACTTTCATTTACTTTCTTTAAAAAAGATGTTAAAACCCAAACAGCATTCCATGTCAGTAAAATTAGGAAGCTGTATTTGTTTTTCAGGAAAATGAAACTTGAGCATGAAAATTGAACTGATGTAGAATTACTAAGACATTTTCTAATTTACTGTAAAATCAGATCACTTAAAATCTACAGACACATGCAAAAGATTCCAGGAGGTTTGCTTGACCCAAAATAAAATAGGGCTTCCCTGCACAATCCCTCTGCAAATGGTTAACCCTGAGGAAAACTAAAACAAAATAAACTCTGATCTCTGCAGTAAAAATTCTTTCTCTTCTCAGGCCAAAGGAAAGGCTGGTTTCTATTGAAAGTATATCCCAGTTTGATGCAGGATTCTTGGCTTCAGCCTTAATTAACATTCACTCCTTGTGTGGCAAGGATTCAAATGCCCACAGATGTTATGTAACTGACATTTCAAATATCAGTCCCCAATGTCTTTGCCAAAGTGGTGATTCAGGGGATTTTGTTGATGGCTGCAAAAAAAAGTGCAGAACCTCACCAGAACCTGTAAATTGTACACAAAACCAGACTTCACTCCTCCTTTTCACCCCTACCCTCAGGAATGAAGACGGAGTCAGAATTTGTATTGGGAATTTTCTATACAAAAAACCAGAAAATGCTATGGCTAAACCAAAGCCAAGTCTCTGTGTGTTGCATGCTGCCAGCTGCACACACAAACTTTGTAGAAATGCATCCCTAGCTTGCAGAAGGCTTACGAGATCCAAAGTGTCATTTCACCTCAAAAATACCAGGTGAAGACTTGGACCTATTCTTAACCTGCCAGTCTACACCACCTTTCCACCTTTCTTCCTCAGCTGGCTTTCATGATGAGATGGTCCTGAAGCAGGAAAACATTCCGTCTTCCTGTTTTCTTCTTCGTTTAACTCCTCTCCACTGCCTGTGCTGGAGGATAATTCTTTGAGGCCAAGAACAGCCTAAGGCATGCTCTGAGGCATTTAAACTGTTTTGAAAGCTTAACAGGGTTCCCTCCAGAAAGATGAATGTAGGAGCTGCATGCAAAGAGCAGGGCCTCTGACAACCACAGTGCAGCAGCATTTTCCCACATTGTTAAGACAGTAAAGTACCATAGGGAATGTACATCTGATTTTAGTGCATGATATCAGCACCTGACCACCCACTACTCTTTATGCAAACATTTCAGTTTTATTGTAGCACCCTCCTCTAAAGTAAACAATTAAAAATACTAAAAAGTCCAGAAAGTCTAGCTCACTAAGTTCATTTGTGAAGCCACATGTGAAATAATGCCCTAGGTACTAATAACCTGCAAATTCTAACACTGCAAATCATGAGCCTCAATAATGTCCTTACAGACAAACTGTTGAACTGTTGTTTCAATAGGTAGACTAGAAAGCAGATGGAAAATTGCCTGGACTACCGGGCACTAAGTTCTATCGTTACATGTACGAAGTCCAGATGGTAACTGGGTAATAGTGCCATCCCCCAGGGATCAATGCTGAGCTCAGTGCTCTTTAATGTTCTTATAACAACCCGGGCAATATGCCCTCGGCAAGTTTGCTGTGATTACAAACTAGGAAGGGGTGGAGCAGGGGATAAGGAATGATAGAGTGCTAGGCAGGGTCCTCTTCTGAGGGACTGTGACATGCTGCAGATATGACCAGCATGAACCTCACAAAGGCCAAAACAGGCCTCTGGGCTTATCCAGCCCATGAAGTAACTCTGCAACAATTAAGGCTGGACACAAACAAGCTGGGGAACAACTTTGTCAGAAAAGGAACCAGGGTCCTGAGTATCTTCCAGCAGTGTGGCCCTGTGGTGATGACGACCAGCCACACACTTGCCTGGACAAGACAGACATTGACTCCATTAAGTAAACTCTCCTGCAGAATCCACCAAGACAGTAAAGGAGCTGAAACACAGCATGCCCAAAGAGACACAGAAGGAGCTGAGCTTGTTCAGCCTCCAGCAGAGAACTCAGCACTGTCTACAACTTCCTTGTGGGAATAGAAAAGAGAGCATATGAGGCCACAACTATCCTTGGAAGGCACAGTGAAACAACATGACACAAGTTGTAATGAAGAAAATGTTGATTTGACACTAGGAAAAGTTTTCACTGTGAGGATGGTCGAACACCAGAACAGGGTCACAAGCAGTTTGTGAAATCCTCTCTTTACCCATTTTAAAACAGGCAGGAGCACTTTTCTGTGTGTGGAGGTGACAGTAAATGATGTCCAGGTATCTCTCTAATGCCTCCAGCATGGGATCTGTACAAGGCACTTTTGCAGAAAGTATTTCTAAATCCCCGATTATCTCAGCAGCTTTTTGGCAGGCATAAGATTCTGCCTGCTTTCAGTGTGACTGCCCTTGCTCCTCAGAGTTCCACATCCTCATGTATTAATACATATACTGACTCTCAAGCTCTTCTTATATTTTCACATTTCCTTTTTTTTTTTTTTTTTTCCAATATTCTGGATTGCTTTTATTCACAGAAATAAACAAGCAGATTAAATAACCCTTATGAATTTGGTTGAATGTAGCTGAGTTTTGGCCAAAGAAAGTAAGTATGCAAACTCCAGCATGACCTGGACAGACTGGAGAGCTGGGCAGGGAGAAACTTAATGAAATTCAACAAGAACAAGTGTAGAGTCCTGCATGTGGGGAAGAACAGCCCCATGGATCAGTACGAGCTGGGGGCTGAGCTGCTGGAGAGCAGCTCTGGGGAAAAGGACCTAGGAGTCCTGGTGGACAACAGGCTGACCATGAGCCAGCAATGTGCTCTTGCAGCCAAGAAGGCCAATGGTATCCTGGGGTGCATTAAGAGCAGTGTGGCCAGCAGGTCAAGGGAGGTTCTCCTCCCCCTCTACTCTGCCCTGGTGAGGCCTCATCTGGAGTACTGTGTCCAGTTCTGGGCTCCCCAGTTCAAGAGGGACATGGAGCTACTGGAAAGAGTCCAGCACAGGGCCACTAAGATGATGAAGGGATTGGAGCATCTCCCATATGAGGAGAGGCTGGGGGAACTGGGTCTGTTTAGCTTGGAGAAGAGGAGGCTGAGGGGGGATCTCATTAATGCTTATAAATATCTAAAGGGCAGTGTCAGGAAGATGGGGCCAGACTCTTCTTGGTGGTGTCCACTGACAGGACAAGGGGCAATCGCCACAAACTGGAACACAGGAGGCTCAATCTTAACATAACACTTCTTTCCTGTGAGGGTGACAGAGCACTGGCACAGGCTGCCCAGAGAGGTTTTGGAGTCTCCGTCTCTGGAGACGTTCAAAACCCATCTGGACGTGTTCCTGCTCTAGCAGGAGGGTTGGGCTAGATGATCTTTGGAGGTCCCTTCCAACCCCTACCACTCTGTGATTCTGTGAAACTTTGTAAGCATGAAAGCATTTTATTTCTATAAATGAGGTGTTACACAGGACAAAAATCTAACTGAAAAACAGAAAGCGAAAGAACATACTCTCAAAATGAATTATTCCATTTTTGGATCAGATTGTTTTCCTCAGCTGTAAAACTAAGGGCATTCCTCATCGACGCAGCTGAAATGTCATAAACCAGTCAATTTTCCAACTCGGGTACCAGACGAAGGCAGCTGCCCGACCGCGCAGCTCCCACGGCACTGCCTGTCCCCGGCCCCGGCGCACCGGGCGCCTGGCGCAGCTCTTCCCAGCACTTACGGTACTGCCTGGCACCCGCCGCTGCCACCGTGGGGTCCCGTTCCAGCTGGGGGTGAGGCGGATCGGCCCCGCTGCGCCGCCCGCCGTCTCTGAAGATACGCCCCACTGGCAGCCACCGCTTGCCGGTCGAAGCGCGACATCCCCGCCGCGCCTTCCCTCCCACCCGCTCCGCATCCGGCGTCGCGGCTGTCGTGGCGCAAGGGGAGCAGTGGGCTGCGGCCCCGGGAGCGCGGGTGTACGGCGCCCACGCGGGCCGGCCGCTGGAGCTGTTCTGCGAGGAGCGCGGACACTGCGTCTGCGCCCTTTGCCCGGCCCTGGGCTCGCAGCGCGGACACCGCTCTCGCCTCCTGCTCCATGCCGTCCGCCACACGCAGGTGGATGCTGCGGCCGTGCACTGGGCCATGTCCCCGCGGTGTGCCCGGCCTGGCCTGTGCCGCCTGCGGCGCCCTGCGTGCCCCGAGCCTTCCCGCAGGTTTGCCGCGGCGGAGACTTTTCCTGGAAGACCACCTGCAGCGAGGCTAGGGGACGGGGCTGGAGTGCACCCGGGGGGTCCACGGAGCTGCAGCAGAGACCTTCCTGGTTTGGCTGTGTGTCATGCCGGTTTTTAACTCGTTTCTGGGACTGGTGCAGCTGGGTTTTCTTTTGCCAGGGTGAGGTGGTAGCAGCTGTATTTTAGTGCAGTGGGCAGCGGTAGGCCAAGCATCTTCAGTCTTTGGCTATGCTTTGTTTGCCTTATAAACAGCTTGAGGAGTCTGCTCAGGTTTTGTTGTCACATCCGTTTTGTAGGCTGTACTGGCTATCTGAACAAAGTTTCTGTACTTTGACAATCCCATATTAACAGGGGTCAGCGTGATGTTGCTGCATGGGGACATAGGTTCATGTATGGGAGGGAGAGAGTTATCCAGTCACTCCCTAAGTGCACACATAACAGGAGTATAAATCAAGGGGCAATGGAGAGGTGACATTGACTGTCAGGTCACATGCAACAGCACTTCCTCCTCAGGCCTTGTGTGAGGAATCAGAGGAGCTTGGTTGCCCTAGGGGACTTGTTTTCATTGCCTGGCTGGAAATACCTTTGACAGCAGCAGGGATGCCACAGGGGAAGGGGAAAAGCATTTCTGTTCATCCCCTTCCCCTGTTGCGGCAGCTTGCTAGACCACAGTGAGTCCCCAGTACACAGAACCTGTTGTCTGACACCTCCTTGGGGATCGGAAGCAGGGGTTGTTGTAGGTTAACCACGGTAGGCAGAAAAGCACCAGGCAGCTACCTGCTCACTCCCCCTCCCTTGCCTGGTGGAACAGGGGAAGAGGAAAGGAAGACTAAAACCAAGAAAATTTGTGGGTTAAGACAAAAATAGTTTAATAAGTGAAGGGGAAGTGGAGAAAGAGAATAAAACAAAACAAGTGAGGCAAAGACAGTCACTCACCAACTCCCATGAGTAAACTAATGCCCAGCCAGTTCCTGAGGAAAAGATGGCTAGCCCACCTAAACCCCCTCCTCTCTGTTTTATTGCTGAGCATGACATTGTATGGCATAAAGTATCTCCTTGATTAGTTCAGGTCATTTGCCTACTTGTGTCGCCTCCCAACCTCTTGTGCACTTACAGTATAGTCACATCTAAAACACAGCACCATACAAGCCGCTGTGAGGAGAATTAACTCCATCCCGGCCACAACTAGCACATGGGTTCTTCCCTAAGCTTTTTTATTCATCCCAGTTTAGCTGTCCATCAAGCAGTTCATTGAGCAGCCCCAGGAGGCTTTGCAAGCTCGCCCCATACCCAATAATTCCAGAGAGCTTGCCAGGAGGCTTGCTCAGGCTTGCATGCTGTGGTGCTAAGCTTGGGAGGCTTAAAGAGTAGTAACACAAAGAGGTTTGATATTGAGGAGCTTTTTTTTTCCTTTTCTCCACAATTTCAGAAAGTTAATTCCCACTCCTTCTCTGGTATTTTGGAGCTGTGTTACCAGAACGTTTCCTAGTTCCCACAGATTGTTCACAGATGCACAGGCCATGCTAAATTCCTCTGGCATTTTATGTTAGAGAGCAGTACAAGGGCAGAGGGCAGTACACCAGGCTGCAAGTAAACAGCAGCACAGGGGAAAGACCACTGAAGATGTCAGAGCAACTCAGAGCACTGTTCCTGCTGGCCGGTGTGTTTTCGTCCACAGTACCCCTCTTGCAGCTGAGAACTCACTACAGTGCTTGCATTGCCTCCGTGACATCAGGGCAATGTGTGGATGCAGGTATTGTACTGTGGCAACCTGATTTGAGCCAGGGTAGAGTGCACAAAGCAACACATTGTGCTGGTTCCCTGTGGGGCTGTTGGACACTGGGGAGCAGTTGCTGTTGGTAACTACTTATTTCTCTTTGTGCCAAAACAGGAAGTGAGCAGGGTAAAAACTTGGGTCCCCACATGACAGTGTCTCTAGGAAGTCTCTGAGGACGTGTACTGGTTTAGGGCTGCAGAGATTTCAGGCACAAACTTTCAAAAGTAATTGTTGCCTAAGAGATGATACTTTAACTAGTGATTTTGTTTTCTGGGACCAGTTATTCTGTGCACCTCTTGTGGTGTGACGTGAACCAGGCAGCACATGAGAATCTTCCTCAGTGCTTTTAATAAATCCTAACTGCGGGTGCTAAGAAGAAATGAGAATCATTTTTTGAGGCCCATCAGCTGGTTCATACCTGGATCTAAGGTTGTATAAAACCATCTGGAAAGACAATCCCTGTGCTCCTGAATGCAGGACATAGGATGAGCATGCTGTGCAGTTGATATGTGTCCCATGAGCCTGACTGGAGCTAGGAGTCTCATCTCTTAGAAATCCTTGTTTTTACAGTGTTTTCGCTTGAGTGAGTTGGTATATCTAGGCAGTCCCTAAAGGAACGTTTTTGAAGTTGGGCCCTCAGGATGAATGACATGGGTTGCTTGCCAGTGTTGCAGACGATGACTCTGCTGCTAGAAAGGAACTCTTTCATTTACCTCTGTAAAGAAGGTAATGCTTAACCAGAAATTCTTGGGGCTGGCATAAGTATTTGCATATGATCACTTTTGTGAGGGAGTGAGTGCCTGAGGTGATGTGTTTTACTAGCAGAGAAGGAAGATTGGGTTTTGCTCTCTGTCAGTCTTGGAGGAAGAGAATGAGGTCTAGGCTGTGGAATAAATTGAGGAAGGCTGATACCTAGCAGAACTCCTGAATCTTCAAGTGGTGCAGAACACTTCTGGCCCTCAAGGGGCAAGACTGGAAAATGGTGGCTGGAATGGATGCTCCATGCAAGAACACTTATCTGCATGGATGTGCCTGTGGCACACACTTCAGATGCTGGGTCTCTGGCTTTTGCTGGGAGCCTATTTTTTTTCTGACTCTGTCATAATCAAATGAGGCACATGTCAGAAATGCAAACTGTTGCCCATGAAGCAACACTTACGCTCAGTTTTTCAGTCCTGGAGAGTTTAAATGCCATGCTGACCTGGGGATGTTGCAGTGAGCTGGTACATGTGTGTGCAGATGCTCTTGACTGGACCCCAAAATGCAGAATAGGACACTGATATTATCTGGTATTTATTGAGAAGCTCTGCTATAACACTAGTGCACTGAGAGCATGGGGCTGCCTTACGTGGATCTTTCATGGTACTAATGACAAAAATGCATCACCAAGTGCACCAAGACTGTTCAACCTTCTGGACAGAAGACAACTGAATTTCAGAGGGCTGTGAGTGAGAAACTGTGGGGCTAGACACAGCAAAACATTGATTG
Source organism: Podargus strigoides (assembly GCA_028020825.1). NCBI lineage: Eukaryota > Metazoa > Chordata > Aves > Caprimulgiformes > Podargidae > Podargus > Podargus strigoides. The sequence continues at coordinate 62,509,081 of CM051663.1, read as the reverse complement.
TGCTCTGCTGTTCAGTGTATCTCAGAGCACACCACAAGTATCAAGGTACTACAATTACCAGACAAGCTGATAATATTTTTTGTTGCAGGCATTCAGACTACAGCATCACTGCAGTGATAGTGGGGTATTTCTGATTGCTTTTTGTACACTGGGAATCATCCTGCACGTTCACTAGGGTTTGTTTGACTCCAGACAGGGCCTCCCACTGATCCTCTTAATAAAAGTACTTGGTTAGCTGCCCTTCAGCTGCTAAATGCATGAGCATGTAGTCTTGAAATGCACAGTGCCATACATTTAAAGATGAAAATGGTTTTTTTCACCATAGGTTTCCCTGTTCTTATGAAGGTGGTACTAATTTGTACAGCTCTCCAAGTCTTCCCAGTATAACCATCGGGAGCAGGTGAAATGTTGAAATCCTTATGTTTCATCACTACTGGCCTTAATCAGCCTCATAAACTGAGTGTTTCAGTAACATATTCCCCTATATGGAAAGCAAGCTGGATACTGATTTCTGGTTTTCAGAGATGTTGTTATGAAACAGTGTTTTATTTGTTTCATTGCTGTATAGGAACTCATGGCATTGTGTTTGAAGGATCTAGAAGACAGGAAAGAGCAAGAAGCTGGTAACAGAAGGAGCATAGAGCAGGCTGTTAATGATCTGAAGGTAAGGTGTGGCTTGCTTTTTCACTGGATGGTCATTTTCCAAGGAGAGACATTTTGGTTTCTCTGTAGCTATTCAAAGACCCAGGCAGATACTGCTTCTCAGAACGACAGCATGTTTTCTGTATCCATCACAACATATTACTATCAAAGGAAGAGAAGTGGGAGAGTCTCCAAAGGCCTGGCCCTCACTCCCTGATCAGCTGAGCATCTCTAGAAGAACAACGCTGAATTTTTTGTGCAGAGAAACAGCAAGTAGTCCCAGCAGTATATGTTATTCGGACTTCACTGATGTATGTTGCATTGCATTGAACTGCATTATTGGATAGTCTGACTTTAGAGTTAAGTAAGCACAAGAACAGGTCTATTGATTCTATCTTAAGAATGGGAATGCATGCTAAGCTCTACCTCATTTATAGAGCATGAAATGTTTTTTGCCCTAAGGAGCATCTCTCAATATCTCTGTTACAGAAATGTCAGTAAGAGCTGGAGGGAGCTCTGCAGAGGTTTGGGGCATTGTGGCTTGATGTCACTTCCTTTTGGAGGCTTTCTTTTTCTAGCAGCTCCCTGTCCCTAGCTTGCTTTAAAAGGGGGCAAAGTGCTGCTGCCGAAGGACCAGGTGTGCTGCTTGTAGCAGTTGGTACCTGGCTCTGTTACACTCCAGCTGAAAACAGTGTTTTCTGCATAAATATGCATATTGGAATCTGCCCTCAAAGCTTTCCCATCCAGGACATCAGCAGGTAAATCCTGGCTGCACTCCCTTAAAGGGGTACATACCTGTTTCTCCACAGATGCAGCAAATGAGTAAAATTCAACCCAGAAGTAACATTGAAAACCTAAGAGAGAAATGCCTGAAATGTTTAGTCTGTTGAGTATGGTGGGGATAGTCTTCTGCTTAATCTATAGGCACATGCCATTACGAGCAAAAGGCAGCTGTCAGACAGAGTGACGGAGCTCCAGTTACTACTTCAGGAAGAGGAGAACTTGGCAAAAAACTTCATTGATGAAAAGACTCAGCAAGCCCTGGAAGCACATGATCAGCAGTTGGAGTCCTGTCAAGAAAAGCTTGCAGCCCTGGAGACCTTCTCATGTCGAATTAGACAAATACGACACCACAGTGATCCTGTTCAGTTGCTGGAGGTGGTATTGTATGGTCTCTTTCTACCTCTTGTCTTCATAGTCCCTGGTAAACTACTCTAGTGATCTCCTCTGTAGATCCTTCTGTATGTAAGCAGCATCTTTTTCACTGCTTTTGTCTTCTTTTTGTTGGTATTTCAGTGAAGCAGTTTGGTTCCTCATTTTTGAGCTGTTGGGTATTCCTGATACAGCATTTGTTTCAGGTCCATATTAAATTCATGTTAATTAAAAGGAAATATGGAAGAGAGTTCTCTTCATCTTGAGGACAAACACTGTATCAGGTCTTTCCTTGTGCAGTATAATATGAAGGTCTGAGAAAAGGCATCCCTCTTGGGAACCTTAGGAGGAAGGCTAACAGAAGGGTACTGAAGTCTCATTTCTTTAATCGCAAGAGATCCTAATCACCCTGAGCAATAGCCATCATTTTACTGGAGGGGGCAGTGTTTTACTTTCTGCCTGCAGATAAATGTCAGCCTCTCTTTCCTAAAGATATTCGCTTTCCTTGGGAAGGGTGTGTTGCCATGTGCTTATGCCCTGACACAAGCCAAAGGATGTCATTCTTCGTGGGAAGGCCTGTGGTGCTGTGTGAGCTGACACAGGCAGGTTGCAGGAAAAACCAAGAAACCACAGATAAAAATGCAAAGAGCAAATTTAATCTCGTTACCTCACAAACCGGGTGATCTCTGCAGCAGCACCTGGGGCAGAGGCACATAGATGGGAACGCAGGACCTCAGAGCTCAGTCCTTGCTAGAGTCAGAGCGCAAGATTCCGAGCCTGCTGCTTTCGCCTGTATATCAAGGATTTCTCGCAGGCAGTAGTTATCCACTGTGCTTTGGTGTTTCCCACAGCAGGGCAGAAATCTCAAGTGTGTTTTGGAAAAGGTTGCTTCTGAGCACCTGTGTTATCTCACCGTGGATGTACTGCTTGTCAGGCACAAGACTAAGCAACAATTAGTTGTATGACATAACGTGTTTTTCAACACACCAGGTGCAGGTCACTTGAGTGTTTATAATCCTCGCCAGTCTTCCATTTAATTCCCATAGGTGCATTTGCATCCTTGCAGACTAGCAGACTTGAGAGTTGGCAGTGTTGTGACTGATAAGGCCCTGGCATTCTGCTGTGTGTACTAGCAACATACCCCTCTACATGGGAAGCTGTTCTTCACAGTTTTGGAGAGATTTTTTTGTGGGGGAGGTTGGATTTCATTCTTTAGATTGTGTTTTAATACTCAGTGGTCTAATTTTCCCATTGTTAGGATTTCCCACAAAGGGTCTGTTTTGCCAATTACTAGGTCTAGTACAAAGGACGCAGCCAGCAGTAGAACAAACCAGTAACCAGATTCTATTGCACACAAAAGGGTTGGTAATGGGTGATCGCTGGGAGTACAAACAAGTCAGTGAAGTTACACATAATAGACAACAACCCCAAGAATGACGTGGCACGGCCAACAACCGGTGGAATAAACAAAGCAACAAAATCTCCCACAGAAGAGATGGGAGACAACAAAGCCAAGAGGCTAATAACACAGGACAGAGGCAAACTCATGCTGTTCCCACAGAGCCCACATTTGCAAGTGCCAAACCTGACTGGGCCCCAGTTGCAGGGAGAGTCAGGAGGTCCTTCCCCAACAGGGAAACCCTGCAAAGTGCATCCACTTCTCAGATAGACACCCCACCCTTCCTGCAAGTGGTCCCAGCTTTTATCCCCAAAAGCAGGACACCTGGCACTCATTTACCTAATGGCTTTCCCTGCAAGGTTGGCTGCACCTTGGAGGAAAGCCAAAAGGCAAACTCATCGCCTCCTTGTTGAAGGACTGTGAGAACCACCCATATGTCAACCTTAATTCAGGGCTTGGGGTTCAGACCCCAGCACTTCAGGGCCCTACCCAGGTTAAATTCATTCCCATCCTGGAGGGCCCTGTTTTAACCATGACTGCTGTGTTCTCTATCTCTCAGGTAGCCCCTCGCTCCACTGGCAGCAGGAGCTAATGGGCAAGCTAATGAGCTAACAGGCAGGCTGAACATAGCAAGGCTTGCCTGTTGTGGCCCATGTGTTTACCTAGTGATGGAGCTGTCCTTGCTTTCTGTGTGTGGTAGCTGGGAGAGAAGAGTCCACTAATGTCACTGTCTCTACTAATTGGAGAATTTGTCTTTCTGCCCGCAGAAGTACACAGAAATTGAGAAGGAAATGGAGGAGCCCAGGTGCCTGTTAGAACAGAGACATCCAATACCTCTTTTATTTGAGCACCTACTTAACCATTATAAGCACTTTGTGACAGTTCTTCAGTCCATTCTACAGAAACCAATAGAAGCCCGGCTTAAAGAGGGTACCTGGGAGTGTGCTGTGAATTGTGCTTTCTCCTGCTCTCCTTTTAAATAAAGTGTGATCTCTAAGTAAAAGCAGAACTTTTTAACAAATCAACTAGAGAAAAAAGTAGCTTTTCAGGCATGAGTACTGTTCTTTGACAGTACTGGTGTAATGTTGCTGTAGCAGTGATGATTTAGGAATATAAGAGGTTTTTCTTTCAACCCTGAAGATGGCCTTTTGTGCCTTAAAGTTTGTCTGATGTTTTTTTCCAGCTCTATGAGTTATTTCAATACAGCTTACTTATTCCTGGAGAACTTATCTTGCTTATATCCCTAGACTATTAATTACACCTACACAACATAGCTGTTTTCTCTTTTCAGTCACTGTTGGGTGTAAGTGCTCTGGCAGGACATTTGGCAGGCACAGAATATCAAATACCTGTAAAATTTGTAAGCTTTTTCTAAAGAACCTGGTGATCTTTCTGTCTTCACAGTCTGAAGAATTATCTGGGTTTTGGTACTTTAAAAGTGGGTTAACATGTTCTACTTAGAGTTCCTTTTGTCCTTGAGCTGGTATCTCATCCTTAAGTGACCTTTGGTATGATTAAGGCAAGGAGTTTCCTAATGGGACACAGTGCCACAAAGCCAAATAACCATGGGGAAACTCTGCCACTTGTTGAGTTACAGGTGAGCAGGGCAACACCAGCCATCATATTTCACCCAGCTACCTTTTAATAATCCCTTTTCTGAGAGCTGCCACCAAGAACAGTATAGCGGTGTGCTGGGGAAAATGGTTAGACCAGATCTGAAGGGCCGCAGCAGGATGTGTGGAGAATTGCTAGACATTATGATGCAAGTGCTCTGTAACTAGCATTTGTATTTGTCTTCAGCTGCTTTAATCTGTTCTCATCTGGATAGAAGGGTGCTTTTGAGGAATGAGAGGTGTTTACTTGGGGTTATGCTCAATTGTGTAGTTCCTTGGCTGCACTGAGATCCAGCATCTCCATGCTATCCAAAGAGCATAAGGTCAGAAATGTATAGAGTAAGTAGCCCTTCCCCAGCAAAAGTAACACAGTTTGCCCAATTAAGTTGGAAAATGGGGTGTGACAGTATGACCTTCCCCAGAACATGGGTGGAATTCACACCAAAGAGGCAAAACCCAAATACCAAAAATTGCCCGTAATGTTTTGTTTTTAAAATCTTGACAGTACAGTCATATTCTTCCACTGGCAGACTCCCTAAATTGTCCCTTTTCATCTCTGCCCAGACGTTTTCAGTAGCCTTAATGCCACTGCAAAGAAGGAGCCTGGAACAGTGTTGACAACCACGTTTCCTATTGATTGGTTGCTTTTCTTAAAACGTAAGTATGATTGAACAAAAGTTAGAAGCACTCCAAACACTTGCGGCTCAATCACTGAAACAGTTAATGAATGTGTGCTGCCACTATCTTAAAATGGTATCTTAAAAGGGTTCTGATGTTTACAGTGTTTGCAAGGAACAAGTGTTCAGTGCTGCCTGAAAGTCAAGACCCTTTTCTGTACCTCAAGTTGGGAAAGAAATTTTACTTTCTGTCTCTGAAATCTTGATCCTTTGTTTTTATTCAGAACTGCCAGTGTGTTAATCAGCTAGTAGCTAATTTAGGTTTTTTCTGTTCTCCAGATCATTGTGGTCTATCTTTAATTATATGTCTATCATGTAATGTGTTTAGGACCAATCTACAGGTGATCCTTTACTCTATTGTTGGTAGGAAAGATGCACAGTGAATTGTTTCATCTCTCTGATGGGAAGCTCATGGACAGTTCATGTGACCTGCAGCAGATGAGGGCTGTAGCTGTTTTTAATCTCAAAGCTATAACTTTCCCTATTACCGTGGTATCTGGTGGCAAAGGCCGGTTGTAAGAGATGGTCTGTTTTCCAGCCCAGTGGAGGTCATCACTGTGGCGAACTGGACACTTGACTTCTGGCTGCTACTCAGCAGGGAGGGCAAGGAACAGTACTGTGCTGGTAGAGTGGGTTACATGTTGCCCCTGAACCTATAGGTTGGTGTGTTCTGAGAAGGGCATTTTTCAGTGCTGTTACCTTGTTTCTGTGCTCTTCTGAGTGAGCTTTTAAGCCCCAACACTCCAACTTTTTCATGCCAAACAGGTTATCTCAGTTGTAGATGAGTAAACAGGTGTTGCACTTGTAAATTCAGTAGCTGTTGAGAAATCAGGAATGCAATGAGCAAAGTCTGTGTTCTTGGCCATTTCTGTGCTGCAGGATCCAGATTCAGTTACTTTGTAATTGGAACCTGTTAAAGTGCTAGGACAGCCAGTCCACGTCACTGAGCACGTGCTACTATGAGAGCACTACTGCAGTATTTGGCTGACAGTGAACTAGGCTCCTGAGTTTCATGAATGCTGATCTGTATCTGCTTCAGACTGCCTCTTGAAGGATTCACAGAGAAATCACTGTATTTGCTTCACATGTAAGCAGTTGCTTCAAGGGCTGAAAAGATATTTTATCATTTCTATTAAAGCTAAATATGAAAAACCACCTCATTAAGAAAGATGTACAACTGCTTATAGGCCAGTGAAATTGGCAAACCTTGGTCATAAATATTTGGACTTAAAGTCACTTAAAATTTTCATCAATTGGGAAAAGTGGAAGAATGTAGTCCTCCAATAATTCAAACAACTCTATCTATTTTGTGTTATTTTCCTAGTCAAATTCATATTTATTTTTCCAAACATTAGCACCTGGATGGAGTTTGGTCCTTGGGGTTTTATCCTTTTTCTAAAGCAATGGAGGCATTTCCATTTGCTTGAGATTCAGTAGTTATGCATTTTATGAAAATCTAGCTTTTCAGGTAAAGCTGACTGACAGACATCACTAGTTATTTGCATACCTTTTCAAGTACTTACTGGAAAAAGCAGCCACTGAAGCCAGGCCTTTTAAATCCTCCCTACTTCAAGTGTCTTTTGGTCTCAGTGTCACTTATGTACAGACTTGGCGTTCCCATGGTTTACCTGCTGGAAGTGACTTGGAACAAAGACTCACAACAGTCAGTCATGCACAAGATAGGATCTTGTAGTGCTGTTTTACTTAAATGAATAATTCCCTGATTGCTGTCTTTTGTCAAATACTACGCACAAAGATGTGACTTAGGACCTATTCAGACTACATGAAGACCAATACTAGCTTTTCTGACTGAAGTGTAGTGGCAATCACAGCAATAAGATTCTGCATGTGTGAGATGCACCCCTGTAGTGGTATGCTTTTTGAAGTTTTAGCATTGTTTACAGACATAATAACAAAATTAAAATCACAAAGGCTTTATTTTTGTTAAGAAAATAGTGATGCTTCAGTTAACACTCACTGCATGTGCATCGCTTATCCATTTTTTTTGCAGTATACAGGTGCAGGTAGCAGGAAGCAGAATATCATCAGTGGGCTCTAGCACCATGACATGCATTTCACACATCAGCAACTCTCTCCACGTGTCTTTGCCTCAAATGAAGCAGCTGCTTCATTTCTGGTACCCATGTGTGTGCAGTGATCCTACCCAGATGATGTTAGTAAGGCTCTGTGTATGAAACAACCAATAATGCTGTATCACTAGTTCCTGTTTTTTAAACATAGCTTATGTTAGGGGCCACAAAAAAGCAAGGAAAAGATGTGGGGTCCAGCTGTATCTTACAGTCATAATGCATATGTACTACTTTCTTTTCTGAAACATTACAGACAAGTATAGAGGGTATGTCTTTGTTGCAATTGGCCGTGTGTAAATGGACTCTCATTTAACACGTCATGCCTGTGCTCTTTCACAGTGAATTGTGGGAGATCTTACTTAGCCTTCTCTGCTCACAGCAGGAAATTGTGGGAGAGTAACAGAGGATCAACAGAGAATGGAGCAGAGTGGTTTATGCACTGCTCTGATGGAAGAGAGGAGGATTGCAGCCTGAATAAAAACAGCTTCTGGGCTTTAGACTGTGGAATATGCCAGCTAGCCCAGTCTAGACTTAATTTATGGGAGAGGGTTCTATGTGAGAACATAGCAGAGGAAACAGTAACAGTAACCTGCTGTATAATTATGTTTCATTTCTAAGAAGTTCAACATAGAAGAGCAAGGAAAATATTGACGTTCTTGCTTGAATGGGTCTCTTGCTTCCTGTTTTGTGTTCACTTAGTACTGTGCTGCCTGTAAAGTACAATGAAAGACTGTCTTCTCTGAGACCACAGGTCCAAACATGTAGTTCAGATATGCAACACTACAGAGAAATCAAAGCAGTCTAGATTTTTAAGTATTATAAACACTTGTTTCCCTAACTTTCATTTTAAAAGGAATTTACTCACTCTGAAAAGCACCTTCAGGATATGAAAAGTATTTGCCATCTGGCATTTAAAACACCTAAGCTTCAAAGTTTAGCTAGACTCAGATTAAAATCATATTCAGGCAAAAAAAAACAGCTATGAACTGAGTGAAATATGACTCAGCCAGTTTTCATTACAAATATGCTCCTGTTCAGTTTTTGCCTGGATGTATTGTTATACTTTGTTTTCTTCATTTACAAGAAAAAATAGATATGCTCATTATTTGGAACAGCTTTAAGGTACAAGTTAAGTTTACATCTTACTGCCAGTACTCTAGACTGTACTGTAACTCATGACAATATATGTTCTTTTAGGTACCCAACTCTGACACAGGTTTTGATAAAGGTTTGACAGAGTGAAGGGAATTGTTTAAGAATACCAGGTCCTACTTTCAAAGGGAGTACCTTGGTTATTTCTAGAACACAAAATCAGAAAATACATGTTAACACAGTAAATCATTGAGATAGAGTGTATTACAAAAACTTTTGTGAGACACACAGCAATTCAGTACTGAAGTTATAGGACAGTATCTTCAGAGAAAACTCCTGTAGTTTTTTGACCTGTCTGTGTGATTGTGTCATTTCAAACTTGTTTAATTTGATCATAGGTTATTTTTTTCCTGGTTTTGTAATTTCCAGTCCTGTCACAGCTACTTCATGGTAAAAATTCTCTAAGCTGCTGATGGATAAGACAGTGATTTCTAGGCTGTAGTTTCAGACTGTGATTTTTCTTTTCTAAACATCAGGTTAGGTAAATTGCTATAAATCCTCTGGGAGCTGGTGAATTGTTTCTTTGCAATGTACATGATGATGCTGCTCAAAGCTGTGGTGCCTCTATGAGAAACAGACTCCTAGTGCATCTTCAAATGGGATTTCGGTGTAATGGGATCTCACATCCAGGAGTCTGCTCCAGTGCTAAAACTCCTAGGTTGTAATCCCACCATAAGTCTCCAATTATTCTGCATAAAGCAGAAGCCCTTGTTGTTTGTTCCCTACCTAGCTGTATTCATCTTCTTATTTGTGAACCATGCATACACTGACTTATATACTGACCTGCTTTAAAGCCTATGCAAATTAAAGCATCAGTGCATATAAATAGTGTAGTACTTTCTATTAAAAAGGTCAGGTTTTTCTTTGCAAAACAGCAGGTTCCAAGGCACTCTCAGCTGTGGGCTCTTTTACAGGTTTTTTTATAACTAGGACTTCTTTCAAGAGTCATGACAAATGTTTATGGTTTTGACTGCAGATGCAAGATCACCAACCTGGGAATATGACAGCCATCACCCAAGGCTGAAATTGTCTGATGACCGTCTTGCAGTAAGTTGTAATTGGAGGAGGATGTTTTACCCTTGTGGTCCCCAGAGATTCGATAAATTATGGCAAGTGCTAAGCAGAGATGCATTCCTTTCTGGGAGCCATTACTGGGAAGTTAACCTGCATCACACTGGAGCAGGGTGGTGGATTGGCCCAGCCTGCCCTTCTATTGGCAGGAAGGGAGACTCTGAAACCTGTTGGCTGGCCTGGAATAGAGCATCTTGGTGCCTTAAGAAGTTTGCTTTTGAATACTGGGCATTTCATAAGGGGGAGAGAATTCCCATCCTGATAGAAGACGACCCTGATCACATTGGCATTTTTCTGGATTACGAAGGAGGAATCCTTTCATTCTACAGTGTCACTGATGGCATGGCTCACTTGCACACCTTCCGCTGCAAGTCCACAGAACCAGTTTACCCAGCCTTGAGGCTCTGGGAAGGGTCCATTGGAATACGCAAACTAATTAAAGGAATGAAGCAAAATAAGGCCTGCTATTTAATACTTTTTCTATGAAAGCCAATTTAGCAATAATCTACACAAATTAATCTGTCATAGAAAAGTTGTAACTGTGATACTTTTAGAAGGTAACAGTTAAACTGAAGAAAACCAACTGTAATTTTTAACGTATATGCATTTTTCAATGTGGCAAGGTGATCTGGCTTTTATAAATTACGTTGGTGTACTACCTAAAGTGCTATATATATTTTTTGTACTTTTTTTCAACTTACAAAATGGAAGAAGTCTGGTTGAAAGAAGCCTATTACAACTCAGATTTGAACCGAGATATTGCCATCTTTTTTTTTTTTTTTATTAACTCTCTCCTGTCATCTGCCTGAAGAGGCAGCAGGTGTGTATAATAGGTTTAGTTTGGTTCAAGCTTCAAGTTCATACACTGCATAGTGTTACAGTTGACAAAGTCAAACAGATTTGAATAATAAATGCACTGAGTGAATAAGTTCATACTTAAGTATCATTTCAGAAAAATCAAAGACTGGCAACAGCTGTTGGAAAGGTCCCTTCAAGTAAAGCTGAAATAGAAGCTTCTGTAGCCACATTTAGCCATTAGCTGGTCTTAATTGTCACAGGGACTCTGAACTGGGCTTCTGGCTGGCCCTATTTTTCCCAGAGTGGATGCCCAAGAAACAGTTGTGTTCCACCCCAACAGAAGATGAAATGTCTGGAGGACCCATAGGTGAAATAAAACCACTAGGTCAGGGGGGCACTTGTGCTTAATTTATTTTTGTGTCCTATTTGCAAAGGCTCTTCAACTGCTACTATATAAAGGTACACTCATGTAAAACTAGGTGAGACAGCTTGCAAGTTTCTGTGCCATTTCTTTTTTTTCCCCAATACATTAATTAAAATCCTGGAAATTTTTTGAGCCTATGTTTGTAGAAGTCTCTAGGACCAGCCCTGCTGGAGTGAAGAACCACTGCTACTCAAAGCAAGTCAGGTAATCTTATGGGGTTCAAATACTAAAGGCCCTGGAATCGTCACCAGTGCTGGTAAAGGCAAGGTCTGACCATAGGCTGAAACACAAAAACAACAGCTTGTTTTATAAGCTAAATTTTATTTTTAAAAAAAAACTTGTAACAATTGAGCAGGTTTTTTAATGTAAGTCAGGCATATTGCATCAATCAGAGCCCATATGACTGCTTCGTGGACAAGGAAAAGAAGCAGGCTGATAGGAGTGGGACTGCATTTCTTACTTGAAAAGTGAGAAGCTGAGATGCAAGAGGAGAGCATGCAGGAGGAGCACTGATCATCATGGCAAAGCATAAGCAGTCTCAAACACCAATGTCAGGGGAAGAAACCCAACCCAGTGTATTTGCTTGTTTGTAGAGGAAGGAGGCTGCTCAAACTTCACCAGCATTTGGCTTCCTACCTGAGAAGTTGCCCCCAGGTACAGACAGAGGTATCCACATGCCCTTGTCCTGGTTCCCCAGGCACAGACTCATGGGCCAGCCATGCAGGCAGCCATGAGTAGTCCTGAGTAAGCTGAGAGTTCCAGTCAGGTCAGCTGACTCCCAGGTGTATGCCATACCACCTCATCATGCCCATGATAAAAGGAGGGAGCTCAGTGAGGGCAGGGTTCCTCCTCTTCTCCCTGAGGCTCCTTGTTGATGGTGCTCTGTTCCTGCCAAGAACCAGGCTGAGTAGACCCTTTGTGCTTTGTGTTGATTGTTGTTTCTGTTCTGTTATTCTATTAAATCTCTCTATACTTCAGTTCATGGGCCTTTTCCTTTTTTTTCCCAATTCTCCTTCCCATTTGGCGAGGGAGTCGTGGGTGATATACTAACTGCTGTGGTTTAGCACTGAGTACTGGTTAACTGTAGACAGCCCTGCAGAACTGAATTAAGACTCTAGGCTTTACTCAGCTCACAATAGATGCTTTTGACATTTTTTTTAAGCATAGGTTAAGTTTATTTCCACTGATCCATCTCAGATCTACTTTTCCCCCGCTAATCTGTCTGGCTTGCCCTCTTGCCTTTCAGTTCACAAAAAGTACAAAAAGGTTCTTTCTCTTGCCTCTTAAACGGGACCTTTCTGCATATCCAACTTGCTTCCTTTCCTGGTGCTGTCTGTTGAGAACCTATCTTTCTCAAGGACCTCATTTTCCCCAGACTGCAGATTCCTGGAACCCACTGCTTTATCTTGATAAGAATCCATTAGGTTGCATGTGTAGTTTTCTGTTCAGTATATGTGAACTTTCACTTACCTGCGTTCAACTCACAGGGGTGAGGAAAACAGCAGAAAGAGAGGAACATCCAAAGATAGGGTGTTAGAACAATTCTAAGTGTAGACAAAATTATTATAATTTACTATATTCTTACCAGAAAATGGAAGCTGGAAAGCAGCAGACTGTGGTCTTACATTTGGCAAAACTCCAAATTTATTAGGTTAAGTGGAATGGAGAAAAGAGGAGCATGGTATGTTTTAGACACAATGCTATGTGATTTCTAATGAAATTGCTCATCATAATTTATACCCAGTTGCTGCAGAAACATCCTGCTAATGAGAACCTGAAAATTCTAACCTGCTTGGATCCTCATAATTACACCCCTTTCTGCTATAACACCATGCTGCCATACTTAATCTGTTGTGTAGTACTACATCATGAAATACAGAATGGAGCACTTTGGTTTAGCACTTCACTTTTTTGGCATGATCTTCTACTGCTTCTTCAGTGATGGTTTCATCTTCTTCAATATTTCTTTTAACCTTCTGGCCCACGAGATCGAAGATGGCTTCTGGGGGAAATCCCTTAGGCTCTCCCACCTTCACTGTCAGCATGTCAAGTGTCAGTACAGCACCTTCAGGAATCGCCACTTTTGCCACAACAGACTTTCCCAGCTACAGGGGAGAAATAAAAAAAAAGTTTAAAAAAAATTTAAAAAGAAAAAAAAAAATTAAGTCAAACACATTCCTAGGCTTAGTATACCAAAAAAAGGCTAAAAAATATTCTGCAGTTGCTTGAACAGGTTGTGTGAAACTGCCCTCCCCACTACTTCCTATTACAAATCGTGGTTCAGTTGGAAATGGAAACCTTCACTGTAACTAGGCTGCTGGAACATCCAGATCCTTTCTGAAATCGGATAATGGATCACTGGAATTTTTTAGAATCAGAATGGAGGGAATCTGATCAGACTGACTAGTATTCTAGCTTAGTGTAAAAGCAGCTTGTATACAGTCATAGAGACCCAATACTCCTACCAAGTATCCTGCACTGGTGAGGCTGCACCTCGAATACTGTGTTCAGTTTTGGGCCCCTCACTACAAGGACACTGAGCTGCTGTAGTGTGTCCAAAGAAGGGCAATGGAGCTGGTGAAGGGTCTGGAGCACAAGTCTGATGTGCAGTGGCTGAGGGAACTGGGTTGTTTAGTGTGGAGGAGGCTGAGGGGAGACCTTATCACTTTCTATAGCTGCCTGAAAGGAGGGTGTAAGCAAGATAGGTGTTGGTCTCTTTTCCCAAGTAGCACATGATAGGATGACAGGAAACGGCTTCAAGTTATGCCAGGGGAGGTTCAGATTGGATATTAGAAAAATTTTAGTTGTCAAGCATTGGAACAGGTTGCCCAGGAAAGTGGCTGAATCAACATCCCTAGAGGTATTTAAAAGATACGTAGATGGTTTAGTGGTGGACTTGGCAGTGTTAGGTTAACAGTTGGACTCAATGATCTTAAGGGTCTTTTTCCATCCTAAATGATTCTATGATTCTACTCAACTTAGTTAACCACTGGATGATATACATAGAATTCCATTATACTCAACATTGCCAACATTATGCTTTGGTAAAAATAGTTACTGACTGCCAGAAAGACCAGTTTATAGAAAATGACAGATCTACATTAACATTGTGCTAAGCATAAACACTGTGCATGCTGCTGTTTAGCAGCATGAATTTTTGTGCAGCGGCAGAAACACTGCTGCAATAAACAATTAGCAATCTGGTTTTCTAAATACAGAGTTATTAGCTATAGGTCTAAATGAGTTTCAGCTATATGTGAATCAAAAGCAAAAGTTACCTTCTCGTTGCAAGCCATTTCACAGGGCAGGAGTTGTTTGACTGGAGAACCCATTGCTTTTTCCACAGTACGGATGGCTTTCACTAACTCTGCCAATTCATTTGGCTCCAGAGATGCTTGGTGGTCACTTCCTTTCCATGTTTTGTCAAGAGTCACATGGCGTTCCACTACTTTAGCACCCATAGCAACAGCTGCCACTGAAATGGCTATGCCAGTTTCATGCCCCGAATAGCCAATGGGGATATCAGGAAAAGCTGACTGATACGCCTTGAATCATAACAGAGTTGGTCTGAATTACCAAGGTAGCAACTTCAAAGACAAAGCAAATTTAACAGTGATAACTGCAGTAAGAACCACGGACAATTACTGTGCCACAAAACAAACAGTTGGTTATGCTGAGAAAGACTTTTTTCTTTTATAATGAACAAGTCACACTGCACTGACGAACATCATGTCTGAAGAATGTCACTAGGATTATCAATACTGAGAAGAAAAAGGAGGTATGTTCTATTCTACAGCTTCTCTTAGGCTTTTCCTTTTAATTCAGTTGTAACTTTCAAGGTTTTCAAAGCCTACATTGCTGTAAGTTACAATAACAGAATACATTCATCCAAGAGCCCAGTGGACTGGTTAAACTTCACCTGTATCCAAAGCAGATTTCTTCCACCCCATATTTAAAATCTGAAGCAATCCTTTCAGCCATACATAAGGAACAGCCATCCCAATCCTAAAGGTAATTAAGTGCAGCAATGTTCCATTCTACTAAAAATAACATACTATGTGTGCATAAAGCTAGGCAAGTGCTTGAACACTGGCCAGTTTGGGAAAATTTTCTTATTATCAGGCATATCCAAGTAATATTTTCAGCGAAGGGAACTATACAGGGGCCTAACCCATTTCCTTCATTGCTCTGATATTCACATGAAGCATTTTTAACAAAAGTTTCTGGTCTAGCCCTCTATTTAGAATTATGTTCTCAATTCCATCCACCTTAATGGTAACAGTCTACATAATTTTTCTTTGCACTAGAAAGCACAGGGTTAGCCTGTTAAGCATATGCCATATTTTCATCTGTTTAATTGTGAGTAGTCCGGTAATATCTTTTATCATATTCTTCAAAGCTGAATTCTGCTAAAAGTGGATCAAATGGTTATTTTTACTTCACACTTGCATGAATCAGAGGAATGTGACACATCTAACTTCTCAGAAGGAAATTCCAGCATGCCCAAGACCTGGAAATACATCTCAATAAAAGTGCATAGCCCTTCTCTGGTACCCTACCCACAGCACATTCTGTGTTATTCACTGACCGATATAACACGAAGATTGACATCCTCTGGCTGAAGCGGGTATGCACTGGTGCACTGCAGGAAGCAGAAGTTTGGATTGATGGGCTTCACAATCTGATAAACCTGATGCATTGTGTTCATCGACTGCATCCCGCTGGAAATCACCATTGGGCGACCTAGCCATTAGAAAATATGCACAAGTGTTTTCCTAGATCTGTAAGAAAGCTACACAAGATTAAATTAAGTTCTTGAAGTAAATTAATTCAGTAGAAAAGGAAGCTGTGTGAACCTTTTTTTTTTCTACACACACACACCCCGCCCCAACTCTGAGGGTGATTTTCTTCTAAAGGTACTTCAGATTTTTTTCCAAAATCAGTTGGAGGATAGATCTAGTAACTGATACATTGAGACACAGTGATGTTTACCAGGATGGCTCACGAGAAAATGCTTACCTTTCTTTGCAGTCTTTTCCAAATAGGGAAAATTGTTTGTATCTCCTGATCCTACCTTGAAAAATGGAACATCCAGTTCATGTAGAAATTCCACAGCCATCTAGAAGGAAAAAAAAAAATCACTGCTTTTTAACACACCACTTCGGTTTGATCAAAGATAAAGAACGACCATGCTGGGAATAAACAAGTCTTCAAAATAGCAAAGCCAAAACTTAATTAAGTAGGTCATATATATAGCCCCCAAAAATACACTGCTCATGAAATTACTGTTCCAAGGATACCAGTTCCTGACTCAACCCTCCAGGTGATGTATTATTGAGGTGCTTTCTTTTATACTTCTATTGCAAAACCAGATTTTCCACGGGTTTTTGACTGGGATCCCTATCTCAAGGCAGTCATTCTCTTTGATCTCCCAGCCATAACTGGTCAAGCCAGCTGTATGTACAGGTGAGCTCCACTGGTCCTCTAACTTCAAGATGAGCTTGTGGGCCACAGCATTCTTGCCTTTTTTTTTTTTTTTTTTTTGGCACTCCAGAGAGTGCAACTAACCTGCATATGGGAGCTCGCCTGTTGAAGAAGAAAAGCACTGCAGGCACACAGGCAGTATTCCTGACACATACTTCCTGCAGGTCAGAAATACTAAACCACAGAGTGTTTAAAACTACCAGAAGTTTTCCTGAATAGATGCCACTCTGAAAAATTGCATGAGCATATTGAATAACCAGCCGGAAAAGAGTAAGTACTCAAAAAGATAAATCCAAAATGGACTTGCTTCTAGGAGAGATACTAGAAAATATATATAAAATATGCCAAAGAAAATACTATAAAACAGTTTATTCAAACATTAATTTTACTCTGCCTTTTTCTAAAAATTGCGCTATATTGAAGACAATTCAGGAATTATTGGAGGCTCTGCGAAAATCAGTGTTGCATCAGTGTGGCCTTTTAAAAATAGTCCTTTTAAGGAAGAAAATCCCAAACCTGTCACAGGCAAGAGATATTGAAATCTTCCATTCACATCCGGAGGAAACATTGAAATAGTTATCTAATTTTGTCCCCCTCCAACCACCCACAACCACTTTTAATTTCTTCAGATCAGTCCTTGTTGCAGTCAAATTTACTTAGTGCCAGAGAAAGAGTGTTAATGTCCAGAAGAGAATCACATCTTCTTCAGTCTAATTCTTCTGTCACAATTATGATGCAGATTCAATTTCTTGTACCTATGATGCATAACGTCTCCAATATAGTTTATTCACTAAGATGCATTGTGCATGAAGACAATGAATATACTGTATTAAAAAGCCACAGATCTAATCTGAGGAGACTGTACAGAATAAAGTATGACAGATACACCTCATATCTAAGGCCACTCTTCAATAGGTAAATATCTCCTGAAAATTGGCAGCTGTTCTGTAAGAGATTCAAGGAACAGGAAAGAGTCTCAAATAATACGGACAATGTTAAAGGGAGTGGTTCAGTGGGATCCTGTTTTGTCTCCACTACACACTGGAACAGCGTAGATAAAGGAATTACTCATAGCTTTTATATTTACTTTACACCTCACTTCATTATTTCCACCTATAGTAAAACACAAAATTTAACCTCTTTGACACATCTGGAGTTCCAGAGATTATGTTCAACTTACAGAAGTTAATGTAGTCTCAGGGACTTATTACATCAATTTATGCAATGTTTGCTATAAGTACCAAACCCATGTCTTGTAGAAATGCCACCAGAAATCTTAGGAGCTGTGTAATGTAATTACTGTTCAAAAAAGAAGGCACAAATGTGCATCGGTACGGTTAATTAGCCAGTGAAGCCACACACAAAGGAGCACAGTATCTTGAGAAAAAGAGGGATCTCAGAGGTGGAAAGTGATCTTGGCTGCTGCATATGAAAGGTGCTCTGAATTGCACTTATAGCCTTTAGAAGCTGGAGGTTTTAACATCAAAGAGTGTGATTTCACCCCCATCCCACAAAAAGCATATGGGTCTTAAGATCCCAGATACAGAAGTCCAAGACTACTGGATTTAACTTCTGTTTTCTTAAAGAAGTAGGTGTTGTTCAGCAGGTCTCCTAGACATGAAGACAGCAAGACAAGAAAATCACAATACCCTCTTTTCTTGGATCTATTTCTGAGTCGATGGCATCAGGCTATTGCAATAAATGCAAAACACCTTTTTTGTCTGTCAGACATATGAAGTAATTTTCTGTGGTATTTGGTGATTGGACCATCTCAGCTGGGGCACAGAAATTCATGGATTTTGGCCAATAGGACAGTGAGATAGATAGCAAGTTCTTCTATCAAAAAGCAGTGAGAATGGCCACAGGACTACAAAAGACAGCATAAAAAGGTTGAAGGAATTGAAATTTCTTAGTCTAGAGAACACAAAACATACAAGAGATGCTATAATGGTATTCAAATACACAGGAGATACGAGAAAAGGATGTCAGATTAGGCAGGACAAAAAATTATAAGAAAGGATTAAGCTAATAAATCAGGAATTCTCTCTGAGAGTCAGGAGAGTGAGGCACTGAACAGATCACCTTAAAATATTAAATAATTCCTATCCTTGTCCCATCCTGGATAAGGCTACTTGCAGAAAGACAGGGACATTGCTGGGCTTGCCTTATGCAAGACTGACAACTTATTTCTATGAGGTTCTCTTTCAGTTTGGTTCTGTTTTCTAGGCCACAAAGAAAAGTAAAACAATCTGTGATCTCTGATATATATTGAGGTTTAACTGTTACCTGATCTTTGTAGTTTACACTTTCCAATTATACATTGTATTTGTTAATACTGTAACATCCATCACTCTGAGGGAGGCAACATGCAAGAGTTAAAGAAGTATACGTCTCTTAAGGGGGAACAACAGCAGGTGAGCTTCATGGAGTTTACAAGCTGGTGACTGACTTCAAGCTGGTTTACAAGCTGGTGACTGACTGACAAAATCAGTAAATGCTTCAGGAAACATGGCAAGGTGAAGACCCTCTTCATGAGATTAGTAAAGGAAAAAGGAATATAAGCATTTCTCCTGCTTAGAAACACCAACTGGGGTCTAGTAAACAGCACAAAGGGGGGGGGGGGGGAAAAAAAAAAAAAAAAAAAGAGGTAAATAATAGGGATTAAGTTGAGAAAGGAATCTAGTTTAAATAAGAAGTTTGAAATGCGTGGAGCCAATATACCAGACAACACCAGATAGAGGTCAGCTTGCAATCTTGATGTAAATTCTCAAAGCATTCATTGTTTATGGAGTTCAACTGAGGCCTTGTCTCTAATATGATTTAACGTGCATAACTACCTCAGCATACATGGCAGGTCTTTCAGAATGTTCAGCCATCTCCTTAACCATTGTAAAGACACAAGTGAACTGGCAGAAGTACAATTACTCTAGTTTCCTCATTTAGACATTCAGTATCCACACATATTTAGTATTCTTTTTATGTAAGAACTATCAGGCCAAAGTAATAACCAACAGACACAAAAGCTGGACTCTGCCTGATATGGCTTACATACCTCATCCATGCCAGAAGCCGTGAAGAAAATGCCAATCTCTTCTGCATATTTCTTGAGCTCTCTATATTGGTCATGACTAAACTCCAAGTGGTGCTTGTGCTCCCCATAGGTTTTTCCCCAGGAGTGTTTAGAGGTATAGGGCCTTTCTAGGGCTTTCTTGTTGAATTTGTACTCCAGTTCACTCTTCTGAAACTTAGCACAGTCTGCTCCACAGTCCTGCAAAACAAGCTGGTACACACTGAGTGCAAGTGCAAGTGAATCCTAAGTCTGAAGTCTGAACAACTTTGCAACTCATGTGCCCCTTCGCAGTGGAGTTTTCACATTATCATCATAGCAATCACAGGAAAGGTACAAACACAGAGCAACGGAAGACCTGCACAGATATGCGCCCTTCCATTTCATAATGCTGTGTGCTTAGTAGAGCAGCAGTCTAGAAAGAAATCATACTAAAACTACAAAACTGAACTGCCTCTTGCTATGCGCACCACTTATTTGAAGAGTTCATTTCTGAGGTGTTTTCCAAGCTCAGCTGTCACATGTTAACTTTACTTGAAAAAAAGTGACAGGATTCTGTAGAACAAGCAGCATAAATCTGAAATTCGTTTGAAGTGACACAAACTGTGAACTTAAATTCTCACTACACTATTTTGCACGTACACCACAGTGACAGCATCATGCCCTGACTTTTCCTTCAGTGATGATCTGCCATTTTCTAGCATATGTATATATAATGTATAGAATACCAAATCTTAAAACAGCTTGGTTGTCTTACTGGATGACCTAAATATTACCTCAAAAAACCCCAAATGCAATCAAGTCAAATTGGAGGTTCATCAGAGGCAGTTCACTTGATTCTTCCCATACACAGTTAGCTTGTGACATAACTGGAAGACTGCTGTAACCCCTCAGAGACTACATTGCCAGTGTGTGTCTGTGTATCACAGAATCACAGAGTGGCAAGGGTTGGAAGGGACCTCCAAAGATCATCTAGTCCAACCCCGCTACTAGAGTGGGATCCTAGAGTAGATCACACAAGAACACATCCAGGTGGGTTTTAAATGTCTCCAGAGACAGACACTCCATCACCTCTCTGGGCAGCCTGTGCCAGTGCTCTGCCGCCCTCACAGTGAATAAGTGGTTTTTTATGCTAAGATTGAACTTCCTGTGTTCCACTTTGTGCCCATTGCCCCTTGTCCTGTCACTGGACACCACCGGGACGAGTCTGCCGTACGTGTGTGCCGTGAACAAGGCAGGGCCGTTCCGAAAGCCCATCTGTGAGGTACAGCCCCGCCTTCCTGGCCCTCACCGCGGCTGTCCTCTTGCAGCTACTTTATTTTAGAAATTCCTCCTGTAAATCACTCCAGCCCTCCCATGCGGTGCCACCGCCCGGAGACGACGCCTCCCGACCGGACAGGCCCCCGCAGGGGGAGCGTGAGGCTTCACGCCTTCCCGGCCCCCACCGCTGCCCTGGGGCTCTCGCTCGCCCGCATCTCGCTGCCTGCCTCACCCGAGGGAGCGGGCCTGCGCACCCGGCGGAGAAGGAAGCACTGAGGGAGACGGGCCAGCCCCGCCTGTCACGGCGCCCCGCCGACCCGGCCGCGCTCCCGCCTCCCTCCCCACCCACCGGAGACAGAAGCAGGCCCACGCGCACCTTGGCCATGCGAATCATGCGCTTGGCGATGGCCAGGTCACCCTGGTGGTTCTGCCCGATCTCCGCGATGATGAAGCACGGCTGCTCGCCGCCGACGCGGCGACCGGGGCACAGCTCGAACTCCCGCGCCATGACACCGACCCCACTGCCACCCACCCGCGACTGCGCCGACACTCCCCAGCCCCGACCGCGCCACCGCCCGGGCCTGTGGCGTGCAGCCAATCCGCGCCGCGACGGGCGGGGCTGGGCTCCACCACCTTCCCCATTGGGCAACTCCCGGCAGGCAGGCGGGCTGGCGGAACCTCCGCCTGCGGAACCGCCAGGTGGCGCCGGGCGGACAGCAGTGCCTCGTGGAGCCCGCGGCGGGCCTGGCCCGGCCGCTGCGTGGCACCGCGACAGCTGCGCAGCGGAGGTAGTGCCCTGGGCCGCCGCCGGACGCCTCGGGACCCGGGAAGCGCTAGGCTGTATACCTCCCCGGGCAGGCCATGTTGGAGATTCGGGGGTCTCCCAGCGCCCGCACGACTGTCTCCAGCCTCAGCAAAGGAGCGTTTTCTGTGGAGACAGAACAGAGTTTCCCCGGGCAACACAAACCAACTCTAAATGCTGTACTTAAGAGACGCTTAAAAATCGTTGACACAGAGAGGATTCAAAAAAGGTGATAAGTTGTCCCCATTTCTCCCTTCCTCCAATTTTCTCTTGGCTGAACCTATCAAACTGGAAAGCATTGAATTACTTGTTTACTTAATCACAGATATGGTTTTTTTTTTCTTTTATGTAAATGTGTATCTTTGTCTGGAGAAAAATGAGTTAACAGCTCTGAAGAAATACTCTGCCGTCAGAGCTATTCATGTGGTTAGTTATTCCATACTCCTGTCATTCCTCCAGAGCATATGGCTTACTTTCTGTCTTCCTCCAGTATCTTTTCCATACTTTGAAATATTAAAAAAGCTACAGGTCTGTAAAAAAATAAAACCACAAACAAACAAACAAACAAAACACCACCCTGGAAGAATCTCTTGGACTTTAACCATAATTTGTAAACACGCAGGAGTAGCATTACAGGCACCCATGGGAGATCATCAAACAGCAACCACATCTCATGGAACTAGCTACATAAAATCATTTATCACAGTGAACAGTCCATCCAGTGAACATTCTGAAGGTTATTAATGGTCCCCGTTGAGATCACTGTGGTATTCCCCTCTTTGATAACTAAAAGGTAACATCCAGGTGGTGAATTAAGGACAGGGGAAAGTGGGTAGTGCTTCTGGAGAGCTGCAAAGCTAGGCATTGGTGGAATAGACTTGATCAAAAAAGTTAAGAATTAATCACAGAATCACAGAATCACAGAATGTTAGGGATTGGAAGGGACCTCAAAAGATCATCTAGTCCAATCCCCCTGCCAAAGCAGGAACACCTAGGTCAGGTCACACAGGAACATGTCCAGGTGGGTTTTGAATGTCTCCAGAGAAGGAGACTCCACAACCTCTCTGGGCAGCCTGTGCCAGTGTTCTGTTACCCTCACTGTGAAGAAATTCTTCCTCACATTTATGTGGAACCTCCTATGTTCCAGCTTGCATCCGTTGCCCCTTGTCCTATCATTGGATGTCACTGAGAAGAGCCTGGCTCCATCCTCATGACACTCACCCTTGACATACTTATAAACATTAATGAGGTCACCCCTCAGTCTCCTCCAAGCTAAAGAGACCCAGCTCCCTCAGCCTTTCCTCATAAGGGAGATGTTCCACTCCCTTAATCATCTTTGTGGCTCTGCGCTGGACTCTCTCAAGTAGTTCCCTGTCCTTCTTGAACTGGGGGGCCCAGAACTGGACACAATACTCCAGATGTGGCCTCACCAAGGCAGAATAGAGGGGAAGGAGAACCTCTCTTGACCTACTAACCACCCCCTTTCTGATACACCCCAGGATGCCATTGACCTTCTTGGCCACAAGGGCACATTGCTGGCTCATGGTCATCCTGCTGTCCACCAGGACCCCCAGGTCCCTTTCCCCTACACTGCTCTCCAGCAGGTCAGCCCCCAACCTGTACTGGTACATGGGGTTGTTCTTCCCCAGATGCAAAACTCTACACTTGCCCTTGTTGAATTTCATTAAGTTTTTCCCCACCCAACTCTCCAGCCTATCAAGGTCTCGTTGAATGGCAGCACAACCCTCTGGTGTGTCAGCCATTCCTCCTAGTTTGGTGTCATCAGCAAACTTGCTGAGGATACATTCTGTACCCTCATCCAAGTTGTTGATGAAGACATTAAACAACACTGGTCCCAGTACCGACCCCTGAGGGACTCCACTAGTCACAGGCCTCCAACTAGACTCCGTCCCATTGACCACAACTCTCTGGCTTCTTTCCTTCAGCCAGTTCACAATCCACCTCACTACCTGATCACCAAACCCATACTTTATCAGCTTATCTACAAGGATGCTGTGGGAGACAGTGTCAAATGCTTTACTGAAATCGAGATAAACCACATCTACCGCTCTACCATCATCTATCCACCTAGTTATTTCCTCATAGAAGGCAATAAGGTTGGTCAAACATGACTTACCCTTGGTAAAACCATGTTGACTGCTCTTAATGACCCCCTCATCCTTGATATGCCTAGAGATAGTGCCAAGAAGCTGTTCCATCACCTTTCCAGGGATGGAGGTGAGGCTGACCGGTCTATAGTTACCCGGGTCCTCCTTCTTGCCCTTCTTATAGATTGGAGTGACATTTGCTATCCTCCAGTCCTCAGGCACCTCTCCTGTTGTCCATGACTTATTGAAGATGATGGACAGTGGCCTAGCAATGACCTCTGCCAGCTCCCTCAGCACCCTTGGGTGCATTCCATCTGGTCCCATCGATTTATGGATATCCAGATTGCTCAACTGATCCCTAACCCAGTCCTCATCTACTGAGGCAAACTCCTCCTTTATCCTGACTTCTTCTGGGGCTACAGGGATCAGGGGCTCCTGGGGAAAGCCTGCAGGAGTAAAGACAGAGGCAAAGAAGGCATTCAGCACCTCTGCCTTCTTTATATCCTCTGTCTCTAGGGCACCCACCTCATTCATCAGTGGGCCTATATTGCCTCTAGTGTTTGTTTTATTAGCTATGTATTTGAAAAAGCCCTTTCTATTGTCCTTGACCTGGCTTGCAAGGTTAAGTTCTAAGGAGGCCTTAGAACTTAAGGTTCCTAATTGCCTTTCTACATCCTCTGACAACTGTCCTATATTCCTCCCAAGTGACTAGCCCCTCTTTCCATGATCCATAAATTCTTTTTTTCCACCTAAGTTTGCCCAGCAGTTCCTTGTTTAACCATGCTGGTCTCCTAGCTCCCTTACTTGATTTCATACCCATTGGGACGCTCTGATCCTGAGCTTGCAAGAAGTGGTCCTTGAATGTTGACCAACTATCTTGAGCCCCTTTACCATCTAGCACCGTGTCCCATGGGACTTCCCTTAACAATTGATTGAGGAGGCTAAAGTTGGCCCTGCGGAAGTCCAGGGTTCTGGTCTTGCTAGGTGCTCTATTCCTCCCACACAGGATCCTGAACTCCACCATCTCATGATCACTGCAGCCAAGGCTGCCATCGACCATCACTGCTTCAACAAGACCCTCCTTGTTGGTGAGTACAAGATCCAGCAGCGCTCCTCTCCTAGTCGGCTTATCCACCATTTGCATTAAGTAGTTATCATCAATGCACTGGAGGAACCTCCTAGACTGTGAATGGCTGGCTGTGTAAGTCTTCCAGCAGATATCGGGGTAGTTAAAATCCCCCATGAGGACCAAGGCCTGTAGTTGCGAGGCTGCTTTCAGCTGCCTGTAGAAAGCCTCATCAACTCCCTCGTCCTGATCAGGAGGTCTGTAATAGACCCCTCACAACATGCCAGCCTGCCCCTTAATTCTTACCCACAGACTTTCAACTTGCCCCTCATCAGCCCCTGGAGAAAACTCAATACATTCAATTTGCTCCCTCACATAGAGAGCAACTCCACCACCTCGCTTCACTGACCGATCTTTCCTAAAAATGACATAGCCATCCATGACCACATTCCAGTCATGTGAGCTGTCCCACCATGTCTCTGTAATTTCCACCAGGTCATAACCTTTAGACCACACACAGACCTCTAACTCCTCCTGTTTATTCCCCATACTGCGTGCATTGGTGCACAGGCATTTCAGATAGCAAGCAGAGCGCACTGGTGGGACCACTGGGAGGCAGGAGGCCTTGTGGTCAGGGCCTAAACATCTATCCCTTCTCTTCAATGATCGAAAATCCTCCCTAGACCACCTTCCTTCAGGCCCTAGCATATTGCTCTTGGGCTCGTCCTTAACAGACCCAGTTCTCTCCCCTTCCCCCTTCACATCTAGTTTAAAGCCCTCTCAATGTTCCAGATATGATGGAGAAGTGTAGATAATGGGGAATTATCAGGACTGGAAGCTCCTGACTGTGTTATCTCAGTAGCTCAAATTACTGGTGATGCCAGTTAACTTAAGCAATCAAATTCACTGAACGATAGGAGAGTCCTTACAGTCCTTTCTGTTGAACCTAGTCATTAATCCCTGATACGACCAAAGAACACACACTGACTGAAAGTATGGGGCTCTTAGAATGGAAAGGAGACCATGGCAGTGGATTTCTGGTGATCACAGTAAGGTTAAACTTGGAAATGAGACAGGAAGAGAGATCAGGAAATGAGATCAGGAAGGTTTCCACATAGTGGTGATATAAAACATACGACTGCAACTATCTCAACAGTTCTGCTGCAGAAAGTACCAATATTGTGAAAAAAACCCAACACTCTCATCTTACTCTCAAAAAGTAGGAAAGGTGAGAAATTTGCATTTTTGGGGGGACATATTTCTGAAAGCTGAATATCTGCGTCTAGAGGATGTTCTGCATCTTTACATTCAGGATGCTCTTGCTTTTCCCTTGTATTCCAAGTGATGGCAAGGTATAAATTTTGTAAGAAAACATACTATCCCAACAGAATAGGTCATTCTAGTTGACCTCTGCTAGGTCTTACTAGTTTCTGCTAGTTTTTAAAATCTAGATTTCCCAAGATAAGACTAGAGCAGTATACCACACAAATGCAAAAATAGATCAGAAATCTCAGAAGAGATTCAAGAGAAGAGAGGGCCATCAGCACAAAACTTATTGAGGTGGGAAAAAGGGAACATAATTTTCTCCTTAAAAATAACTTAATGGGCAAAAGGAGGAATATTAATTTAGCAGAGTTATATCTCTTGGTCAAACAAGCTGGGGTAAGGTTTGCTGTCACTGAGGTCTTGAATATGAGTATCATAGCCTTGTGTTTTGGTATTCAAGAATTTTGCCCATTTTCACAGCACTCCTGAATCCATGCCTCAACTAGGCAATATGGAGGAGCTGGAGAAATAAAAACAGTTTACACATACTTTTGTGTTCTGACAAAGGCGGCTTCTGAGAGTATATTACTCCAAAATCATCCTCTGACAGACATGCAGAAATACTTCTAACATTCTGAGTCTGTGAGGTTTTAATGGAACTGAAAATCAGTAATTACATTTATTACGATCTTGTGGTACATTTCTTTTTTTGTAAGGTGAAGCTGAATTGGGTCTTAAGGCCTCATCTACATACAATATTAGTACCACATACTGTCCTTTGCACAATTGCAGTTACAATAGTGTAGTAAGTCTTTTTGCAGGTGTTGGCTGTTCCCTGAGAACTGCATTCTTCTGCTGCTGTTTCCTGAGGAGATAACCACCAAACTCTCAACTGTATAGTACTGTGTGAGACACAGTCTAAGAAATTGACTCGATTTCAAACCAGAAATGCCCTTGAGGAGCAGTATACCATGATACATTTAGTGCTCAAGTGACACATGGAATGGATGCTGTCTTTTATAATGCAGGGAGACCTGTAAATGATGGTGGTAAGAGGACACCGTATGAATACCATTTTTTGCTTTGTCTGCTTAAGTATTGCAGACAATACAAAGAGCATGAATGTGTGTATCCATACAAAACCAACTAGTTTTCTAGAAACAGGCCAATCTGGAGGCTATTTCATAGCCAGGCAAGTTTCATAACTGAACCTGTATTAGCCATTGGTACTGGTCAGTTTCATAGACTACAGCCACAGATGGGTGCAAATGCAGGCATAGCTTATTTAGGGGTGCTGATCTACAGTTACAGAAAGAGATCTGAGCAAAATACTGTCCCTACAAAAATTCTGTGTAATGGGCAATACATACTTTGTATGTTTATGAACAGTTTCTAGAGAGAGAATAAAAAGTTAAAAGTATGTTGCAGGTACTACTAATATACCCTACAGGGGGCCATAAAAGTTTCAGGAATTATATAGGGTTGAAAGCCATACCAAAATCTGCTGAATTTTAAGACTGTAAAAATTAATTTATTTTTATATTAATTTAATTAATATATAATAATTAATATATTTAATTATTATTAATTATTATATTAATATATATTAATATAATTATATATATAATATAATATAATATAATAGATATAAAATATATATATTAATATATATTATATATTAATATATATTAATTATTATATATTATTATTATATTAATATATATTAATTATATATAATTTTATATATATTTATATATTTATATTTATATATATATATTTATATTTATATATATTTATATATTATATATAATTTTATATATATATAAAATAAATAATATATATTATATTAATATATATATATTAATTAATATATATTAATATATATAATAATATATATAATATAATATATATATATAATATATATATAATATATAATATAATATAATATAATAATAATATGATAAAATAATATATATTAATATAATATATTAATATAATAATTAATATATAATAATTAATATATTATAAATAATATATAATAATTAATTTATTATTTATAATAAATTAACATTTATTAAAACACCTCACACTCATTATTGGCTGTGCAAAACAACTTGTGAGTGTAACCTTAATACAGAATGCATATACATGCTGAGAATAATTATAATGAAGTTTCCCCCCAAAATTAGCTGATTGAAAGAGCAGTTCTTTAAGAAAGTATTTCTTAATTGTAATATTTGAAGCAAGTCTTGTTTAACATCTTTACTGATGACCTGGATGAGGCCAGAGAAGGGCAATGAGGCTGGTGAGAGGTCTGGAAAACAGGTCTTATGAAGACCGGCTGAAGGAACTGGGGTTGTGTAGTTTGGAGAAGAGGAGACTGAGAGGAGACCTCCTTGCCCTCTACAACTACCTAAAAGGAGGTTGTAGTGAGGCTGGTGTTGGTCTCTTCTCCCAAATTACTAATGATAGGACGAGAGGAAATGGCCTGAAGTTGCATCAGGGGAAGTTTAGGTTGGATATTAGGAAGAAGTTCTTTACTGAGAGGGTGGTTAGATATTGGAACAGGCTGCCCAGGGAGGTGGAGTCGCCATCCCTGGGGGTGTTCAAAAAACGGGTTGATGAGGCACTTGAGGCCATGGTTTAGTTGTTTAATGGTTAGGAATATGATGCGATAAAGTTTGGACTTGATGACCCTGGAGGTCCCTTCCAACCATAATTATTCTATGACTCTATGATTCTATGATTCTAAGTAGCTAATGTGCTACATTTTGCTGAGTTTTAGTTTACACTCTAATATACCAGACTTGCATATGAGACATTTCTGAACTAAACAATATGGCTTGCAGCCCAAAGCCCCAACTTGTTTCTCCAAGTTCATCAGGTGTTCTAGGTTCTTCCTATACAAATACTTACTACCAGCTCCACAGAACAGACACACACTGCGGAGAAAAAACTGGACTCCGCACCATTCAGTGTGAATCAAACTGAAGATGTTTTATTTACTTTGTCTGTCCCTTTTGTACAATCTTACTTTCCCTAGACGCGGCCATGCATTATCTAATTGGTTAAAAGTCTCTAGCACAAGGTAAACATACAGCTTAGTTCAGTTCCTGTTGGTTCTTAAGTTCTTCTCCCACAGTGTCCAATTGGTCACTCTTATCTGGTCACTCCTGCATTCCTTAGGGAAGCTGTCATTGCTCTTTCTTATTTTTTCTTCCTTTGAAGTAGTTTCTAGAATGAGCTACGTACCTAGGCCAACATCCCGTATGGCTGGTTCACTATATGGTCATTTTCTTTTAAATACATTCCTACAACACACTTCTTTATTGGGGCAAGTTCCTTGTTCAACCATGAGGTAAAGAAGCAGGAAAAAGATGCCTCCAGAACTCAAATAATTAACTTCTGGAATAATTTTACTACAGCAGAATATCATTTTGCCTATCATAGACTAAAATGACAGCAGATTGAGCCTCTGCACTTTTCTTATCTTGTATTAAAGCAGTAGAATTGGAGGTAAGAGGGTATGCAGCTATACATCTCTAATTCTATTGTAAAGCACAAAAGCAAGAAACAAATAATAGAACTACAGAAACTGTGGAACAGTGAGAGAACTATTCCAACTCGGGCAATTTTATACTACCTACCGCTTACTTCCTCATGAGAATGTGGCAATGCCAATTCCAGCATTGTATTCTGTGAAAGTCTACGTGATGTTTAAAACCCTAATTCTATTGAAGGTTTGTCTTTTATTTCAGTGGGAGAGCCATCTCACAGTGAGTATTTTATGGATGTATTTGTGCGCAATAATGAGGAGTATGCTTTGAATAGAATAGAACAGTTCCAGTTGGAAGGGACCTACAACAAACATCTAGTCCAATTGCTTGACCACTTCAGGACTGATCAGAGTGTTGGTATTTGTCACATGGCTAGTTATCACACTAGCCAAATTGAATTTACATGCAATAATGCTTTATTCAGGAATTGCAGAGCTTGAGACAAGTGCATGTAGTGTATGCAGTCAGACATGATCAGACTTTAATACAGTCCTGGAGTTTGGCTAGCATGATAAAAGACCTTTGGAGAGTCATGATCCTTGAAGCAGGTAATGTGCTTGCAGCTTTGATATAGTGTAGGAAGATAATTCCATGATGATCCAGTGATGATGACCATTTGCCAGTAGCAATTCCTTTCAAATATCAAGAGCTAGTCAATTTCTAAAATGTCTGAGTGGTTTTCTCAGTGGATTTTAAGTCTTCAGTCTGCTTTCCTTGGACTACATGCTGTGCAATGCTGGTGGGTGTTAATTTCCCCTGTCCACACCATTTCCCTTATCCTATTGTTTGACAATTTCTTTGTCCTCTTTGTTATGTCTAAAGCAGTGTTCTCAGCCCTTAAGTTTATAATTCTTCCACAACCAGAAGCTGACAACCAGTGAGATGTTTATAGTCTTGTGGTTTCTGTTTTCAGCTTGTGAACATTTTTTCAAGGTCTCTGGTATTATCCCACACTTAAACTCCACATCATAATAAAAGACACCTGGTACCAAGCTACAGTTTGCACTGCAAATTCGCACAAGCTGATAACAAGCCTAACAGCCCACCAGTTCTGTGGCTAGCCTTCTGCAAGGCTAGCAATTGGTTTCTTAATAGCAATGGCAGTATCATTTTTACTGGTCCACCCAGACAGTCACAGGCAGTATACCTCCTTGTGGTGACAGCAAGACTTTGTTTTGTGTAGGTTTTCTCTGTTTCAGCACAGAACCTGAACTTAAGATTCCACCCAGGTTCTGACTAGCAAGATTACCAGTATGTTTCCCTTTTTCTCTGTGCAACTTTCTCTTGCAAGTTTGAAAGCAAGCCTGTGTATTTTGAATGAGTCTGGACATGCTATCAGTTCACTAAATTGCAGCAGTGGATGCCCTATTACCAGACCTTGTAGAGTTTAAATGACTGATTAAATTACTTCCATAGGGAAGAAGTTGGAGACTGAGACTGGATAATTTGGATTGGGTGGCTGGGACACAACTGTTAGTCACAACTCTGACTGACAACCAGTGAGTAAAGGTAATAGACGTGGGAAGGGATGCAGAATGGAAAAGATACAAGGAGAAACTAGGCAATAGTGAAAGAATAAAGAGTGGCACTGCCTGAACTGGATCAGTGGACTGGGGAGAATGGGGTGAAGGCCAAGAGCTGAGGAGCCCAAGAAGCTGAACTGAAAGGCGTCAGTCCTACCCCAGTGGTTCTGTAGAGTGCTGGTCTGCACCTCAGCCTCCTGGCCTGCCTAGCTGACATTGCAGTTTGACCTGCCTCATCACTGCAGTCTGAGGGCTGAGGTCATAGCTGAACCCATTCCCCACTTGTTTGTAGATTTTAGTCACAAGTTCTCACCAATTTGCATTCACTGCTATTGTGAGGGGCACATCTTGAATCTGGATCCAGTGTCTTTTCTCCAACAGATCAGAGGGCACAATGAACAACAGCTTCTAGTCCTGACATATACAGTTCAGGCTTCCAGCACCTTGGAAAGAAATCCTTGTGCACCATTGCTCTTGGAGGTGAAAGTCAATTGGGCCTGCTCTTTATGGACAGATGGTGTTAAATACCTCTATGGAATGAGCACAGAGAGGGAGAGACTGAGATCATACCACCTACCTCAGAAAAGCATCTGACATTCTTGAGCCAGCTGGAATGCATATGATAGCTGATAAACATGAGCTAGTCTGAAAGCTTAAACTAGCCATATTTCTGTCCACCACTCACAGATACTTGTCAGTGTTGCAAGGCAGTACAGAGTAGCATTCTAGCAGATGTCCCTCCCTTGGTCTGCATCTTTAGAGTGCAGTTTGGGTTCTTCCTATGTGGCCTTTCAAAAGCCTAAAAGGGAAAAGTATCATACTTAGATAGATAAGTTGGCAAACAGAAGACAGGATGTATTTCCTGCTAGCAGTTACCTAATAAATTTACTTCCTTTGGAGGCTGGCATGCACAGTCCCTCACAGCACTGTGCCAGATCCTGCTCTTGCCAGTGTTGAACCTGTGCTCCCAACTGTGGGGCAGTACTGATTTTCCCTGACACGCTACATAGAGCTCTAGTTGTTCTACTCCAGACTGTTGAGGAAGGAGGTTTGTGAGAAAAGAGCCTAATTTTATTCTTTTTCTAGCTTTTATTTGACCTGTTCTGTGTTCTCATGCTATAACTTTACAGATAGCCCTAGGTGATAGGTTGTTTTCCTCTCAGCACTTCAATTCCTGTAGTATACTGTGTTCTAGCAGATGTATTTTATGACACCATACATCTCACCATAACAACTGGTGTCTGAAAACTCATACTATCATCTCTGCTGAAAGTGGCAATGTAGTTCAAGTGTGATTCAGTGAAAGCTCACAGCTCTGTTTTTATCCCCAGGTCCCTTGTGGAGAAAAGTTGCCTGTTTGACATGCTCATAGCCTACATGTGTGACCTTAAGGAGGTTGTGAACAGTGCCTACTCAGCCACTTCTGGGTACTTCAGAACTCATGGTCAGCCTGTCAGATACATGGCAGGCTCTTCAAGGAGGATGACATCCATGTACAGAATGAGAACCAGGCTTTTCTGGCCCTGATCTATTAAGTGAAATTCAGGAAAGAAGAAAGATAAATGTATTTCAATAAGATTTTTGCCTATATCCACTTACCTGGGGTCTCAACCAACAAACTGGCAGCTACCAGCCATCATATGCTGATGCTCAGCAGCCATTCTGGCCCTCTGCCTCAGACGGAAATGACTTTGGACAGGAAGCAAGAACATGCTTGAAGACTGCTTTCTTTCTTCTAGAAGAAGGGGTCAATAATTGACTGTGTAATGATTTTAGGAGGCTGGAAAGAGGATGTAAGATTTAATGATGAGGGTTTTGCTTATGCTTTTGAGCTTACATGTTTTGCTTACATGTGGCTGAAACAGCCAGAGATGCCACGTAAATCAGCTGCTCCTAGTGCAACATTAGCCGTTAGTGTCACTGGAGGAATAGCAGACCAGGTCACTATCTCAAAGAAAGCTCAGAGATGTGACATAGAAAACAATTCTTGGACTGAGGTAGTGCTTATAGGTTTGGTCTTCCACATCATGGTGACCAGTAGAGGAGCAGTGTGCTCCCTTGGGGACTGTGCTGACACAAGGAAATAGGTCTCTAACACTTGAATGTATGGCAACGACAGGAAAGAGACCCTTCAAGCCCTCTTGCCTAGCTGGTGAGTCAGTGCTTCCCAAGGCATCTCTCTCATGAAACAACTGCCATCCTTCCAGAGATGAGAACCACATATATGCTCACCTCTCCTGGGTGTTGCAGCAATGAACTTGTGCCTCCAGTTTGATTGTCTGAATGTGTGGATTGCTCTCTGCCCTTCCAAGGTAGGCAGAGTGGGCAGCTGGCTTACTCAAGCTGTCAGTGTCCATATGAGCTATATACCATGGCTTAGCTTTAATTCCAGCCCTGTCAAAACAAGGTGAACAGCGGCACCATCTGTATGTAGTGCAGGTGGGCTTAAATTGACAGAGATAAACATGCAGTTTATCTCACACTGTTAAATTCACATAGAAAACAACTGGCTTGCAGAGTTTTCTCTGAATTTGGCTACCTTCTGAAACATATTTGAATGTGATTATAACAGAAGCCTGAATGGCATACCTCTAATATACCACGAAACATACACATAGACTTAGAGGCAACATCTAAGTGAAGCTTAAGTTCCTCTTGCAGGAATTGCACCAGCTTAAGAGCTGCCAGTGTAATTTTTTCCTTCCTACATATTTTTTCCCCCCTCCTCTTACTCTCTGCTGTATCAATAAACTGTTTGCAGATTCGTGTGATAAACCAGATACAGAAACTGATGGAAGTAACTTTGTCAAAAAATTGTGTGCATGAGAAACCATTGCCTTTCAAATAAATGATTTTGTCAATATATATTCAATATAATATGTGGTACTTGAAATTATACTAATTTAAGCTTCCCAACACCAGACTGAAAACACAAAAAAGTCACAACAGAAAACAACTGATGTTTTTATTGACATATTCTGCAGGTTCCAATTTGTCTCCAAGATGCCGATGTCCCACCGTTGTGTTGGCACTGTCATTTACACTGGATCACCATGTTGTCTGCGCTAGATCAAGAGGAGCGCCTGTCCCCTGGTAGGAAGCCAGTACCGCCTCACTGAACAGGGTGGTCTTTCTGAAATGCACCCAAGACTCAGTCCCAGCTGCAGACCAAATGCGGGTCGCTGCCCGACGCGGAAGCAGAGGCCTGTGAGTACCGACCGAGCCTGCCGGGCCGGGCGCTGCGTGTCCAGGAGGCCACGCCCCAGGCCAGGCTACAGGCCGCACTCCCAGCCGTCACCTCCCGCTAGCTCAGGCCGGGCGCCGCCCATCTCCTCTGCGCGCCACCAGGGCCGGGGTGAGAGAGGAGCCGCTCGGCTCAGCGACGCCCCATCCCCTCGGGACGCTGCGACGCTTGTGGCGCTGATTGGCTCGAGTTCCGTTAGGCCCGCCGCCGCCGCTCGCTGATTAGCTCTACTGCTGGACGGCGCTCGGCTCTCCTTGGCTTAGCGGGACGCCCTCCCCTTCCGCTGCGATTGCTGGTGCGGAAGGTACGGCCCTTCGTGCTGTGCAGCCGCCGCCGCCGCTTTTCGCTCCCATGGCCGACCTGGAGCTCTTCGGTGCTCAGCAGCAGCCGCCGGTTGCCGTCGCCGATAACGGGGCGCTGGACGGCGCCGAAGAGGATCCTGCTGCCGCTTTCCTGGCGCAGCAGGAGAACGAGATCGCGGGCATCGAGAACGACGAGGGCTACAGCATTCTGGAGAACGGCGAGGTGCCGGCGGCGCTGGAGGTTCCGGACGGCCTCGACGCGGGTACGCGGGGAGGGATGGCGGGTCCTGCTCCACCGCCTCTCACGGTGGCCGGGGAGACTGCGGAGGGAGGCATGGTGCCCGGTGGGCGGGACCGGGAGGAGAGAAGGGTCCAGGCCAGGCGGGGCAGCTTCGCTTCTCCGTCGGAGGCCCCGTGGCCGGGAGGGGACGGTGCTGGCGGGGCCCTCGTATCGGCTTTTTGACCCGAGCACATGCCGCCGGGGAGCAGGGCCTGGCTGGCCGGTGATGATGCTGGGATTAGGTCTGGGCCGTGTAGGCGTGCCATCTTTATCGTCCTTGGTGTCCTCTTCCTTGTCTAAGTTACCTCCGTGCTCAGCTCTCGGGGTGGTGGTTTTATGTCCCGAAGATGCGTGGGTGCCCAGGCTTGCTGAAGTGTAGCCCGTTGAGAACACTACAAACTCTGGTCTCGTCTAATCCAAGAGGCTGTCTGAAATGAAGATCCACTGAAAGCAGAATAATATGTTGTGTTCTGCCACTTGCATTTCTGTCTTCAGAGTCAGTTACTTAGTCTTAAAGTATGCTAGCATTTGAACTAATGTTTAATTTTACTGAGCCTTTAGCCTTTGTTCTTCGGTAACCTTTGTACTTAATACGAGAAAACTGACACTGCAGAACACACTGTTACATTCGGAGAAGAGTGGCTAACTGTGTTGGGGACTAGAAGTTAATGTGTTTTCAGTTAGTCTAATGGTAGCTAAAACAGCCCTGAATGAACACTTCCAATTGCAGAAGGTTTGGGATTTTTTAACTGAAGTCTAAGTGGAAAGGAGTTGTGAATGTAGGATGGTGCTGCACTTACCTGGTGTTTCAACACTCATGGAAGGCTTTACTTGCACTTGTCACTAGGTCCATAGGAATGTATTTTGCTGTAATGTGATCTCACTTCTGGAAGATGCCACTCTTCTTTAGACTAAGTTGAATAACTGCTCCCTAATTCATTGTTGGAACATCTTTAGAATTCAGTCTTCATTCACCTGATTTCTGAAATTCCTCTCATATCATATGTATGAGGATGCAGGTTCATAGTATCTCTTGGAATAAAGCCCAACTAGATAGACTGAGTAATGGAGATGTGTTGCTTCCAGTACTTATCTAGTGGTACCACAGCCCTTAGAGTCCGCTCATTCATGAAGTTCAAAGTCATACAGACTACATACTTCTTGTAAAAAGGATGTTTACAGAGAAGTTACTTGCTCAAGCAGTAGAACATGAGGATAATCCTTATCAGAACACCATCCTGTTTTGCTATCAGACATAACTTTACTTGTGTATTCTATGTATAGTGCAGAAACACACAGTGGACACCTCCCTTCTTACTTTCTGAAGCCTCAGACAAGCATTATGACTTATATGGTCTTTATATTCCAAACAAACTCTGGAATATTAGAGTAGCTATTTTGAGGACTAATTTCTTTAGAGAAAGTTCTGATATTGGCCTTTCTTACAGGTTGCTAGAACCAACTAGATCCATACGTTCTCAACATGCATGCAATGTGGCTATTGCAGAGTGGACTGTTGTCAAAAAGTCAACTTGTTAAATACTTCTAGATTGGCTTGATTTGTAAAAGAAGTTCTTAAGCTTCTCGAAACTTTTTTCTCAAGTCACCTAAGTTCAGTTATCACAGAATGCGAAACTGTTATTGGAGAGCTTTCTCTAGAAAGACACTAATAAAATAATGAATATAATATGATCTAAGGATCTGGGAAGTCTAGGTGTGATCTGTGTATCATCTTGCTTTCTTGTATGTACTGGAATTGCATTTATGCTCTGGCCTGTTAAATAGGTATAGCAGATTGTGTTTGTGGACTTTTGGTGGTCCCATTTTTTAACGGAACATCCATTTGTTGGCTGTTGGAGCCTGTACTTGCTCCCTCTTTGTTAAAAAGTGCAGAGGGCAGCGGTGCAAAATGTACTGGTTCAGGCATGGTGAGAAATGAAGCTGTTAAATTCTGTTGCCATTTGTGTTTGAGATTTCTTATCTGATCAGTATCCTAACAAATACCAGACAGCTCTAGTCTATAGTGTATAATTTGATTAAACTATTTTGTTATTAAGTTAAATAGGTGAATGCAGATTGGTTCTTGAAATAATACAATTTCTTATGTAGATCCTTAAGCATCATGATCAGGGGTTTGTCATTTTACTTTTTTTTAACCTTTTTGAACTCCTTATTTACAGGTCTGTAGGATAAGTTTTCTTTCTGATACATCTGATAGAGACAGCTCTTAAGTGAAGTTTGAAGATCTTAACTTCAAATATTTTGAAAAGCAATCACCAGCTTCTTGAAATATGCTTGTAAGAAACATGGTGTCTCATACAATAAACAGTTTTTAAGTTGTGGCCTCTTAAAAAAAAAAAAAAAAAAAGAAAAAGAAAAAAAAAAAGTTCACTGCTGTCCACATATTTGTCTGCTCTCCATGAACTGTTAATATCAATATCAGGAAACTGATACTAGTATATATTTTTGTTAATTGTAGTAATGATGGATGTAGTGCAGGTCGGCTTAAATTGAAGAAGAGTGAAGTGTGAACATGTTTTCTTTGTGGGCTTTAGTCTTCATAAACCTATTTGGTAGAACTGTTAATTGCAGCTGTAGCTGCCCAAGACAGCGTATGTGCAGTTATCTCTACCAATCTGCTTTGAGGGAGCTTCCACATTGATACAAGTCATGCACAAGGTAGCTGCTGTGAAGCAGACAGATGTTAGCTTTATGTGCCTTTGAAACCAGTTCTTTTTGGCTCCTGTAACTTGCAGAGGAGTATCAATCAGACAAAGTAGTTGCCATCTTTCAGATACAGGAGTCTAGTTATAAAGTACTAGGTTCTCATAACTGAAAAGCTAGTTTTTGTTAACTTGAGTCGTCCCCTACTAAAGTAATAACTATGTTTTTGGACACTAGTATCTTCCAGTTTAACTACTGTGAACTGATGACTTTACAGTCCTCTAATTGAGTTAATGATTGCTATTCAGTGCTCAGGGGTAAGGACTTAATAATGATTTCCTAGTTGCCCGATAAAGGAGTATGAAGAGCTTCTTGTGTGCCACTAACACTGCTGTGAAACTGGGGCATACATAGCCACAAAGAAATAGAGGATACAGCAGCATAGTGGTCTTAGTTTTAGGTGAATTAGCTATCTTATTTAAGAAAGTGGTGCAAAATAACTTGATTTTCTGCTTACTATTGGGTGACTTTAGTACAGTCTCTTCTTGAAGAGTATATTAACATGGCAGAAACAGTTCTGTGTGGTAAGTTTATCCATGGTACCTTTATGGGTGAGACAAATGTAGTAATGTGTTATATCACACAGGCAGATGTTATGTAGTGCTGTTCCAGAGAGATACTTGGCTGAGATTTAGCAATTCTTGAAAATCTTGGTGCATTTTGTGTTGTCTGGAGATTTAAATAGTTTAAAACACTCAAGTATTTGTCTAACAACTATGTTCCCTATAGCTGTGTTGATGAAATTTTAGGGTTCTATGGCAAAGATTCCTAGCTGATCATGTTCCTGAGGCTGTACTGACAGTATCACTTCAGAGGAAATAATACTGCAGCTGAAGTGGGAAGCTATGAAACGTGTCATCACAGGAAGGAGCAGAAAGGTGACTTTGCTAGGAAGGTTAGCTATATCTTTTGAGTTGATTAGGAATTAGGAGGTAACCAAGCTAGGTTAAAAATTGCTAAGTGTTGGGTGTACTTCCAGGTAGAGACTAAACCAGTAGGAGTTATGCTGCTTAACTTCCAAACAGTAGTCTAGTAGTCAGCTGCTAAGACAGGGAGAAGAAAGTGGGATTCTGTGATTCTGTAACTTAAGAACACTGTTTGTAGCAGCTTCTCAGCAGTATCAGCTCTGCTGTTTATGTAGTCTGAAGCATGATTTCATGATGAAGAAATGACCTTGTATTACTGGTTCTGCAGAATAATGGCTCACTTGGTTTCTTGTGCCTGTCTGGAGAAAGGCAGAAATAAGGGACTCTGCAGGGTATCAAGTAACACTCATTTGCATAACTAACTTCCACGTTAGGTACTCTAGTAGAGCTTTTCCTATACAAGTTACTGAAATCAGTAGATCTGGCTGTTCTTGTCTTTTCTTGATGTCTAAACTACAGTCACTTCTTTTCAGATGCTGTTGATGAAGTGTTTAATGGAGAGGTCTACCAGGTAAGATAGAAATATTCTGCACTTAGAATATGCTGTTGTACTCTGAGGACTTGACCTTAATCTAGACTAATACTTCCCATTTTTTGTCTCTAATGTATTTTTACCTCAACTCTGGAGAGTTCTTTTCTGATAGCTCATCTCATAAAGCTGTTAATACTCTTAATGTACCCCTCCTCTAAACTCAGAGGCAACTTAAATCAGCAGTCCGTTTTGAATTATGGCTTAATAAGACATAACCACTGCAAGCACACTGACAAGCTCTGTGGTATGATTTAACATACTAGCCACTAGCTATTGAATTGAAAGCATGCTCTGACTACCTAGTTTAAAGCACAGTTTTCTGAATTGCTTGTTCTTTAAGGGTAGGTCATGTATCCTGGTTGTCTTATCAAGATTGGTCTTGTAAGGAGCTGACTGAAAACATCATCCACTTCTTAGTGATGTAAAGTTGCATGAAATTAAGCTGGTGGCTAAATAGCTCAGTCATAGTATGAAAACATGTTAGTCAGCCATGGGAATGACAAAAGGAGGAGATACTTGCTTTGTTAGTGTCAGGGAGGAATGAGGCAGGCTAAGGCAATCACTGTGTTGTAACTGAATTTCTCACCAGTTTGGTTAAGGTACTGTCATTGCCGGTTATCAGAGTTGGCTGGATATCCCCAATTAAGTGAATGCTTGGGAAGGGGCCAGCATATGACCTGCTTCTCACTAGAATTTCAAGTGAACACAGCTCTGTGGAGATACAAACAGCTTTCAGTGCTCTTAACATTTTTATATTCTTACCATCGCTGTGAGATTGATGGGAGAACTGTATCTTACTGGCCCTTTGTGCTTCCTGATACAAAAGAAGGTAGATGAAATATCTTGATTTTGTATTTGTATTCTAAGTGACCAGCTGCTTTGGTTGATAGAGCTTCCTCTTAATGAGGAAGAACAGACTGAATGGGCCATATGTAACTTTTGTTTTAGTTACCTGTAACTAGTTTGGCCCTGCAAGTGTCCAATTTATTTTGTTTTAGATTGAATGTGAAGCCTGGTGCTGCTGCACCAGGCTAGCTCCTTCTCTTTGCATTATTCCTTCATTGAGAGCTACAGGAGGTCCTAAGACACAGCCAAATCTGTCATTGGCTGCAATCCATCTGGTACTATCAAGAGTGGTATTTCTTAGGTCTGTTAAGAGTAGGGTGAACCAATGAAAGTTCTTGGGCTTGGAGTATCCTCTGTGGCAAATAGCATGCTATTCATTAGCTGTGTGAATCTGGTGTATTAATGATAGCCCTACTCATTGCAAGTCTTTGAGCTATTGTATAGTGAAAAATATGCTAGTACTCACACTGTTTTAATGCTTAAATGTTGAAATGCTTTTTGTGTTCTAAGCTGCATACAGCAATCCAAATTCCATAATGTCTTTAAAGGACATTGGCTTTTAATATCAGTGAAGTTCACAAATGTCTCTGAAGTAGATAAATAAGTTAGAGAGCATCTTAAACTCCTATACACAAAACTAAAAAAAATAAAATAACTTTTACAGCAAATATTTAAGGTGAAATGAACTGGAGGATCTAAAGACCTACAATACACATAGGTGTTCTCTTCTGCTTTCTTCAGGCATAGAGCTCTGGTGCAGTTTGACTTCCCAGTGAACTTTAATTTGTGTTTGATCCCTGGTTGCTAGAGGCAGTCCTGTATTTGATTCAATCTTCTTGTAATTTGTGGCAAGACATTTTTGATGTTAATGGTGGAAATGCAGTATAACATCAAATGAATGTGTTATGTGCTCAGTTCAAATACAGCCTTAATATTATGTAGCTTGCAAGCAGTTATCTGAAATAATCAGTTGTCATGTATAAATGACATTACTATTCTTTCCCTTTAAGGAGAGTAATGGACTAACAGATTCCTATGCTGCCATATCCCAAGTAGATCGACTGCAGTCAGAACCAGAGAGTATTTGTAAGTGGAGAGAGGAGCAAAAGGAGCGCCTGGAGCAACTTGGTAAGGAGGATGTTTGTTGCAGTTTCTTGCTTGTGATTAACTAGTGGCAGCTTCTTAAGCAGCAGAATTCTCAACCATGGCTTCTAACTCATGGGAAACTAACATGATTCTTAAGTTTGAGCAGCAAAACTGGATGAGTCTTCCAGTAAGCAGACTTAATACTGGTGTTGGAGTCAGCAAGCAAGTGTACCTTCTGTACAATGCGGTTCTGGATAGAGCTTGAGCCTGTTGTTCCTCTTCTGGGCTTGTTACAGCAGATGAGCTTGTCCTGGACTGTAGGCTGGGTGTAAAAGCGTGCTGAGTGCCAGACTCCCTCACTTTGAGCAGAGGCTTTATTGAGCTTTGTTCTGGTACTAGGATAGCAAGGTGACTCTTTCTGGTTTTGAGCAGTTTGCAGGCCAACAGACTTACTGAATCTGAATTAGTCTATAAATGCCTGTCCTAAACTGATGTGGACTGTCCCAGTTATGCAGCACAGACTTTCTATTTAGCTAATACTCTGAATGTTCATGGTACTTAGAGTTCTTATGGCCTAAATTAGGAAATCTAACCCTTACCCGAGCAGATCAAGCAACTGTCTGCACTAGAGTGCACCCTGAGCCATCAGATGAAATGTTAGCAAGATCCACCTGGAACAAATGTGACTGACAAATCAATTCTTAAATCTTCAGATGCAAACTCACAAAAACAGGAAGCAGAATGGAAAGAGAAAGCAATAAAGGAGCTGGAGGAATGGTATGCAAGGCAAGATGAAAAGCTCCAGAAAACAAAAGTGAGCAACAGGTAAGGTTTCTCCAGCCATATGAAGAGTTGTGGTACCGAATATGACAGTAATATGGGAGAGAGGTTAGAATACTTGTAGTATGTCGTAAGGCACAAGTCCTTCAGACCTTCAGTCCTTCAGTAAGCTTTTCTACTAAGAAATGGGTCTCCAGTGGTAGACTATCTTTTAAAGTGTTCTTAAAAATCTGGATTAAATGTCCAAGAATATCAAGAGAAAGCTTTAAGATAATGAACCAGAATTACTGAAGATTCTTTGAGACACAGAGTTTGAACGTGGCCAGAAAAAGTTTTAGTCTACCCACTTGTTGGCATGCTACTAGCTGCACAGGTTTTCAGTGACTGTAATTACCTACCTTGAGACTAGTAATCTTACTATCTTTAGAACACATGGAAGTGGCCTTCTAGTTAGTTTTTGCTACAAGTTATTTCAATACATGTCTTAAAACATTTGGCTGCTCCTTTAGGAAGCATTTGAGAAGTAACGTGACTCAGTTGTACTAGTGAAGAACTGACTGTGTCTGTGTTGTGTTTGAATTGTCTAATGATGGGCCCTGGGGCAGAAACTAATGACTTGGCTCCTAGTCTAGTAAGCTCTTACATTTTCATAGAGGTTCCATGTAGAATTTTGACTTCAAGCTACGTAAAGGTAAATATGATAGTACTGACTTAATACCACTTAGATCTCTACTTCTGATCTAGGATTGCTAATGTCATTCTGTCCAGATAGTCATTAAGGCTGCTTTATACTTTGGGAACCCACAGACTTCAAGACGAATTGGTTTTTTGAAACACCATTTTTCTTACCAAAATGGCCAGCAGGTTTTTCTTGTGTAAGTAGAGTCCTAGGTAGGCTCTGCTTCTTACAAAAGGAAGAAAGGACGCCACCACTACAGAATTATGGACTTGACACTTCCATTCACTGAGGTACAGTCTTTTGGCTGGGCCAAGAAAGGGAAACAGGATTAGCACTTTTCTAGTTGGTGGCCAGAGATACCCCCATAGCTTTATTGTGGCCAGTGTTTGAGTGCAGGGTATTCTGGAGCAGGGTCCATATAACAAGTGTTGTGCAGGAGAAGTGTTTAACATTCTTATCTGCCTGGTGAGATTTCTCTCCTTATGGTAGTTTCTGTCCACTGGAAGTAGCCTAATGCTAACACTGGGACCCTTGTCCTAAACCAGCTTGTCCCAACTTCAAGGATGTAGTAGAGCTTTTGTGTTGCCTCCCTGAATCAGTGGCTTAATTGATACATTCCCTGGGGTAGCTGCTTTCCTGTTACAGTAAGTCTAGGTGGTACAAGGTTAATGTGCTTATTAAAACTGAATTCAGCTGTGTTCCGTACTTCTCATCCTTTATCTCTTTTCTCCTGCCTGCTTGCCTGCCGGTTGGACTACTTACTACCTAGGGTGGCAGATGAAGCTTTCTACAAACAACCCTTCGCTGACATGATTGGTTATGTGTATGTTGCTTAACTACTGATTCTGTTTGCTAGTCAACTAGGTAATGAGGAGGATCTGAAATAGTGCTGAATGTGTGAAGGTGACTTCTGAATATTTCGGGGCAGTTTAAGCTAATAAAAGTAAATAGCCTTTACTTTTTGGACTGACTCTGATCTGCATTAAGTGCAGTTTTCCTGTAAGGATTCCACACACTGTACAACATTCAGCACTTTCAGATTAACTTATGTAGTATACATACCACTGGAATTTTGATAATGTAGTGTTTAGATGTAGGGGTTTACAGTTGTTTCCAGGCCAGTAAGTACTGCTTAGCAAGATGCTTTGCCGGGCATGTAGGTTAGTGTCTGCAGTCTCACATGGGTGCTGTATTTAGT
This sequence comes from Podargus strigoides, assembly GCA_028020825.1. Taxonomy (NCBI): domain Eukaryota; kingdom Metazoa; phylum Chordata; class Aves; order Caprimulgiformes; family Podargidae; genus Podargus; species Podargus strigoides. The sequence continues at coordinate 62,465,333 of CM051663.1, read as the reverse complement.
CCTAATCGCTTCCACAGAGAAGCAGGATGTTTAACTCTGCATTCTCTGTAACAGGCATAAAGCTCCCAGTCTGTGCTCTCTTGCCTACATAATACGAAAAATATTCAAGTAATGCTTGCACATAAAGCTCTGCAAGCCAAGGAAGACAGGAAGGAATCACCTGCCATAAATAATGGTAGAAGAGGTGCATGCATATAGAACTAGGATGCTATTAGAGAACAGATGAAAAGTACAAGAAGGTGGCATTGGAAAATCAGCATTCACTGCTGGGAGAACGTTTAGGAGCAGCTCTGTCTAGACATTTTGCCAGCCTAATGGATCAATTAAAACACAGCCATGACCTTTCAAGCGCCAATCTGTATAGTAGTTTCCGTGGGATGGAAGGATTGCAATGTTCATTGGCTTGTTCATGTATTTTAATTTCTTCCCTTAATTTGTAGACTTGAATTGAAAGATGACCATGTCACAGATTCTAAGGTGACACCTTTAGAAGGTGTACTGGTGAGCCATGGTGTGGCTTTGAGTGCATTAATATTGAAGGTCCAGTGTGGAATTCATTACCTAACTAGGTGGATGTAAACGAAGACTTGTGAAATGATGGATTTACAGGTGGTATTTGACTTTTCTGAAGTCACCTGGAGTTGAATTTGGTAGATTTTTCCAATAAAACCCTTATTTTCATATATCCAATGCAAATGTACAGTATAATGACTGCAGAATTGGCAGCCTGTTTCCTGAATGTAGGCTAAGCTACTAGTGCATGTTCAGCCAGCTGATCATCTGCATTAAATTCATTCTCATTTTCTGTATCTGACCTAAACTTTCTCTCCTTGTTTCTTTTCTTCTCTTCACCTTTAAGCACAAACATAAATCATCCTTGCTACAGCCTAGAACAGTTAAGTAAAAATTCTTCACTGCCCCGTAAAAGTGTTATGTCACATAAAGCAGAAGTGTTGTAGTGACCTTTGTCTTCAGTGGTGTTTGTAACCTTATCATCCCTGCGAACAGTGCTGAACCCTCATGGCAGTCATCTTCACTGCTTTTTCTGTACTGCTTGTTGGAGTAGATGGATTTGGTTTGCTCTCTTGATGCTTATGCCTCTTGCACTCAGGCAGCTACCAGGGCCCCACAGTTCACATAAACTAGATGCTGGAGTGTTATCCATGCATTGAAAGAATGCTGCTGGCAGCATAGCAATGCCAAAAGGATGCAGCTGTGAAGCCACTGACACTAACCTGTACATAATGTAAAAAGCCTCCTTAGAGTTTCCTTAGGGTGAGAGCAGGGGAAATGTTTATTGTGTGAGCTGACCTCAGATGAGTCATCCCCTGTGCCAAAATACGTTTTAGTCTATAGCACTCACAAGCATGGGTTTCATGACTTAAAATTTCTTTTGATTCATGCTGCTTCACTACAGCGTTGGGAATCATCAGCAGATAGTTTTATGGTGGCCTGTAGGCCTTGGGGGGCTGATTTAAATCCTCAAATGGAATCTGTTTTAAGACATACTTGCAGGTAGTTGTAAATTTCCAGTTGGGAAGTGTCCAATATAAGCCATCAAGTAGCAGAGGCTTAACTAGCTAAGACTTGGGCATTTCTCCATAAATAAAATGCCTACATAGGAGTACCTTACTTCCTGGTAGTTTGTGTGGTGACTCCTTAGGCAAAGACTCAATAACTATTCTGAAAACCAAACACCTGTATTCCAACATTTTACACAGCAATCCTCTGCACTGCCTGTGCATAGCATACTACTGCAATCTACTTTCATCTCCAGGGCTGGGGCAGTGGGAGCTTAAGTAGCCATAATGTCCACAAGCAGCTGTCAGGTCACATTTCTTGTGAAACATGCTGAATGAAACTGCATCCTGTAAGAGGGAAGGAGTGCCTTTTCTATTGGGCATTAACACAAGGTGCATTGCATTGCTTCTAGGGCAGCTGAAGAAGCCTTTGTGAACGATGCAGAAGATATTTTTCCGGGCACTGAGTGGGAACGCGTGGCTCAGCTTTGTGACTTTAATCCCAAGTCTAGTAAGCAGGCAAAAGACGTGTCTCGCATGCGTTCAGTCCTCATCTCACTCAAGCAGGCTCCACTGGTACGCTGAAGGAAAGCACAATGGAAACACTACAAATGCAATATCTTAACCTTACTCAGAGAAGCTATGTTTGCAGTAATTGGATTGTTTCAATGGTTTTTTTGGACCAAACCTCATAATGTATCTAGTGCTGGTCATTGTTTGATTGCATGTTCTTCCTCATGTTTTCTTTCTGTATCTGAAATGGGAGAACCTCTGAAACTGTAGTCTCTGTGTTACTGTGCACTGAGATGTCATTTCCCACGTTACTGATATTAAAGATCTGTTAAACAGCAAAATGTGTTGACTTTGGATGAATTAAGAAGCCCTCCAGCTCTCTTTTGACAGGGGTTCTTTGAACTGAATGTGAGCAAACATTTCTTTTAATTGCTAGTGATTTCACTTTGCTGGTGACTGACCAGCCAGCAATGCTTCTAGTCTCTGAGGGGCTGTCCTGCTTATCTCCATAAGCTTTCTTAAAGCTCTTGCGAGCTTTAGTTTAAAAACTGCTTCCCCAATCAATTTATCACACAAGATAGAAGCTCTAGGAAACTGGAGCAGCAGGCTTCCTAAGGAGCTTATCTCACTTGTAGCGGAACTGAGGACACTGCCTTCTACAGGTAAGCAGTTCTGTGTAGTTTTCTGCTGTCACTCCAGCTGCAGATCTTAGGCTAGAAATGCCATACAGAGCACTGAGTAGTTAAAGCCTTTGGTATTCTACTGCATATTTTGTTCTTTCATGTATTCAATGATGGCTTTGTATGCAAATTCCTGTTGTGCAGAGGCTGTTTGGGTGTTTTTGAACCGTGTCCTTGTCCTTGCTAACTCTTGCAGATGTTTTCTCCTACCAGAGTGGTGGACTGGAGATCTGGAGAGCAAGAGAAAGGAAGACTTGCTCTTACTGCTGCTCCACTGAGTTGGAGCTCTGTCTGCCAAGGTGGTTGAATTTGAAACAAACTGATCCAGAAATCTCTGTTCTGCTGCTTACCTTAGCCGTCTGTCTTGTAAGAATAGTAGTTTCAGTCTGATACATTATTTCACCATTTTTATCAAAGATACAGGCTCAACTAGTGTGTAGCAGAATTGCTTTAATACCTTTTTTGTACAAGCTGGAAGGTTAGTCCAGACATCTTGAAGAGGGCTGCAGATGCAGATTAAAATTTGCTAAGGGTCAGGGAGTTGCTGCACAGCAACTTTCTTACTAGCAGCTGTGTCCTTTTAGTGGATAAGGTACTGAATAAGTGGTTGCCGGTTGGGCTTCAGTAGTTAAGCCGTACATTAGTGTTGGCTATAGTGACTGTAGCTGTTTTTGTTTTTGCAAGTGTATTCACAAACTACTGATGAGTGGTCATGAAAATGGCTTAATTCCATGGAAGATTAAATCGGGAAAATATTTTCTGAACTGCACAGGGATACCATAGCTGCATTTAATAGGACTGAAGCACAGACCAAGTCCATAGAATACTGATACTTAGTGCTAGCCGTGACCAGTTATGCATTCACTTTGACTGTAAACTTCCTTTCTTCTACTCACCCCAAGGCTCCACAAACAAAGGCTTCTAAAATGAGTTGGTAATTTAATAAAGAAATCCCCACTACATTAAATATCCAATGTTTAAAATGTTAATTTGAATTTACTGGAATTTGAAAGATCACCAGGTTAGAAGGGTTGCTGTGCACTGAGTTACGGGACTGATTAATTACCACATTGTCCAATCTCATAGATTTTGTCTGTGCTATGGGCATGGGTTTGAGCTGCAGTCCTAGAAAACAGGCAAAGACTTTCAAATTCAAGGCCAAAGCAAAGTTCTGGAAGTCAAAGCAGTGTTTCATAATCTGGGTTTGCCAGGTCTAAAATGTGTTTGCAGTTTTTTGTGTACACCATCCTGCTGGAACACTTAACAAGTAACTCTGTGGGTTTTAGTTACCTGCTCTAGCTCTAATGCTGACATTTTGTAGATTCTCTATTCTGCCTTAATTTTATATTCAAGTATGCTAGCTCACTGTCTCCCTCCTATCTCCTATGACAGTGCAGTCACACAGTCATAGACTGGCTGAGGTTGGAAGTGGCCTCTGGAGGTCATGTGGTCCAACCCCCCTGCTAGAGCTGGTTGCCGAGGACTGTGTCCAGATGGCTTTTGAAGATCTCCAAGGAGAGAGCAAAAACACTGAGCAAAAGAACATTCAGCTTTATTTGGGCAAATCTGAGCCCTTGTGTGTGCTTCTGAACGCTGACTTGTCTCCTTCAGGTTCAGCACCTGTTGCTTTGGTTTGTGACTTCATGTGACAATTCTGTGCTACATCTGGTCTAGTTGAGTACTCGTTTCTCTGTTTACTGGCCACTATTGTTCCACAGCATGTAGCTGATGCAGAAAACTCAGCCAGTGAAATTTGGGGAAAAAAATGGGCACTTCTTACCCTTCCAACAACCCCAAATGCATGTGCATAAAGAGCTCATGCAGCATTGAGAGAGAAGCTGCAGATTCCTGCTGAATACATCCTGATGAAGAACTTGCTTTGTTTAGCTTGTGATCAGGTGGCAGCCAGCACCCTGTCAGTCTGAAATGATAATGAACATTTATAGAGAAGAAGGCTTATGGAGAATGTCATGGGTTAATTAAAAATTAATTAAAATGGGTTAATTAAAAATCAAATATGATTAAGGGAGTGGAACATCTCCCTTATGAGGAAAGGCTGAGGGAGCTGGGTCTCTTTAGCTTGGAGAAGAGGAGACTGAGGGGTGACCTCATTAATGTTTATAAATATGTCAAGGGTGAGTGTCATGAGGATGGAGCCAGGCTCTTCTCAGTGACATCCAATGATAGGACAAGGGGCAATGGGTGTAAGCTGGAACATAGGAGGTTCCACATAAATGTGAGGAAGACTTTCTTCACAGTGAGGGTAACAGAGCACTGGAACAGGCTGTCCAGAGAGGCTGTGGAGTCTCCTTCTCTGGAGACATTCAAAACCCGCCTGGATGCGTTCCTGTGTGACCTGACCTAGGTGTTCCTGCTCTGGCAGGGGAATTGGACTAGATGATCTTTTGAGGTCCCTTCCAATCCCTAACATTCTGTGATTCTTCCCTCCCAATAATGGATATAAAGGCTAGTTTGCCCTGGCTAGAGCTCATGACTTTCATGGTACGGGCTGCTCTAAAGTACATAAGGCCAGCATCACATAACCACAGTACTGCAGATGTTCTGTGAACATCTGATGTTTGCTTCCCCTGGAATTGGATACAATTGGGAGCTAGTATCCATAAGACCTCTGGTCTGCAATAAAGTGCCTGAAGTGCAAGGGAGTTTTCTGAACAGGGGAGGAAGGAGAAACAAACAAAAATCACTACTCTGCTATTAAGTGCGAGTTTTTATTCTTTATGATTTTATAAACTCACAAACTTCTCAGGAAAAACTGCAAGGACTTCTGCATCACTTGCACATACACAGCAGGTTATTGTCCAGTTGAGAGAAAAAAACATTTTCAAAAACATTTGAAGAATCATTTTCTTAACAGGACTAGATGTTAAAGGCATCTAGAGTAAAACTTTTCAAATGTGTTTTAGTTTTTCCTGTCTTCTCTATGCCTGTACCCTCCTTTCAGCTGCTAGAGAAAAACATATCTGGAGTCTGAGATATCAAAAAATATCCTAGCTTCAGGAGGTCTTGAAAGCAAAAGCCTGGTCCCACATGTAGTCAGGCATTCCTTGTGATGCTGGAAGATGGAAAAGATCAAATGACAGAGCTCTATCTGTTAGAACCTCAATCATGTTACTCACGACCTGAGCTACTATCACCATAGAGCAAAGCCGATTTCTCCTTGACCCACTCATGGAACTACCATGCTGGTATTTAAGTTCCTGGGAATCACCAAGACACACCGGAAAAGGAACTAGGAACCCCACGTGACATAAAGCCTATTACAACTTTGCAAGTGGTTAAGAGCCAGTATTTGCTGATTCTGAGAAAAACTACGGTATAGAGGCTGTGCTATTATTCCTGGAGATATTAAGAAGGAGATCTGGTAGTGTCTCTTAAAGTCTGCTATGAAGATATGAATTCTCAGTAAGCATTCCTTGCAAAATAGAGGATGAAGTGAAGCCATCTTCTGTAGATTATATCTCAGAATTAGCCAGTAAAGTGGTTTACTATACTATTGAGTCCAAGATTATTGTACAGCAGAGGGCAGTGGTTGCAGAAGGTTGTTAATTTTGATTGCAGAAGTTCGAATGTGGAAATAGCCCCTTTTATTCCCTTGTACTAGTACTTTACTGGGCTTCTGAGAATATCATCAGCAGTGGCTGAGTTAGATGTCAAAATAGGCCATTAAATGCAGGACAGGATAGTCTTGTGACTGTTCTTCCACAGGTATCTTCTTTCTGGGACAGCTGATCAGTTAGATGGGTCTTTTTTAGTTTCTCCTTGTGTCAAATAATTGTCATTATTACAGTGTCTTGAAAGTGTGATGAAACGCATCTGGATAAAGATAGAGCTATATATCAAGAAGGACTAGTTAAAGAAACATAAACCACAGTTTACCTAGGCAAGCTTTCATTGGTATTTGACATACTTTGCTCTCAGGCTTCTGATCATCTTGAAGGTGAGGATTAAGCTCAGATACGACTTTCCACTGTGCAAGCTGATGTTGAATGCAGGACAAGAACAGTGAACCTGCAGCCACTAGAACTGCTGAGGAAGTTTAGTGTTGGCCATAGCCAGAAGCCAAAGATGCTCACTGCTACACTTGTCAGTTTGTTTGGAGTGCTCTGCAGCCTGTAAGCTCACTAGACCATGAACTTTTTCTTTCATATGCAAAGCTTCTAAAATGGGACTCTGCCCTCTAAAGATGATGTAATAAATAACTGCCTCCATCAAGTCCTTCAGGAACCACAATTTCTAGATGCAGCCTTTTTGACTGTAGAGGCAACTGCCCTCATTTCCACCCACTGAAATTACTACCTGCTGCTTTGGGGGTGAAAGTCTGGAAACTGAAAAGCTGGTCACAGCGTAGGAAATGGTCACATAGGTGGGAAATGAGATATGGATCCCCAAATGTTAGCTTGACACACCATACACATATTCCCCACCACACATCGAGATATGCTAATAAATAATTCAGCTGCACTTAAAGCAACATATGGGCTTACCAACAGAGGTGATTAAAAACAACAGAATTGCACATTAGTTCCTATGAAGTCAGATGAAATTTAGGAAAAATACAAAAAGATCATACCTCAATTAGGAAATGCTGAAGTAGTCACTAACTATTCAGAACACTACTCTGATTCAGCAGCTCTCAACAAAGAAAAATTTTGGCAAAGTATCCTGTTCACCAATTAGGAATTTGAATAGTCCATTTCTATAATTTTTTCAGGTACCTAGTATATTCTACGTGTAGTGTAATCCAGTACCAGGCTAGCAGCTCCAAGAAGAGCAGGATCTGCTAGATTTGAGACTACCACATCCACAGTTTTAACAGAGGACAGAGCCTGTCGACGTATCACATCTTTGACAGCATTAACATAGTGACTAGCTAGAACTCCAGAAAGGATCACGAGAGAGGGGTTCATAGTGTGCAGAATGTTCACAACTCCAAGGCCTAATGCTGTGCCAGCTGAAAAGAGAAAATAAAAAGAAATTAAGTAGAATACCCAAAGCAGTCTGAGCATCAGTTGTTGAATAGGTTAGCAGCAAATGACACTGTCAGGAAAGTGTTCTGTTCCATATGGCAGGTAGTTTTGAGTTTATGTTATCAGACAATACAAGTTTGCCATTATTTTTTCTTTCAAAAGAAAAAAAAGACAATTTTACTGTACAGTAATACATTATACAATGATACAGATATGAAAGATTAGCAATGCATTACCACAATTGTAAGCTAAGAGAAAGTAAAGTGTTTACAGTTTTAGTGCTATCAGCTATGTATGAGGAAGAGGACTGTATTTAAATATCGCATGTAAAGTAATACGTAAATTGCCTTTGCTTGCTCAGACTAGCCATTCACTTACCAGCAGAGAAACGTCTCCAAATTTTCTAATATGAGAATGTTGAGACTTTGCTTTTTTAAAACTGATCTTTGCAGAAACTTTTCATCTCTCATTTACTGGAACAGAGACTTTTAATACACACTTTCCTCTAACATTTATATTTAACATTTTATTACCATTAGTAATTTGATATAGAGAAGTCCTAAATGTGTAGAGTTGTGTTTGTAGAGTTACAGTGCATGACCATTTTTATATCCCAAAAAACCTGATCATTGGAGTGTTCCACACTTAGGGCTATGTTCTCACCTGTTCTGAGAATGCTGTCTGCTTTTGTGTTCCCAAGTTTAGCTGCTTGAATGAGATGTGCAGCACTAACAGCCTCTTCCTCTTTCATTGACATTCCTTCTACTAAAAGCAAATCCTCTGTTAGAAGAAGAGGAGAAAGACATGAGAAAAACAAGGTGAAACGTTAAGGCAGTTAAGATCTTTACGACTCTAACTCGCACACCAAAGCCTGAATCCTGAGCAATCTATCCAACCTTGAGTTTAGCCAAAGTGGTCATATCCATGTTATTCAGGGAATTACTTGTAGGGCATCAAACTCAAACAGTTATAGTATGGTAATTCACTAGTCTTGCCCGCTCCAAAAGTTAATAAAATAAAATAAAAATGTTTTCAAACTTACGTAAGACTGAGAAGCTGTTGCTGAAAGACAATCACTGTGAAACCAAACTTCACAGAATGCCTGCCTTACATCATGCTTAAAAAGGAGAGACTACATTCTACTACATGCGTATGGTCATTTTCAGACCAGTGGTTCCCAATGTGGTTTGCTGGGGTATTGCCATCACTGACAAATAATTGAATTGTGTTGTACTACGCAGGCTGTGGCGTACACAGGAATCCTCTCTGGTTGCCTGAACACTTATTGTTGCCTCCTCCTAGAAAAAGGTGGCAGGTCTATTTTTCTTAATATCATCTTTGCAAATTTCTTCCTATACAATTTAGTAATCATGCTTTCAAAAATAAAGTATATAGATACCATCGTGCAGTTTCTTAGCTTCTCTCTGTAATGCTATTCCAGAGGCATATGCTTCTATACATCCTTGGCTACCACACAGGCACTCTGGTCCATCTAAAGATACAACAATATGTCCAAGCTCAGCAGCACAGAAAGAACTGCCATGGATCAATTCGTGCTGATGAACAATTCCACCTCCAATTCCTGCAAAGACAGGAAAACTTTTAAGATTTTAATAAATAAATAAATAAAATTAAAATGGAATGCAGTTTTAAAAGGCCCCGATTCTGCAGGACATTGATATTTGCTTATTCTAATACAAACAAGATAAAATATGTGCACCAGTGGTCTTCTATACTGAAAACGAAAAATTACTGGTTATTGAAGAACTCTTCTGTTTGACACACCTAATAAACAAGGTCATAGCTCCCTCCTAGTCACAGAGGTATCAGAATAGAATATAATATAATGAATCTCCTATTTTAAAAAGCCTATGGATGGTACTGAACTACTAGGACAGACCTTTTAAGCTTGTGAGTCATGCATGCTCTTTATGCACAAAATTAACCTTTTGAATGGCCTTAAGTTTTTGCATTTCAGAGATGTTTTAATGCTGTATTAAGACAGCTGAAGGTGTGTGCTAAAGAGCCAGCACACTTAAATCTGCAGTACTCTGCTGCTCCTTCCCAAACCCTGGGCGGGGATCACAGAATCACCCTGGGTAGGGTTGGAAGGGACCTCTGAAGATCATTTAGCCCAACCCCCCTTCCAGAGCAGGATCCTAGAGTAGATCACACAGGAACATGTCCAGATCAGTTTTAAATGTCTCCAGAGACGGAGACTCCACAACCTCTCTGGGTAGTTCCAGTGCTCAGTCACCCTCACAGTAAAGAAGCGTTTCCTTGTGTTTAGACTGAACCTCCTGTGTTCCAGTTTGTGCCATTGCCCCTTGTCCTGTCACTGGACACCACCAAGAAGAGTCTGGCCCCATCTTCCTGACACCTGTCCTTTAGATATTTATAAGCATTAATGAGATCCCCCCTCAGCCTCCTCTTCTCCAAGCTAAACAGATCCAGTTCCCCCAGCCTCTCCTCATATGGGAGATGCTCCAATCCCTTCATCATCTTCGTGGCCCTGCGCTGGACTCTTTCCAGTAGCTCCATGTGTCTCTTGAACTGGGGAGCCCAAAACTGGACACAGGACTCCAGATGAGGCCTCAGTTAGTTACTGTTTCCACCATTTTAAAGGACTATATACTTAACAAAGGAGAAAAGTTACCCACATTTGTGTTTGAAATATAATAAGCATCATTTCTCATATTCAGTTGCTTATCTTCTAGATAGATATCCTGATCTGACTTGTATTTCTGCAGCTAGAAGAGAATTAAGATATTGTGTACGTTTAGCTTGTATCCAGAGCTAAACTGTAGCAGTTGCTCCATCACTTATATCCCCTCTCCCCAGCTGAGAAGGGGAATCAGGGAAAAAGGGAGAAGCCCCATGGGCTGAAATAGAAATGGATTTAATGAAATTAGAAAACTTATTACAGATACCAACATGAAGTGCACAAGTTTATACTCAGCCTGGTCCTTGGGAGCAGCAGAAGGAGCAGGAAGACAAGAGGGAGGAGCCTGAGACAGAGGAACCCCCACCCTCAGTAAACTCCCTCCTTTTACACTGAGCTTGATGTCAGTGGTGAGGGATACACCTGTGAGTCAGCTTGGGGCAGCTACCCTGACTGAAACTCTCAAGTGACTCATGGCCTCATGGGCTACTCATGGCCTGCCTGCCATGGCTGGGCTATGGGGATCTTCCTGTGAAACCAGGACAGCTTTTAAGCTGAAAAAACGAAAATTACTCCAGCTAAAGTTGCTCAGATTTTTCCTTATTTTGAAAAAATGGTTTGCCTGCATAGCTGTATGGAAACATAGAATGCCTTGGCTTGGAAGGGACCTTGAGAAGTCATCTCGTCCAATACCCCTGCAGTGAGCAGGGACATCTTCAACTAGATCAGGTTGCTCAGAGTCCCATTCAACCTGGTCTTGAATGTTTCAAGGGATGAGGCCACCACTACCTCTCTGGGCAACTTGTTCCAGCTCTTCGCCAGCCTCATTGTAAAAAATTTCCTCTTCACATCCAATTTAAATCTACCCTTCCCTAATTTAAAACCGTTACACCTTGTTCTACCACTACAGGCCTTGCTAAAAAGATCTGACTCCACCTTTCCTACAGGCTCCCTTTACATATTGAAAGGCCGCTATAAGGTCTCCCCAGAGCCGCCTCTTCTCCAGGCTGAACAACACCAACTCTTTCAGCCTGTCCTCATAGGAGAGGTGCTCCAGCCCTCAGATAATTTTTGTTGCCCTCCTCTGGACCCCCTCCAACAAGAAGCTTATAGTATGCAAAAGGTTTCATTTGCCTGAATAAATTAAAAAGCAACCTAAAAAGAAACAAATTGATACAGTGGGAAAAGGATTTTTGGTTTAAGAATGTAATGTATTAGGGTATTGTAGGCGCATTTGTGGTGTTTATGCTTTTAACATCAGCTGAGCCTCTGAATGATGGTGCTGGTATTTTGACTCTGGGTTTCATTGAACTATAACATACCCACCTGTACCAGTAATGAGTGTTACAAAATCTTCTATTCCTTTTCCATGACCAAATTTCCTCTCTGCTAGAGCAGCACAGTTTCCATCATTGTCTACCCAGACTGGCAGGTGCAGAGCATCAGATATTGGAGTTCTGAGATCCACAGAGCTCCACTCCTGAATGAGTTTTGTAGAGTGAAGCACAATTCCTTCTCGGGGGTTTACCCGTCCTCCTGTGGAAATACCTAAGTACCAGATATACAGGAGAAAAAAAACAGAACTAAGATCTATTTTTCTCTTTTCAATGACAAATATTTTCATTTCTAATACTAGGCTCTGAAGCTGAGTGTGAAAGTAAAAATTTCTAAGTACTACTGGCAGTGCAATTTCTGACATGTAGAGATAATTCATAGAACTCCATTGCTCTAATCACAATGCATCCAGTATCTTAAGACTAACTAGATGGGTAATGGTTAGTGTTAGTCAGAAAGTTAATGTTCCTACTCCAGGCAAGGTTGCAGCAAATCACTTAATACTTGTGTTTCTTTTTAGTCATGTATGAAAGACATACAGTAGCAAACTGTACAAAATAAATTGTTCAAACCCTGTAACAGTAGAAATGGCCTGAAATTTGCTGTAACTCTCAGAATTTAGAATCACTAAAAATAATCACTGGACTTTGAATAGTAATTTCTACTTAAAAATACACTGTTTTCTAGAAAAAGCAAGACTGTGTTCAGAGATTTGTCGACTGAATGGAATAATGGCTAGTAATAGGCACTACTAGCCAAACCAGTTTTCTCTAGCTGGAGAGGCTTCCAAAGATCATGGACTCTGTCAGGAGCTATGAAAAGTAGGCCACTCTATTATGAAGTATTTAGCTCTAGACAACAAAGTTTGAACATTTTATCTACTGTTCTTGTAGAGAGATTATACAATTGTGTGACTTATCTAAAGATGTTAAGAAAAAAGAGTCCTAGGTTAACATTGTAATAGAAAGCACCACAAAAGCTGCAAGACAAGCGGCTGAATTGAACATTAAAGCTGTAACACCCCCAAAAATCTTACTTTGTAAAGAACAAATCATCTGAGGACCTGTCAGCAAGTACCTAACAGAAACGATATTCTTGGTGTCAATCTGTCAAGGTCTCCTTAGGATTTTAAGAACCAAATGTTCATTACAACAGAACCTTATTTAATACTCAGTTGCTAACTCAGCAATATCTTAGTAAAACATGTCTACTGTGCTAAATGCCATAATTCTATAACTGATGTAAACAACTACAGGAATTAGCAGAAGCTATCCCTTCATCCTCTTTACTATCAGCTCTGGAAAGATAACTTAAATACTGTCTAATAGCAGTAAGTAAATAGCTCTCACAAGTACCTCTATGCAACTTTTGTGTATAGATTTGGGTCTCCTTTGCTTTAAAATTTGTGTTTTAAAGTAAAAAAAGTATTTCAGTGACAGCTGCTAGTGTTCTTTGGGCCTGATAGTCTTTACTTGTCCTTCATTTCCATAAAGCTGTTTTTAATGTAAATGCTTTGTTTTGAGTGGGGGAAAAAAAAAAATTAAATTGAAATTAACTGCAGAGCTGTTGCAATCTAGACTTATTTGATCATCAAGACAAAAAGATGTTAAAAATTACGATTTTTTTTTTTTTTCAGATTTCTACTTTTTAATCACTCTGCAAACCCATTCTTTATTAGCAGGAGTTCTTCAGTTGAAGTTATGCTCATGTATTAGCTACTAGCTAGTATTTTGAGTGCTGATAGCAGTTTATAGCTTTCTGTTAGTAGCTCTTTCTCCTTATTCATTTCCAGTGGTTATTACTTTTACCTTTACTTATGGTAGCTGGAAGAAGGCCAATGTTACTGATAAAAAGTCCAGGACTAAGTCCACCACTTCTGCTCAGTCTTGCAGACATATTTCCAAAGTTACAGGAAGTTTCCATCTTACAACTATTAACCTTAACAAAATGACTACAATCTAATATATTAGTTATTCCCATGGGAATTATATGTCATTCTTTCAGCTAGTATTCTGATTCAAACTGTAAGTCTGAATGAGGCAAAGAGCAGCTATCAAAAACAGCCAGGTAAGAAATTTCCTATTCGTTAGCACAACTTTTCCCCTCATTACTCAGTAGTTGAACAGTAAGCAATCAGTCACAGAAGAAAGGGGGCTGAAGAATAAATAGGAATATAATTCTTGTAAAATGACAAACAACAGCTTTTCGCCCCATATACAAACCCCTGTAAAGCAATTTATGGTTTCATTATCCTCATAAAGGTAGCTGACTGTAAACTCTTCTTAGAATACTGTAGAGTTGACCATCTTTTCTACAGGAATGATGAGGCTTTCAAGATTTAGCATTTGGACACAATGAAATGATCTGGGTGGTTAAGTCATGCGTATTACCCAACAAATACTCTGAAAGATTTGATTTGACGGTCTGACATATATGGCTTTGTGTATTGAACACTGCTTTAAAAAATATTTTTAAAAGAAGTTCAAATTAACTTTCCTTCCTACTGTGTGATCAAGTAAGTTTTCATCTGGAGCAAACTACTTTTCTTTTGGAGCATTTCTCAGCTAAAATGAGGATTTTATGTCCTCCTTAAAAATTCAGGACACATTAATTGACACCTTCATAAATAACTGTAGTATCTACGAGCAAAGCTCCCAGTCATCATTAAACTGAAGAAGTCCTGTCTGGTATAAACACACAGTTTAACTTGGAACTCTACTCCAGTGTAAGTAAACCAAACACCAACAAAAAGGCTGCTTTTGTCTCTGTTAGCTGCAAATTTAATATAGCATTTTAGTCTTTTTTGTCTTCCCTAGTGTAACTGAGGATTCTGCTGCAGAGTTGATCCTGGCCATACAGAAAGGCTCACAGACAGTACAGGAAACTTGACTCTGCTGCAGTTGTTTCAAGAGCTGTTTCAAATACACTAACCATCCGACTCACAATTCTAAGACTGCAGGGAGCTTCAAAATCCACAAAACCTATATATCACACCTTTTAGATACAGTTTAGATACAATTTAGCAGATTGCTTTCATAGCTGTTACAGGCTGGGACAACTTCACTCTTTATAGTCAGCTTCTCATTTTCACAGACATTTAAAAAAGGTTTTGTGTTAAGAATACAATTTAAGACCTTAAAATACACAAGATCCATTTTATAAAGGTGTTTTAAATTAATCAGTAGTGATTTCATTTCATGCAGAAAAACTTAGATGAAAATATAAAATCAGTATTTATTAACTTACCTACTCCCAAAATTCTGCAGTTCACATTTACTGCCTCTGATGCAGCTTCTACACACATCTTTAGAATTAATTCTAGTCTGTCTTCATAAGTTTTAGGGTTAAGCTGGGTATACTTCTTAACTATTTCACCCTAGAAATTAAAAACAATAAAATACACCCCATAGAATTGTATGTCGTGACACAATTTCTCTTCAATTTAAACTACAGATCAACTTGAAAATGGAGAGTTATAACTTCTCTCTTAAAAAAATACAGGTGCATGCCTTCGATCTTGGTCCTCCAGGCTGTGCAAGACTCCTGACAGCTCTGGGGGACAAGTTTGCAAGATTAGGCATTGCATTCTGCTTCTTTAATCATCCTCCACTGTCTGAAATAAAATACATATTTTAAGGGAAACACAGATTGTGTAAGGAAATATTATTGTTCAGCCTGGAGAAGAGAAGGCTCCAGGGAGACCTTAGAGCACCTTTCAGTACCCGAAGGGGCTACAAGAAAACTAAGAGGGGCTTTTTACAAGAGCCTGTAATGATAGGACAAGGGGTGATGGCTTTAAGATGGAAGAGGGGAGATTTAGACTAGATATTAGGAAGAAATTCTTTACTGTGAGGGTGGTGAGACACTGGCCCAGGTTGCCCAGGGAAGTTGTGGCTGCCCTCTCCCTGGCAGTGTTCAACATCAGATTGGGTGGGGCTTTGAGCAACCTGGTCTGGTGGGAGGTATCCCTGCCCATGGCAGGGGGGTTGGAATGAGATGATTCTATGATAGTAAGAGCTACTGGAACTGTTGTTAGGAGTAAACCATGATACGGCAATGCACTTACTTAAGATCAGTACTACAAAGTGTTAAAAAAAATTTGTAAGAGAGAAGTAATTGCTAAAAAGGACGGAAAATCCACAGTACTTGAAGAAAGAAATGTTTCCAATTTGACAATATGAAAGTTTTGCATGGTGTCACAGACACTGCTATTTTACCAGCAGGAAGAGAGTCAGCCAGAAAGAAATACCAGAAATTTCAATGCAGAATTTACTATCCTTTCAGAAGTAACTTTTATTCTAATGAATTATGTTTATGAGTCACTTGAAATATTTCTCAAGTACCATGTACTGTGGTGTATGTTGTATGGGGGAGGGATGGTCCAGGAGAAAGGGATTATTTTTAACCCTAGGCATCATGCAGTGGTAATGAATACATTCATTATGCATGCCTGTACCTGTGGGTACTAAGGAACTTATCTTAACATAATGTTAATATTGCAGGATTAGGCTATGAAACTGCAGAAGATACGCTGCTTAGCAATGTTATTCTACTTATTATATCTCCAGTACTCTACCGTATATCTAAGTGAATAGCAGTGTATTGATACAACTAAGCAAAAAGTAGTAACAAAGACAGTCTATATGCAACATGGCTGTCACTGTTGCCAAAATAACTTAGAAAAATCCAAGATGTCAATGGTTTGGGTATTAGATCCCACTGTCTCAGCATCACATCAGCAATAGGGTTTGGGGATTTTTATGATGTTTAGTTTCCTCTTCACTTTTGGTTTTGAGGGGGAGAGGAATCAGATGCAGTTATTTTGGAAGGCATGGCTGCAGCAAACATCATCAGAAAACACAACAGCTTTCAAAAGGAGCTTTTCAAAACTCAGTTATTTTCTTCATGAAAATAAAATTACCCCCTCAACTCTACCATTTCCTGTTAAATGCTTATATCTGTTGTATAAATTTTATTATGAAAGTCTGATCCTCTTTGCTCCAACTTGCTAACATTTCAACCTCAAGCTTACACTCTGCAAAATGGACAGGATTTTTGTAAATTCTTTTTTTTTTTTTTTTCCCTGGCTGTGTTGGCAGAAAATGTGTCAATTTTACTTCTAAAAAAATTATACTTTTAAAAGTTGAGACCCTAAAGATCTGCCAGACATCTCCTTTTACATGAATGCAAAAATTCTGGACCATTATCAGGTGAAGTTACATAGCTCTTCATCTTTCTGCAGGCAACTTGCTTCTCTTTTTGGGTAACTATGTCTAACTGATCTAGTTATCTGAATGTATACAGTGTAACGGTAAGAGTAAATGTCAAATACCCCCAAAGACTTCTCAATATGAGTTTTATTCACATCTTTAAAGTGCTGCAGAGTTCAGGACTTTTATGGTTTCACCCTCCCCAGACAGGAAGACGGGTACCTAATGAGTTAAAATTCTTCAGGCCTAACTATCCTTTCATTTATCAACCTAGATAAGAATTATTTAAAATACTTCTACAGCATCACTCAGTAATTTTTATCCCATAAACTTGAAACTCACAAGTTTTTTGTTTTTTTTCCATTGATCTGGATAATCAGCTGATGGTCACAGGTGTATTTATTTGTTTCACTATACAATGCCTTTGCAAGTGATCTGGCACCAGATTGGTACTGATGCCATTTTGGTAGCCTCACTTACGTTTGCCAAGTATGAACTTTCATCTTTCTAAGCTGTAAAACATTTGTAATACGCTGTATATGACTGGCAGAGCTATGCAAGCAATGCATACTTATTAATGCTATGACAAAGGCAAAGGAAAGCTTCCTACTGTGCCACTGCCAGGTAGACCTGCTAAGGAACTTCTAAGCATGGAGACCATAAATGACACAGTATCCCTAAACCTAAGTATCTCTCCAAGCTTATTTCAAATGGGTTACTTTTACAGGAAGAGAGGCACTTCAGAGTCAAAATTCACTCAAGTCTTTAAAGTCTCTGTGAGTTCTAGTGTATGTATAAAATTCTGCTTACTCTGATGATGGTATTAAACCATCAAGCACCTCTTTTCATACATCAAAGGACACAGTCAACACAACTGAAAAAAACCCCAACAAACCAACCAAAAACCCTGACAGGAATTTTAGATCATCATACAACTCAAACCCACCACCGTTTTCCAGTTCAAGATGAACAAACTAATTCAGTTGGTTTTAAGAAACCTTTTTAAATTAATGAAGACACCATACCCAATGCAAGCCTTCTCTTGCATTGGCAGCTAAGCTGAATGATAAGAAAAAGTTTAAAATAATTTTCCCTTCTACTTTTTTAATACTTTACCACTTGTTCATGCACAAGTGAATCTGATTTTTCTCTTCATGGAAGAGGCTTCTGCATATCTGAAGGCTTCCCCCCAGCCCCAGTCAGTTTCCTCTTCTACAGACAAAATAATTCTAGTTTCTTAAACTTTTCTCTGTTTTCCATGTCTGTAATAATTATTGTTGTTTTTCTCCTGATTCCCTCTCCAATTGGTCTACATCTCTGTGGTGTGATGCATTACAGTGGACACTGTTCCAGGCTGAGGCTCAGTATTGTCTTACTATTGATGCTTCTATACAGGAAGATACTGAGAATTTTTGATTACTGCTTGTTCTTCTGTTGGTAGAAGAGATGCAAAATTCTGTATGCTGAACCCACTCACCATGAACCCACCACTCTCCCTCAGTAAATTGCTTTGCTAGATGCTTGTTGTTGCTCAGAATCGTTCTGTGTGTCCATTTCATGGCTGTATAAGGCAGCAGGAAAGTAAAAAGACTGCTCTTGGAGCCTCTCCCTTTTTTGCTTGATATATAAAAAGTTGCAGGCTGAACTGAGTCACCTTCTACAGAGAACCAACACATCTGAAAGTTGTCCTATTCTTTGAGGTCTGTATGAGTTCCCACAGAGGAAGCAGCTTGTATCATGCAACAGCAAATGGGCTTTGCTAGTTTAACAGCAGCCTTAGAAGAGCAAACCAGCAGGCAAATTGTATCAAGGCTGAGAGGTACAACAAATTAGGGAAAAATCTACTTTACCCCTCAACAGCAAAAGCCAGCAGGAATGCTTTGTTTTTGGAGCTCTTTTGCACTGTAAGCCCATATCCCCCCTGTAGGAACAAAACACAAAGCCCAATGGAGCTTGCAGAGTATCTAAAAAGCACAACAGAATATTTACCTTCATACTGACAATTGCTACTCGGAGATTTGTTCCGCCTAGATCTACTGCCAGAGCACTCTGTGTCTCTAGAATATGGTCAATATCTTGAGAGATATTATCTTTGACGGGAGGAAAACAGAATTTCTTTTGCAGTGGCTCTTTGAGGTCAATAGATTTGAGGAATTTCAAAATCCTTGGAACAGCATTACCATCTCCATATATTTTTGAGCTATAACATGAAAAAAACAAACCAATTTATTTGGAAATAATACTCTATACAGTTCTTTAAATGACAGAAAGCTATAAAATTGTATCATTACAAAATAATAGATGGCTACTATGGCAATACTGCAGCTCACACTTGTCGAGTCCTTCATGGAATATGGTAGATAGTGTCAGTAGTTTGAAGATCACACAACAGATTGTGCAAGTTGGGCATTAGCTCCATTTCAGAATGCAAAACATGAAATGTAGAAAACTAGAAAGCTAATGATGCCAAAAAAAAACCCAAACTAAGAGTTTAATGAAAGGACCCACATTATAAAGGTCTAAAGTTTTGTAAAGTTTATGTATGTGCTACATGTCCAGACAAGATGTACTTACCACAGAGACGACAACTACATAAACAGTGCATTCATGTTAGTTTGCAACGTGTAAGTCTGGTTTTAAAATAATCATACTTGATGACAGACATTTGGTATTACAGAATTCAGTTTTATTACTCCATTGAGGTTCTTAAGAAATATACTTTTGATTCTTGTCCTTAATTAGCCAAATATTATCTCTTGAAGTTTACAGGTTTATACATTAAAGAACTGAGGGTCAATGTTGTATAGCTGAAGAGTAACAAAAAGCATCTTGCTATAATCCTGCAGCTTCGCTGGAAGCTTGCACTCAGGACTCTCTACATATCATGCCTGATGACCAGTGTTTCTTTCAGGCACAAGTCAGAGGCAGGCAGACAGGATGTTCTTCCCCACGCTGCTCCTATGGAACAAGCTCTCTCAATCATGCTAGGCTAAGCTAACATTTGATTTTTCTCTTCTTGACTTTCTATTGGGTGTTAAATTACTAGTTATATCAAAACATCACTAGTAACATTTTGCTTTGCAAATACTAACCTGCATACTGGACACTGCACTATGATTCTGAAGGAGGCATGTGAAATGAAAAAGAATTTGTAACCTCAGATCAGTGCATTAAAAGCAATCTATCAAATATGACAAACCACCTCAGGACTACATGCCTTTTACCCTACTGCTTTAACATACCCTCCAATGAAGCAAGATTAATATACTTACCATGGATACTGTTTACCAAACTGCAGCTGTAGAGCATGCAGAATCTTATCCTGTGTATCAGCATCGCGAACATGGAGAACATTTTCACCTACATGACAGAAGTTAGCATAATAAGACAGGTCAGCTCCACAAATTACATTAGATGACAAGAACTGCGTTAGAAAGGAAGACATAATTATTTTTGTTTCCTCTGAGCAGGAAATACTCCAGTCAGATTGACATTGCTCTTCATCAGTTATGTGCCTCCCCTTCCAGTAAAGCAATGGCAACTCCTATGATACACTGTCATGCATTGCAAAATACTAGAGAGTAGCATATTAGCCTTCAACAGAATTCTATTATTAAATTTAAAATGCATGAATGAAAACATGCATGAAAACATGGCTATTTTTGTCATATCTGCATATCTGTGAAATACTACAATACAGGTACTTCCTAAAGTGGTGAAAAGTTTGTATTTCTTAAAGAGAAATTTTAATACATGTCAAACATTATAAACTAGTTATAAAGGAAAACAACTACTTACCTATTCTGCTAAATGAAATGCACTGCAAATGGATATATATTTTACATTATCTATAGATAAAAGGCTCATTATCTCATGTAAAACACACAAGCAGCACTAACACAATACGGGAATAGCCAACAAAGCCTTAAAATATGTCAAAAGTTATGTTGCACTGATACTGCAAGTTGGCCTCTATCAAGGCCATTAATTTGACTTTATCCTGTGGAACAAAAAACCTCAGAACCATGAGGAAATTAAAGTAGTTAAGCAAACATGTACCTGTTTCTCTTCCTGTCTGACGTGTCCCCAAGTTGATGACAGGTGTACCAAATGCTCCCACTTCTCTGACACCACAACTGCTGTTACCAATCATACAACCAGCATGCGCAACTAGCTGAATGAACTGGTCAAATGGGACATGCTTTACTGCCCGAAAATTGGGATGATGTTCAATGCCTTTCTTCCTCATCACACGAACCATCTCTTTACTTCCTACAGAAAAATGAGGCAGAATAAATGCTTCAAGTTCTACTGTTAAACTGAAAGTCCAAACGTGCAAAGGAGCTAATAGCTGTCACTGAGTTGCCAGCTCCAAGTTGGTTTTGTTCTGCTTTTATCCTCACAGTGTAAGTTGCAGAGCTAGGCACATTAGCCCAAGTTTGATCCCAAAATCAGCTGCAAAAATATTTTTGTAGTTTTTAATTAATTTAAGTAGGCACTAATATTGCTTCTCTGTGTCACATCATTTCCCTTCATTTTCCTCTCCACATTGAAAAGCTGATATGTCCTCCAGCAATATGACAATGCACAGCTGATGCTGAGACTATTTAGCTATTTCCGTCTGGCTGGAGGTTCTGGGATAAAAGCACTCCGTAAGAACGAATGTATGCTTTAAAGACAATCTGCTGTGTCCCCCTCTGTCACAAAGATATTTTACTCACCTGCATCCACATTAGGGAACAGAACAAGTGTTCTCTTGTTGAAGGAGATGAGTGCATCTAGTGTCAGCTCAAACATCTTTATGGAATGTTTAATATCTGTGGTTACAGGATGTTGCAGAGCAACTATATAATCTCTGGTTTTGACATCTTCACCTGTCCAAATGGAGCCCAAAAAAAAGGTTTTTTTATTGGCATAGAACAGTAAAAGGAAGGGAGGACATACTTTTGAAATTACCAATACGAAAGTCTGAATAGTCAAGGCACTGAATGAGATATTTAACATATAAATTTCAATGCTACAATAAAACTCAAGGGACTACCAGGAAGATCTAGCTTGCTACTTGCCATGAAGCCAGTCTTATAAATTTAGAGACCATTAACTAAGCCTGACGAACTGTTATCTTGCAGGCCTACATCTTTACAAGACTATACCAGGATTAAGAGCCTGTTCTCACACCAGTGTAAATCTGGAATAACAAAAAAGCCCTGAAGCTGCTTGGGTTTTCTGTCAGATCTCCATCCCCAAGCAAGCATTCCCATTGCTTTAAAAAAGTTAGTCATACTTGTTTTAGTACATTTGATAAAAAAAGTTTATCTGCAAAATATTCACCTACTGGTCTAAGAAGATTCCACCTTCCAGCTATGCAGGTTAATGTGCCATATAGGAGACTGCTTTGTCAGAGATAAAAAGCAAACACCAAATCCCACTGTTTACAGGAACTATTTGTAAGTGAGTATGGAACACCAGAAGTCTTTGGCACATGTTGTCCTGTTGCAGTGCATTCCTCAAAAGAATGTTCATAATATAAATTACCTTTTTTTTTAGATTAGCCCTGAACAGCTCTGATTCTACTTAAATACATCCTTTACACCAAAATAACTGTTCATATCAGACTGTTCTGCTTTTGTCTAGCTGAAAGAAATTATCCATTTAAGGCGTTATTTTTTTGATTTGGCAGAAGGACCAGATGTGTTTACTAGGACAGATTTGCAGCTTTCCAGCTATACATGGTAGAACACAGATCAAAACAAAAATACTAGATACAATTACCAAATATACTAGTTTTTTGAGAAGAAGCAAGCTGACGGTTGATAATCATCTCCAATTAAGCAAACTTAAACTTACTAGCAAGAAGTCCACCTGTTTGTTTCTTGTGCTTTTCTCGAAGCCACTGGTTAACCCACAGACTGATAACCTTGTTAGTTATTTCGTCTAGTTTTGAAATATGAAAAACATAAAAAGTGGACTGCTCACCTAGCCACATGTGTATAATACTCATGTAGTCCTTATTTTTGGCAGAGAGAAGCTTGTCATATGAAGGACAGCCTGCTAAAAGGATGCGGTCATGGTCTTCACACATGGCTATCAAATGCTGCTCAGCACTCCTTGTGCAGCACACGTGGTAATGAGCCAGTTTGGTTATAGCATGTCTGATAGAGTCATCAATGGTCCCACTGACTTCCCCACCTTCAATGTGAAGAATGCGAATATTCATCAGGGCTGCAGATGTGGCCAGGGCCAAAGCATCAAATCTGTCCCCATGAACTATCATTATGTCAGGTTTCAGGCGGTTCAGAACATCTGGTAACTTGACTAATGCAAGGCCCACTGACTCCACCATAGCTGCCTCATCCTCCCCTCTCACAATGGTGTGCAATCTTGTATGAATATCGAAGTCATCTTGTTCAATCATACGATAGGTATTACTGAAGGCAAGAAGAAAAGGATTAAAGTAAATACAACTTGGTTTTACAACAACATAGCTTGACAAAGTAACTGCATATTAGAAGGCTGTATTAGAGTTGATCAAAGGCTTGCTCATCACATCTCCTTCATTGAGAAAACTAGCTAGTTTTTAAGATTTTAACAGAATGTTCTCGTATATATGAGGATCTTCCCTCAAGCATCAAGTTTTTCTAGACACCTTTAATAAGGAGTCTTGCTGAATGTGTTCTCAAAACCCTCAGAAAGCAAACTCTCTGTTGATGTGTTTGCAGAGCCTTTTGGAGAATAGATAGGGCACGATTTCCTTTCAGGAAAGGTATGTTGACTCCTCACCAATATATCAATTTTGCTGAACAAATGTGTAAATACAACAGATATGATGCAAAGCTGAGTATTGCATATTCAACAAAAACAACTAGCAGCTAGCATCCACTTTTCAGATTTTGTATCTGAGTTGTATCTAGACTTACATACTTACAGAGTTAAGCAATCACTGTACAAAGAGGTCTTAAGTTCTGAGGAAACAGGCTTTCACACTAAAGAAGAAAGATTTTCCACACATACTACCAGCTCCATTCCACAATGAGAAAGTTAAAACATTGCTTGAATACCGAGAATTGTTATTGTTTACAGTTACATATTTGAAATATGTATAACTTTTGATCACACATTTGTGTAAGATTACCTGTCTTCTACATTCACTAAATCTGACCTAAGTAGTCTGCACACTCTGTCTGAAATAAGAGAGAAAAAACCCAGAAGTCTTCCAATTTTGTCTTCAACTCATCTGACATATTCATGCTCTTATTCAAAGGATTACACTTTTAAATTGGTTTAAATCATATTTAATTTTCATTAAATCCACTCTGCTACTCACATTCTGCAAATAAAAATCTCATGATCTGCAAACTGAGCAAAGATAGCAAAGACTATGAAGTGCTCCAGCTCAGGTAAAGAAGAAATCTCCATTCTCCATAACTAAAGAAAACCCTACATATCTACTAAATTCTGTTCACTGCTGTAACACACAGGATATATTCCTACAAGTAACTTGTCAGGTAATTTGTGTTTTTTAAATGGCTTTTTATGTGACTGAGTTAAGCAGCTCAAATTTTTCTAGCATAAGCTGCATTACATTTACAGCTCAACTTAAAATTAACCTTCACAGACCTGCCTTTTTCCCAACTACGTGCATTTATCTCAAATTGCCAGCTCATCTTTTGGGACCTGGGGATGGCCTTCTCCTGTGCTTTCAAGAGTTGCTCCATGAAGTATGCCCAGCCATCCTGGTCACCTTTGACCTTCAGGACTGCCTCCCAAGGGACACTCTCAACCATGCTCCTAAGCAGGCCAAAGTCTGCCCCTCGGAAGTCCAGGGTGGCAGTTCTGTTGGCTCCCCACCTTGTTTCTCCAAGAATTGAAAACTCTATCATTTCATGGTCACTCTGCCCAAGACGACTTCCAACCTTTACATCCCCCACAAGCAGCAGGTCGAGTAGGGCACTGTCCCTAGTTGGCTCCCTTACCAGCTGTGTTAGGAAGTTGTCTTCCACACACTCTAGGGAACTCCAGGACTGTTCCCTCTCTGCTGTGTTATATTTCCAGCAGAAATCTGGGAAGTTGAAGTCCCCCATGAGAACAAGGGTGAGCGATCGTGAGATCTCTGCCAGCTGCTTATAGAATATTTCATCAGCATCTCCATCCTGGTTGAGGGGTCTATAACAAACTCCCACCAAGATGTCTGCTTTATTGGCCTTCCCCTTGAGTTTTACCCATAAACACTCCGCACTGTCATTCACATTTTTAAGTTCAAGGCGATCAATTCTGTCTCTAACACAGAGGACCACCCCACCAACTCTCCTTCCTTGCCTATCCTTTCTGAGAAGTTGGTAGCCATCAATCACAGCACTCCAGTTGTGTAAGTCCTCCCACCACATTCTGTGATGGCAACTAAATCATAGTTTTCATGCTGCACCATGGCCTCCAGCTCCTCCTGTTTGTTGCCCATACTGTGTGCATTCCTGTAGACACACTTCAGCTGGGCAAACTGTCCCACCACTTTTTTGGGGGGCCAAGCCCTAACTATCACCTGACCATTCTCAGACCCTTCTGTAGCTTCCAACCTATCATTACCCCTCATGTCTCTGCTACTTCTTTTCCCTTCTGAAAGGTCAAAATCTAGTGAACAAACAGGACTGCATTTTTGGTGTTTTGTTTCTTTACTATCCTCCAACTGTTTCATTAAGAAACCTTTTACAGGATCATTATCATTTAAATTCTGCTACTCAGATCACTGGAACACATAGGTTTTGAGGACCCACTAATTCTCTAAGATCCCCAAGATTAAGGAGTGCAGGGCTAGGTCCTGAAAAAAAGTCCAAGCCATACCAGGATTTAAGAATACTTACCAAAAAGCAACTAATATCAACAACCTTTGTCAGATCAGAATTTGTACGGCTTTGTGCATTAGAAATAATTTACATCAGAGACAGGCATTAAACACTTTGGAACTGGAGAAGCAGTATTTCAGATTACTTTGCACAAGCCTTGCAGACAGCAAAAGGTTCAGGGCTATGCTAAAATCAGGGCTGTGTTTCTCCTCTTCAGCAAATGAGCAGGATTACCTTATTTCTCCGATGAGACATGAGGACGCAATTCAACATACTAACCTGGCAAGAAGTTTGATTGGGTTTTTTTGGGTTTTTTAAATCAGGTTAGTTTTGTGGTGTTGAATTCACCGTACTGTGTTATTAGATGGAAACAATGTCCAGCACAAAGCAAGGAACAGAGCACTATACTGAGAATGGACAGCAGTGGAACTTCCTGTCTGCATAGTTTGAGATAATACAACTTCCTCACACCCTACCTTATAAAGTGACAAAATTTCTCACTGGGAAGTCCAAGAAATGTCTTTGCTTGAAGATAAGCATAACATTTCTAAAAGTTCAACAATGCTGATACGCTGCAAGCCTTATGGTAAAGTCTGATTTTGACTTGCAAAGTAAGTTTTCCTATCTATTTCACTTACTGGGCCTAATCTGGGAAGCAGCCTGAGCAAAACCAACCACTCAGCACAACCCCAGCAAGAATATGCATGATGTTCCTTCTGCCTTCTCCCCAGCAAACAGGACAACGTTCACCTGGGATGTGGGAAATCCTTCCAAAGAAAGGGATTTGGACCAAGACATTCCATCCTCTCAGGCAGGTGATCCGACTGCTTACTTATAGGGTATTAGAGAGGAGACCTCAACCTCTCCTGCCAAACCACATCATCTATCAGTTATTTATTTTGCCAGAAAGAGACAACCACCCTTTCATCCTCCACAATCCTGGAAGTAAAAACTAACAGTATTCCCTTCGAATGTGGAATATGTAAGTATTTTCTCCAATAGCTATGCAAAGCAGAAGAGTTGCAACTTAAAATGACTGAAGATTACATTTTCTCTGTGAAGATTTAAAGCTGTCATACATTTTCATTTGATAATCACCAGATTCTTAGGGAAATTTGAATGAATTTTCTCATTTCATATAGTCTGTGATCCTGCTGAGGATCTCAATCACAGCATTTACACATAACTTTCTAAAATTCCAAGACTTGTTAAAAAGAAACCCCAGAAATATGCAACCTCAGAAGGACCTGCAAAATA
This sequence comes from Podargus strigoides, assembly GCA_028020825.1. Taxonomy (NCBI): domain Eukaryota; kingdom Metazoa; phylum Chordata; class Aves; order Caprimulgiformes; family Podargidae; genus Podargus; species Podargus strigoides. The sequence goes on along the minus strand of CM051663.1, from coordinate 62,438,331 downwards.
AAATAAAATCTGAAAAAAATACATTTAAAATTCTGCTGTGTACATTCATGATAACAAGGATTTTTTACCTAACATTCATCATATTATTGCTAACACCCCAGAAACAGATGGGCAGAGATACAAAAATTTGCCTTACCCATAATCATCAATCAGGTGGGAACCAAGCACTACAACATCGAGCTCAAAGAATTGTGGTTCTGCCTTAATACCAAACATAATGGGAGCTAATTTTGAATAATCAGCACGGTTGCAAGTAGCAACACAAACACGAAGTTTGTAGTTGTTTCCATTCTTCTCCATGACTTCCTGTTGTTTCTGTTTTGAAAGATTCTTGAAATACACTTCCTGAAATAATAGTAAACCAAAAAAAAAAAAGAAGTAGCATGAGTAATAATCTTTATACCAAGTAAATGGTACACTTCATGAACAGCATACACAAATGCAGCCCAGAATTGTGGACACATACCAACTCAGCCATTGATGACAGACAACTGATACCTTACAGTACCTATTATAAGAATATTTTAGAAAAGAACAGATTTAAAAAAAAATTTTAAATTTTAAAAGTTAAAATTCACTTAATTTTAATAGCCTTGTTCTTATAAATAATATATGAAAATTCTATATAAACAAAATTTAAGTATTATGAACTTCAACTATAATCAAACAGCAAAATGACTTTTTCCTGTTCAGATGGAAACTTCTGTATAAGTGGAAAAATTATTGACGCCTTTGTGAATGAACGAAAAGAAATCTCATATTCCAAAACCACATAGTGGAACAAACTGCTAAAAGATACATCCACTGACAGACTCTGTGAACAAAAGAGAAAGTTTTTGTTCAAATCAGTTTATATATCTGTTAAACACACTTTGGTGAGGTAAGGCAAGTTAAACATTGATTTCTAAAACTTTACATACTATTATGCAGGCCAAAGTACATCAAGATATTCAGTAATACAATATTAGGTTACAGTAAGACAACAACTTTTGCAGACAAGTAGACAAATAAGGATAATGATTAGCATCAGGCAATGTGGAAGCTATTGGGGGGTGGGGAAAAAAAAAAGTTTCTGACACTTGAAATAGAATAGATACAGCCTGGAATTTCAGTATTTGATTACCATCATGACAAATTAGGCTGAGTTCTATGGAATCAGCCATAAAGTAAGAGATATTATTTGTTTTACTTTGGGTCCCTTAATTTGAATTTACATTTGAACCTAATTTCAAAAGTAGTATGTTAATTAATTACTGTTTTACACTTTCAGAAGGTCAGAAGATATTCCTTCAGCCAAATTAACTATTTCCTCACAGTGAAAACATCTGCAATTATGTGCATATATGATGGCTGTTTTAATTTCATCTTGTCTTTATTTTTGTCTAACAGGCTTGAAATTTTTTAAACGCATGTAAGTAATTCAGTACCTCATGATGAAAACGTAGAGAGCACTTTGCAAGATTTTAGATGCAGTAAAAGGGTATGTCAGAGAGCATGTTATCCTGTATCGCTGACCTGAAACCACATTAGCTACATTCAGATCTAACAGCACTACTGCTTCCTCATTTCTGAAACAACCTCTTTTTGGAGATGGTTGTGAGCAGAACGTCCTGTCATTACAAATGTAAAAACAGCTACTAATTCAAGTAAAATCATGCTCAAGATGTGAAGGCCATTTCTGGCTTTTCTTTGAAACTGCATGCATACTGTCAGTATCATTAAAAGCAAACCTCTTCAAGTCAGCCACTGCTGCATACAAATTCTCTATTATAGTGACAAAATGAGTTTACCCAAAGTCTGCTTAGTCCTCATTACCTGCCTGAGCTAGAACCATCACTTCCTTTCTGACAAAGCAGTTATCTCTTCATTTATGCAAAGCAGGCTTTTAAGAAGCTGAACAGTTTTCTGTCCTCCTTGATCTTCAAGCAGTCTCTAAAATTCTAGAACCCTTCAATCCAAATCCAGAAAATACCATCTCCTGAAACAGTAAGTCTGTTAAGTTGTAAAAAAAATAAAATCTCATGGCTCACCACAACTACAGGTCTACCAGAACTGAATTGCTAGATCACGTATCTTTCCGGTCAAAAAGATCACCTTTAGAGTTGCTATTGGCTGCAATAATGGTCTCTGGAAATAATTTCAGAGGTAGATGTGGAGATACTTCAAAGGCACATGAACTGACCAGAATCAAAAGCAGTTCACGTTAGCTGTGCATTTCAACTTCTATTAGGTTTCAGTAAGTCTCAAAGCAGAATTATTTTTAGTACTGCCCAAAACCTCTGTAACACAAAAAGTTGCTAGAAAGCCACAGTTTTTCTATTACTGTCAGTTTCCAGGCGTGTTTTTCTGAAGAACCAAAATATTTACCCTAGCAAAAGGACTGATAATCCAATATAAGTGTTAACTACATCCAGAAATTTACCACTGGTGAAACCACCTTATTGTTTTTCAGAATAAGCTACATGATGATTTCTAAAGAAAGAGGTGATGTATTTCTACATTACAATTCAAAGCAAAGACTGAATCCCATCTTGACTCCAACCTTTTCTAAGCCTGTAAACACAAAAATAGTTCTACATTTTCAGATAGCATTAACTGTCAACAAGTAATAGCAAAGTCCCTTCAACCAATGGAGTGACTTGTTCTGGATGTCATCTCCAAATATGTTGTTGAACAGGAAGTTACTGGGAGTGGTCAACATGGATTTACCAAGGGTAAATCATGTTTGGCCAATCTGATAGCCTTCTGTGATGTCATAACTGGTTGGCTGGATGAGGGGAGAGCAGCAGTCATTGACTTCAGCAAGGCTTTTGACACTGTCTCCCATAACATCCTCATTAGGAAACTCAGGAGGTGTGGGTTAGATGAGGGGACAGTGAGATGGATCGAGAGCTGGCCGTGTGACAGATCACAGAGGGCTGTGATCAATGGAGCAGAGTCGAGTTGGAGGTCTGTAACCAGTGGAGTCCCCCAGGGGTCAATACTTGGTCCGGTCTTGTTCAATATATTCATCAGTGACCTGGAAGAGGGGACAGAGTGTATCCTCAGCAAGTTCACTGATGATCCCAAGCTGAGAGGGGTAGTGACACTCCAGAGGGCTGTGCTGCCATGCAGTGTGACCTGGACAGGCTGGAGAGCTGGGCAGAGAAGAACCTCATGAGGCTCAATAAGAGCATGTGTAGGGTGCTGCACCTGGGGAAGAAGAATGCCAGGCACTAGGATAGGTTAGGGGGGGACCTCCTGGAAAGCAGCTCTGAGGAGAAGGATCTGGGAGTCCTGGTAGACAGTAAATTACCCATGAGCTGGCAATGGGCCCTTGCTGCCAAGAAGGCCAATGCCATCCTGGGCTGCACAGGGAAGTGTCTGGCCAGTAGGTTGAAGGAGATCATTCTCTGCCTCTACTCTGCCCTGGAATACTGTATCCAGTTCTGGGCTCCCCAGTTGAAGAGAGGCAGGGAACTACTGGAGAGAGTCCAGCAGAGGGCAAGGAGGATGTCTGGGGGATTGGAGCATCTCCCCTATGAGGAAAGGCTGAGAGAGCTGGGACTCTTTAGTCTGGAGAAGAGAAGGCTGAGGGGTGATCTAATGAATGTTTACAAATACCTAAAGGGTGGGTTGAAGGAGGATGGAGCCAGATTCTCTTCAGTGGTTCCCAGTGACAGGATGAGAGGTAACGGGCACAAGCTGGAACATAGGAGGTTCTATTTAAATATGCGAAAAAACTTCTTTTGGGTGAGGGTGCCAGAGCACTGGCACAGGCTGCCCAGAGAGGGTGTGGAGTCTCCTTCTCTGGAGATTTTCAAGACTCGCCTGGATGCAGTCCTGAGTGATGTGCTCTAGGGGATCCTGCTCTTGAGCAGTGGAGTTGGACTAGATGATCTCTGGAGGTCCCTTCCAACTCTGACAGTTCTGTGATTCCGTGAACCATTAACAATATATTCCTTCAAGCAGAGCTGTAATGTCCCAGTTACGTAATTTCAAGTTTGTTATCACTATGATTTTAGAATTTTTTAACAGGTTTTGCATGCTAATAATTTCTTTTCAGACCTGTTCACTGAAATTCTTTTAAATAATCAATCACCAACAGTTCCCTCTTAGTTTTTAGGTATTTGATGACGTACTAAGTTTCATCTACACAGCCTTCTCTAGTCTGAGATCTTTCTGTTCCAAGGTCACAGAATTACAGAATCACCTAGGTTGGAAAAGACCTTGAAGATTGAGTCCAACCATCAACCTAACAAACACTGACAGTCCTCAACTACACCATATCTTTGAGTGTTATGTCAACCCGACTGTTAAACACATCCAGGGATGGGGACTCCATCACTGCCCTGGGCAGCCCATTCCAATGTCTGACAACCCGTTCTGTGAAGAAATTCTTCCTAATATCCAGCCTAAACCTCCCCCAGTGCAACTTGAGGCCATTACCTCTTGTCCTAATGCTTGTTACGTGGTTAAAAAGACTCATCCCCACCTCTCTACACCCTCCTTTCAGGTAGTTGCAGAGAGCAATGAGGTCTCCCCTCAGCCTCCTTTTGTCTAGACTAAACAGTCCCAGTTCCCTCAGCTGCTCTTCATAAGACTTGTGCTCCAGACCCTTCACTAGCTTCATTGGACATGCTCAAGTATTTTAATGTCCTTTTTGTAGTGAGGAGCTCAAAACTGAACACAGTACTCAAGGTGTCACCTCACCAGTGCCAAGTACAGGGGTAAGACCACTTCCCTACTCCTGCTGGCCACACCATTTTTGATGCAAGCCAGGATGCCATTGGCCGTCTTGGCCACCTGGGCACACTGCTGGCTCATGGTCAGCCACCTGTCAATCAACAATTCCAGGTCCCTCTCTGACTGGCAGCTTTCCAACCAGTCTTCCCCAAGCCTGTAGCGCTGCTGGGGGTTGTTGTGGCCTAAGTGCAGAACCCAGTATTTGGCCTTAGTGAACCTCATACACTTGGCCTCAGCCCAATGATCCAGCCTGTCCAGATCCCTCTGTAGAGCCTCCCTACCCTCAGGCAGATCAACACTTCCACCCAACTTGGCATCATCTGCAAACTTACTGCACTCAATTCCCTCATCCAGATCATTGATAGAGAAGTTAAACAGGAGTGCCCCCAATACTGAGCCCTGGGGAACACCACTCGTGACCGGCCACCAACTGGATTTAACTCTGTTCACCGCAACTCTTTGGGCCTGTCCAGCCAGCCAGTTTTTTTACCCAGCAAAGCGTGTGCCCATCCAAGCCACGAGCAGCCAGTTTCACCAGGAGAATGCTGTGGGAAATGATGTCAAAGGCCTTACTAAAGTCAAGGTAGACGACATTCACAGTCTTTCCCTCATCCAATAATCAGGTCACTCTGTCACAGAAGTAGATCAGGTTTGTCAAGCATGTCTGCCTCTTCCTCCTTGCTGGGATGAGTAATATTCAGCAGAAAGGAGAAGAAATAAAACAGTGCTCTATGAAGGACTACTTGAAATAATTAATCCCTACTTGTTTTGGTCTGCTGCACTTCCATATCCCATCTTAAGGCTTTTAGACTATTGAAGGTTCAAGCACTTTTTCAGACTGGGGAATTGTGGTTCAGATTTTACAGCAACCAAGTAACTAATATTTCTGTTAGCAGTGTCAAGTGTATGAAACATCCCTTTAACAGTGTTTCACAAACAAATTACACCACCTGTATATTCTACATTGATATTTCTAAAGTGATGATTTTCAAAATCAAAGAGCCTAGAATACTCTGTATATGCCTGTGTGCTTGTGGAGTCATTCGATCTTCCCACTTGTTCTGCTGTGTGGTATGCATATAGGTTATTCTGCCCAAAACTCTTCCTACACCATGTAGTAGTATGTGTATTCATGCCACCCTTTTTTACCCACAGTGCCATTGCTTTCATATTGCCTGTAAGCACACACATCTGGGGCCTGTTCCTGCAGCCCTATGCAGGTGACAATACACAAAGTCAAGTCTTTCAGCAAGCCCCTCAAATATATCTGTGCAAACCGAAAAAGTATTCTCACTATTGCCCTGCATATTTGCTTCTTGTATCACCCTGTGCATATATGACCCCACGCTGAAATGAGTAAACCCTTCCCACCGTTTCTCCCCAGAAATGGGATCTACCTCTTCTCTGCCCCCTTCCTCAACAATATAGATACATTTATTACCCACGTGCAGGGTCTGCCCTTCTGTACCTCCTTTCTTCCACACCTGCAAAGCACCAATCCACCTGTACACCCCCAACATACACTAGCACAGACCCCTGCATGGAAAGCCCTTCTGCCACGCAACAAACACATGTGCGCATGTGCAGGGTCATTTCCTCTACGGGCCTGTAAAACCCAACCTTCAACACACCTCCAGTATGCAAAAATGCACATGTGCCGTTCTGTAGACAACACTTTCACCCTCCCCGGTTTGCACATGCGTACACTCTCGCACCTACGGCCATTCTCTTTCCTCCCCCGGAAAAGCCTTATGCGCACCCTTCCACTGGCAGAAATTACAGAGCCCTCCATCTCCCCGAGACACATACGTGCGGAACCGGTAAGGCTAGTCCCGCGGCCCTCCATCACAGACCCGCCCACCCCGCCCACTTCTCCCCCGCAGCAGCGCCCCAGGCGCATGCGCGCCCACACGCAGCCCCACGCCGGCCGCGGCGCGCGAAAACTTCCGCATCACGTTGCGCCGCTCGGGCGCTGCCACCGGCGGCTCCGCAAAGCTCCCGCCGCCGCCCCTCCCCCTCCCCCCCGCTCCCCAGGCCGTCAGCCTGTGTTGCGCGCGCCCCTCCCTGCCCGGCAGCACGACCTCCGCGGCCCCCGTCCTTCTAGGCCCCACACACCCCGCGTGGGACAGGCCAGCGCGCCGGCGCTTCGCGGTCACCTCGCTCCGCGCCGAGTCCGCAGCGGCGGCGGCGCAGCCGGGTACATCAAAGGCCGAGCCGTCACGAAGGCCCCGCCCCCTGCAGGGCGGTCCCGCCCGCCTCCGCGGAGGGCTGGGGGCGGCGCGGCCCGGCCCCGCTGAGGAATGGGCTTTTCTCAGGCCGCTGCACCGCCACCGCAGCTCGGGGGCCAGCCTTCTCTCCTGGGCTGGCACCGCCCAGCTCCGGGCGTCTTCAGAGTGCCGGGGCTGGAGCAAGGAGCAGCCTCGCCCTGGGTATCTACCCTGGCGCAGGGTTGTGCATGGGGGCTGTCTGTGGCGGTAGCTGCAGGATCATATGCCGGTTTGCCTTCATAACCAGGAACTGCAACCTTGTGTGGGAACAGCCTCTTACTGTCGGTTTATATGTGAAATAACCTGATGCAAAATCCATCAGAGCAATCCAGTTAAAACCACTAAATGATTTTACAGCTTCAGGGGAGATTACCATCATGTTAAGAGCTTTTAAAACTAGACCTGTCTGAAAACTCTGAGGTTGCCTGTAGCAGATCCAAAGTGAGGACAGAAACAGCCCACAGCAATGCACCGAAGAATGAGGAGGCTACAGGTTGTGAGGAACTGTAGCCCTCTATAGTTAGAGCACCTGCGTGCAGCTGATGAGGTTTCTGGGTGTGCTGCAGAATTCTGTGATTTTGGTGTGAATTCGGCCAAGAATGCCTGCAGTTCCTTAAATTCTGTTGACTTCATAGGCATGTGACTAGGCAAGCTGTTAAACTAGCTGTCAAGTTAAGGTCTGTGTTTCAGTTGATTGTAAAAGAGATGTGTCTTGTTTTCTCACACTCGATGTATTTTGGGGTCAAAGAGGTCTCTTATTAGTGAGATTACTGTGACTTGGATCCTGGTTCAATACTTCAGGCACCATGTGTAACAAGAGCAACCTATGCCCACTGTATTCTGCTATGGGAGCACCTAAATAAAACATTTTGGTAGCTAGTGCCACACAATGCTAGTAAAATGAGAATTCTTCACTCATTTTTCTCCTTCTGATAGGTCTCACATTTGTGTGGCTGAAACCTGACAGTAGGTGGTAGGGCCATCCATCTGATCAAGCCTGTGCCACATTCAGCTTGGACGCAGTTTTTCAGTCCAAATTCTATTTTTGTTCATCCATATAATATCTGAGGTGACTCAAATTCCTTCTGCTTTTGCCCTCTACTTGTCAGAAAAATTAAGTCTTAATAATGACTCCTGTGTCTGACATACCTGAAAGAAAACAGATGCAGGGAATGGGAATAGTTGCATTCCTGTCCTTTGCTAAGGAGAAAAAGTTTACTTTTCTGGCAGTTACAAATATTTGTTTAGAAAGGGTTTGAGGAACAACTACTGAAGTCCTCAACTAAAAAAGGATCTTAAATAGGAATTATAGAAATGTAATTTAAAAAAGTAAAAAACATTTAAGACTTGTCCTTGGGAATTAAAATTTTTGAATTGACTGTTTCCCAAGAGAGACAGAAAGAACATCCTGTGGTGATGTTCAGAAAGTCCTCAGACAGCTGTGGTCCAATGAGTCATAGCTACTCACAGCCTCAGTGTTTTGAGAATATTGCAGCACACCCACTTCTTAAATTACTGTTGATCTTGACTTGAAATACTGACCAGAGGTAGTAATAGCAACTGGAAGGCACCTTAGGTTCAAATCGTGTCCCACTTAGGTTGTTTTCATTGATCTCTGCATCACTAGATTTTCTTTGTGCATATTGCATATTGCTTAAAAACCTATGTGCATTCTAGAAATGTCATCATAAGTAAGTTTGAATTGTCTCCTGCAAATGCTTTTGGGTCATGATGAATCCACCAGTTGGTTTCACTGAAACAAAACTGTAAGAGCCTGAATCATATTTGAGCATGAGTGTATGAAAGTGTGTATATATTTACAAATTCAGAATTGTACTTATGCAGCTAGAAGCAACTGCACTGAGAGTTAATTATTCTTACAGCAGCATCAGTGCATCTTTTGATGTAATTTTTTTTCAGAAACGTTCTAATGGTGTTTCAGCATCTTGCAGCACAAGCTGAAGTAGAATGGGGAAAGTTTATGCTCCTTTTGTTTATTTCTCTCCCACAGACCTCACATACTACATAAGTAAGATTAAATTTATCTTGTGTGATAAATTTATCTTGAGTGAGCCATGCTTCAAGTCTCTCCAGCAGAGAAAGATGAGATGGGAATAGAAGCCTCAGTGCATAATATGCCTGCTCCAGTCAGCCTTACCCTTTGCTGCACAAAACCTCTAAAGACTCCATGAAGATGGCCTCCTGTGCTTGCCTGTGCTACTGAGGCAGTACCGGGGCTCATTAGAGGAGTAGGGTCTCAAATTAATTCACTGGCCCCCTCCTCATCAAATAGCCATGCAGGAATGGTAACAGCCCTGCAGCGACTAAATGGACATTAATACACAAAGTGTTGGGAAATGCTGGAGATGAGGAGCTTCTTTCTAGAGAGGTCATGCTGCTTAAGATTTGAACAGAAGGGCCGAGATAATTTGGTTTGGTTTGCAGCTGGCTCAAGTGTCATAGTCTTTGGAAACCCATCCTGAAAGAGGTGAAAGGTGCTAAACTGTGGTCTGACAAGGGATTTGTCAGTGCATGACTATGCCCAGGAGGTGGATAGTGTGGACAGGCAGAGTCAACAGCACTGTGATCTTCTGCACCACGGCTAAGCACCATGTTACTTCTTCGCTCCTGAAAGCAAAGGAATATGTCTTTTTAAATCAACATCTACATGAGGTGGAGCTTTAATTACTTCTTTCCTTAACTCTTCATTTACATCCATTTTATTTATGTCAAAACCAGTTGCTAAGTGTAAGAAAGCAAAAATTTAGGCTAAGATTTTCAAAAGTGACTAGAAGCAGCTGTCCATGTCAATTCTCTACTGTCCAGCCTGAAACACTCAAAAGCAACTTGAATTTTAAAGATAAGGGTCATAATGCTTTCAGAAGAGCAGGTCCTTCTGGCACAAACTAGTAACTTTTGAAGATTCTGGCACAGGAGTGCTCAGCTGCTGTGAATGCACTCCATTATGAATATCCATTATAGGAAAAGACCAAGTAACACACATGATATAAGGAGAATATAAGCAGATACACACAGTAGGGAAAGCATAACAAGTTACTGCCATCCTGCATTTTCCTGTTTGTTCTCCCCAGTTAAAACTACCAGGTGAGCTGTGCAGTTAATAGTGACTGTAAGCAACCACAGTAGTGTGTTAGCTAGGCCAGCATCTCATTACAGGCTTGCAGCTTAGATCTGATGTTTCAGAGAAAAAGAGGATAAGACATACATGCTATGCAAAGGGAAATTTGGTGGTTTATTCTCTCCTCACTACAACGTAGTCCTCTCACATCTTTGCTCAGTGTCTTATGCTAACACAAAATAGAGGACCTGTATGTAGATAAGATTGTTAGGCACAGAATTCCTGACCAAGGGAGAGGAGATCCAAAACTATGTGAAAATTTTTTCCATGTGTTGGGGAGGGTATGTGTCCAAAGAAGAGCAACGAAGCTGGTGAAGGGAGCTGTCTTAAAGGACGGCTGAGGGAACTGGGGGTGGTCAGTCTGGAGGAGGCTGAGGGGAGACCTAATTGCTCTCTACAACTACCTGAAAGGAGGGTGTAGTGAGGTAGGTGTCGGTCTCTTTTCCCAAGTAACAAGTGATAGGACAAGACAAGGCCTCGAGATGCACCAGGGGAGGTTTAGGTTGGATATTAGGAAAAATTTCTGTACCAAAAGAGTTGTCAAGCATTGGAACAGGCTGCCCAGGGAAATGATTGAGTTACCATCCCTGGAGGTATTTAAAAGATGTGTAGACGTGGCACTTAGGCACATGGTTTAGTGGTGGACTTAGCAATGTTGTGTTAATCGTTGGACTCGATGACCTTAAGGATCTTTTTTAACCTAAATGATTCTGTGATTCAATGTTAAAATCAAGTGCATCAAAACCCCAAGTAACAAGCAGAGTTGTAAATCTCATTGAAATAACTTAAGAATTAGCTAAAAAATATCACAGGATTTTCTTTAGAGCTGCCAGTGTTCTATAACAGATTAACAGTCTCTCCTTTCTTATTGGAAAGATGGCATAAACTGATGTCTGGTGTATTGCAATAGAATTGCATTTGCCTATATCCTACAAAATTTTACTCAAGTTTCCAGAAACTAGCTAGAGTTGGAGGATTCGATAGAGGCATGGTATGAAAAGCAACCTCCATTCTAGGAAATTCCTTGGTGGGGATGGGGGCTGAGATAGTACCCATGCAAAGCACTGCAAAGAGTGCTGGAAACCTCAACAGGATTTTTGTCAGTTCATTCAATCTCTAACAACTTAGGCCTTTATGTTAATTTCAGCTGGGGGGAAAAAAAAAACCCACAAAACTTTTTTTTTCCTTCTCTCTAAAAATAAAATAGTAAAACTGACCCACTTTTTGTTGTCATCATGTGATTCACTCTGCTTGTGTGATCCGTTTAATCTTTCAAAAGGGTCCATTTTCTTTACTTGGATTAAAAGCTCTTAAGGTTATGGTTTGTCTTTTTCTTCTGAGGCTCCACTCCTGTTCAGTCCTGCTGGAATAAATACTATTGCTATTGCTGGTTGCTGACACACATCAAACATCCACTGGGGAATATGACACGGTTCAACATACCCAAGCTGGCTTCAAACCAGTTGGTCTTGAACCTAGGCTGGGTGATTCTTGTGATGAAATTCTTCCTCTTACTGTGCTGATGCCTGTGCTGTGCATCTAAACCCCATGATCAGCAGACAACATGGTTTACTTAAAACAACTTGGGGTGTGTTCAAATAGGACTATACAGAGCTCCTGTACATACTCAAGAGTACCTGAATAAAAGCCAGTGAGGAATCAACTTGACTGGAAGCTGTCATATCTAGGTAAGAACAGTGCACAGGTTTGCCAAATACCAGATCCCAGTTTCCACCTCAGATGAAGGCGGGAGAATTACTTGTTATGCATACTTGGTCAAGGAAACCATGCAGAAGAAACCACCAAGTTATCTGGATGCAAATGGCTCTCATATGTGAAAGCCCAGAAAACAAGTTCTGTTAAGCTTTCTCACTTTTTCTCGCTTTTATGACAACATCAAATTGTTCATATTTCTTTAAAGAGGCAAATTTGCAAGTCTAAGTTTAATTCTCTGTCCAGCTTTCAGCAAAAGCTAAACCTATGTTGTTTCTGCTTCATTCCTACTTATTATTACAATTTTAAAGATGGAAGATACCAAAATTACCATGTTCCCGTTGTGCTGTGGTTCTGATTTGTGTTCTGCTTTGCACCATGCAGCCCTCTGCCTTCACTCCAGCCTTCCTTTCAGTGTGTGCAAACATAGTAAGGGTGGATTGTGTTGTCCATCCAGAGAGGAGCAGCTGTGCACGTGGGTCTGTGGAGGCTTATGAGCTCTAACAAGGGATCAGGAGCTGTGCTGTCTTGGAGCAGGAAGTCCAACAGGCCAGAATCCAGGAGATTGGCGGGGGGGCGGGGGGAGCCAGAAATTAGCATCTAGTGGTAAGACTGCCAATTTTTTTCCACTTAAAATTGATATATAGCGTTGAAAAGAAAGGTAAATGGCTTGCAGTAAGGAGGAATACTGCATCAAACTCTGGCCTCTTGTCACGGTTAATAAATATCTCCTGTGTTGTGAACAGGTCTAGAGGTTCCTATTTGCTCTTCTTGTCCAGCTAGTATCTCTTTTTTACATCTTTCTTATCCCTTCTGAAGCCCTATGGCATCCTACTTGCATGCAGCTGTGTTTCCAATGTGAATGTCAGTTGACAACTATTTGAAATATTTCTTCACTAGTAATTTCTAATTTTAAGGGCTACTAATGCTACTACATAATTACCAAAAAAAAAAAAAAAATCTGTTAAGCAGACATCTAATGTCAGGACTAAAGTGATAATAATAAACATGTACTTCCACCTTTCTTCCATATTAAAAGAATTTGTTTTATGTGTAGTTTGTGGACTTTGGCTATTAACTGCACTAAGTCAAAAAAAATGTGATCAAAGTAGAAAATATGATTGTAAAGATGGTTACTGTACAAAGCATATAGTCAGTTTACAGTTTCAAAGATAGATGAGGAAATTTTGAGAGACACAGAATATAAAATGGCCAAAGAAGCCTATTATTTAGCTGTAGCAGTTCAATAAACAAAGGATATATCCTCCTGTCTGGGAAGCTTGCAACACACTAGGTATCATTAGCTGAGTTATTCAAAGATCTTCTTTAATCATGTGACTTTTACAGCAATCTTAAATCCTAAACTCAATTTCCTGAAACAATTTCAGGTTTTTCATTTGAAGAAGCTTGCAGAGATGTATTGCAAGTCTCAAATGCCAGTCAAAAGCACAGTGGTTTCTGTACGAGGCATTACACAAAAGTATGTCTTTGTTTTTAATTTAGGGTCAAGAATAAAACGTCCTCATTTTTTGTTTGGAGTATCTGTACTGCTTATTTTCATTACCAGTTATCTCCAGAAACAGTGTTGTTTTTCCAAACAAGAAACAAAACTCAAGGAAAAGTAAAAATAAGCACACAATTTTAAAAGAGGTACTATCTCTCAAGAGTGCATCGAAAGCCTTCAACCAACAAATACTCTGTAAATGTGCTTTACGTGGACAGGAAGCCAGGACCTTGTAAATGATGAACAGCAAGTCTTTGGAGTTCAAGATGACATTTAGGACAGAAAGAAAAAAAAAAACACCCACATGTTAAATGGCCATTTACTTCTTTCCTTCCTTCTTTTTGATACTTATCTGGAAAAAGTCATGTGAAGACTGCCTGAGTCAGCTGTTATTCTGACTTAACTTTCAGAATAGTCTAATTTTCTCAGCTGGATTTGCTATCCATGTTCTTTTATTAAAGCTTTAATTTACTACTGGGTGTTTTAATGAAAGGTAGTCCAGAATTACAAAGAAATAAAAGCAACTTGCTAAAATAAGGGCAATTCTCCCGATACATGTTCTAACTTCAGCACACGACTGCAGGCTATGCCAAGTGCCTCTAGGAAAGACCATACAACACTGAGAGACTAGCAGTCTATTTTCCCAAGGCCCTCTATGTACTGGGACATAGGCGCATTTTGAGGTTACTCAAAATCATGGGGTTATACATCACTTTCTGACTGGCCTGGCTGCTGAGGCAGTATTTATTAGAAGCTTAGCCTGAATGTCCCTGCTGTTTGGCTAGTGAGACTCCATGTTGGAGAGGCTCTCCCTCTTACTTTTCCTGTACTTTCTGGAACCTCCTTGTGTATCTCTGAAAGGCAGTTATGAAATACTGACATGGTGTAGCATGCTCTCATGCCTTGTATTTTCTCATACAAAGTTCTATGAACCATCTTAATCTTTTACAAGGAAATTGTAAGAAAAAGCATCCAATTTGAACAGGATTTTCAAAAGGACATTTCCTGTTTTCAAATCTAAGTACTTAGTCGGAAAATCACTATGGTTGGCTTCTACCACATGAAATCATGCTGGTTTATGGAAAAGATTATAGGTACCCTTGACTCTGCCCAAGTCTCAGTTTTACACAACCCATAAAAATCTCCGTTCCCTGAGCACCACAGTGTTGATGGGAATCTCCTCTCCTTAATTACTTCCCCTAGTGTGGGCTGCCAACCTTATTGCTAATGAAAGTTCTTCAGGCTGCAGGAAGACTTAAGTAGAATATGCTAAAGGAGCAATGCAGCAGAGGTGAGAAATCATCCGGTAGAAGAGCTCCCAAGTCAAAAATTCCATTTAGTTTTTGTATACCAACATTCTAATTTAAAGCCTTGGGGGACATGCAAAGATTCTATAGTTTTATCAGTGCCCTTAATTTCCTTAATATGAATAGGAAGCTTTGTTAATTTCCACTTCTGTCCCTAAATTGGTTTACCCTTTAGCATCTGATATACTGATGCAGCTGCATCACATTTGGACTTAGAGCACCATAGGAAACATTGCTACGAGGGCTTAAAATGTTGTCAATTAATTTCTTACTTAAAAATAAGGATGATGGACATATTTTCAGTGCTTGTTGGAAATCCATTTCCTTAAAGCCTAAATCCTAAATCCTAGATGGAAGCCTTCATTGGAGAATATCCAATGTAATGATTTTTCTCAACACCTCCAGATCTCGGGGAGTCCTGGAGCCAAATCTGAAGTCAAAGCTGGCTGAGAGGTAAGAGGAAAGGGAAGATATGTAAAGAAACACTTCAGAGAAAGAGGTGTTTCCAGCTGACATGGTAAGACATCCAGATTCAAATGGGACAGGCCTTCTTTGCATTGTAGGCACACTCCTTCTGATTTGTATTTTGGCAGACATCACATTTGAGGCCTTTTCCTCACACTTCCTGCATGCAGAGAGCCATATCCCCTGGTAGCATAGAACAGCTGACAGCCAGCCACAAAACCTGCTCTACAGGTGGCAAAGTGAAGAGCCTGGGGCAACGTCAGCAGAACTCCTTCCTGCAGTGGGAGTGCTGGCCAAGGGATCAGGACCACTATGGCAGCCTTGGCTGTCTCTTTGGCCCTCTCTCCAGTGCCATTTTCCCAGCCTGTCTGGACTTGGTACCCCTCTTCTCCCTCCTGTATGCCTCTCCTGCTTTGCCCTCAATGTTGCACTTGTGAGCCTTCTGAGAAAACCTACCTAAAAAATTACCCCACAGAGCTCAAGCCTCCTTGTTACCTTGCTTGCATTCATGTTTTTTCTCAGACCCCCTTGTCTATACCCTGCTTGGATGTGAATCCTTTGAGAGTCCATGCCTTTCTTTCCACTGTGCCTGTACCTCACCTGGCATGGTGGGGCCATTC
This sequence comes from Podargus strigoides, assembly GCA_028020825.1. Taxonomy (NCBI): domain Eukaryota; kingdom Metazoa; phylum Chordata; class Aves; order Caprimulgiformes; family Podargidae; genus Podargus; species Podargus strigoides. The sequence goes on along the minus strand of CM051663.1, from coordinate 62,422,591 downwards.
CTCATTGCCACTGGTATATCAGAAAAAAAAAAACTGATTAATAATCCTAAAACCCTGCTGAGACCATCCTCCAGGTAACACCCCAACATGGGTGATTCCAAACCTCTTATCTCCCAAATAATAGACAAGAAAGTCACAGTGACGAGGAATAGCGTGCTAGCTTTGGGCAGGTCACCAGCTCCCCATAGCTCGCTACTGACTTGAAAAGAGAATCCAGAGAGAATGGGCACGAATGGGCAACCGTTTAGCACCGTTCTCCGGAGAACTTCTAGCCAAGCACACTGGCCGGCACGGCCGCAAATCCCATATGCCAGATGGAGAAACGGAGGTGTCCTGCGTCGGCCCTGGAGACGGCACCTGTCGTGACATCCTCGCCGAGTGGGCAAGAGAGGTCCTTCCCGAGGCTCACCACGCGTCGGGTAGCGGCCAGCCCTCCCCCGCACGGCTACCGTTGCCGGGGCCGCCTCCGGGCACCGGCTCGGCAGAACGCTGCCTCCGGGCCGCCCGCCCGCTGCCCGCTACTGCAGGTCACTCACCCACCGGGGGAACAGGCGCTGGCAAAGGGCGGCTCCCCCAGCCCCCTCACGCCGGGCACGCCCGCGGGCGGTCCCCCGCCCGTACCGCCGGGCCCTCCCGCCTCGGGACGCCCGCCGGAGGCGAGCGAAGCCGCTGACTTACGTGGGGGCCGCGAGCGAGCGGCTCCCGGCGCGGCGGTGCGCTGCTCCCCATGCCGGCCAGCGGGTCCCCGGCGCCGAGCCACTTTGCCAGCGGCTCTGCCGCTTCCAGGCCGGTGCCGCGGGAGCCACGCCGGGACCGCCCCGCCCCGCAAGCACCGCCTGCGCCCGTAGCCGGCCGGAGGAAGACGCTGGAGGGGCGGGGGATGCCGAGCTTCTGGAGGGACTTCCTGGCTGTTGTGGCTTGAGGCGGTGCCGACCTGTGCTGAGGACGCAGGGTTTAGCACTGCATCTGCAAAGGCCATGCCAGTATCCCTGCAGGGCAACGTGGGAAGCAGGGGTCTGTACTCAGGGTGCCCAGTAGCGTTGGGCGATGTTGCCTCCTGGTGTGCTCCTGCGTCTCATGGAGCTATTTCCCTGCTGGGTGCCACCTGTCTATGCACCACAGTTAGGAGATGCCTTACTGCTGCTAAGCCTACTCTGTGTATATTACCAGCTAGTATCAATGACACTTTCTGGTTTTAACATTGCAAAGACTACTTAGATCCGTTTGGAACAACAGGAGCCTGCAGCTGTCTCAAGGCAACGAGCTTGGGAAGCTCCCAAGCCTGGAAGTGTGCATGGCACCGGCATCAAACAAGCAAGTCTTCCAAACACAGGTCTGGAAGACAGCAGCAGCCAGAACTTTCAAAGTCTGATTCCAGCTGCTTGTTGCCTTCGCATACACCTTTTCAAGGCAGTCTTGCTGTGGCTTGTTTGCAGCTGTACCTCTGACCCCTTTCAGGTCCTGGGGCCTGCATGTTTGCCCTGTCCCAAGCAGTCACCCTTCTCACACAAGGCCCTGAGCTGTAGGGACCTGTGTGACCCTGACTTTCAGGGTTGTCTGAGACACTTACAGTTCTTCCCTATCTTTGACTTCCGATATGTGGGCCTTAGTGTTTGCAAATGAGTTGTCTCTAGCCATCCTCTCCTTTCCTGCCTGTTTTTCCTGAAACACACACATTCAACCTAACACAAATTTATAGCAGAAGCACTCCAGTAAGCAGATCAGTGTACAGCACTTGTAAATTGTACTGATTGACTCTTCTTCTGTGACCAGATTTATGTCTATACACAAACAATTCAATAGTAGTGGCTGTGACTGTTGAAGGATTTTTTAACTTGAGATCAATGTGCTATGCTGGTATCTTTTTTAATTCATTCCTTTGTAGCCATGGCAGTTTATAACTCTTTGCTTTCTGTTAACAGTGTGTTTCTAGCTGTTCATTTTATCCTGTTAGATATCTACAAGGTAGGCTACTAAATAAAGCATCAGAAGGAAAAGGAAGAACAATAAAGCAGCAACAAAAGACTTCAAAAGAGTGGGCACTCGTAGAATGAGAGAACAAAGAAGTACTTTGTTAGTTTGCTGTGAACAGTATGTTGTAATTTTTTTCCCGTTTTTCACATACTTCTATATCTGCATTCTTCTTTCACAATGAATTTTAACTATGAGTTCTTTTACTGTTAAACTCTCTAATTTCTTTGTCTCAGAACAATACATTTTTTTCTCTGTCTGCAATCTGATCTGAGACACACCAGTGTTGCACTCTGTTCTAGATCTTCCACGCATATTTGCAGCTCTAATTGCTTTTCAGCACTGAAACATTCACTTAACAGATTTTCTTCTCCCAGGGCTGCATTATGCATGTGTATATGTGTATGCACACACACATATATGTGGTTTTTAAACATGTTTGCCAGTTGTGGGAGATTTCAGAAAGGGAGCTGTATTCAAATTTGCCTGCATCAGATACTTAGCTTCTAAAATTTCTCCATTGTTGACAAAAAAGAGCATTAGATTTGGAGCTTGAGGCTCTGTTCTTTCCCTGGGACAGCACTACATAGAAAGAAAAGCCAAAATTCCCTTGGGCTTCCTGAAGCCCAATTCCCTTTTTACTGTACTTTTCCACTTTAGCAGACATTTGTCATGCTGCTTCTCCAAATCTCATCTTTACTTCCTACTCTCCTGATGATTAATCCACTTCCAGAATGATGGGCCTTTGTTTTGGATTGATACTAATATAAGTACGTTAATTTTACTCAGTTGTTCCTTTAGTACTGTATTATGTAGCACTGTGGAAACTTTTAAGTCTGCCAAGAATCGTTTCTGCTGGGCCCCTTCTGTGTTAGCTTTACCTCCCAGCATAAGATCTCCGTCTTTTGCTTTTCCTGAAACTTTGCAAAAGCAGGAGCCCCAGAGCACAGGATGCTGGCATGAGGCATTGAGTCTGCTCTGAATCTAACCAGATGCCTTCAGACAAATAATCACACTCAAGTGCTTGCAGGGACAGTCAAGTGTTCATGTCCTGGTCCTTGTGCCATGTGAGTTGTACTGGTGCTTTCCCCAGTGTGCAGAAAAACATGACCACAGTCTTTGGAGGTGCAGTAAAGTACCCCCAAGGTGTTTGAGGCTCTGCACCAAAGTAGTATGAACAGCTCAGTGTCATGTGCCTTTGTCTTGGCTTCCCTAGGTCTTTGTTACTCTCAGGCAGGCTCTACAGACATACCTGTATTGTCATGGTAACACATAAGTGTAAGGCTTTGTGCAGAAGGGATGGCTGCTGGATGAGTGAAGTGAAGCTTTGACAAGATTTTCCCTCACTATCCCTTGACTCAAAGTAGCAACAGGTCGTTTCCGTGGTATGTCCATTGCTTCTCTACACAAATGACGAACATGGGGGAGGATTGTATTCTCACTAATCTTGACTAGGCTTGCAAGTCATCTAAGGACGTGCAAGTTATTTGGGCCTAATCAAGTGCCTATCTTCTCACACAAAACCAGACCTTCAGGTGCTATATCTGGCCTTGTCTTCTGAACTCTTCTTTAGAGCTTTGCTTTTGGACAGTTGTATGGGATATTAAAGTGAGGAATAGTATAGCAATATATAGGATAGACACTGATGGCTTCAAACATCCATACCCATTCCCCACACTCCCCCACCAGCCTTTCCTACTGTAGGAAGGCAAGGTAGCACCACCCTTTCCCTGCTAATTTTGCCTGGGCTTTCAACGACATCTTGCAGGTTAACTTGATCTCTGTTTTGCAGTTTCTATGGTCTGGAGTCCTCTACCCTGCCCAAGCGAGGCGTCATTGGGCATGGAGGAAACTGAAATGTGGACCTGGAAGTTTTGCAGGTTTTTTCTGCTCCTGTGTCAGAATTCAGAGCCCTGAGCTGCTGTTGCAGGAAACTGAGACTAAATGTTAACTCCTCTGACCCCTTCTAGGAGATACTCTTATTTCTCTCTGCTTTGGGGCAAGGAAGGGTACAAAGCACTTTTCAAACAGTGTCTGATTGAACAATTAACCTTGCTATACTAGCTTTTCCTGTTCTGCCCTCCTCTTTGTCCCTCTATTTGCCTCCAGGCTGTTCTTTTGAAAATGGCATGAGAACAAAATGCACTCAAAAAGAGTAGATGCTTAATGTAGTTCACACAGGCTCAGTTATAAAAATGTCTCTGCAAACGCTACAGGAATTCAGTATAACAATCAGGACAGTAAAGTTACCAAAGAAGAAAGGAAGGGTCTGAAATTCCAGAATGACAAAAAAAGAGGTGGTTTCTACCAGCCACCACAATGAGGGGCGGTGGACTCTTCAGGCCAGCTGGGGTGGGTTGTTCCACTGGTCCTTTTCATCCTCTATGTAAGAGCATGGCCAGATTGTCTGACAGGAGTGGAAAAGGAATCCTGGGCTCACAACACTGGGGTCTTAGGGTTGAGAGGGAGGCGAATGGGAAAGCTCTGTGTGGTAAATCCCTAGGCTTGCAGGCTTAATAAGACCCAGTAGCTTGTTCAGATTCAAATGGGTGATGAATATTAGGTCACTCATATTTAAAAAAAAGGTCAAAGCTTAATCCAAAAGTCCAAGGGTGTTAACATGGCAAAGGCACTTGAGTTTCTGCAGCTAGTGCCATGCAGTGTGGTGAATGGCTACTTCATTTAGTAGCCATAACTCATTAAAAGTAAAATCAATAGCATCTGAAGTATAATAGCATATCTCTGCTGCCAGGAGAAAAATATCACATTTATTTACATGTCCACAGCTTGTTCCAGCACTCAGGGAAATCAGGTGTTACTCCTGAGTCAAGTTTTGGATAAGTCCTCTATTGTAATCCCAATAATGTGGCTGTATATATTAAGATTCTCAGAGTAATGGTTTAGTACACAAGCTATGCAGTGCCAGTGGAATGCTTTTCTAATTTCAAAAGCTTCAAGCTCTGCTGAACCTGCAGGATCCTGCACAGATTGGGTTCAAGGGAGTATTTGTAATGGTGGTTATCTTCTGACTGCTTGCAGACAGCATTGAACTACAATCCCTGCTACATTCTTGTGAAGCTGAAGTCTGGGAACACTAGGTTTATATAGCTAAATATGTATGGAAGCAGGCCCATCTGGTGTCCCGTATTAAAACAGGGCCACATTTTGCTTACAGGATTTTACATGGGAAGATTGCAGATCCCCATATACCTTGGTGACTCAGATTGACACTTACTCTGGTGCTAGAAAAGGCAAATATAAACCCAAATATTTTGAGGAAGTTGAGTGATTAGCTCAAGGAAAGCCATGTGGATTTCAGTGTTCTCTAAGGAGGCCTGTGACCATATGCAAGAGTCATAAGGTCTCGTTAATCTTTCTGGAAACAGATCCATATGACTGTTAGGCCAGCTCTCATGTGATTTTTGATGAGAAAAAGCATGCAGAACAGAGCACTTGGTTGTTACGGAGTGAACACTGCTGTTAGAGGATGCTCCTCAGACAGCTTCTGCTCTTAACCAAACTTTGGAAAGATACCTTTACCTGCCTTCTACCCCACTTCTGTGATGGGGTATAGCAGGGGGACCAGTAAAGATCTAGCACTTTCAAATAAACCTGGGTTCTTCACAGAGCTGACTGTTTATGAAGGGAGTACTGTGTCAAGAATATGAGCATGAGAGAGGTCTGGGTGGTGGTCTGAGAGCTCCCTGTCAGGTCTTTGCTGACAGAGCAGTGAGAGGCACTGAGTGGTCCTGTCCCAGTTCACAGAGAGCTGCCTACTCTGTAAGTGGCTCACCCCTGTGACAGCACATGTCTAGGCTTCAAAGTTGCCCTGGGAAGATTTAGCCAACTGCTCTGGTATGACCTGGCAACTACTGACTCCCTGTCTTTGGATAGAGCAAGGGAACATGAGGTTTTCATCCCCAGCCAAAAATATCTGAGCAGCAGAGGACAGCTAAGGACTGAGGTGTACAGTTTTTTGGTTAATAGCAGATAGACAAGAGAAAAAAACATGTTTCTGTCAGGAAACAGCAGTGATCCAAATTTATATAGGTGTTTCTCAGAAGAATGATGGTCACTCCACAGTTAGCAATGAGCCTCCTCCCATCCCTATCTGGAAAGTGCCATACTAAGTAAACATAGACATAGACGGGAAACAGCCCTCCCTACTATCCTAATCTTGCTGTTTGACATGAAGTCCTTCTTCTATGTGCATGCACAGAAGGGTCTGAGTTATTGAAACCAGTGGATTTGTGCAGTTGCCAGCACTTAGGAACAATCAAAGCACTTTCACTTTGGTCCTAAATAACAAACCAAGGAGCCCAGAGTTGGACACAGGAGATTGAAAATGCCTTCATGTATTACCAACAATCAGAAAGCAGGCCTGCAGCTTCACTCCCCTGATGAGTAAACAGTCAGTAAACAATGACTGCCTCATTGTTTGCAAGAAATGTTTTAGCCTCAGTTTGGCTGTTTGCTTATCAAGCACCAGAGAAATGAATTTGTTTAAGTGTCCAGGAGACTGCAGGGAGGTCTGAAGGAAGGAGGACCTGGTTCTCTTCTTGTTGGAAGAGATTCAGGTTAGGGAATACTTAAGTAAATTGGATATATCTGAGGCCACAGGCCCTGATGATACACATCCATGAGTGCTGAGTGAGCTGCCAGATGTCATTGTGAAGCCATTCTTAGTTATCTTTCTTTAAATGATCATGGTTCCTAGAAAGAAGATGGTTGGAATTAGTCAGCATGGATTTACAAAGAGGAAGTCTGCTTAATGAAACCAGTAACATTCTATGATGAAATGACTGACTTGGTAGATGAGGGGAAAGCAGTAGACATTGACTTCAGTGATGTTTTTGACACTGTCTCCCATAAGGTCCCTAGAAAATCTGATGACATATGGGCTGGAAGAGCAGACAAGTGGTGGACTGAAAACTGGCTGAATGGTCAGGCCCAGAGGCTGTGATCACTGGCACTAAGTTGGAGGCCAGTAACTAGTGGTGCACCCCGGGATCAATACTGGGTCCAATACTGTTTCAATATCTTCATTAATGATCTGGATGGTGGTACAGAGTGCACCCTCAGCAAGTTTGCTGCTGATACAAAACTGGGAGGAGGGGCTGATACACCAGAGGGTTGTGCTGCTGTTTAGTGGCACCTTGACCTCATACAGTCCAGCAAAGGGAAATGCAAAGTCCTGCACCTGGGAGGAATAACCCCCTGCACCAGTATATGCTGGAGGCCAACTGGCTGGAAAAAAGCTTTGCAGAAAAGGACCTGGGGTTCTAGTGGACACCAAGTTGAACATGAAGCAGCAATATGCTCCTGTGGCAAAGCAGGCAAATGATATCCTGGGCTAAATTAGGAGAAGTGTTGCACCAGGCTGAAAGAGTGATCTTGTCCCTCTATTCAGCACTGGTAAGGTCACACGTGGAGTACCATGTTGAGTTTTGGGTACCCCAGTAAAAGAGAGATATGGAGCTCCTGGAGAGAGTCCAGCGAAGGACCACAAAGATGATTAAGAGTCTGGAGCAAGTTTCATATGAAGCAAGGCGGAGAGAGCTGTTAATTTCTCAGAGAAGGCTCAAAGGGGTGGTGGTGTGTGTGTGGGTGGTGCCATCCCATCAATGTGTACGAATATATGAAGGGAGGGTATAAAGAAGAGGGAGCCAGGCTCTTTTCAGTGGTGCCCAGTGTCAGGCAAGGGGTGCAAACTGAAACACAGAGGGTTCCCTCTGAACATCAGGAAACACTTTTTACTGTGAGGGTGACTGAGTAGTGGCACAGGTTGCCCAGAGAGATTGTGGAGTCTCCATCCTTGGAGATTTTCAAACATGCCTGGACATAGTCCTGGTAACCAGCTTTAGGTGGCTCTACTTGAGCAGGGGGGTTGGACCAGATGACCTCCAGAGATTGCTTCTAACCACAGCCGTTCTATGATTCTGTGATGGATGTAAAGTATTGAAGATATGCAAGATATCCTACAGGTCATGTACTGGCAGCTGAAGGCCATAGGGGATGCTCAAAGATCTCTAAAATGATATCAGACACGTATGTTTAAAAGTCTGAATTACTCACTGAGTGTGTCTTGGCAGTAACTTCTCCACAGAGCAGACCTGTTCCACTTGTATCTGTGGAAGGGCAGAGGCAGGATGTGGATCCTGTTGACGAGGAAGAAGATATTTGACTTACAGGTGTAGGCTTATTTGGTGTATCAAATGACACATCGCAGAAATTCCTGCATTTTTTTCCCAAGCATGAACTCTTTACAGTGTTGTTTTTTCCTTTTTTCTCTTGATCAGGTTTTGATTCTACTGTTTGGTGGTTTGGATCCTTGTAGGACCAGTGTATGTTTAGCTTTTATGGTGGCAAGGGACAATTTGAAACTTGTGACCTCAAATATGAAGGTAGAAAAGTGCTGAGAGCCTACATACATTTATAGATCTGGGCCTCACTGCTTCATACTTCAAAGGTGGAGATTACAGTCTTGGTGGCTCTGAGCCAGCTGTCTGGGACTTGATGCTTTTGGAGAGAAGATCTGGGCCTGGAGCTTTGATAGAAGATTTGAAATCAGGGTTGAGCACTGGTGTCTTTAAGCTGAGAGGCTAGGCTTGGGGTCCATTTGGGAGTTAGGGTGTACTGAGCAGCAGGAAGAAAACCTTTTAATGATGAGAGAAAATTTTCAGGATTGTACTACAGTTGCCTACAGGCACACAAGCTTTCCATCCTAGATCACCTGCCACCTCATCCTGCCTGTTTCTGACTACAGACTAAAATGGAAAGCTACTGGAACAGATACCATTGTACTGGATTCTCCTTTATGGAGAAATGCAGATCTTCCCTTGATTTGTGCTTTTTACTGGTGCAAACTATGATTTGGCAGGTCACCCTTGCTTTTATGGACATTTTTTACTTTGGGGTCAGTCCCAAAACCAGAAGGCCTAATTCTGTCATGAGTTTCACTGAGGATCTGAAATGTGTTGGATCAGAAGTGTACTGGATCTACATCTCAAATAGATATTTGAAAATCCAGGAGTGGGAAAACAAGCCCTAGATGATACAGATTTCCTGTATATAATGGATAGAGTAGGCATATCATGCAGAAGTGAACATAAAATAGAGGCAAACTCAAAAGAGTATTAATTAAGCAAGTTTTCTTTTAAAGACAGAAGGGCAGAGCCATGTTGCTGCACATTGCTGTTCTTGCACTAAATGCAAGGGGAACCACACTGGTTATACTGTGTGAGAGCAGCCCTGGAGGTGAGTTCATACTTTATATTTGAGAAGAACAGAGGACAGAGCAGGTCTTTCTGTTCTGGCAAAGGTATTTGTAATGAAGTGTGTGGCTGACACTTCTACAAAGAAAATACAAAGCTTGCATACATATTGAGGATTTTTTTTTTTAGTTCACCTCAAGGACAAGTGAGGTCCCTGCTTACTTCGGCACTTTGCTCATCCAAAATTGCAGGATACTGTATCAGCAGAGTGCTTTGGCAACAGTGCACCTCTGTAATTAAACGTCATACACTTGTATCACTTTTGCTCCAAGAGCAAGATGTGCTACCCAAATAAAAGCCCAGGCCTGTGACACAGCTGAACACCTCCTGTGGTATTTGTGAGCACTGCTTTGTTAGTACTTCTCTTAAAATCCTGCCTCTGAGAGCTGTGTTGATAGAGGTGCTAGTCTGAAGCTTCCTTCTAGGTCCTTCTTGTGCAGGCCTACGTCAGAAACTGACAGTACAGCTGCTCATTGCAGCAGTTTAGTCCAGCGCTGTCGTTCCCCTCTACTGAATGTCTCTTGAAACCTGTTCCTTAGGCAGAACTGAAGAAACACTGGCTCTGCAGCTGAGCTGCTGTGTGGCTATGCGCTGCTGAGCTGAGGGAGATCTTACCCATCTGTGCTACAGAGAGACAGGAAGGCTCTGGAGGACATTCTGGTTTGTATTCTGTCCTCATTGGGTTTTCAGTCTAAGTGAGGACCCTAGAAGACTCCTTTCTTTAGGTGAGGCCAGCAGCCTAGTGTAGAGGGAGGGTTTAGGAAGCAGAGACGTGGGATATAAGTGACACCTCTTCACAAATTCTGCAGTGAAAGTCTACCTCATTGATTTCACCGAGCATCTGTGACACTGCTGTACAGACCCAAGCATAGAGAGAGTCCTGAGGTAAATCCCCCTCTAAGCCTTCAAAAGAGATGATTGTTTTCCAGTGCCCCAGGGTGTCCATCTTCTAGAAAGGATAAGAAGGCATGTGTAGAGTGCACAAGCTTCAAGCATTCCTAGCATTAAACTTATTTAAAAGTTTTAGTTCATATGTTTTGCAATTACTCATGTATGGGCTTTCTGGTATTTGAAAAGTTTTTGAAAATGTTTTATTCTTTGTATTACCCCAAAATAGCCAAACTGAAATACTTCATAAAGGAGGAAAATAAATCACATTTGAGAGATTAGGTTAGATTTTTCAGACCGAAACTTGTTTGGACAAGTTATGCACAGCAAAGTAAGTCAGAGATGCTGAAACACATAACAGGCCTAGCTGAATTCTCAGCTAGCTTTGAAAGCCATTTTTAACAGCTGGGTTTTGCTGGATTTTGTTTGGCAGATGGCAACTATTTAAAGCTACTTTGACACTTAAAATGTAGCAAGACACCACTGGAAATTTTAAGTATGCATTGGAAGGTGTTGAGATTCAGAACTCCCCTTCCCTCTAATACCTAGCCAATTGGCATCTAACTTGATCAAGACCTTCCTCCATCCATAGGGACCTCAGTGTATTTGAGAAGCTGATGGTGTGATAGCCAGCTTTGACCTGAAGCAGAGAGCTTTGAGGCTGCTATGAAACTGAGAGTGCAGTCATGCTGGACTTCAGCCCTGGCTGAAAGTATGGAAAGTATTAACAAACCTGCTGGAGGGCTGGCAGGACTTTGAGATTTGGCACCACCTGTGTGGGCTGTTGCCTCTTCCTTTGTGGCAGAGGACTTTCAGGGTTGGCACTTCATGGCACTGCAGGAGGCAGAGCATGGTGAGCAATACTTCTTTTGCTCCCTTCTTGCCTTCATGTAGTTGTTTTAACAAAGAGGTACAATTTTCACACCAAACCCCAACTCCGCCCTCTTGAATATGGAGTCCCACGGCAGCACTGTGCTTAGCAAGCTGCTGCTGTGTCTTCTGTATCCAGTCTAACAGCACAGAGAAGAAGGAGGTGGGGAGTGCTTTTACTCCTTGCATGTTACTTGCATGTGTCTTAGGGCTCTGTTTAAGGTGCAAAACTCAAGGGCACATAGTTGTCTCAATGAAGGAGCCGCAAAGGGTGAGCACAGCTTTTCTACATGGCAAAAGTCTGCAATCAGGGAGGGAAAGCTGTAATACTTGCATGAGAATTGCATGCGTAGCACCCAAACAACTCAAGATTGCCAGTATTTGGCTAAAATCTGCAGGACATAATACCTGACACAGACCAGTTTTTCCCTTCTTGAAAAATACAGATGAGAACAAGTCAAAAATAGCTCACAGAACCTGCTTCAAATATACAGCAGTGAGCAGGTCAAAGGGCAGGGCTGTGACCAGATATCCTGCTCTGGCTTGCTGGTGATCAGGTAACTTCCAGCCACCTCTCCACACGTAGGGTGTCCACCACCACAATATAGGCGGCTGTTCTTTGGCACAGCCAATCCATATTGTTTAGACCCAGTTTAGACACATATTGAAGCTATACCTACATCACTGTGACACCCATCTCTATGCATTTGTACATGCATATTGTGTTGGCCAGACTGAATGAGTAGAGGTCTTTTGAATTTAACTACTTGAACTAAAATATATACTTATTCCCTATTGAAATCAGTATGGAGTAAACCCACACCTTGCCATTTTACTGCCCATTGTTCCTCACTCATCTTTATTCTAGTTGTGCTGTTGGCCCTCTCTTCTTTGAGTGTGGGAACACCTTTACAACTTTAATTCTGCATGTGTTTCTTAGTCCGTAGGAGTTTTCCTCCTAAGACTCTTTGATGACTGTAGGGTATGGCTTTTGAAGCCCACATCAAAAACATATATGCATTTTTATTGGTGTGTTCACAAGGACGAATGCATTTGTAGGTGATATCATTCATGTCAGAATTTATAGCAGTATTTTATACCTATAGACACTTTTTATAAACATAGAACATTTAATACGTAAGACCAAGAGTCTGAGTTGTTGCAGGTAGTGGCAGATCTGTTGAATAAAACTCCCAGAGGACTCAACACAAGAAACTATTCCCAACACTTCTACAGGAGATGCTGTACTCTTCTCTTCCCACCGAAGTCCTGATAATCCCTTTCCATTTCAAATGGAAAAATAATTCATTCCTGAACCTAAATTTGGCTAGGTAATTAATTGTGACCATGTGAGCAGGATATACTAGCCTTTTTTTTATCAGAGAGAGATGAATGCTGCTCCTTCAAGACGGGTGAAAAGGAGTGATTTCATTCCCTTCCACCTCCTAGATCCTGTAGCATTAGAAACTTCCTTTTATTTATCTTTTATTTACCTAATCTCCAGGGACTTAAGTTTTATTTGGCCCAAAGACATTAACAGAAAGTGACTCACTTTTCCATTTCATCAGAGACCCATCTGATGTGTACCTGAATGTTTGTTGTTAGTCAATCAGTACCTTAACCAAGGTGTGTTGTGTTTGTTCTTTAACCTGTGTCTCTTTCAGTACATCTTTCAGGAGTGGTCAGGAGAGTATTACATCCTTTACCAGAGATCCGGGAGGGATTTGGTCTCTAGAAATGAAGAAAATCTAAAATGCATGGCATGAAAATTCTCCAATACCTTTTTGGTGAATAAGAGAATAAAAATAAAGTATCTGGGATTCTCTCTGCTTTCCCTTGCTCTCTTTCAGTTCATTTAAACCCATTTTTTTTGAGGAGGAACACAAATACATTTCCTGAGATTGCAAGGGCCCTATGATCTAAGGAGACTTTCAGAGAAAAACTGTGCTGTATCCTGAAAGTCTCCAAACCTACAGCTGCAAGAACAAGGGAGTCTTTCAGTGATTCCTTAATGGACTAAGCTTAGGGACATTTAGGAAGGCTATAAATATCTTTGTCTTACTGTTATGGCTACATTTGAAGCCAACATGGGTATCATAACACATCAAGGTAAACATGGCCTCCCCAAAAGATGAGAGGACAGGTATAAACAGGAAGGCCAGGTAGCAAGGGAAGCTGTAGGCAAGTTCACCTAAATCAAGCTTGGTCTTTCATACTGGGAAAATTTGGGTTGGGTTTGGAGAGGAGCTGCTTCAAAGCATAGTCACCAGGAAGCACAGTGTTCTCAGTGTTAGCAGTGTAACTGCCAGTTTCATGATCCTTGATGTCTGAATTTGGACTTTAAAGAAGCAGCAAAATTTATTTATAGCTCTTGGGACTGGAATATGAGAAATGTTCCATGAAGGTAAGGGAAAAGATGAGACCTAAAAGGACCCAGAAGAATTAAAGAAAAATATATATCTGATTTCTGTGATCCTATTCTGTTTGTGTCCCTGGGTGACTAATCCTCATCTCTTACAAACATATTCCAGGCATGAATGAAACAGATGTTAATCTTCAAGATGAAATAAGAATCCACATGCTGGACCTCTGGACCTCTGGCACATATACTTCTGATATGGAAGAAACATCACGCAGTCCAAGTGGGCAACAGCTCTGTTCATTGGCAGAATGCTGAGTCTGAGACCCAAGTGTGCTGAGAGATGCATGCTTGCTATGGAGCTTGCATAGTGACAGTGGACTAACTCAAGCATTTTTCTAATGCTGCTCCTTTGACTACCAGTCCAAGGTTTTGTTCCAACTCCAGCTGCAAGCACTGCACAACAGGAAAGCTGTGATGATACTGGTTCAGGGCTTGGAGGACACTTCTCTGTGCAATAGTATGTGCTTGGAGCTGATGGGCTGTAAGGCCTGGGTTCTTTTCCTCATCACCTTTCTACTGTTTTCAGGACAGTTAATGAGCAAAACAGTAATGGAACTGTGGAGATACATGATAAATTTGGCTCTCCTGAGTAACTTGGACTGGCAAACAGGAACGGTGACTTTATCTTCCAGCAAAGCAGAGTACTTAATGCCAGAAACTACTTCTGAGCCTGTGGAGGCATTTGCTTGCTTAGCATGTGCTAAAAGCTGTAATACATAGAATCATCACAGAATGGTTTGGGTTGGAAGGGACCTCAAAGATCATCTTGTTCCAATCCCCCTGCCATGGCCAGGGGCACCTTCCACTAGATCGGGTTGCTCAAAGCCCCATCCAACCTGGCCTTGAGCACTTCCAGGGAGGGGGCAGCCACAGCTTCCCTGGGCAACCTGTTCCAGTGTCTCACCACACTCACAGGAAAGAATTTCTTCCTAATATCTAATCTAAATGTCCCCTTTTCTAGTTTAAAACTGTTACCCCTCATCCTATCACTAAACAAGCTTGTAAAAAGTCCCTCTCCAGCTTTCTTGTAGGCTCCTTCAGGTACTGGAAGGTGCTATAAGGTCTCCCTCCAGCTTCTACCTCAGACAGCAAACAGACTCAGTATCTGAGCTACCATTATGTGGATAGACCAGATGGTGAGGACAGGAGAATGAAATAACTTACGGGTCTTGGCAGGAAAAATCTTAGCTTTTCTGCAGAAAGCAATGGGGACAATGACTAGTTGTCTAGAAATAGTGTGAAAAGGTCCCCAAATGCCATGTTTTGTACAGTTCATTCCTGCCTCTGAGCAATGTTCAATGGTTACAAAGATGATCTAGGTCAGAGTCACGGATATCTGAACAGCAGGTGCTAAGTACTTGCTGTATTCACCAGGCCATGTTGCTCCAGGCTCTGGAGCGTTTAATAAGTAGTCCTGATTGCTACTGTTAGTGAAGGAAATCTTTCCACTCTTCTAACCATCAGGTCAGAGCAGTCAATTATTGAACTCTGTGAGTTAAAAGAACTACTATACAATACAGTAGTTCTGAAAACACCATCTGTTTTACACAAAGTAACTAAAAGATGTTTCTCAAGTCAATGGCAGTCATGCATGCAAATTTTCTATGCAAGCCAGTCTTACCTTGTGTTTAAAAAGTAATTATTTCTTTGTAAATATTTGTTAAAAGTCTCAGTGTAATTTTATGGTTCTGAACCTATCTCTTTATTAGCTTTTTCCTGTCTGTGCGGAGAGGTGAGATGGTGTTCAGGCCAATGTTATAGAGGCAGCAGAACCTCAGCTGACAGCCAGCCTGTGCCGGTCTACAAGCATCAGTCCTGTCTCACATTTTGTGCCTGTGCTAGGGGTAGGAGGACAGGAGTGTGACAGGTCATCTCTCATGTTGAGGAGCGCAGAGATAAGGGCCATACGCAGCAGCAGGCTGGCTGTGCTTGGGAAATACCCAGGTTTGCATATCCCAGCCAAAGAGAGAAATGTTGTATGTTGCTTATTTCCCATGTTTGCTGGATCAGGTTTTGATGGGGTTTTCAGAGCTGGCTGAGGCTAGGTCGTTAAAGCTCCAGAGCACGTATTTTCTGTTTTAATCTATTTAATCAATTCCCATATGGCTGTTTTGCCATTTGATGAGATTTTTCTGTTTTGACTGTCCTCAGTTCACAGTTGGATCTTCACTGTGATCACTCCATCTCTTTTGATGTCCCTGTAATATTTCTGGGAGTTAGCATACTAAAGTCCTAATTCCTGAGCAGATGATCTATTTTTTGCTTGCAGGCTTATATACAGCCAACCATAGCGGACCTGGAACTGATGAACATTACCAGAAACTGACTATTTCATAGCAAAATTACTACTAATCCTCACAAATTGACAGAGATTTTTATTTCAATATGCTGGCCAAGCTGAAAAGTATTTTCATTAGGTTGACTGAAAGCTCATCAACCAAATAAAAACTTCTGTTTGCTGACTGCCCAAAACCTTTAAGAGTTTTGTTCTGGGACAGAAAGGTTCAGTCAAAAGCAAATATATATCTCATTTTTGTTTGTTTAAGATTCAGCTGAACTAAAGTAATGGCTTCTTGTTACAGATTGAAAATGGAAACTTTTTTTTTGAGCCATGAATATCTGAACATTTTGGGAGAAAAGCAAAACATTTATTTCTTGCTGACCAGGTGGTTTTGCATTCGAAAAAATGAATTGATTCACTGAAATATTCTCAGCAAAAAAGTGCCCCTTGAATTTTTTTGTTTCACTCCACTTTTCAGCGGGAGCTTAACAAAACATCCACAAACTCCTTCAGGGAACAACTGCTAAATCCTGCCTGGTATGGCATATCTGGCTTGTTGAGTTGTATTCTAGGCTCTGTAAATTCAAGGGAGGGTGATGTCATATAAAAACCTCCCTCTCAGCAATAAAAATAACCATGTGTAATTAACCAAACCTACTCCATTATTGCAAAGGATTTGCTGTCCTAAGGAGATGAAGTTACAGAGTGAGACAGTGGGAAGTCAGAGAAAATTCCAGTGGCCGAGACTGGAAAAATGATAGAAGCTCGGTACTACACGGCCAGATTACCCCTACGGGTCTTTCCTTCCTTGTCCTTTAGTCAAATCCAAGCTAAGCACTGGTTACACTTCCACATCTAGCAGACAGGAATTCCTGGGAGGAAACAGACGTGTGAACCATTGTGCTTTTTGCACCAAGTGCTAGAAAGTTTTACTGGTGATATAGGTTAATTTGGCTCTTTGTGATTGCTCCAGTGGGGGAGTGCTCCTGGGGTAGTAGCTGTGCTGGTGGATCAAAGGAGCAGGTAACATAGCAAGGGAGTTAGTGCCAAAAGTCATATAGGAGCTGTAATGAACTTCATTGTTCTTGCTGAACCTGGGGAAAAGGTGCAGCAAGCACCTTGGTATTCCTTCACGAATGAGTGGAAATCATGCAGGAGTTTTGCAGTCTTGCTGCTATCTCAGAAGCCAACTGTTGTCCTGCAAGTGCTGGCAAAGAAGCAAATTGTTTTAATCTCAAGCACTATGTCAGTAACACCATTGTCCCACTTTGCATTTCTCCAAGTCCAGTAGGAAACCTGCCTTAGAGTTTTTCACCTTCTGACGGGACAGGGAATAATTTAACTCAGGAGTTTTAGTGTAGTTTATGCTTCTTAATGTTAGGATTGGTTTGTACATCAGATGCTCCAAGAACGTTCACTGATAGTTAACTCACAAAATACTGTATTGCTCAAAGCATTTTAATGGGTTGTGGTCTGTCATTCAGAAGAGGAAAGACTTTTCAAGCACTCTGAAAAGGGCATCAAAACTGTGCTTCATTCTCATGTTCTATTCAAAGGTGATTCAATGGTGGCGGGGTGAGGGTTGGTGATGACTCTATTTGTTGTGCTAGAGCTTGTGCGTGGATTGTCTTGTGGGGTTGTTCGAGCGGTTAGGGTGTGAGGTTCAGAAAATAGTTTAGTGAAAATGTCAGCTTTGGGAGCTGGAGATGGAGGTTTGAATCCTTTTTTTCTGATGGGGTGGAGTTATGGTGGGGGTTGTTTGAAGTTTTTTGGCTAGTAAGTGGATGGTTGGTGGAGGAGGATGGCGTTGTTCTAAGGCGATGTAGAAAGTTAACTTTGAAATATTCTGGTGATTTTAATAAAATTTTTTATCAAATAAATAAATGGCAATCAAATTTTTATCAAATAAATAGATGGAATCAAATCAGTTAAGCGATGCTGGGGAGTGTATAAAGTTAACTTTGAAATATTCTGGTGATTTTAATAAAATTTTTTATCAAATAAATAAATGGCAATCAAATTTTTATCAAATAAATAGATGGAATCAAATCAGTTAAGCGATGCTGGGGAGTGTATAAAGTTAACTTTGAAATATTCTGGTGATTTTAATAAAATTTTTTATCAAATAAATAAATGGCAATCAAATTTTTATCAAATAAATAGATGGAATCAAATCAGTTAAGCGATGCTGGGGAGTGTATAAAGTTAACTTTGAAATATTCTGGTGATTTTAATAAAATTTTTTATCAAATAAATAAATGGCAATCAAATTTTTATCAAATAAATAGATGGAATCAAATCAGTTAAGCGATGCTGGGGAGTGTATAAAGTTAACTTTGAAATATTCTGGTGATTTTAATAAAATTTTTTATCAAATAAATAAATGGCAATCAAATTTTTATCAAATAAATAGATGGAATCAAATCAGTTAAGCGATGCTGGGGAGTGTATAAAGTTAACTTTGAAATATTCTGGTGATTTTAATAAAATTTTTTATCAAATAAATAAATGGCAATCAAATTTTTATCAAATAAATAGATGGAATCAAATCAGTTAAGCGATGCTGGGGAGTGTATAAAGTTAACTTTGAAATATTCTGGTGATTTTAATAAAATTTTTTATCAAAAATAGATGATCAGTGGAAGGTGTTGTTGTAAGATAGTATAGAAAGTTAACTTGAAAATGCTCTATAGGTGTTTATTTTTACTCTAAAATTAGGGGTGATGTTAAATTTTTGGTCTCATATGTCTATTCAACATTCACATGTTCACACACAAACTTCACAACACAAACAGTATTCAAAGGGTACCACTAAATTCAGCTTAGAAACCATTTATCTTGATTTCAGTAAAGCATTTGACACTGTCTCCCACAGCATCCTTGTAGATAAGCTGATAAAGTATGGGTTTAGTGATCAGGTAGTGAGGTGGATTATGAACTGGCTGAAGGGAAGAAGCCAGAGAGTTGTGGTTAATGGGACGGAGTCTAGTTGGAGGCCTGTGACTAGTGGAGTCCCTCAGGGGTCGGTACTGGGACCGGTGTTGTTTAATATCTTCATCAACGACTTGGATGAGGGTACAGAATGTATCCTCAGCAAGTTTGCTGATGATACCAAACTAGGAGGAATGGCTGACACACCAGAGGGTTGTGCTGCCATTCAACGAGACCTTGATAGGCTGGAGAGTTGGGCGGGGAGAAACTTAATGAATTTCAACAAGGGCAAGTGTAGAGTTTTGCATCTGGGGAAGAACAACCCCATGTACCAGTACAGGTTGGGAGCTGACCTGCTGGAGAGCAGTGTAGGGGAAAGGGACCTGGGGGTCCTGGTGGACAGCAGGATGACCATGAGCCAGCAATGTGCCCTTGTGGCCAAGAAGGCCAATGGCATCCTGGGGTGTATTAGAAAGGGAGTGGTTAGTAGGTCAAGAGAGGTTCTCCTTCCCCTCTATTCTGCCTTGGTGAGGCCACACCTGGAGTATTGTGTCCAGTTCTGGGCCCCCCAGTTCAAGAAGGACAGGGAACTGCTCGAGAGAGTCCAGCGTAGAGCCACAAAGATGATTAAGGGAGTGGAACATCTCCCTTATGAGGAAAGGCTGAGGGAGCTGGGTCTCTTTAGCTTGGAGAAGAGGAGACTGAGGGGTGACCTCATTAATGTTTATAAATATGTCAAGGGTGCGTGTCATGAGGATGGAGCCAGGCTCTTCTCAGTGACATCCAGTGATAGGACAAGGGGCAATGGGTGTAAGCTGGAACATAGGAGGTTCCACATAAATGTGAGGAAGAATTTCTTCACAGTGAGGGTGACAGAACACTGGAACAGGCTGCCCAGAGAGGTTGTGGAGTCTCCTTCTCTGGAGACATTCAAAACCCGCCTGGACATGTTCCTGTGTGACCTGATCTAGGTATTCCTGCTCTGGCAGGGGGGTTGGACTAGATGATCTTTTAAGGTCCCTTCCAATCCCTAACATTCTGTGATTCTGTGATTCTGTGATCTACAAACTGAGAGTCACTTTGCAAAGTTTTCTGGTGGAACTTGACATTCATTTCCTACTAAGGAGAAACTGGGCAAAACTGGGCACCTCTAATCCCCAAGATTTCAGAAAAACTTCAGTTATTTTGCAAAGTAATTTAAAATTCTATGCTTTGAAAAGTATTTTCAGTCCTCTGCTTCAAAAAATACTGATATTTACTTAAAATCATGAAGCAATATATTTTACCTTCTTAACAGTCTTCTTTGGGTCTTTGAGTGTTTTGGGCACTCTTTCTTTTCAAGATTTTCTCAGAAACTGTGGTGGTCAGAACCTTAACTTTTGGTTATCAAGGAGCAAGTCAGATGATGTGACTTCATGAGCCAGGACTTTAGGCAAAAACACAGTGCTTGCCTCTGTAGTTAAATATTCTGTCTTCACTGTCTTTACAATCTTCACAGTACCAATTGTGTTCCTTGAGGCTCCACATCAGGCTTCTGCAATGGCCTGAGTTATCTGCTCAGTGGACAATATGCCTCAGAGGTTGGTTGTGTAAACCACAAATCAAGTGTGCAAAAAGCATTCCTTTCTATATATAGGGCAGAAATTCCTGTTTGGCTGTGATAGAAAACATCCAAACCCTGCCACATTCCTAGCATTCACTCAACAGAAAGCTGAGGTGACCCTGCTGTTAGTCTTAGGGGAATTAGAGAACAGTGCCAGCTTTCCCTTGTACATTTTCACATCAGCTGAAACAGGTATCTATTCCTCTAGGCTGAGCCTCATTCCTATAATTGCACTATCAGCCCCTGAGTACTACGCTGTTGCAGCCATAGCCTAGGGATGGTGGGCAGAGGCTAGTGGGGGTATCAAAGAAGGACTAGACTCTTTGACCTTTTTCTCCTGTCCTCCATTCCTCCTACATTCTTCACTGACAACTGCATTCATGTTTCAGTCTAGAAGGGGTAGGAAAGGGCTTTTCACAGGAACAAAAGCGGGATTCCCTCAAAAATGTTCCCAAGTGTGTGTGAGGGAAATTTTAGGTCTCTCTGTCATAGACCAAGACTCTGATTATCCTGGAATCTGTAATGTGGACGGAAGAATCTTTACTGCCAGAGTTGAGCCTCTGCTGGAGCTTGTAGATTGTTTCTCTCTTGTCTTGGACAGCTCTCTTTGGGAAGGGAAAAGCATAGCAAAGGTTGCCCTGACAAGCAGCAGACTCCAGCTGAAAAACTTCATGTCTCCCTGTCTCTGCAGTCAGACAACAGGCAATGGGTGATGTCTGGAAATAGTTTTCTCTCCTGTAATGGCAAACCCATCCTGCAGAAGCAGTCTAGGCATTATAACAGGGGACAAACAACCTTTCTGTCACAACAGGTTGTGATTGCATCCAGTCTACCAGAACATATTGGGACTGGATACTGCACTAAGAAAAACAATAAAGTCTTTGAATTTGTAGGGGAATAAAGAGTGATCCAAGAAGTCTGTCTCCCAAAGCAATTGAGCATGTCGTATGATTTCAACAAACCAGATTAACAATCAAATTGGGAGTTCTCCAGGAACACTCCTGTGCACCCAAGTTGAATGAATCATTTATGAGATCTTATGAACATCTCCCCTGCTACAGTATATTTTTCTGAAAGTCTGCAACAGAAGTCTATCATTGCTGTACTAGATGCTATAAATACGAAAAACCAGCCCTTTCATGAAACACTTCAAAAGAGAAAAAAAAAAAAAAAAAAAAGAGGAATAGCAGGATGGACATAAAGCCATAGAGATATTAAACTATTTGCCCCAAAATTTAATGATTGCACTGGGAGCATGTCCTGCATTTCTAGACTTCAGTTATCACCTTCTCTGTTGAACTGTGCTTCCCTATGGTTTTGTTTAATGTTCTGTCTGAAGCCACTACAAGCACACCTACCTGAAGAAATTAGTTATGTTGCTGAATCAAATCACAGAATCACAGAATAACCTTGGTTGGAAGAGATCTCTAAGATCATCAACTCCAACCATTAACCCAGCACTGTCAAGTCACCACTACACCATGTCCCTCAGCACCACATCTACATGTTTCTTAAATACCTCCAGGGATGGGCACTCCACCACTGCCCTGGGCAACCTGTGCCAGTGCCTGATAACCCTTTCAGTGAAAAAATTTTTCCTAATATCCAATCTAAACCTCCCCTGGCACAACTTGAAGCCATTACCCCTCGTCCTATCACTGTTACCCAGGAGAAGAGACAGACCCCCACCTTGCTACAACCTGGTTTCAGGGAGATGTAGAGAGCAATGAGGTCTCCCCTCAGCCTTCTCTTCTCTAGACTAAACAGCCCCAGTTCCCTCAGCTGCTCCCCATCAGACTTCTGCTCCAGACCCTTCACCAGCTTCATTCCCCTTCTCTGGACTCACTTCAGCACCTCAATGTCCTTATTATATTGTGGTGCCCAGAACTGGACACAGTACTCAAGGTGTGGCCTCACCAGAGCTGAGTACAGGGGAAACAATCACCTCCCTTGTCCTGCTGGCCACACCAGTTCTGACACAAGTCAGGATGCTGTTGGCCTTCTTGGCCACCTGGGCACACTTCTGGCTCATGTTCAGTCGGCTGTCAACCAACACCCCCAGGTCCTTTTCCACCAGGCAGCTTTCCAGCCACTCTTCCCCAAGCCTGTAGCATTGCATAGGGTTGTTATGACTGAAGTGCATGACCCGACACTTGCCTTTGTTAAACCTCATACAATTGACCTCAGCCCATTGCTCCAGCCTGTCCAAATCCCTCTGCAGAGCCTACCCTCAAGCAGATCAACACTCCCACCCAACTTGTCTGCAAACTTACTGAGGGTGCACTCACTCCCCTAGTCCAGATCATTGATAGAGATATTAAATAAGACTGGCCCCAGCACTGAGCCCTGGGGAACACCGCTTGTGACCGGTCTCCAAATGGATTTAATTCTATTCACCACAACTCTCTGGGCCATGCCAGCCAGCCAGTTTTTAACACAGCGAAGAGTCCACCTGTCTAAGCCATGAGCTGCCGGCTTCTCCAGGAGAATGCTGTGGGAAACAGTCAAAGGCTTTACTTAAGTCCAGATAGACAACATCTACCACTTTTCCCTCATCCACTAGGTGGGTCACCTGATCATAGAAGGAGATCAGGTTAGTCTGTTTGGTGGCTTTGGTTTCCAGCTGAATGTCACTATGTGTTGACTGGGCAGGTTAAGAGATACCTTTGCTTGTGGTTTTTTTTATCCTACTGATAGACTACTGAGCAGAGCTGGATAGAACATTTCCATCAGAGTAATACCCTCTGGGAAATAAAATTTTTAAGAAATCAAAGTGATCCACTAAATTGATATAGTTTCAACAACATTTATTTTAAGAAAACCAAGTGGACCCAGTCAAATAAAACTGATTCATATGGAAGTTCACAGCTTTTAGGGTCAATTTTTATTTAGATTTGAAGATATAAGCCTAATCAGATCACTGTTGTAGGAAAGTGCTTAGAAATCGACAGAAACAACAACAAAATAAAGAGTTCCAAAATGATGTTTTCCATCTCAAGTTGTGATGATTTATGAGTATGAAATATAAAATGTCGAGTGTTTCTCATACCTTTTCTTCCCCTTGTAGGTCTGAGTCAGTGTAGGATAGTACACTGAAAATCCACCTGCTGTCCTAGGAATTAAGGTCCTGTGAAACACAGTGCTTAGATGTAAATCAACAGCATGTTTGCAATAAATGTTGCATGCTGCAAGAAATATTTAATGCAGTTTTAAGCTCTGAAAGGCTGAAGTCAAGAAAGGCTTGCTGTTCCTTTCTTCCCAGTCTTCTATGCTGTGTCTACAGCATTGAATACTTCCTTCCTTGCCAAAATGCATTCACAATATCATATGCAATAGCATGCAGCATTGAATTTCAAACTAACTGCCTAGGTAGAAAACGAGGCTGTCATTTGTTACCTTGCTCTGCTGCATAATTTCTTCTTCATGTTCTCCTGCAACGTTTAGTTCTCTTGCTAAGTCAACAGACAACTGTGTTTGCCATGATAAGTTTGCATGATAAATGTGACTGAAACTTTGGCCTTTTTTTAGGCCAGAGATATCATGCAGTTGTGCTCAATATTGCAGAAAATACCTCAAGTAATTAATGCATGCCTTAACAGAGATAAAAGCATGAGGTGTGTGCAGAGCATGTGGTAGTACCACATGCACTGTGCTGTCATTGTAATTAAACTGGCTCAACTCATCTGTGATAACCTGGTGTAAGTTATTGATACCATAAACCCTCTCCTAATCTAATAAAAATAAGAGAATAGTCATAAAGAAGTAGAGCTGTAGAAGCCTGCATCCCATCTGACTGTCCCAACACAAGGAGAGAGGAAATAACAGTGATGTTTCCCACAAAACAGTCTCATAATGTGCGAGTCTATGAATGCAGGGTCAGTCTTTTTTAACTTTGCATGTACCACTAGAGATGGCCATTACCGCCCACATGTCAGCACAAATGTTTCTCTGCCTGCACAGGGCAATGAGTGTGGTGATGGGAGAGAATCTAACTGAGTTCGATTTGGCAAGTGTGGAGAAACTTCACAAGCTCCTGAATGCTGCTCTGGTTTTCTGACGGTGAAGTGTGGTTTAGAGGGAGTGGAGCTCATTTGCACCACACTTCCAACAAGGGGATGTGAACAGATTCCTGCCATGGAGGCAGGTGAAGGATAGAAACCAGCTGTGTTCAGTGTAAAAGACCCCAAAGTTGTGCGGAGTCATCAGTTCATTGTGGTTCTGACCTGAGAAATGCTAGACCTATGGGCAGATGCAGGTAGCTAACCTCTGTACTGTAAAGTCATGGAAGAGATTTTCACAGATTGCTCAGCTTCCTTCTTGCAAAGATTGTTTAAATGTGCAGGAATTAAATTTAAAATAATTTTAAGGCTAATTCTAGCAAAAAGAGACAGTTTGACTGCAAATCTGCTTTTGGCCTTTTCAGTTTGTTGCTAGGAGTCAAGACTTTTTTTTTTTTATAAAGTTGAAATATTTTATTTGTTTTGGGAAAGCCGACTTCCTGCCTAGCTGACAAGCACATAGTTCCTTCCACCACAGGCTTTCAAAAACCCACAAAGAGTACTCAAAAAAGGCATTCAGACCACTTGATTCTGATCCCTCAGGATTCTGATACTCCCCTGCCTTTTTTTAAAAATTATTTTTTTAAGAACGTGCAGTTGTTCTCCAAAGTAGATCTGGGTTTTCCTTAAAAATTCACAGTATTTGTGATATCAGCTGCCGACAGCTGAAGGTTGTTGTGTTAGGGGACCAGGAAGAATATGCTTACGTGTCCCACAGTCCCACAGACTAGTCTCCCTACTTGCACTGCAACTTCTTCCATACCAGAAAGAGAAGGGAACACTTTCATAGCGGCTAAATTCGGGACTGAACTTTGCTTTTCTGGTTGACTTTCCTGTCTGCCAGCCCCATGGGACCAGATTTCTACTTAGCAAACGCCGTAGCTGGCAAATGCAAAGAGTACAAGATTTGCACAACCCACATCCTTTTATTTCTGCTGCTCTGTACAACAGCCTTTTCTACCTCTGGACCCTGCGCTTCAGAGGCAGGTGGTCTGGTCTGTGTGCAGCAAGGCTGATACATATAGCTCCGATTGCCACAGAGCCAAGGGGAGGACGTAGCACATGCAATAGCTCTGTGTTCACTTTGCAGTTACTAAGCATTCCCTGTAGCTCTAACCGAGCTCCACCTCTTTGGCACTCATGTACTCTGTGTGCCTCCAGGAGACACCTACCAGAGTCAAAAAAGGAGAGAAAACGGAAAAGTCTTATGTCTAATTTAGAAGAGAAGGCTCCTATTGGAGGGAAAGCACCTGTTCTTTTTGCAGCATAAAGAAGTCCTCCCTTAGCAGAAAAACAGAAGAAAAGCCACATGTACTCAGAACTTCCTGTCACAGCTACGACCTGTGAAGAGAGAAGAGAAAGCACGGGTCAGCCCAAGTGGTGCTGTGTCTTAGTTCTGTCCTTAGGAAAGGTGATTCTCCTCCCTCCAAGTGTTAGCTATCTTTGAGTGAATTGAAAAACATGGGAATTACAGAGCCAGGGACAGGAGCCAGGGAAAATGTCTGGAGATGAGCTTGTAAATCACAGAGAAGAGAATCCTGGATGGGACAGAGCAGAAAATGGGACACTGAGAGAGGTGTTGTGCATTTATGACCGTCACAGAAAAATAAAAGTCACTGTGTTCCTGCCAGCTGGAAGCTTCATTTGGCACACTGAGCCTGGGGATGGCTCATTTGACTTGCAACAAGAAGTAACAAGCAAGCAATCCTCACTTCTGTAGTCAAGAGGAGCAGGTTCAGCTTACACTGAGTCTGGGGAAGTGCAGTGGGACAGTGCACCAAGCCAAAGTGGGCACAGAAACCAGACAGCTCAGTCCAGTGGAGACCCCCTTCCTTTCCTCGGCTGTCTGCTGTGGTGGAAGAGGTGGAGGAAAGAGAGAGTCTGGACATCCACCAATCGTCCTGGAGGGCCCTCTGACCTGGGTGTTACTTGGAACATGGCCCTTGGCAAACCATGTAATGGCTAGGCTGGGCCTCAGGAAAGTTCTGGTCACCAGCCTTGTCTGATGGCCTCACACTCCCTGATGCAGTCAGAGAAATGGAACAAAAGGGGCATCCACCACAGACAGGGACACATTCACACTTGTAGCCCAGGCAGCAGTTTCTGGGGAAGACAGTGTTGTGCACTGGCTTGGGGTAAAAGGCAAGAAGAAGTTAAGAGATTATGGTTCAAGTGCTGGCTGAGGTGACATATTTAGGTTAACACTCCCATTTCTTACCTCCTGTTGTGGTCCAGGACGGGTATACTTTGTGACTCCCTTGGAACTGGGATTACGGAGTCCTCCCCATGTCCTTTCTTTTCCTAATGGAAATACTTGGCAAGGCCTTCAGTTTTAGCTAGCCATTCCAGTCAGAGAAGACAGATGCTGACAGAGGCTGTACATAAACTAACTAAGGAGGTAGATGGAGTGAAAGGCCGAGCTGACCCAAACTGGTGAAATTGAATCTATGCTGGCTCCTGTTGAGTGATGATTGGGCTCTATGTGTTCCATCAAGGATTTCAGTCTCACATTTTTGGTTCTTCTTTCTCTTTATGTTTTGTTATTTAGTACAGTAGTGACATCTATTGCCAAGATTTTCCATAGCCTTTGTCCTCCAAAAAATGCTTTACAGCTGTGGAGCTAAACTGTTGTCAGGAAAAGAGCTTCCACTGCACATGCCAGTAGAAGTATATAGCAGGGTCCTGGACATCCCTGGTATCATGCTTGGCTTAAGGAGGTGGTGTTTTGCAGTTGAGGCAGGGCGTATTGAAGGAAAGTGTCAGATCATGGGCAAGGAATGGGAAAATCACAATGCCAGGAATTGTCTTGTGAGGTCTTCAGCAGCAGTCACTTAAAATGTCAGGATCCTGGGCAGCAAGTTGAACTGTTTGATCCACGGCTTAGGCAGGTTGGTACAGTGACTAGAGCTGGGCCTGAGGAGACCCAGGCTGCTTTCCACTGATGAAGAGGCCAACTGGAGCAATAGCATGGCTGCAGTCTCTGTGGGTGAGAGCTTGTACAGCCTGAGCTGTCATGGGATGTGCAGGCACATAGAGCACACTTTGTAATGCTAACAGGAAGGCTACAGTCCCCTAAATTATGTGTCTCCCCAGGACTGTCGTTCTTTCCACACAAGACAAGCAGCTTTTCCAGCGACGAGCTGCTTGAAACTCCAACTCTAATCTAAGATTAACATTTACCCCACCTTGAACTCCAGTGCTCTCTGAGAATCCTTCTAGCCTGTTCCTGCATCAAGAGCTCCCTTTCTTTGGAAGAGATAACTCCTTTCAAACTCACCTTCACCTCTCATCAAGCTGTTACAGTCCTTTTATAAAAGGTATCTGCTTTGAGCAGGTGCAGGAGTCCCTGAGGTGCCTGGTCCCTGTTGTCTTTGTCACTGACAGCAGGAGCACAGCTGAGTTACCAGACTGACATTGCTGGCCCTTGTTACTCTGCAGGCGATCACCTCTTGTGGAGCAGTTTATCTTTGCAGCAGCAGGCAAGTACTTGACCACAGTTAGTCTGTTCATCAGTGGATTTTATCCCTTTTCCTTTTCACTTTGAGAAAATTCTACAACCTTACAGTCAAAGCTGGCAGATTCTGTGCAGCCTTCCTAGCCTACAGCTGTCAGTGTTGAGGCTGGCAGACACTACTTGAGATCATCCAGTCCAACCCTTCTGCCCAAACAGGGTCAGCTAAACCAGGTTGCCCAGGACTGTGTCCAGTCAGATTTTGAAAAACTGCAGGGCTTGAGACTCCACAACCTGTCTGGACAATCCATCCTAGTGTCTGACCATCCTCAAATTAAAAAAGTCTGTTCTTGTGTGCAGATGGAATGTCATGTCCATTGCATCTTATTCTGTCACTTGGCACCATTGAAAACAACCTGGCTCTGTCGTCTATACTCCGCTCATGTGATATTTATACACATTGATAAAATCCCCAGACCTTATCTTCTCCAGGCTGAACAGACTCGGCTCACTCAACTTTTCCTCACATGACAGGTGCTCAGTACCTTAATCATCTTAGTGTCCATTTGTTGGACTCTTTGCACTACATCTGTGTCTTTCTTGTACTGAGGAGCCTTGAACAGGACACAGCACTTCAGCTGTGGTCTCACCAGTGCTGAGTAGAGGGGATCACCTCTCTCAACCTGCTCAGGTGCCTGGAGTTACTCTTCCTCAGATGCAGAACTTCACATTTCCTGCTGTTGAACTTCATGAGACTTTTGTTGTCCCATTTCTCCAGTCTGTGGATATCAGCATAGCCACCTGGTGTATTAGCTACTTCTCCCAATTTTATGTCTTCTGCAAACTTGCTGCAGATGCACTCTACCTAATTGTCCAGAGCATTAAGGAAGATATTAAACCATACTGGCACCAGTACAGACCCCAGGGAGTGTATCACTGGTGAGTAGCTGGACTTTATGCCACTGTTCACAACCCTCTGACCAGCCATTTGGCCAGTTTTTAATCCACCTCAATGCCCTCTTAATTAACCTGTTTGTTTTGGTTCGGTTTGTTTTTTCCCAGTTTCTCTTTTAGGATGTTATGGAAGAGAGTATCAAATGCCAACATAATTCAAGGTAAATGTGGTTCACTGCTCTCACAGGACTTCCCCTTCGTAAATACATGCTTACTGCTCCTGATCACTTCTTGTCCTTCATGTGTCTAGAAATGGTGTCCAGGATTAGTTGATACATCACCTTCCAGGGCCATTCTATGATTCTTTGACTAAGGAAAGCTGGACTGTTCTGTGCTTCTCTGACTGTTTTGTGCTCTTCTTGAAGATAAGGTTGACATTCATTCTCTTCCAGTCCTCAGAACCTCTTCCAGTTGCCTTTCGAAGATAATCAAGGTGGCCTCCCAATGATATCTACTAGCTTCGCTCAGCAATTATAAGTGCAGGCTGTCAGGTCCTATTGTCTACTCTATGTCCAATTTGTGTGTTTCCTAATCTGACCCTTCTCCAGCAAGACTAAGTCTTCCCTACTCCAGATTTTCTTTCTGATCTTGGGAGCCTAGAATTCCTGAAGGTCAATCTTACCAGTGAAGGCTGAGGCAAGGAAGGCATTGAGTACCTTGGCCTTTTCCCTAATAGGTAGCGTGAGCTGCACTGGTAACACTAAACAGTTTTGCACTTACTGATGCAGAGAAGCAACATGCAAACTTACTCCTTTGTTCATGTTTTCATGAAGAAAAGTAGCATTTGTTCATCTGTGTTTCTGCCACTTGCCTGATGTCAAGAAAAGGCTGAAATGCTGGGGTGTGCTTTTGGCAAAAGGCCTCCCTGGGAGCAACTCTTTCCTGTCCTCCAGGCAGGTATAGTCCATTGGGATTCCAGATGATTCCCTGCTGTGCTGCAAGTCAGACACTTCCCAGGCAGAGTCAGAAGGCAGTCAGATGAGCCTGAAGAGCTGATCTCAGGGGTTGGAAGGTGTATTGGGAATACTGCAGAAAGCATTGTGTTTGAGGATCTTCAGTGATCTTCTATGCTATCTTGAGTAGCTGCTATATGGGAACTTGCAGCGATGCCCTGTAGCTGGACTGTACTGTGCATGGGTGGATGCTGTCAGGAACCAGTATTAGCTGAACAGCTTGCTAATATCTGAAACCTTTGAGAAAGGTAAACTGCATATGGAATATATTGATCCTTACCAGATGACCGTTGTATGTTGAGGAATTAGTGAACTGCAGTACAGTTAAGCTCAGCACACTGAGGCCTGTGCTGTGCTGCACTGTGCTGCACATATAGCATGGCCAGCTCGTAACTGCAGGCAGCTCACATTTGGCACCAGTGATTGCTACACATTCATGGCCTTGCCTTTATCTAACAGAGCAACAACAAATTCTCATGAGAATATCCTTTACAAATAGAATTGTTTTCTTGTAAGAAAATAATATAATATTTCAGATGACCAAAAAAGATAAAAACTTCTCTCCACAGATGGGATCTGCACAGTGTGCTGTTGGAAAATCTATCCAGAGTCCATTCAGTGCTGCACAAACATGAAGGAATGTAAGATTTGCTCACTATATTTATTCCTGTTTTCATTCTATCTTATTGAAACAGCTATTTTATGACACCATTTCTTGGACATTTCTTATTGAGATCTAGAAAAAACCCTGGAAGCTCTCTGCCTCTCTCATCCCTTCTCTGCTGGTGCAGAACAGATGGTATTGCATAGGCAGCTGTAAACTCTGTATGGGTGCCCCGACTGAGCAACAAATGCAAAAAAAAGCACAGGTGAGTTTAGGAAGTAAGAGTTATGGTACACCCATCTCACCTCTTCCTGACTGCACAAGGATTACCCAAGATGAAAGCATCAATGTATTCCTGTTCCTTCAATGCATAAGTGCTAAGCAGGCTTCCTGGGGCAACAGACGGTACTTTTCAGAAGAGTTTTGAGGCATGCTAAGGGGAAGACAGAATATTAACTTTCATGCTGATAATAAATACTTAAGTAGGGAAAGCGCTGTGAAAGGGGTAATTTCAATCTGAAGAGCTCTGACAAAGCCTTTATTTTTTTTCCAAAAGCAGTTGTGACCAAGGGGAGGTAGGAACACATCTTTCCTGAAAATATACCTTAGAAGTATGTGCTGATAAGTCAGCTGCGCATCTGACCAGCCATCTACCAAATCTTGTGCTCTTGCATCTTTTCAGTTAGGTGTACATATATGTATGTGTGCATAGGTATATGCACACACAAACACATACACACAGATACACATGTGCTGCTTTCTGAAAGGACAAATTTGGGAAGTTAAGTCATTCAGCTAGCTGAATATGAATACAACTATTTTTGGTATGGAAATTGTCTCTCTGCTCCTCTGTCCTTCATGTGCAAATAAATCTGCAGAAAAACTAAGAAAGAGCCATCCATTAGAAAGCTGTTCCTGAGTATGCAGCAGAGCGAGGATCTCTATACAGTCTTATGCAATAAGCAGCAAGAGTTAATTATTAGTCCTGCAGTTTGGAAATAATGTGGATAATTTTTTTCTTCTTCTTTTTTTTTTTTTTTGGTCAGTGACATAGAAGTTGCTACCATGATTCATTTACTCAATTTTTTACTAGTTTTTTTGAAACCATGAGACAGAACTCTGCCTCCGATCATTAAAAGAATTATGCTGGCAGCTAGTAATATTTTACTAAAATCTCTGATTTATAAAAAAGAGGTTCTATTTAAAATAATCTTGGCAAAATTGGGATGGTTGATTAAATCTCAGAAAAAAATTAAAGTCATATATGTTTCATTTAAAAAAAAAACCCACAAAAACAACAAATGGCTTTCAATCATTTAAATAACAGATGGTTTATTAAATAGCAGATTAGTTTTTAGAATTCAAATAACTATTGCCTTTGGTCATTTATTGAGTGTGCTAACTCTTAGTGTTCTGTTGAGAGTACAGATTTATCATTTTGGAAGAGAAATCAAAGTTGTTAGAGTGATTCTTTTTTTTTTTTTTCTGTTCCTCTTATTTCATGATCATGATCCTAGACAAAGAAGTCAGTTAAGGTACTGAACTGGGAATTGCAAGAACTGTATTTCCAGCTCTGCAACCAACTCTCTGAATTCCCTGGACGGATTGCCTTGTCAATCCAAAGGAGTACAAAAGAATATATGTAGAAAAACATGTGGGAATTAACATGGTGCACTGCCAGATACTGACCTTCAGTGGCCAGTAGTAGGAGTTGCATGTTCAAGAACCACTTTGGTCTTTGAAATGCAGTCTATGAAAATGGTAAATGCTTGTCTTCTTACAGTTATCTTTTTTTGTTCTGTATGCCTGGAAGAAGAGGTGCTCCTTGGGAGCATTTTTTGGAAAGAATAAGCCCCTGATTCACTTATGTCCTTTCCACATCCGAAGAAGCTGGTGGAAAAGGAGAGGTGGGATGAGACTTGAGTGCCTTACCCTAAAGCAGGCACAGATTGCTGTTGTACCTCCAAGACAGCATGGGAAAGCTCTCGATCTGTCTGCTCTGTCTTCTACCCTCTTTGCTGCTCAACCACAGATTAGTGCCCATTGCCCACATTACACCTTCATGACAACTTGTCCATAAGCTATGCCTGGCAGTATGGTCTGCTTTCTTCTCCCTAGCAGATGGGGAACCACCTCACCACCATCCAAAGCGGTGACTAACATTTTCAGAGTAAGAGCAGTCTGGTTTAGGCTGCTCCAGAGGAGAGAGATGTTAATAATCATGCCTGTCTTTTTCCAAATAGAAAGACTGGAACATTTTGGAGAGGAGATCAGGTGACCAGGTGGTTTCTCTCCAGTGTGGATGCAGCAGCTTTTCACAGGCTGTCCAGAAGCTGAATCAGAGCAGAATCTGAGTGTCACAAATTCCAGTCCAGTACAGCATTAGTGGGAGAGCAGGCAGCATGTCTGCCTGTGTTGGTTACAATACAGATTGCCTGGTTATGGTGGAAGTTGAAGGCTATCTGGGCCTGTGGGGCTGGGACCTGAGGGTAATAACACCAGTGGGCCAGCAACTAAGTGGACAGCAGATGCTCTCACTTAACACCTCTCCCTTCCTGGATAGGGAAGGGAAAGAGGAAAAGGGAGAGAGACTTACGAGTTGGAAATAAAACTAAAACAGATTAAACTATAACAATAAAAAGATAATAATAATTATTAATAATAATGAAATATATACAAATATGTATAAAACCACTACCAAGCTTTCACCCCAATTGTACGCTCTCCCCTGATGGTGGTCACATCACCACCAGTGCAGCAGTGGGAAGATCCCGGCCTGGAATCCTGAACTTCTGGACTCGGCGGCAGATGGGAACTGGATTCAGGATTGCATGGATCAGGACGGGAGACAGAAGTATGGACAGAGTCCTGCCAGGACACTGGACACAGAAGAAGAGAGCTTGACCCACATGATCCCTCAGCTTTATACTCAGTTTGATGTGTATGGGATGGAATACTTCATTGGTTAGTCTGAGTCACCTATCCTGTCTGCTCCTCCCCACAGATGTGACCCTTTGACACCCTTATGCCTAACAGGGCTCCAAGGTGGCACCATTACCTCAGGAGAGGGTATTTTAAGGACTCAAGGGGGTACTGGGGGGCATTGCTGTAGCCACGGTGGAGATAGAAGGAATTCAACCACTGTCAACCACTTGGTGGAGTAGTGGAAAGGAGATATAGTCAATTTTCCAGGGCCCCATTTAAAATCGCTCCTTTTGAGTCACCTCTCCTAGAGAGGGCTTACAATCTGACTGCAACCGGGAACATGCAAATCCACAGAAATCCACAATGCCCAAGAAAGTTTATGTCTCCTTTTTGTTAGCTGGTGGAGACGTATGTGCGATTTTGATAATTGCAGTACTCTGCGGTGGTGTGGCCATGATAGTCCACTGTCAGTCTCCATTCACCGTTAGATTTTCACACTGCCATATGGGACTGTTAAAGGTTGAGCTTGTCTCGCTGATCACCCCTTGGCTCTCTAATTGACAGATCAGCTTATGGATGGGAATCAAGGAGTCTCGATTAGTTCAATTTTGTTGCCAGTGGATTATTGGAGTAGCGATGGGCACCTTTTCTTCCTTGACCCTCAGCAGCACCACAATATAAGGGTCCTCTGAGAGACTGGGCAAGGTAGACAGTGGTTGAATTCCTTCCATCTCCACCGTGGCTACAGCAATGCCCCCCAGTACCCCCTTGAGTCCTTACAATACCCTCTCCTGAGGTAATCTATGCCAAGAAACAACGGAACATCCCTCCACCACAGGACGGTGTGTCTGCTGCTCATTCCCAGTCAGACTCAGTTCAGCATCCACTACAGTCAGACCTTGGGAACCCCCTGTCATTCTAGAAATACAAAAGGTTTCTGTCCCTTTATAAGTTGATGGCATTATGGTGTATTGTGTACCGGTGTTCACTAGAGCCTTATGCTCCTGTGGTTCTCATGTGCCAGGCCATCAAATCCATATGGTCCAACAAAATCTGTTATCCCTTTCCCTCACCTAGCTTGGAGGCAGGTCCCCTCTAATTTCTAACAGATGCACAGCACCCCAAATTCCAACAGTCATGTTTTTGTAAATGGGGATCCAAAGCCCATCTGCACTATCTGGGGAGCTGCCCACTTGGAACTGGAGCACCAGTTCTCCTGAAAGAACCCCCTTTGAGGTTGTTTTATCTTTCAACATGTGTGTGCTTGAAAACTAGGTTTTTCATCCCATTTTCTCATATTCTCCCTGGTCACACAGAGAAAACCACAGGGTGCCTAATGGTGTGTATTGCCTCTCTCAAGAAGTTCTGGCAGTGGAGTGTTTTCCCCTGATGACTGATACACTTGTCAGTGCAGGTTGTGAGTTCAATCTATCCTATATCTGGGACATTTTTTTCCAACAACCTACTCCACAGTTCCACAGATTTGTCAGATGGTGTTTCCACAGCTGAGATGTCAGCCTGCACGGAGGAAGAGGCAGTGTCTGACAGTTTTCCAAACATGTCATTTTGCAATCCCACAGATCTGTCAGATGATCTTTCCACAACTGAAATGCCAGCCCGTGAAGAGGAAAAGACACTGTCTGATCATTTGTCCAACACCTCACCGAGCAGTACCGTGAATCCATCAGATGACTTTTCCCCAGCTGAGAGACTGTGCATATTGCTGCATTCTGAGCATCCATGCCACCCACTGTCAGTGCTTCATCCTCTTTCCAGCTGAGTAATGCCAGTATGTTGGCATATGACGGTGGTGCACTCAATACCCACTTGCGCCAAACAGGCCATTAATTATGACTGTGTGTGGATGTAGTAGTGTCTGCAGGTTGTCTAAGTCAGAAAAATCAGCTCCTGCACAGCTCTTTCCCTCAGATTCTTAATACCTCTGTCAATGGTTGTCCAGTTGCCTGGGTGTTATACGATGTCATAGAATCATAGAATCATAGAATCACTAGGGTTGGAAAGGACCTCCAGGATCAAGTCCAACCTCTATCCGATCATCTCCCTAACCACTAGACAATTAGGCCATGGCCTCAAGTGCTTCATCCACTCGTTTTTTATCCCATCATCTCCCTAACCACTAGACCATGGCCTCAAGTGTTCATCCACTCATTTTTCAAACACCTCCAGAGACGAAGACTCCACCACCTCCCTGGGCAGCCTGTTCCAGTGCCTAACCACGCTCTTAGTAAAGAACTTCTTCCTAATATCCAACCTAAACTTCCCCTGATGTGACTTGAGGCCATTTCCTCTCATCCTATCACTAGTAATTTGGGAGAAGAGACCAGCATCAGCCTCACAGCCTCCTTTTAGATAGCTGTAGAGAGCAATAAGGTTTTCTCTCAGTCTCCTCTTCTCCAGACTAAACAACCCTGGTTCCCTCAGTCAGTCTTCATAAGGCCTGTTTTCCAGACCTTTCACCAGCTCCAGTGCCCTTCTCTGGACTTGCTTCAGCACCTCAGTGTCCTTCTTATACTGTGGTGCCCAGAACTGGACACAGGACTCAAGGTGTAGTCTCACAAGTGCCGAGTACAGGGGCACGATCACCTCCCTACTCCTGCTGGTCACACCCTTTCTGATACAGGCCAGGATGCCATTGGCCTTCTTGGCCACCTGGGCACACTGCTGGCTCGTGTTCAGCCAGCTGTCAACCAACACCCCCAGGTCCTTTTCCGCCAGGCAGCTTTCCAGCCACTCTTCCCCCAAGCCTGTAGCGTTGCATGGGGTTGTTGTGACCCAAGTGCATGACCCAGCACTTGCTTTTTTTAAACCTCATACAATTGGCCTCAGCCCATCGCTGCAGCCTGTCCAAATCCTGCTGCAGAGCCTCCCTACCCTCAAGCAGATCGACACTCCCACTTAATTTCATGTCATCTGCAAATTTACTGAGAGTGCATTCAATCCACTCATCCAGGTCATTGATAAAGATATTTAACAACTGGCCCCAAAACTGAGCCCTGAGGGACACAGCTTGTGACCGGTCTCCAACTGGACTTAACTCCATTTACCACAACTGTCTGGGCTTGGCCTTCCAGTCAGTTTTTAACCCCAGTGAAGAGTCCACCTGTCTAAGCCATGAGCCGCCAGCTTCTCCATCAGAATGCCATCCCTAAAGGGATATCTGTTCTGCACAATTAACAGGAGTCACCTCCAGAGACTGAGGGGTTGTTTGTAGGTGTGTTCCAAGTCCTCTATTGATACCCACTTCTCTAGCTTGTGATCCCAACTGCCTGGTTTCTCTGCCATCCAAAGCATCAGCTGTAGTATCGTAGCATCAGAGCAGCCAACTGACAGGTTACTCACCTTCATGATGGCTAAAATCTTTACGTATATCGTGCACCTCGCTTAGGGATAGAGATCGAGTGCTTACTTCTGGTTCTTCCTCCTGTAATGTCCCTGGTTAACCATCACATCCTGTTCTTCTTGCGTATTTCTTCTGTACAGGAGCAACTGTTACTGGCACTAATTGAACCCTTATGCCAGCTGCATCACCCATCACCTAGGTCAGGGTAGCTGCAGGACTTGTCGCTGAGGTCTGGGCAGTCACAGTGGGTGTGGCCCGGGCTTGAGCAGTTGCAATAACTGTTGTAGAAAATTGAGCATCTACTGCAGTAGCCACCATGCCTGCTGTGGGGGCTGGCAAGGCCTGGGGAACTGCAGTACCAGCTGCTGAGAGTGGGGCAGCTACGGTGCCTGTTTTAGAGGCTTCTGGGGTCTGAGCAGCTGCAGTGCCTGCCCAGGGAGGTGGTGGGGGTCTGAGCAGCTGTAGCGCTAGCTGATCTATGACGCTGTTGCACTCTAAGTGAGACAAAGGCATTCAAAGGGTGTAACAAAATGAGCACGGTGGTCGAAACATCCCAACAGTATTCAAACTTCTCAAAATCACCGAGGGACAAGAAAACCCCCAAGAAGGTATCTCCCGCCTCCCGCTTGACTGCCCGAGATAAACCCAGGGATGTAGCTATAGAACATGACCTTAAGGGGGCGCCAAGATTACAGGAAACGACACAATTACAAAAAATGAAACCAGCACAAGGTACGGCCAAACTACATAGGAAAGCGATACGTTTAAGCTCACGCTCAGAAATCATAAATTAACCATTGCTCAGTCTTCCTCCTAATTTGCACAGCATGCACATTTCTAGACTGCCCTGATTTCTCTGGACTAGAATTATAGAATCAATTTTCTCTTCAAGAAAGCTGCAGTTCTGAGAAGACTGTGGCACCCGAATCTGTGAGAACAAAGTTCTTAAGAGACTTTGTTTTAGTTTGCAGCCAGCATGGTATGCAGGTTTCTACAGTGATCAAAGTCTTTAGCAGTTTTGAGCGAGCCAGATGCAAAAGCCAGGAGGGGCAAAAGCCAGGGCAGCTGACCCAGGCTGGCCAACAGCAGTATTCCATACCATAAATGTCACTCTCACTGTAAATTAGAACGTTTGGTGAGGAGGGGATCTCTTGCTTAATGGCCACTGTCCCTGGAAGGTCTCACCCATCTCTCTGCTCCTGAGGCCGACTCTCCCATTTGCTGTGACCATCCAGCTTGATATACAGGTGAAAGCAGCAAGTTTGGAATCTCTTGCTCTGACTTTAGCAAGGACCGAACTTGGTCCTGCGTTCTCACTCCTGGGTCTGCTGTGGAGACCCCTGCCTTTGTGAGGTAATGAGAATAAATTTGCTCCGTGGATTTTTGTCTGTGGTTTTGTTGTTGTTCCTGCAACCTGCCTCTGTCAGCTCACACACCAGCTTTCAAAATAATTTGGATAATCTTTTTACCTTTCTCAAAGACCTCTGCTGTGATACTTCATGTGATTATGTTGTTGATGTATTGCAGATGTTCCAGAGCTCTGCC
Organism: Podargus strigoides; assembly: GCA_028020825.1. Taxonomy (NCBI): domain Eukaryota; kingdom Metazoa; phylum Chordata; class Aves; order Caprimulgiformes; family Podargidae; genus Podargus; species Podargus strigoides. The sequence goes on along the minus strand of CM051663.1, from coordinate 62,384,500 downwards.
CTTCTCCAGTGCACCCCTCCAGGTGAAAGCAAACTGTGGCCTGCACTCTGCTGCTAAAGGAATAGAGAAAAATCCATTAATGGTGTCAGTTGTGGAATACCACTTGGCTGCCTTTAACTGCAGTTCGTACTGAAGTTCTAGCACGTCCAACACAGCAGCACTCAGCAGTGGTGTAACCTCATTCATGTTGATTCATTCTACTCCATTAGGCTTTCGTACTGGCCATATAGGACTGTTAAAGAGTGAGTGAGTGGAGTTCCCATCCCTGGAGGTGTTTAAGAGATGTGTACATGAGGTGCTAAAGGACATAGTTTAGTGGTGAATTGGCAGTGCTAGGTTAATTGTAGTATTTGATCATCTTAGAGGTGTTTTCCAACCAAGGCGATTCTATGATTCTGTTATATTGTCGTCGATGCACCAGTGCATAAAAGAAAATCCATCTTGGAAATTCTCTAATGGTACTACACGTTCCTGTAGTTGCACTGAACATAGTCATTTCCCCTTTTTAAAGGTAAGGAATTTTTCCACTGAAGGAAGCTTTGTGTATCAGGTATTTCTACAGCTTCCCACCCTGTTAATTTACAATGTATGCCTTTATGTAAACTCTTCCACTGAAACACAGACTTTAGTGGGGAGGGTTCAGTCATTTCAAACCCTGCTTTGATTATCAGGTGCCAATAGCAGCTGCAACATTTCAGTCTTAGGTGACGTCTTGAAAAGCTAAAGAGTTTCCATAAACTTGTCACACTGTGTGCACCACCAGAAGTAGAGCTGTGCACCTGTGATGTATTTTGCTCAGTGACATGAAGATTGGTCTTGGCATTTCTTTCTGCCCTAGCTCTGTGTATTTGTGGTTTATAAACGTTATGCACAAGGTACCGCATTCTCATTTACTTAAGATAAAAGCCTTGAGAGAGGAAGCGACATATAAAAAGACAAATATTTACTCCTTCTCCAGCTAATCCTTTCCCTAAGACAAATATATGACTTTGTTTCTACAGCTAATCTTGTATAAAATCCCTTTGATGTACATTTAATTAATTCCGTACACACCTCACCCAGTGGTCATAGGCAGATCCTTCTGCTTACTAACTCTACAAAGCCACAATCCCTTCAGGTTTCTGAAAGCATAAGGACTGACTGTATCAACATTGAAGTCCCATGGTTTGAGGGATGAGGTGGGGGATTGCTACATGTCTGCAACAGACTTTAGTAGTGAGCTACCTTTTCTACTTGCTGGAAGTGACAGAGGGAATATCCACTTCCTACTGAGTTATCCCTCTAAAGGATGTGCAGAGGATGTGGCACTTCTCTTACAGCTTCCTTAATTATTTACACAGTTGCTAGAAACAATTCTGAATTCAAATTAAACTAAGCTCTAGGCATTGGTGCTTTACATATATTTTCCCCTTTTGCTTTGACGCCAGACGACCATAATAACATGCAAGTATGAAGGCTGAGACGGTGTCTTTGTGGGACTAACACTGGGGGAAAGAATTAAGGCAGCCCTGAAGGACCCTTTGAGAGATGGCTGTAACCATAGCTTTGGAGGGGTGCTAATGATACAGGTTGTGCAATGGTGATAGGTAATAAATATTAGAAACAAAAGAAGTATGCCTCTTGCATTGAGAGCGCTTTAATGGGGTTGTCCTAGTGCCTGTTTTTGATTTAGGCTTGGGCCTGATAAGAAGCAACTGACAAATGATTTGGGCAGGGCCCAAGGGTTTCTGCTCTAAAAGCTATGCCTTTAGGCTGTAATTTTCTGTGTGGTGGCTTGCAGTTGGATGACTTGAAGCACACAGGTCGTGACTGAAAGTGGCCAGAAACAGGTGTAAGGAGATTCAGGCAGAGCAGAGGAGAGCCTGGCTACATGTTTAACAGTGCAAGCTGGCCAGCTTGTGTCTGAGCTTGTTGGATGGGAAGAGAGCATGTGTGTAGACCAGCATCAACCAGTAAAAATTGGCAGTAAAAAAAGGGCAGGATGCTGGGGCATGATCCATACTGCAGATTGATTTTTGTAGCCTAAGAATTGCTTTAGGCTCTGTAAGACTAGGATAAAACATTTTATCCTTGGTGCTTGGGATTTTCTTTCCTTTGCCTGGAGAACAGCTGAGAACCAATGGCTGTGCAGTTTAAGGGCAGTGACCTTACTGGGTTGCTTATGTACAAGAAGTAGGAGGGTGCAGAGCTGATTTTAAAGGCTGAGACTGAGCAATCACCTTTCCACCCAAGGGTCATATTCCCACATCCCAGCCTCACTCCCAGAGAGGGAGAAATTAAATCACTTGTCAGATGAAACCACAGAAACCAAGGTCAAAATCACAGCTCACAGCAAATCAAAAGTGTAAGGGGAACATGTGCTATTCCTAACTTATCTCTTACTGTTCAAATAGTAAGATGTAGCGGCTCTTCCTTTTATATCATTCCTGTCTTGTCTACTCCAGCAGCATTCAAAAAACCTCTATGTAACAAACGTCAGAGACAGGGCAATATGAGGCAGAAGCAGTTCACCGGATTCATCAGGCAAACTTTTCCCTTCCCAGGCTGCAGTGGAGGAAACAGTGATGATAATGGATCTTATTCCATTCGCTCCTATTTAAGCCATTGTAATTCAGTATTGATTTGTGAAGCTACAGACATTTCTGGACTTGAAAGCATGAACTATTAGCAGAAGTTGTACATAAACCCTGTTTTTCACATATGCTCTCTCAGCCTTGTCAGATCCACTTTGTGCTGCACTGGAAGAAGCAGAAGACTTTATGAATCTGCTTCTGCTCTTTGCAGAGCAGCAAAGGTGGCAAGTAATTAAGCCCTTCTACCTACAGCACAAGAAAGGAATCCTTCCCCCAGCTGCATCAGCATTACTGTGATGTGCATGGGACATGAGTGAAGGCAGAGCATTCTCACTTTCATCTGTGGCATCTTGAGAAGAATTTCCTGGGAATGTCAATCAGCAGAACAATAGGAGAGAAAGAATAGACCTATGGTAGGAACTATTAAACGGACTCCGAGAAATGCTGTGCTCCTTGCCACATGTAGAGGCAGCCTTTGAACAGCTCTGAAGATGTTCTGGAGCTCCATCCTTTGTCCTTTTCTCACTTAGAAGCCATAGTGCATACTGCAAAGGAGCAAGGCCATAGTCAGACCCCAGAGCAGCTAAAAGAATATCCTCTCAAACACTAGGCAACAATCCTACAATCATGTCCCTCTGCAACAGATAAGAAAGAAGAAGTATCATGAGAGGAACTCTGTCTGTGGCTTTTGGGATAACGAATGCATGGGATGTAGAGTTCCCAGCAGGAGGGAAGCTATGGAGTGGTGCAGTGGATGGGGATATGCCATCATACAGCATCTCTGTTAGATGCCATCTCTTGGGGCCTGATGGTCAGTCACAGTCCCTGTATTATACAACACAAAGCAATGTTTGATTGTTAATCAGGGAGAAAGGTCCGTGGAAGGCAGGGAGATGAGCAAAGAGAGGCTAAATGTTGACCTGGGATTAATTCCAGTCTTATCACTGAGTGCTCAGTATGATGTGTTGCCCTGTGCCTTGGTTTGCCCAAATAGGGACACTAGATAGCATGGTACTGCCCTTACTTCCAGGGCTGCTGTGTCAGTGAAGAAATCTGACAGTTAGGAAGGACCCATGCTGTACATGGTACACAGGCAGGAATAAAGGCGTTCCTGCAGTTTTTACTGTTCTCCAGACATCTACTTTTGTTTGTCCTCTGATGCTTTTCCACAGTAATCCAATCAACTCTCCAAGCAGAGAGACAGAGGCTCAGATTTACTGAGACCAGCCTCAGAAAGTCACAGAAAGAAACATGAGCTGGCCTGGCTCAAAGCTTTTGGTGGCTTTGCAAATCTCTGTCTCCCTTAAAGATTATGAGATCTGATAAGATATGGGGCATTTGTCATGAAAGAATATGCTCTTATACTGTACATTTTACATATGATCATCGATAACAATAGATATTAAATATATACTTAATTGAATTAAGCAAGGTCATTGCAAGGGAAAGCACATCTAAATTTTTGTTAGCTAAAGCAGCTGCGTGGAGAAACATGTACTCACTCATAATCGTTGGTTTCAGTTGCCCATAGCAGTGCTTTGATGGCTACCCATAGCACTGCTATGGAACTGGGTCTTTCAATGCTTCATTGATGTTCACACAGACATACCCACCTCCTTATTTCAAATTTATATGCAGTCTTTGGAGATACATGCTGCATTCTATTTTTTGACCTCCAGCAATATTGCTCTTATAAGTGGTATCACACCCATGTGATTCTGGGTATCATCTGCCACTCTTTCTCATATGTGGAGGGCTGGTAAAGGCTAGACATAAAAAAACCCACAACATTTCTTGTTCTTTTGCAAATAAACTAGAAAACGAGATGCTAAAAGCAGGGTCCTGTTCCTTTCTCAAAGCAGTCTCTGACACATCATCTATAATCTGACTGTCAGCTGTCAAAATGACATTGGTTATAGAGATAGGTAACTGGATGATATGACCCTGATGCATGGAAAAAATGGTGGGAGGAAATAGAAGCCTTTTCAGAGATGGAGTTCTCCTGGAGTTGACAAGGCTTCTGTCTTCTGGCTCCCCATGTTGCTGTATGTTTGTGTGTTTCAAGCTGTTAGAAAAATCAGGCAGGCTCTCAAAGAGGCCTGAAGAAAGGACTCTTTTTCTGACTCTTGTGTAACAGAGACACTGTCACAGGAAACAAAGCAGACACCGTCCCTAAATGCATTGCAGTCTCAGATTTTCTCTTACTTTGTGACTAGATGTTGCTGCATCCTAGCTTACTTATGAGGCAAGTGGGAAACCACAGTGCTACTTTTCTGTGGGGATGGCTGTGTGAAGTAAAAGGATCATGAGACTCTTAGGTTAAGTGCCTCAGACATGACAGAAGATATCACAGGCACTAAATGATACTCATTCTTTCTGCCAGATGGAACAGAACCTGTTCAGGAAGAAAAGAGAGTACAGATGAAGCTGAATCCAAGGGAAATCATGCCTATGGCTAACACAGAAGAGGAGGCTGAGGGGAGACCACATTGCCCTCTACAAATACCTGAAAGGAGGGTGTAGAGATGTGGGGATGAGTCTCTTTAACCAAGTAAAAAGTGAGGGGTAATGGCTTCAAGCTGGCCAAGGGAGGTTTAGCCTGGATATTAGGAAGCATTTCTTCATAGAACGGATTGTCAGACATTGGAAAGGGCTGCCCAGGGCAGTGGTGAAGTCCCTATACCTGGAGGTGTTTAAGAGTCAGGTTGACATAGCACTTAGGAATATGCTGTAGTTGAGGGCTGTCAATGTTAGGTTGATTGTTGGACTTGACGATCATCAAGGTCTTTTCCAACCTAGATGATTCTGTGATCCTGGTGGCTAATTTCATGACCTGCTAGGGAATGCTCAAGTGTTCTCACTGCAGCTTTCATTTGGCATACAAGGAAAGAATTCTCACTGGGAGTCAGATAGCATGGGTAACACTGCCAACATATTACCACCATACCAGACGTTTCACAGTTCTGCAAAATTGCACTAGCATTTTCTACAGTGGGCTCTGGAAAACTTCTTGCTCGGTCAGAAGAGCATACAATATTTATCAGACAAAAATGAAAACAAGCATGCAGTATTTGTGAGATGAGCAGCCAAATCTATAAGGAATCTTTAACATATATTTTTTACTTCCACCCAAGAGATGAAATGTAAATATAACAGGATACTAGTAACAGATGAAGAACCCAGTGAGTAAATGAGAGGATGAGCAGAGGCTGAAGAAACAAATCTGTCTCCCTTTCTTGTCAATGCCTTATTCACAATGTCAGGCTTGACTTCTGCTGAATTCTAGTTCTTGTACTCCATCTCAGACTGAGAGACGGTCAAAGCTAAAGAATACATATTCAGCAGAATGTACAAACATGAGAGTTTAGAAGCTTGATAAAATTTTAGGAGAAGGTAGAACATCTCAGGTGTACTTTTGCTTGATGGTGCAGTGAGCAGAGCAAAGCATGAGAAGCATTACAGCCAGACAGGACCATAGGTCCTTGCTCTATTCCTTTGGCAATGTAGTTGAGGACTGCCTCTTTTGCAGGCTACAAGTGCTTCTTTATACTTGAAACCTAGGTGCTTGGTATTTCTTTCCTCTGGAACTCTGGCTAGTACAGTCTTTAGGGTACCAGTGATCTCTAGTTCAGCTGGGAGAGTAATTCCAAAAGTAACCAAGGTGACTGTTGGTGACCAAGAGTCTGAAGTTTTGTTAAAATATTTTCTGTTTGCTGCCAATCAGTGTGCAGACATTTCAGGGGTAATGTGTGTGGAAATGAGAGGGTTTTTGCAAGATATGTACTAGATTTCAAGAAACCATTTTTGAAGAGGTGACTGAAAATCCTGGGTAGGATTTTCTCATAAAAAACAGAAGAATTGAGTAACCTCAGAGAAGCCTTAGTGTCAGCAATAACATGGTACAAAACCCAGCTGCATTCACTGGTCTTGCGAAGTATGCCGAGGCCAAGTAATCTCTTTGGTTGTGTATCTGTGCAAGCAGGTAACCATGGTAGAGAGGATAGGAAAACAGACTCATGTTTTCATTTCCATCCCTCCTAGTTCTTCTAATATTGCCTTTCAAAAATGTCGTCAATAGGCACCTGCAGATGGATGAAGCAGTAAGTTTGAAAGTGTTGATTCCTGGGTCAGCAGCTGCTGTAGTTACAGGTCCTCATGAGACCTATGTAAGAGCAGATAGCTTTGGAATTTATTGCTGGGTCACAAGGACAAGTAAAGAGCAGGACAGTGAAGTCCCATATGCTTCTGAGTTTTCCCTTAGGCTAGCCAGCTGGCTTTTCAAGGGCAAACTTTGAATGTATTAAAAACTCAATACAGTCCAAGAAACCACACTTAGATTGGCCTGCCATTTTTGTTTGTAATTAAGGCTGAAGTCACTTTTCTTGGTAGCTGTGGACCAGTTCATTGCAAGGTCCTCCCTCCTACCTTCTGCTCACTTTGCAATTACTTTTAAGGGGAATGCTTTCTCTTCTAACACTGCACTGTCTGAAGTTAACATGTTTTTTAGACATTGTCTGCTCCTAGATGTGATAAAACTAGATTTTTATAGTTATAACTTACAATACAGAATGCAGAAAGGCTCTTGCTTATACTTAATTTTACAAAAAACAAGGTCCCTGCCGAATTCTTTCACTGCCAGCTTGGGTCCCCCCTTAGTTTAAGGATGCAAAAGGCTGACACCTCTTGGGAGCAGCAGACAGGACAGATGGCCCAAAACGACCATGAAGTATTCTATCCCATACATATCAAGCTCAGTATAAAGCTGAGGGAGCATGCAGGGGCAAGTCCCCTTCTCTCCCTCTTGCTAATTCTAAGGCTGGTGTCCTGCGATGATTCTGTCCATTCTTCTGCCCCTGATCTTTGCATGCCTGAATGCAGTTCCCATCTGCCACTCTGTCCAGGAGCTCAGCCTGGGATATTACCAGAGATGCTCTGCAGCATCACTAGTGACGTGAGCGATACCGGAGGGGAGCATGTGATTCGAGGGGAGAAGCTCTATAGTGACTTTGTATATATTTGTATATGTTTCATTATTTTTCTTATTGTTATTACCATTATATTTTCTGTTTTATTGTTATTGTTTCATTAAAGGTGTTTTAGTGTTTTTTTCCCTCCAAACCCGTAAGTCTCTCTCCCTTTTCTTTTTTTTTTGAACCTGGACAGTATTTTGAATCTGGACAGTATTTTGAATCTGGACAGTATTTTGAACCTGGTCTGGTCAACTCAAAAGAGTCTCGAAGGTTCTCTGCAGTGGCAACAGCAACTGCACTGACATGTCAGAGATTGAAAATGAAAGCAGAATTACAATTTGATCACAGAATCCATCTTTACATGCTCATCACTGTGTTGGGCTGCAATGGCAGATGACAGTTTTGTAGACAACTTAGCTTGGTAGCTGCGTGTGAGGGAGAAACTTATTGTCATATATAAAACATGGAAGCTGATGCAAGCATGGCTTACCATCAACTCTTGTACAATAGTCTGTAAACCTAGTGATGTTACTACATTACTAATAAATTTCTCCATTCCTCTGCATGAGGTGATCATTGGAAATGGGATTCAAGATCATCTCCTCAGACTAAGTATCCCAGAGCAATTTTCAAAGACACTTTTTTTGTCCTTCTGAGCATCCCAGGCCAAACAAACCACAAACCCACTCATCTAGATGTAACTGTCCATCTACACTGTTACTGAGAGCAGCAAGGATTATTTGTGTTTCTCAAGATTTATCATTAAGGAAAATTCTTTCTGGGAAACAATTAACCCAGATCACTGTCTAAATGCTAGATGATGCACTTTTCCTCTCTACCTTTTTAAGGTGGGCTATTTTTAGCGCTGGAACTTGTGTGTTTGAGGCCAGCATCAACTGCATTGTGATGCTAAGACAAGCACTACAGTGGATTACTCTAATTGTCCTGAATCGGATAAATTTCTCACGCATCTTGTTAGTGGCTGTATCTAGGGAGAATGGCCTATGAACAGAATAGCTGAAAAGAAGAGTTTGCACATCGACATTTCATTGCACTTGTGCATTTGCTCATGCATTCATAGGTGCATTCACTCTCTCTGACTCTTCAGTATAATTCACCTTTCATCCTGGTGTGACTCATTGGTTGAAATGGATTACAGTACTTGTCAGGAATGAAACGCAGCAAAAATAGATTTCTTCTCTTCCAAGAATAATTTATAGGGGAAAAAGGATCTGACAGAATACTTTTTTTTTTTTTTTTTTCCCCCCATTTGCCTGTTTCGCTTGTGAAGCTATAAGGCTTTAATCGCTGCCTAGCGGGTTTGGGCCTTAGATCACAATAAACTGGAAAAAACTGATTTCTCATAAAGACAAGCAGCCTTCAATTCCAAAAGAACACACAGCAGTTTGTAATCAAACCACCAGTCTTATCTCTCCGTTTAACATCTATGAGAGTTACTCAGCTCAGGAATACTGGCCTGCTGACATGCATGTGGGACAAAATCCTGTCTGTTCACTTGTGGCAACACCTCCAGGTCTCTGCCAAGCTCAAGAGACTAAGAAAGGAACCTACAACCATGTGCAGTTGCTGTCCTGAAGGGAAGAAATATCATCTGATTCGGGAAGGTCTTCTTCCAAGGCACATAGTAGCAAAGACATCTCCAGGTTCTCCCAGTACTATCCTACTTTCCTGATGATCTTGATTTACAGTTAGCAGAATAGATAACAGATTACACTGAAATCCAGTTTCTTACAGTCCTGTAAGCCATCATAACCTACCTGCTGGGTAGAGTCCAACTTCCTTCCAGGTGTCTCCTTAACTGAACAGCATTATGTCAAGAATGTTTCATATCTAATCTGGAATTTCCTGAAATGCTAATAGCAACAAGTAATAGCTATCCCAGCTCAAAAGAAAAAAAGCTCACCTAAACCTCGTATTTTGCCTCTTGGGAAATGCTTGAGAAATAATTAAGAAAACTTGACTTAGAAGTGGATATTACTCTTGACATTTCCTCTCAGCACCTAGTCTATTTTGCAGACTAGTGGGCAATGATGAGCAGGTGATGAATACTCCCTGCTATCTCAGTACAGGAGCGTTTGCACAGCCAGGCATCAAATAATGACGGGAATCTAACATTTCAGTCACTCAGCTTATCTTCAGGCAGCCCATGTTCTGTATCTGCGTCCAGCTTCCTCAGTCCAGACCCAAGTGTAGCCTGATCCCATCTTGATTTTCAGGCTTTTTTCCATCATTTTTCCATTCCTGGCAAGCCTCCTATATTGTGGGATATCTTCTTATCCCAGTTCCCCCATAGGAAATGTTACGAGATGAGACTGCTGAAAATTTTGCCCTGAATGTGCAACCATCCCTCAACGTCTCTACGTGCCACATCCTAGTGGTTTCTGCTGCTGAGCCAGAACATCAAGATATATAGGAAAGAAAAATTCAGTCAAAAGGAGATGTTCTAAAGCCTATTTCCCTCTCCATTTCTTCACTTATTCCTGACCCCCACTGTCCACCCAAGGCTGTTTGTGATAGCATTCAGTGACAGCTTCTGCTCCTGCATACTTCCCAGACTTTTCTCAGAAGGATCACAAACACCATGTTTCTTCCAGTAGTACTGCAATGTTAGCTCTAGTACACCACTGTATATTAAACCCTGGTTATTCTGCCCTTAGGAGCTTTTCAATCAACTCTCTTTGTGCTCTGCTGACACTAGACAACTTCTGCTTCTTGCAGGCAACAGTACTTCCTTTTTATTCCTTCCAGACATCAATGCCATGGCTTCTTATGACAAAAGTGTTTTCTACAATGACAAAGTTTATTGCTAGTAGCTTTAATAGCATTAATCATACTGTAAAGAGTCATTGGCATTCTGAAATTTGCACCAAAACTGATGCAATATGAAAACAATTGTAATAATATATTTGACCATTTCACTGTGCTGCAAAGAAAAAAACATATTTGTTCTTGAAAAGTAAAGTTCATTTGGGATGTCTCTTGTTCTCTTTGTGTATAGAACTTACATATATGGACAACTATATATACGTATTTGGAATCTTGGAACAAGATTCTTTGAAATCCTATAGGAAAAATATTTATGCTTGAAGCTGACAATAAAATCAGCATTATTGTACTAAAGAGGAGTACACATAATGTATGTTATTTGTAGGAAAATGAGCCTGCTACTTGGTGTAATAGAATTATCGCTGTGATGAGATGAACGATAAATGAAGTTTAAAATGGATCAGCTTTGTGTCACCAAAATTACACCTGAAAAGTAATTTGGCACAATAATCACACATTTGATAACAACAGAAAAAGCCTACTTCTTTTAGCACTTAGCAAGAATGTTGGTGGTGAACAGAACATACATTTTGGTATGCAATTCCTTGACAAAACCAAGCTTTTAGTTAGCACTGTCTGTGCTAAACAATAGAGTGAAAAGCTTTTCTCAAACCTTGCAGTTTGTGACAGGCTTGGAGACAGAAAGAGCCAACAACTTTAATCAACCTCTATTGGCACAATCTTAATGCAAAGAAGTATTCCCTATGGCTCTTTCTCTGTACAGTCTCTGCAATGTGCTAGTCTTCTCTTTGCACAGTGACATTAACTTCCAGGTGGTCCATAGTTAGTCTTTGAAGAGCACTATGCATGGATTAGTATGTGCTGCTGAGCTCTATCATTTCCATGATAATTCAGGGCTCATCAGGGTAGCCATCACAAGCCATCACCAGCAAAGTTACGGGATGCCATTTTACAGTTTTTGTATCTTAACTAGAAGGTGTCTGAAAAAGGGCAAAGTCCCTGCTGCAAGGAAAAGACTGGATAATCCAAACCTTTGCAGGTAGGAGAAGAGGATTGGGATTATCTCCATAGTCAGAAAACCATAATCTCTCGTCCTGCTTCTGTGTAGGGCCTGCTGTCAACACAATCCAGCAGGCAGACTCTCATGTTGCCACTGGCATGCCGCAGTTGACATGTGTGTGAATTGTGAAGAACTAGAATGAGCTGCCTATATGCAGAAATTGAGTACAAGCATATTGCATTCAATCTCTGCGTACGAAAGATGGATATCCAAAGGTACTAGGTCTCAGAGTGGAGAAAAGCATTAGGCCCAGTATAGGTCTCTAATCACTGCAGAGAGACAGTGAGCTGTTTTTAAACACATGCTTTACATGCAAGTACACATAGAGCGAAAATGAGGGGACAGAGGTGACAGTTTACTGGTTTCCATTTGTCATGCCCACATCTCTAGCTCTTCCAAAACATTTGCATTCTCAAAGGATGTCATAATATCAGTCATAGGATGTATCACCACAATCCACAGTTTCATCCTGGCCCAGGGATGTGTCTGCCAGAATCAGTTCCTGAGAAAGCATAGTCTCAGATGTCATGAATGAGGACAGTCACAGAGATGACACTGACTTTTATAGTCAGTATAGTTCAAAGGACCTTTCACTGTCATTTTGCTGAGAGAGGCTTGTTGATATTCCTTACAAGGATGTATGGTATCACAACTGACCAAGCCAAAATATCCATTCAGGGTCATGGCAGCACCTGAATGTCTCTAGCTTTTGGGCTATTGACAGAAGTTACAGACTTTGCTGCAGAGGAGACATTGGATCTACAAGTGCATTGCCAGCCTCCTTCTGACATGTGGGAGAACTGTCTTCATTCTAGAACTGTGAAAATGGCTTCTCTTACATCTCTGCCCACATTTCAGTATGCTGGCACTCCAAAACTCATGTGTCTGCAGTTTGCCTATCCTCATCATGTCTCATCAGATTGCAGTCCATTTGACCTTCTTCTTCCTACATCTGTTCTTCACTGAGGAATATCTGGAGAGTGGCTGACACCATTGCTTAATCGGACAGCTATTTGTAAATGAAGAGATGAAATGAAACAAAAGCTCTCCCTTCAAAATATTTCTCTTTCCCTGTTGTGAAGTCTCTTGTCTTTTGACAAAGGTTTGATTGCCTTCTCTTTGTAAAGAGAAAGAGAAATACAGCTCAATGGAGACAGATAGGCAAACAATAATATTTTTATTAAAAATCAGAGGTTTCTTGAGAGTGAAGTGTTTGGTACTTAGAAGAAGTAATATCCTGAATACATAAAATAGATACACATCAATCATTCACTGTACACAAATCAATGTGGAACAAACAGACATTTATGAATTATATTCTTGCCGATCCAGTTCAAGTGTGCTGATCTGATCTTGTTCAAGTATGCCTTCAGGAGTCATCCCAGTCTTCCACTCCTCTCTCTCTGTCTTTCATGAAGACTTGGCCCTTGTTGGGAAAGTTTGGTGTTGGATTCCCCATACAGGAAGTGTCCTGTATGGGGATATGATCATGGGACTGTTGTAGTATACCAACCGGACCACTCTGAAGTGCTGCTTGCGAGCCTAGCTGTACCTCCTCAGTTTCTGTACCATCTCCAGGTCTCTGGGCTGTTGCTGGGCTACCCAAGGTGCCTTAAAATAGTTGCCCAAGTATAACACAGTTCCTGTGCTTTCTGTATTTCTAAATGGATAGAGAGAAGGGCTTCAGTAGAAGCATTAGTCTACTTAATTTTTCACATTCTTCCTGATAACATATTCTCCACAGTGTCTAGACTTTAGGAAGAACATTTTCAATTTTTCTTAATACAACATAAATCTTTCATCATATCTGCATAGAAAGAAGGGAATTTCCACAGTATATTGTGTATTTTTTGTCTATGGAAGCATACAGAGGTTGCTAATGCTGGACAAAATTTCTGGTGTGAATTGAAATGGTTTATGATGGTAATTTCTGAGTATCTGATTGACCAAACCAGCTGGCTGTCGTCACTTAAGTCACTTTGACATTAGTCAAACTTAAAAGGACAATGCAAACCCATCTGGTTTGGAAATGCAGTCTACTAAAAATGAGGCAAAATGCCTAGGCAGGAAGAGGGACACTTTTGAGATCTTTTCTAGTAAGTAGAATATTTCAGAGAAATGTTTATCAGCATATGAAGGAGCTAGAGGCAGTAGACACTTCACTATTGAGAGGATTATTTGGACCAGCTAGGCTGTTGACGTCCATGAATTTGTACTTCCGATAGCAGCTGAGATCCTTATTCAACATCCTGCTAAAAGTTCTCAGGAATGGTTAAGCATGTCTCACTACAAGTAGCAGAGCTGTGCTCTTGTGCAAAATGTATTCCCCTTGAACAAAAAAGACTGAAAGACTGTGGGGAAGGATTTTCCTTAGCACAGCTTACTTCTCAGTCTTCTCTCCCACTGCACTGCACTTTAACTCAACGCAGTCTCCTTGCAGCTTTCCTTTCATCCTAACCTTACAGTATCATCTCTTTCTGCCATGTAAAAATTCATGGATCCCTTAGAAAACACTGTGGTTCCATATTGCAGGAGATACCTGCTGAGAATTTAACTAGCATGTGACTCTCATGGCTTTTCCTTAACCACCGAACAAAATCAAAACTTGACCCTGAACAACTGCCACCACTTTTATAATAAAGATTTAAATTTTATTTATTTATTTTTTTTTTTTTTAATGGGAAAGAAACAGATTTTTTTGTGGCAAAGTCTGTTGTAATTTTATAATGTCACATACTTGGCAAATCTGATTGTGTTGCTATAGTGATCTTAAATTATGACCGTGAAGAATTTTTACTCAAGACTAATTTAGAACTCATCTGGCCAAAAATCATCTTATTTACTTCTCTGAGCCCTAGAAGAATCATTTGGAACTTCACAAACATTTTCTCTGAGCCTCAAATTTTCCAATAATCTCAATGTTGTCATGTTGAAACAATGTTCTTTAAATGGGCCCCTGGAATATATTTGAATTAACCAAAACCAAAACCTCCGAGAGGCACATTACCAGTTTCAAAAGTGCAGCAATCAGGGTGTTTTTCTCCTCTCATTGCCAGAGAGTATAAGATATTGCTCATATTTTCAGATAGACTTGAAGTCAGTGCAGTCAGTCCTTCAATTGGACAATGGGAGGTGGCAATAGAGTCTTCGTTTTGAAAGAAAAAGCTTTTTTTTTTTTTTTTCTTACAAGGGGACACTCTGTAGCAATGTGTCAGGATCCATTGTCCCATGGGACTAGGGACTGGAAATCATAGAATCACAGAATCATGGAATTTTCAGAGTTGGAAGGGACCTCAAGAGATCATCCAGTCCAACTCCCCTGCTCAAAAGCAGGTTCCCTTAGAGCACATCACTCAGGACTCCATTCAGGTGAGTCTTGAAAATCTCCGGAGGAGGAGACTCCACACCCTCTCTGGGCAGCCTGTGCAACCCTCACCCAAAAGAAGTTTTTTCACACATTTAAATGGAATCTCCTATGTTCCAGCTTGTGCCCGTTACCCCTCATCCTGTCACTGGGAACCACTGAAATGTCTGGCTCCATCCTCCCTCAACCCACCCTTTAGGTATTTGTAAACATTAATTAGATCACCCCTCAGCCTTCTCTTCTCCAGGCTAAAGAGTCCCAGCTCTCTCAGCCTTTCCTCACAGGGGAGATGCTCCAATCCCCCAGACATCCTCCTTGCCCTCCGCTGGACTGTGTCCAGTAGTACCCTGTCTCTCTTCAACTGGGGAGCCCAGAACTGGACGCAGTATTCCAGTTGGGGCCTCACCAGGGCAGAGTGGAGGAGAAGAATGACCTCCCTCGACCTACTGGCCACACACTGCCCTGTGCAGCCCAGGGTGGCACTGGCCTTCTTGGTAGCAAGAGCACATTGCCAGCTCATGGATAATTTTCTGTCTACCAGGATTCCCAGATCCTTCTCTTTCCTGTGTGACCTGACCAGGTGTTCCTGCTCTGGCAGTGGGATTGGACTAGATGATCTTTTGAGGTCCCTTCCAATCCCTAACATTCTGTGATTTGGTGATTCTGTGAACCGCTTGCCAGGAGGTCCCCCCCTAACCTATCCTGGTGCCTGGCATTCTTCTTCCCGAGGTGCAGCACCCTACACTTGTCCTTATTGAACCTCATCAGGTTCTTCTCTGCCCAGCTCTCCAGCCTGTCCAGGTCACGCTGGATGGTAGCACAGCCCTCTGGAGTGCCACTACCCCTCCCAGCTTGGGATCAGCAGCGTACTTGCTGAGGATACACTCTGTCCCCTCGTCCAGGTCATTGATGAAGATGTTGAACAAGACTGGACCGAGTACTGACCCCTGGGGGACACCACTGGTTACAGACCTCCAACTCGACTCTGCTCCATTGATCTCAACCCTCTGTGATCTGTCACACAGCCAGCTCTTGATCCACCTCATCGTCCCTTCGTCTAACTCACACTTCCTGAGTTTCCTAATGAGGATGTTATGGGAGACAGTGTCAAAAGCCTTGCTGAAGTCAATGACATCTGCTGCTCTCTCCTCATCCAGCCAACCAGTTATGACATCACAGAAGGCTATCAGATTGGCCGAACATGATTTGCCTTTGGTAAATCCATGTTGACCACTCCCAATAACTTTCTGTTCTTCAACATGTTTGGAGATGACCTCCAGAATGCGTTGCTTCATCACCTTCCCAGGGATGCAGGTGAGACTAACCGGCCTGTAGTTCCCTGCATCCTCCTTCTTGCCCTTTTTGTAGACTGGAGTGACGCTGGTCTTCCTCCAGTCTTCAGGCACCTCTCCTGTTCTCCATGACCTTTCAAAGATGATAGAGAGTGGCCCAGCAATAACATCTGCCAGCACTTGCAGGTGCATCCCATCAGGGTCCATGGACTTGTGGAAGCCCAGTTTGGCCAAGTGGTCTCTAACGCTGTCTTCCTCTATTGAGGGAAAGTCTTCTCTCCAGATCTTCCCTCTTGCCTCCAGGATTTGGGATTCACGAGGGACCACTTTAGTAGTGAAGACCGAGGCAAAGAAGGTATTCAGTAACTCTGCCTTCTCTGTGTCTTCCACCACCAGGGCGCGTGCCTCATTCATCAATCGGCCAACATTTTCCCTAGTCTTCCTTCTTCTGTTGAGGTACTGATATATCTCAGGCCCTCTCTTGTTGACTTCAGGCAACTGTGTCCTTGGCTCACAATCCCACCCAGAGACCCCTTCATGACAGTGTTAACTGGACTGTAGCATGAGTTTTGAAATATCAAGAGTTTCACTCTCAGAAAGTACTTTGGGTGAAATTTCAAATGCAGGGGCTGGCACATGTCTTGCCAGCAATATCTATGTTAAGAACCTTGCTAGAGAATGTCATGGCCCCATTTTGCTCCATGGAAATGAGGTAGGGTTGAGCAGGTTTGTACCTGTCCATGTATGGAGCTAGACAGGTTTCTGAGTCCTGCTGTTTGGAAACTGCCTTTATACATGGGAGTGTAGGCACTCAAAGAGAAATACTAAGCTACAGGGCTGTGCCTGAGGTGGTGGTCTCACGTACATTTATAGTGCTGTGCAGTATTTTTATAGTACTGTGCATTGAGACACTGCTGTGCAGTTTTCTGATCAACATACTTTCTTATTTGCCTTCTCTAGTTGCATTCTGTTTCCAAGGCCAAACCTTCTGGCAGAAGCTTTGTCCTGTTTAACTGTACTGCAGAGAATATCACAGTGTCATTAATTCTGCTCAATTCTGTGCATACCAGTGTTCTTGTTATGGTGTTGGAAAGGTCAGTTTGACAATATGGGAATTTATGAGGGATAAAATGCAGAAACATACAGAAAATTATATATGCTTGTGGAGACATAGCATGGAAATTGATGTGAATAAGAATCAGATGCCTAAACAAATTAAAAAAGAAAAAATCATTCTCCATGAAAGCTCCCAAAACCTTTCTTCACCTGAATACTGTCTTACTGTCTTTGGCGTGCCTATACATGTAGAGCTTGATCTATTGCTAAGGGAAATAGAGTAAACAGAACATACCTACTTACATGTGAATTTTCCAACCTCCTTTAAAAGCCATTGATAGCACAGAAAATAATTCTTCTTATTCTTTTGCCTAGAAAAATTCCAAGCTTCTGTAAAGATGAAGTTACCTGAAAAGGAACTATTTCCTATCTGTAAATTAACCCCATCCCACCTTAGCAAATATTGACTCTGTCAGAATCCTGCTCTGCATGGTCCTAGGAAGTGTGATCAGCTGCTTATGGACCACGGCTCTTCCCTAGGTATTCACGCACTTCTGAGTTGAAAGCAGGACACATCTAGCGACATCGGTTGTGCTAGCCAATGAATGAACATGACTTAATCTAGACAAGAGCTCCCTTGGAAGGCAAGCCAAAATCCAGTGGCTGGCTCTAGTCTGGCCTTATATGGGCAGTGGAATTCCACTTGCTCCTTGAGATCTCTGCTCATGAAGAAGACTCCATCCATGCATGATCAGTATTTTAGTATCTGCTCTGCATGAAGAAACCCCTAAGGGGATCCTATGGAACTGCTACCTTTTCTAGAGCTAGGACACTGAAAATCACACCATTTGGAATTGAAAGGGTACTTCCAGAGAAACCTGGTCTTCTGCTTGGCAGCTATTGTTTTGCCTCCGTCACTAAGGTCGGTTGGGATAGATTTTCCACTGGATACACTACTGTGGTTCTCATGGATCAAACTTTGTTTCATGGCCTCCTTTAGTAACTGTCACAACACTTCTTCAGTTTGAATTTGCTAATGAACTTCCCATATTTGTGGTATTATGCAATGTTAATACAAGAGCTGTTGTTTCATATAAGTACTAAGAGTTCACTCTACACTCATTCCTGGAAATTTGTGTTCAAATTCTGCTCCTGCAGAAAGCTGATGCCTTTCTTGTTTTGCTTCCCTTTTCTCTCCAGGTAGCAAGGATGGCTTCATGGGCCATATCCTTATCAGCAGTTAAAGAAATACATGGTCAATGAATTTTCAATAAATGAGTGGAACAATGTGAAATCCACGCAAAGTAACAGGCAGCAGACTTCTAAAGCCTCTCAAAGTGCAATTTCTATTTTTTATTTAATTTTCTCGTGTCACTGCAGTGTCAGATGACATGGAGCAGAAGGCAAATCTCAGATCACACAAGTGTGCAGACATTCATTTAAGTTAGCTTATAAGGTCAACTTGTGCCAGAGGTAGTTCCAAGTAAAAAGTGGAGTGAGGGAAAGATGGATTGAGTGAAGTCCCTCACTGTTTCAAAGTGAAGGAGAAAGCAAAACCAACACACCACCAAGCTAATATAATGTGAATTCCTTAAATCTACTCTCCTCAGTAGATTCTCTGTTGCCTACTAGAGATTCTTGCTACACTTTTTGCCTCATGAAGACTCTCTACTTTACCAAGCCAACAATTTCCATTAAATTAATGAAAACTCCTAATTTGAGAGTTTTACTGCGGTGTTATGTGACTCTGAAACTTACTGATGGCTTCAAAAATTATGGAGCAGATAGACTATACCAAGTGAATGTATAAGTCCTATTTCCACCTCAAAAAACTTTGATTCCTTCTTGCTCCTTTGGGGTCTGAATCAAGCCACAATGTTTTTTTCAAGCAGGTTTCTTAACTGTGTGCTTAACAACCGAGTTCTAAGCCCTTATTTGGAAGTTTATTACTAGATATGATACTGAAGCAAGGGAATTCCCAAATTGAGTGAGTGGTTTAGTCTGAAGTATAACTGTGATACAAACTGAGTGGGAGTAAAACAAACAACAATTTGTAGAGGAAGCCCCAGCAGGGAATTTGCCACCATCCCCAAGCAGCCTGGAAATACGGATGAGAAATAACACAAATAGAATAAGAAAATAAAATTTTCTGATTTGAACATGTATTTCTCAGTACTGTATGGACCAAGCATGTCTGCAACATCAACCAAGGCTCTTCAGCTCAGCTCCCCCTGCCCTGTCCCTGCATGTTAGTTAGTTTCAGAAAGTGGGTAAATGACTTCACTCTGCTAAACTGTAACTGGCATAGCAAGGTGGAGCTTGCAGGGAGGCATTCTTTTTTTTCTGCAAGAATAAATATTTGCTATGCTTGATGTGCATCATCTGGCTTTGTATGTTTGATAAATGCTTTCATTTGAAGATTAAGTTTTACCAAGGGGGATTAGATGAGAAATGGCATGTAACTAATTAGTGGCAAGCAATGTGGAATTACAAGGCAGAGAAGCATATGGAGCAATGCTTATATTTCACAGAGATTCAGACACATTAATGTGTAAGCATTTGAGTTATTGAATCCTAAAGTGCTTTGACTCTCAACACAGGACATATACTTCTTTATATCTGCATCTTCTGAAGATTCACTAAACACAATGAATTTTCTCATTTAATCTGTAATTAATTTTAGCAAAGACTGATCATAAAGGAAGACCCTGTGTAAGAGTTAAATTAACAGATCGCGTTTCCAAATCACATAATTTATATTCAGGGAAACTAATTGCTTGAGATGTTCAGGCCTAGAAGAAGAATCCTAATTTGGATTCAGCAAAGCACCTTCACATCTACTAACATAAGTATCTGCTTAAGTCCAGTTATTTCAGTGTAGATTGAGGATGTGCTTTAAGTCAAACTCCTCTACTGTAATCTGTGTTTTGGCCATTCTTGTCTAATATTAATCTCATTTAAAAACTTTTTTTATGGCTACTGAAGTCTCATTTTTGCTTGCCAGTATTCAGCCATACATTTTGGACATGCACTGGGCATGGGGAAGATTTGGAAATAAAAAGAACAAAAATGTAAGCTCTTTTTTTAGATCAAGTTTAGCTATAAATGTTATTACAGAATCAGAAAAAATCCCTGGGCTCTGACTTACTAGCTGTTATGGACCAAGAAGACAGTGGGATAATATTACAGGCCTAATAGATGTGGTGTAAAAAAATAGAAGAATCAAAAATAGACGCAACATTTCAGCTCCTCTTATATGGGTTTACACATATGTGGATACTTTCAGAGCAAGAGAGATGAAATGCAAACTTACAGTATTGTCAGGAGAGTGTGGCACTTACTGAAGAGAGGAGGTCTTTAAAAATATCAGAAGGAAAAAAAAATGTTATAGGGACAATAAGATATATGATCAACTGGCAAAACAAGGATGAAATGTGAAGAGGGATGGTAGTGATGTCCTTGGACACCCTTGGAGAGAAGCTGATGAAAGAAAAGCCTGTTCTATAAGGCTGCTACCACCCTTGTAGACAGGTTTCCTCATTGCATGGTGGACTTGCTGTTTAGTTGTGCAATCCGAAGGTATAGAATCTCCAACATTGCTACCTGTGTGTAACCTTGTTCCCACAACACCTGTGGAGCTGGCAGTTTACTGACCCTGAATGGACCAGTTCAAGAAATATCACACCAGTAAAGGTAGGGAACGATTTGGTTGGACACATTTATTTATTTATATGACACTACAAGTTACTTTTTATAGTTTCACTGAGAGGAAAAAAGATTGTCCTTCTAAGATGAATTGTATGTCTGTATTTTGTGGATTATATATATTTGTTATTTCCAGGTCTGTTATTTTCCTCATCCTGATTCAGCAAGTACTCTCTACTTCATCACATACTTAGGTTGCTCATCAAAGTAAGGCAGTGGAGAGCAAGTTCAAGACTGAAATAGGGAGGTATGACAATTTCTGAACTGTTGGATTGTGTCTAGCTATTATGGTCTCTTTGGAGACCGTAAAACAGCATAATATTGTAATAACTTAATTTGCCAGCATCACACATCACACCTAGGAGTAATTTCTCTACAAGTATCTGAAGTATCTAAAGAGATATGCATTCCCTCACTTCATGCCTAAGGAAAAGTTAAAAATAATGAACAATTAAGCTGGTTGTTGTGGCTGGGAAATTATGCCTACTGAGGTAAATAGCTCCTGTCCAAGTTGAGTTCAGAACTTGAGACTACTGGAACTTGAGAACTACAGGCCACAGCATCCGATACCAAGCTAATGTCTGCTGAGTATGCTGGTTCCTTCAGTTCCTATGACAAGAGGTAGAGTAATAAAAGGTGAGGCACAGAACTAGCTGCGGAAGTGGAAATTCTCTTCTAAAATATGTTCGACATTTTGAATCTTGCTTCCACTCAAAACTGCAATAAAGAGGAAAAATGTGACCTCTTCCCTCCACTGTCCCATGACATGGAAAATCTGAAAAAAGATACTCTAATATGATTATGCGGTTAGTTTTGATATAGACAGGTATTGCTAGAAGAGAAGAGTCAAGGCAAAATGATTTAGTTTTGTCGTGTGATAGCTACAGCAAATGCTCATCTAGAAAGATCATCTTCAAGAAACCTGAAGTGACTTTTTCTTCAGAGCTAGCACAAATGGTTGAAAAGTCCTTTCACAGTTTTGACTTGAGGGAAACACCCACTTCTTTAAAAGAATATATATATTTTTTTTCTACTCAGTTGGAAAATAAAGAGCTTGCTCAAAGCCTGCTATAAGTTGAATGGAACAACATCAAACAAAGCAGAGACAAAAGTGCTTGAATTCTGAAATGCTTTGAGAGCCAGAATTGAAAGCTGATGAGCAAGCACAAACATGCGGTAGGTTTGTGTTCAGTGAACGAAATCACTGCAGGGACTGTTACTGCTGTACACAAACTACCCTTAGCAAGTGTCTGACTCCTTGTCTCAGTAGCAGTATTGATTAAAAGCTAATCATCTTGCTGCTTGTCAAGGTCCTGCCTGCAGTGCACTGAACAGTGCTGCAGTTACGTCAGCATGAGTTGATAATAAGGTGAAAAAAAAAATAAAAAAGGAAAATAAACAAAGTAGGTTCATTTTGGGCATCTGCTTAAGTGTTTTTTGTAACCTTCATAGTTGCTTTCTGAGCTTTCTTATTATTGTCATTTTTACATGGCATTGATTTCAGTTTAGCAATCAAATACCATATGGATTTAAGCAATCAAACATTGCATTTAAATATGTTGAAATGAAACATCTTGACTAATTTAATGTATTTTTTTTTTCTTTTCTGGAAACAGATTATTTTTGTTCTTTTTGGAGACCTGTATATTCTTTTTTTTTAATGGAAAATGTGATCAAACATGATTATTGGTTTGTTCTACCTTCTTGCACAGATACCAGTAAATGCACAAATTCCCAGGTGGTGGCCAAGGAGTCTGGGTTCCATGGACAAAGCTCTGAGGAGATCTTTGCTGAGTTTTCTACGCTCTTCAAGTGCACTAAGCAAGGTCACAGAGTGGGTTCCTATTGTTCTGCTTCTGTAAAGTAAGGACAAGTCTGTTCCCACAATCAGGAGCAGGTGTATCTCAGTCAGACAGTGCAAACCAGGATAAGAACTGGCTTTGGTATTTTAGGAAGGTTTGAAGGTGTCCATGGTGGTCTTGGTGTGTGAGGCAGTTCTCCTCTATCCATGGTGCTGGGCCCAATTCCCCATACAGATTCCAATTTCTGTCCCTTCCCCTGATGAGAAAACATTGCTACTTCTGAGTTTTGTTGTTGTCCAGTAAATACACTATTGAATTGCATGAATGCCAGAGTCATATACCTAAAATACACTGGACATAAACTATTGTTAGATCAGAAAGAAGATGTATGGAGCATTGCTCATTTCATACACATGGCTGGAAGCTGTTATTTCTCATGTAGCATTTAAAAATCTCCCATACAGCTTGGGGCCATGCCTCTGTCACGCCTGATTGGCTATCACTGACTTCCTGGAGCCACTGGGGCTCGGGCTTCGAGTGGTGGGGGGTGTGTCCCTGGCTCAGGAATCCCTCTGCACAATGCGATTGAACCCTCATGGCTTTGGCCTTACCTCAGTCTTGCCAGTACTGCCGCCGCTGCCGCCACTGCTGCCTCACCAACCGACTGATTGCAGGTTCTTACCACCTTTAAATCTCCCACACGGCTCCCTCAGTTCGATTTCCAAGGTAAAAGACTTCTCCAGAAGCTTTTCTGAGACTATTATTGGACACAAGTCTATAGACTACATCACCTCTTTTTGACCATGTCCTTTCTTGCCTCTGTGCTTAGAACCTACGTGGTGAGTAGAGTACTGGTGGAATCTTTCCAGACTGATATGTCAGGGTACCTCCTGGAGAGGTGGCACCCAACTTGGGCTCACAAGAGTTTGAGTTTTCATCTTGAAGGTACATCCTGTGTGAGTTGTTTGGAAGCTGGCACTTTGGGTAGGGAAGAGATTCTGAAGCTGGGACTATGAGTATCTCAGTGGGGTTTGTCTTTTGGTGATCCTGTGCTTTGTTCTCCTGAAGAAGAGGGAGCTGAGAAGTAGTGGGTGTTGGGGTCATGTTTCACTGCCTCATGTGCCTTGATTTTCTGTGGCAGAGGTATAACCTGGAAAAAGTGGGAGTAGTTCGGGGCAAGAACCATGGCTACATGATCTTTGAAGAGTCAGATAGTTCTGGGGACAGACTAGCAGTTATAAACAGGTCAACTAGAAGCTCAAGGACCTCTCAGGATCTTCTTCTTGACGTGCCTATTGTTTTGCCTGGCTTATGAAAGCCCTTGAGGATGATGTCACTTTATTCTCTGCACACAAGAGTGTGGCAAAGCTTGTAAGGAGCCTATGAACAGGAAAGATGACATTTCTCAGCAGTCCCACATGGCTGTGCTGACCCTTGACTGCTACAGGAGTTCCTTGACATAGCACGCTCCAGGATCCGCAAAGCAGGGAGGAGAAACCTTGTTTTAGGCAGTCAGGTGTTTTAACTATTAGCCTGTACTTCTCTGATCCTTGTGTTTCAGAGCATTTGAATTGTTTCTTCCCAAACTCGAGGATATAAGACTAAGGTGTGCACCTGGATGTTTATTAGTGTGGAGCAGGCACAGTATCCTCCTCTCCTCTCTTTCCTTCACATGATGAAGGAAGAATGTGAGGTGTGGTATGACAGACCCAAACTATGAGCCCTGCTCAAAATTATATTGGCACTTGGGGAATCAACACAGATCTGGAAATACTGTGCTAATTGCACAGGAAACCTGGGCACACAACTTTAGCAGGCTCCCAGTTTCATTTTTAGGGCACAGCCATCTCCACTGAGCCATTCTGATGGTGTGTACGGAAAAGGCAGCATCAAAAATGTACCAGTATGCCCTTTGGACTGGAAATGCTGGGGGTTAGTTAAGGCTTAAAACAAGAGGGTTTCCCACCCCCTCTTGGTACCAATTTTTCCTTTCTGAAATTTGTTAGTAAAAGTGCAGCACATGGCTATCCATCTGAGCTTCCTAGGCTGATACTGGTGTCTTTTGGAAAAGTGATTTTCTGGGAGTTTTTTTAATAGAATGGGACAGAATAGAATGGGACAGAATAGAATAGAACAGAATAGTTCAGTGAAAGGAACCTAAAATGATCATCTAGTACAACTGCCTGACCACTTCAGGTTGACCAAAACTTAAAGCATGTTATTAAGGGCATTGTCCAATTGCTTCTTAAACATTGATGGGCTTGGGGCACTGAGGCAGACCCAGGTGGGTGGACACTGTACTGGGTGTAGAAGCATGCCCTTTCACATGTGCAGCTGGACACCCGAGAGCTTTGTAGGCTGCGGAGCCCCGGTGGCTGACATCACAACCCCGAGAGAGATTGGTTTGCCAGCCGTGCGTGCTGGACTGGCACGGCACGCCTACTTCTGCGGTGCCAAGCGTGGCCCCGGTGCCCTCCCTGACCTTCAGGCGAGGCGGCCCACCGGGCCGTGCCAGCATCTCCCGAGGATGCCGGCCCCGCTTCTCCCTCGCCCCTGGGGTCCCACTTCTGCCAGCACCATTCTGCGCTCCGCACGCTCCCACCCCATTTTAGCCCTATAACCGTTGCTTTCAGGGCTGCTGTCCCACCTCTCCTGCTGGCGACAGGAAGGCAGACGAGCAACAGAGCTCCTCCGCTCCCCACTCAGCCCCAAGCCGGCTGTCGGCGTCCGTCAAGGTGGATGCCGTCAAGGTGTCTGCCTTGCCACGACCCGCAAGCAGCTCCGTCCTGGATGGCTGCACTCCCGCCCTCCAGCTGGCAAGCGCAGGGAGGGGATTCCCCCCCGCCATTTCTTCCACCACCCTCCCCCCACCCCCTCCTGGGCTGCAGACATCGCTGGATAGCTAGAGAACCGAGCCGAGCAGCCGGCGAACCTTCTCCGGCCACAGTAAAATCCGAGGCGAAGGCGGAGGGAAGAGAAGGCTCTGTTCTCTCCCTGTCTTCTTCCTTGCCTCTCCAACTCCTTCCAGGACCTAGGGCATGAGAGGGGATCTCCGGCAAGGACCCAGAACAGGGGACAGGGATCACTCTCCCACCCTCCTCCTTTGGCAGGAAGCCGTATTTGCATAGATTTCCCCTGGCACACAGGCACCCTGACTCCCGAGGAGATGCAAGGAAGCAATTGCAAAATGCAACAGCGGGCTGACAACCTCCCCTTCTTCCCCCGCGGCAAAGTGCAAGGTCACCTGCCTGCTGCAAACAGCCGGGGCTAGGTTGCGGGACACGCATGCAAATACATGCAACCCCTCCGAGGGGTTCGGGAGCGCTGGGGGCCTCCTCCGCGGCGAGAATCCAGGGGCGAGGGCGGCGCAGGGAAGGGGCGGGGGAGCCGGAGGCAGAGGGAGGGAGGGAGCCGAGCTCCCGCAATGAGGGGAAGGAGGAAGGAGGGACCGCATCGGTGGGATGGTCCGGAAGTCCTGTGATAAAAAGAGGGGCGCGGGGGAAAAGTAGGGAGAGGATCTGGACTCATTCTCTCTCCGCCATCCCGCGCCGCAGCTTCCCCAGCAGCCCTTCTGCACATGGGCACCGGCCGAAGCCTCTAGGAGCGGACCCGCCGCATCCACCTGCCGCCGGCCCAGCGCAGTGCCAGCCGCCCAGCGAGGTATCGGCGCCGGGGCGGGCGGGCCATGCCGTGCCGGCCGGCTTGCGGAAGGGCAGCGAGGAGAGGCGGGGTGTGGGCACACAGGGATGGGGGAAGCCCTCGTCCTCCCAAGTGCTGGCGGGCCACGCCGCCCCACGGCACGGGTGTCAGCCGGTACCGGAGCCGGTGCCGGGCGGGGGGCGGCAGCCTGCCCCGGAGCCGAGCCTGCTGTTCCCCGCTGTCGGGCCAGCAGAGGAAGGCAGCAGCCTGCGCGGCGAGGCTGCTGTGCGGCACCTGGGGCCGACCGGTCACAACCTTGAGCCGTCCCGGCTCTTCCTGAGGGGGTGGCATTGCGTAGGGGCTTTCTGGGTGAGGTTTCTGAGGGGCTGGGGTGAGGGATCCTGCCCCGCATCGTCCATCTCACCGCCCAGGCTGCATCCGCACCAGAGTCGCCCAGCTTCCCCCACGTGCCCTCACGGGCGCAGAGCTTCACCTTCAAACGCCCCCTCGGCGGTCCCCGGCGGAGCTGCCACTCCGGAGGTAGCCCTCCGAAATCCGAGAGGGCGAGAGTCAGGCGGGGAAACGAGAAAGTTAAAAGGTTTAACGCCTTCCTGCCCGCCTGCAGAAGACAAGTGGGAGGAGTACCGCATTGCTTCTTCAGGCTCCCTCCCAGCCACCTGCCCTGCCCGGGAGAACTACTGTGTCCCCCTCACCTTCTCCTCTTTGTCCCTGTTCACCTGTCACCAGCATGCAGCTCTGCTCCCCAGGTGCAAGGGGCTGCCTTATCCTGCAAAGCCAGGGTCTGCAGGGATGGAGGGTCTGGAAACTTGCCTGCACTTAGACAAGGAGAAGAAAGCTGTGGGGATATAGCTGACCAGCCATCATCTTTTTCTCCTCCTAGAGACACCTTTCCTCTTTTGATTGTGCCTTTTTGCAGGCTGCTTTCCAAAGGATTCGTGGTCATTGTGTGTGTGAGGTGTGAAGGTGGGCAGCTCTCCCAAGCCTTCACCATGGATTTTGTTATGAAACAAGCTCTAGGAGGTAAGTGCAGTTGGCAAATTAAGTGGCCTGAGATTTACCCCACCCACCCAAGCTTTGTACCTGGCAAAAGAGAGGATGGACTGCTACGAGCCTCTTGCAGACTTTGGGGACCCAGTAGAGCATGCCTCTCACCGATTCATGATCCAAGAGCCGAGTGTTTGAAGAATTTGAGCAGGAGAGGGCAGCAACAAGCAGAGGCAAAAGTCCCATGTCAGGGAGAGACCTCCCTCACAAAGTGTGGAGGACCTGGGTCATGCCTAATCTGGCACCCTACCAGCTGGCTGCATATTCTGTTGTACAGTGTGCCGGTATTGCTGTGTTTCATGCCATGCCACTGAGGCAGATATTACAAAGGCTGCAGGCAGGTTTAGCCAGAGTGAACTCAAAGAAAGAGTAGCATTTAGTTGGTGTGCACATTAGCCCCTTTTTCATCCTCCCCTCAAGTTGTTTTAATCTAACAATGGGAAATAGAAAAGTCAGTGGTGTGGGAGAGGAAAACTGAAAACAACACAGAAATGTTCGGGAATGAGATTCCTTTGTTCTGCCACAATTCTGGGCTGCTTGGCCTGAACATTCAGTCAAAACAATGCTGTTGCAGCCAACATTCAGCATTACCTTAGCTGCTGGGAAATGGAATAGTTGGCCTTGGAGGAAGTCGTTGAGGTGGTTCTGATCATTCTATTTTGTATCACAAGTGTGCATTTTCCAGTAATTTTCCTTTGGAGAAACTGTAGAGTCATGGGACTCTAGGAATGTTTCATGCATGGTGTTATTGATGCCATATTCAGCTTCAACATTTACTATAGGACTCTCTCTGATGGCATGGAAACATAATTTCCTCATTTGAAAGCAGTTTATTATTTTTTTTTTCCCCTACCAAGGAAGCAAAATTCTCACAGTTAAGACTAGAGTAAGCAACCTAAGTTTTAGCTGGGGTGATTTGAATGGGAAGATCAAACTGGAGAGGAAATGGCCTAATTTGATTGTGCAAAATAGCAAGACATGGAGATACCTATGTGAGAAGTTGATGGTTTTTATGTAGCAGTCTTAGAATTCATTACTCTTCAGTGCCTATTTTGAAGGAGAAACAGTTTTGAAAAGAGCAGATTTTGCACTGTTTGCTGTGGTGTGAGTATGGTTGCTTGCAGAGAAATTAAAAATGTACCTGCAAACTGAGGATTTAGCCACTGCATCTGGAGATCTGTGAATCCATTAAAGGAAAATAACTGCTTAAAGACTGCAGTTAAAGGTAGGGGAAGGAGGGTTGCAGCAAAGCAGTAACAGCTGAGATACATGCCTCTTCTTGCAGCTTGCTGACTAACCTGAGTTAGAAGCAGTGTCTGCCTGTGCTTAACAGTGTTTATTCTGGGCAGATATGCATTGTAACATAATTTTGCATGCCAGGGTCAGCATTTGCATTATAATAGCAGTTGCTGTGAAGGCAAATTCAAAAAGCATCTTTTGGTGAAGCCTGAGTTTCTGATGTCTGTCAAGATGCTGCCCAGGGCACCAGCTCTTCTGCCAGGTGACTTATTAGCGAAATATGTCCAGAACTTGCCCACTTCCTGAATAAAGGAGAAGTCTCTGCAGAGTGGTAAAATCCAGGAAATGTTAATTCATCAAGCAGAGACCTATCTTAAAATTAGAAGTAGTTTCAGAAAGGAAAAACCAAGATCTTCCCAGGGCAAATACAACGTGGAACGTAAAGGTAGTTTTGGACACAACTCCTACTGGAGTTAAAGCCCAAGCTGTTGCAAGCATGCAATCTGGCTGCACTGGCACAGCAAGCCAAGGACAAAAGGTTATAGTTTGTTTCCTTAACTCCGGGGCCAGATCTATTTTTTCTGCCTGTTCTGACATCCAGAGGGAGATGCCCAAACTGAGCAGAGCACCAAACCCCTAGTGAGTGACAGGTTTGCTTAGGGTAGCATATGTGGTGTGTTCTGCTAGTGAGCTTTTTTATTATCCGTGGTTTCAGGGAGATATTCCTTTGGATTTCATGGCTTAGATTTTAGTTCAATGGAGGTTTTTCCCAGAACCTCTCTGAATTTTTTTTTTCTGTCTGCTTGGGATTTTTTGAATGTGCAAAAGTTCTTATTGCATCCTCAAAAATCTCTTCTGGCACTCCTGGAAGAAAGGAAAAAATATTGTGATTTTTTTTTTTTTTTTGTCAGTAAGATCCCCTTCAGTTTACAGAGAACCAGACTTTCTATAGATGTTGCTTGCAGACCACCTGCAGTTATTATAGCTTAACTCTTTCACTGTCTCAGCTGTGGACACCTCACAAAGGCCAGGGAGTGACTGGATTTCCTTGTCTGAGCATAATGGGCATGGTTTTTTCTCTTCCCAGCATTCAGCACCAAAGTGGGGCTTAGGCCAGAGCCCATGGGAGCTAAGAGCCTGAATCTGAGAACTGTTTACAGGTGGGGTGCTTTTGTCCTTTCCTTGTTGGACAGGGCTGTGCAGGACTCTGAAGCATATTGGGGACTTTGGTTTCATCATACTGGAGTGATCAGAGGAGGTACTGGAAGGAAAACATCATTGCTTTCCCACCTTCTCATTCACCTTGAGCAAGAGAGGGTCTCACACTGCTTAATTAACAATGAACAATAGCAGCAGAACACTCCTGTGGGAGTTTTCCCATTGCTTTTGAAACAATCCATGAAGAAATTTTGTTTGTCTCAAAGAAAACAAGAGAGAATGAAATGAACAATCCAATGAAATGATTTGTTTTTCATTGGAATTTTGCCACTCAGAGGGCAAGAAGGCAGGAAGGTGTTTTGAAAGCTAGGTGAGCTAAGTTAGCAAGCAAGGAAAGGCAGTTATTTTGTGGAGTTGCTTTGTTTGGAAGTTTTTAGGTTTTCTGAATTCAGTTTGGCAGGTTATTGTATTGCTGAAGCAGAATGTGTTCTTTCCCTGACTTGTTAAACGTGATCTGAAGCACCCTGCTGTTTCTGTGCAGTGGAAGGCCATCCTCTGCTGTGCTGCCAGCACTAGGGTTTTTCTGCTAGTGTTGGCAGCAGAGTCTTTTCCTGGCAGTTGACAAGCTTTATATGTGTCTGCAAATCCTAGCCTCTTCAAAGTAAAATTCTTGACCCTTTCATTAGCAGTGGGGACTATAGTCCAGGAAAAGCAGTACAAAATACTAGTTTATTTGACCAATTTGCTTCTGTGACTATTATTTATGCTTCCCAGACCTTTCAGCACCCTGTGTGAAGTCATTCTGGTTTTTTTGTTCGACAGTTACAGATGCCATAGATATGAAATGCAGTCATGATCCTGTGTAGGACGATAGGAAGAAAATAGCAAGAGGAAACCTAGAGGCTTAAAATTGCTTCTGCTTCTTCCACAGAAACTACAGTGAAGTGCTGGGGTCTGAACCCCAAGCCCTGAATTAAGGTTGACATATGGGTGGTTCCCATGGTCCTTTAAAAGGAGGCAATGAGTTTGCCTTTTGGCTTTCCTCCAAGGTGTGGCCGGCCTTGTAGGGAAAGCCATTGGGTAAATGAGTGCCAGGTGTCCTGCCTTGGGGATAAAAGCTGGGACCACTTGCAGGAAGGGTGGAGTGTCTGTCTGTGAGGTAGATGTGCTTTGCAGAGTTTCTCTGTTGAGGAAGGACCTCTCGACTCTCCCTGCAACTTGGCCCTGGTCAGGTTTGGTGCTTGTGAATATGGGCTCTGTGAGAACAATATGTGGCTACCTCTATCTATATTATCAGCCTATTGGCTTGGCTGTCTCCCATCTCTGCCGTGGGAGACTTTGTTGCTTTGTTTGTTCCACGGATTACTGGCCATGTTGTATCATTCTTGGGGTTGCTGGGGTTGATGTCTGTCATGTGTAAGCTGATTGACTTGTTTGTACCCCCAGTGATCACCCATGTACTGACCTTTTTGTGTGCAATAGAATCTGGTTACTGGCTTGTTCTACTGCTGCCTGCGCCCTTTGTGCTAGGCCTAGTAATTGGCAAAACACAGAGACAGCAAAGGGATATTTTGTGCCTCTGACCCTGCCATACCAACACACATTGACATAGGTGTGTAGCCAGGGTGATTGGTCACTTTGCTGTTCCTGTGACAGTTCATTAAATGAAGGCAACCAGAGTGATTTCATGATTGCAGTTTACATTAGGTGTGTTCTTTACCAAGCCAGGTCAGAGCTCTGGAGCACTGTTATCATGACCAAGGTACCTGACTTACCAGGAAAACACAAAGATGATTAAAGGAGTGGAACATCTCCCTTATGAGGAAAGGCTGAAGGAGCTGGGTCTCTTTAGCTTGGAGGAGACTGAGGGGTGACCTCATTAATGTTTATAAATACGTAAAGGGTGAGTGTCATGAGGATGGAGCCAGGCTCTTCTCAGTGACATCCAATGATAGGACAAGGGGCAATGGGTGCACGCTGGAACATAGGAGGTTCCACATAAATGTGAGGAAGAATTTCTTCACAGTGAGGGTGACAGAACACTGGAACAGGCTGCCCAGAGAGCTTGTGAAGTCTCCTTCTCTGGAGACATTCAAAACCCGCCTGGACATGTTCCTCTGTGACCTGACCTAGGTGTTCCTGCTCTGGCAGGGGGATTGGACTAGATGATCTTTTGAGGTCCCTTCCAATCCCTAACATTCTGTGATTCTGTGAAAAAGCTGGAAATAGAGGACCTGGAATGGTCCCTGGAGGAATGTAGCTATAGTGTTTTTCACTGGGCATTGTTTTTTTTCTTCATAAGTTTGTGTGAAAGCAAGGGGTGCATTAACACCTGACTCCCATGTCATACAACACTGTATCACTTCTGCTGTCACTCACTAGTGGCTTGAATAAGAAGGGAAACTAGACTGAAGTAGAAGAGACGCAAAACTTCATGAAGCTTTGCTGGCTGTCATCCTCTTACTGGGAGAATTGAGGGCCTAGGGTCTTAGGCATTTTCATATGGGAAAAGAGGAAAAGAAAGCCCATGGGAAGGTCAGGAGGATTTGTCCAAGGTGGCATCATGATGTGGTTGAAGAGAGAATTTCTTACAGCAGAAACCAGCATTCTGCAGAGTAAAAGGCTGTGAAGATGTGAATGTACAGAACAGCCACAGTAGCTCTAACTTATATGCTGTTGCTCAGGGCCCTTTTAGTGTGCTGCTTTTATTGCCAGGGACAGGAGAAAAGTCTGCCTTAAATAGTGATTTTTCCTAATGTCAGCCTGTGGATTAAGGCCTCATCTGGAGTACTGTGTCCAGTTCTGGGCTCCCCAGTTCAAGAGGAACATGGAGCTACTGGAAAGAGTCCAGTGCAGGGCCACTAAGTTGATGAAGGGATTGGAGCATCTCCCATATGAGGAGAGGCTGGGGGAACTGGATCTGTTTAGCTTGGGGAAGAGGAGGCTGAGGGGGGAATCTCATCAATGCTTATAAATATCTCAAGGATGGGTGTCAGGAAGATGGGGCCAGACTCTTCTTGGTGGTGTCCAGTGACAGGACAAGGGGCAGTGGCCACAAACTGGAACACAGGAGGTTCAATCTAAACATAAGAAAATACTGCTTTCCTGTGAGGGTGACAGAGCACTGGCACAGGCTGCCCAGAGAGGTGGTGGAGTCTCTGTCTCTGGAGACATTTTTTAAATGGACGATCTGGACGTGTTCCTGTATGGTCTGCTGTATGCTCTAGCAGGGGGGTTGGACTAGATGATCTTCAGAGGTCCCTTCCAACCTCTACCACTCTGTGATTCTGTGATTATATAATGATGCTGTCTAAGTTTCTTCTCCATGTTGCCAGTACCCAGTGTATTCATTGTGCAATGCAAGAATGCAAGTCCTATCAGGAGGAAGGGTACATTTGAGTTTCTGGATAGATACTCACTGGGCTGTATTGCAGTGTCCTGGTTCCCCAGGCACAGACTCATGGGTCAGCCATGCAGGCAGCCATGAGTAGCCCTGAGTCACCCGATAGTTCCAAACAAGGCAGCTGACTCACAGGTGTATCCCATACCACCTCATCATGCCCATGATAAAAGGAGGGAGTTCAGTGAGGATGGGGTTCCTCTTCTCCCTGAGGCTCATTGTTGATGGTGCTCTGTTCCTGCTGTCAGCATCGAGAACCAGGCTGAGCAGAACCCTTTATGCTTTGTATTGACTGATTGTTGTTTCTGTTCTGTTAAATCTGTCTATACTTCAATTCATGGGCCTTTTCCTTTTTTTCCCCAATTCCCCTTTCCATCTGCGGAGGGAGCCTTGGGTGATATACTAACTGCTATGGTTTAGACGTTGACAATTTATTTGGAGCCCAGTGTGTGTTTGAAACCCAGAGCTGAAGTCTAAACAGATCTCCCTGGATAACTCACCCTATCACTATGCTGATGTGGGGAGGATGGTCCCTCGGGGGACTCCTTGGGTATCTGTTCTTGGAATCACTGTTGGAGTATGGGATGGTCTTACTGCTGTTGCTGTTCACATTGGTGCGGTTTATTGCTCTCGGCCATAGGCTTAGAGGTGTTGCCCTGGTATGTGTTTTGGTGTTAGGCTCTGCTGTAATAAATTCACTTGTAGTTACACCCATTTCTGATCTCTGGTACCTGGTGGTGGACTCTGCTACACACTTGGGATGCCTCAACAGTTGTAGTCGTGTTACCTTGGGTTTTGAATATTTTCCAGTTTCTCGTCCTGCTAAGAACAAAACTATGGCATAGGGTTTGGTGCTCTATGGCTGCTACGTCTTCTGCCATGGGCCCTACAGTCAGCTTGCCCCCTGCAGGAAGTGGTGCAGATAGTCTGACCCTGGTAGTGGATGGTGCAGCTGCCTGTTGTACTCAGCCAGTGCCAACCACTCCTGTATATAAGGAGCAATACAGAAGAAGAGCAGGTTGGGAAGAAATCACTACTCAGTCTTTGTCATGTCACAGGTATGCCACAAAGAGCTGAACTAAAACTTTTCCTGCTGAGCATCTGCTTGCCAAGAGCCTGCTTGGAGTGGAGTGACATGGGTAAGCAGAAGGTCTTCTCTCTCAGAGAGGGGAGAGTGGGAGAAATAAGGAGATTTCACATACATTAAGGAATTTGTCTGGGATTCCTTCAAGACAGAACAAAAGATGCTTTGATTCTCTGCCCACTTTGAAGGAAATTCTGCATAATGTTAATTTTAACATGTATTGCTGTACACCTGAATCTTTCTGACTTTTCTTTTTTTTTTTTTTTGTATCTTTCATAACTGAATTTGGTTCTCATGAGGACAGAGAAA
Source organism: Podargus strigoides (assembly GCA_028020825.1). Taxonomy (NCBI): domain Eukaryota; kingdom Metazoa; phylum Chordata; class Aves; order Caprimulgiformes; family Podargidae; genus Podargus; species Podargus strigoides. The sequence continues at coordinate 62,349,976 of CM051663.1, read as the reverse complement.
AGTGATTTTTTTCAGCTGCATACTTTTGGCACGAGCAGAGTTTGTCAGTGCTGAAATTTTGGCCTGTGTTGCATAGGAAACACTATCTGCAGCAGTGCATTTGGAGCTGGGCAAGAGTCTACTGCCTGATGCATTACAGTTATTCAGACCTTCCTGGTGAAACAGGACTCTGAAAATATAAGCTGCTGGTTTGCCTTGGTGTTGGTCTTTGGGGAAAGGGGAGCTCAGACTAGCTCAGCTGTTAGCTGTGGAGAACTATTTGCTTGATCATGTGCTGGCAAAAGGACAGCCGTTAGAGAAGGCTGGTGTATTTGAATGCTGATGTAATTGGGAGGGCTTTGTGAAGATAAAACTATGAAATCAAATCCATGAGGGTTACATGTGTTTAGAAATCTTGCTGAGTTGAGAGTGTATGGACTCTCTGTGTTTGTTAGCACTGCAGTAGTGTACAGGGCTCCAAAAGGACTGAGTAATCTCTGCAAATGATTAGCACAAAATCTGTGTCTTGAAAATAACTGTAAAGATGATGAGGATCTTTAGCAGCAGGTATTCGTTTATTGCGGATCCGGGGACTCTGGGGGATCGCTCCTCCTAACGAGCCCACCTGGAGCCAGGAGTGTGCTCTTTTTACAGCCTGAAGTGTTGCATATTCATAAGTTTACATCAGGTGGGAATGAGGATTACATCATTGGGAGGGTCTCAGGGAGGAGACTTACAGTAAATCATTATAATATTCCACGCCTCTGGCTCCGCCTGGTTGTGCCTGCGTGGTGCATCCTGGTGGTCGTCCTTGGGGGGGGGGGGGGTCTTCAGGAGGAAGGCTCCGAGTCTACTCACGGTGTCCTTTTTACCTTTGCTTACTTCATCCCTCCAGACTGGTCTGTTCTGGTTTCCAGGACCCCTTAATTAGCACTGTGGTTCTTATCAGTCCCTCCTTCCTGAGGGAGTGTTGTCTTTGGGGCCCCTTAACCAACACTGATTGATCACTCAGGCCTGACTGCTCCCTCTTTCAAGGACGAGTCTCTCAGTTCTTCCCTTATCTTACTAAGCATTCCTGTTTAGCAGCTCCAAACTTATTATCCTTGCCGGTCAGTTTTTTAACTCTAAACTATATTAGCCTCCTTTTGCTAGCTGTATATATTTTCTGCTGCAAATACACTAATCTGTACACAATTGCTTAAGTTAGCATTTTTCCATAATCATTCCCCCCTATCACTTGATCATATGCAAATTCTTTTACATTTCTAAATTATCCCATTTTCCATCTGTTGTGCTATGAATTTACCATAATTCTTTACTCCCGATTTGCAACACATTAATATGCAGTAGCTACTTCCACAGGTAAGTATTAGTAATGCAATTACAACGAATATTGTTACAAACAGGTGCTTGATCCATTCAAATCCTGGTAAGCTTTAAACCAGTTTCTCTGTATTATTGTTTTGTTATATATATTAGTAAAAAGCGTTATTCCCATTTCCTCATATCTTTGCCTGAAAGCCCCTTAATTTCAATTTTATAATAATTTGGAGGGAAGGGGGTTGTATTTTCCATTCCAAGGGTGGCTCCTGCCTTCCTTAGCAGACACCTGTCTTTCAAACCAATACACCATAATGTGAGAGTTTCCCAAATATGATCTGACCACTCAACGTTGTCCTTGGTTACTTCATGTAAAATTCTTGCCTGTTCCCAAACAGCTTGTACATCTTTGCTTATCTTTCCTGATTCATCCACATAGGTGCAGCAACTATTATTTATCAGGGTGCATACTCCCCCCATTTGAGCTGTTATTAGATCCAGCACCATATGATTTTGGAACATCACAGCCTTGAGGGACTCTACTTCGATCTGAAGTCTCCCTATTGCATCAGCAGTAGAGTTTGCTATAACGTCCATCTCTGCTGAGATGTTCACTATTGCTTTTTCTAATTCTGTAATTCCCAAAGATGGGAGCAGGGCTCTAACAAAACTGTGAAGTCTGGTATTATGACTTACCAAAGGATTGCTGGGGATTCTTTTCACAATTCTTTTTCTCTAAATTCCCCTAACTACACCCCTTAAACGGTCAGTGCCATTGACCACTTGTATTGACGGTACTAGAAATCCTACTGTACACTGTCCTGTCCAATTACCTGGCAGGCTTTTTCTTGCCTTTTCATCTCTACATAGCCACCAATGCCCATCCGGTAAATTGCAGGTGGCTGGAATACTAAAACTAGGGTTATAGGTGTGTCTGCCATATAAATAATCTTCCTACTTTTGACTGACTGATGCATATTTTGGAAACCGTATCGGAGTAGAGGTTGTAGTATCTATTCCCAAGTAGGCCATTATTTGAGTCCAGTTCCCGGCAGATTCAAAGGTACCAAAATTTGGGCCTGTATGATTTGAGGAAACATATTCAACAGTGGAATTCACTAACTCTAGTCGATACCTTGGCTCTCCCGTTGGTACTGGATGTTCTTTACATCCAGAAGAGGAATTTAACAGTACATAGGGGTTTATGTCCATCCAGTTGCTACTAGGTACTCCTACTAGTGGGGATTCCCATTGTTGCACTTCTCCGCATAGCCAGCAACCATGTAACTTAGTGTAGTTGGTAACTGCTTCAAGCAAAGCAATGTATCTATTTACATCAAAAGCAAAAATCTAACAACAGAGTGTACAAAGAATCACAGTTCTTATAATCAAACCCATTTTAGGTCCGTTGTATTTTTAAGTGCAAAGGGTTCTCCTCAAATGTAGTGCCAGTCCATCCAGGCTTTGGAGATTTCTTAGTACGGGAGTAGTGAATCCAGGTGGGCTTCTCCTTGACTCGAACAGCAGTGAAAGTTGTTAAGAGTACCTGGAAAGGTCCATCCCATTTTTCTCCCAATGGATTTCACAAATACCCAATCGCCAGATTCAATATTATGTACAGGATGGTTCAAAGGTTGTGGTTGATTCTGTGCAACAACCTTGGCATTTTCTTTAAGTTTAGTATGAAGTTGCTGCAAATAAGTTTTTAAGTATCCTTGTCCTACCTGAGCCAAGTTCTTGCTGTGAACCACGTTTGCCCCATATGGTCTTCCATACAAGATTTTAAATGGGCTCGATTTCTCTTTTAATCGTGGTTTGACTCTTATCCGTAAAAGGGCTAAAGGTAATGCTTGATACCAATATAAATTTCCCTCCTGACAGATTTTAGAAATTTGTGTCTTAATTAAGTGGTTCATCTTCTCTACTTGTCCACTTGCTTGAGGCCGATAGGGGGTATGCAATTGCCAATGAATTCCCAAAAATTTACCTACTTCCTGTACTACCTGTGCTGTAAAATGTGGTCCCCTGTCAGATGATAATGCTCTGGGTATTCCAAATCTAGGTATTATTTCTTGCAACAATGCCTTAGTTACTTGACGTGATTTGTTGCTCCTGCAGGGGAATGCCTCAGGCCATCCAGAAAAGGTATCTGTAAGTACTAGCAAATATCGATATCCACCCCGTCTAGGTAGTTCTGTAAAATCTATCTGCCATGTATCTCCTGGATATGTTCCCTTAGGTATTGTTCCTTGCTCCACTGGCTGAGCTGCTTTAGGATTATTCTTTAGACAGATTTCACAGTGTGCTGCAGCATCCCTTATCAATTGTTTCAATCCTGTTATAGCTATTTTCTGTTTCAAATAGACATACAATGCCTCTGATCCCAAATGACTCTTATCATGTTCCTTTTTTATAAATGCTTTAGCTATTTTTAAGGGGATTACCAATCATCTCTTATGTCTGGCCCATCCGTCTGATCCTACAAGGGCCATCTTTCTTTTGATCCATTCACAGTCTTGTGGTGCATACTGTGGTGCTCCCCTAGGTTCAATGTGAGTGGGAATTAAACCTAACTCCTGGATTTCCTGAAGTGCTGCTTCCTTGGCAGCTTTATCAGCCAAGGCGTTTCCTCACTCAGGCAAAGTGTCGCCCTTAGAATGTCCTTTGCAGTGCATAATGGCGACGCTAGACGGCAGCCTAATAGCATCCAGTAATTGTAGTATTTCTTCAGCTTCTGTGTGCTTAGCAGTCCCCTTTCATTCCATATAGCATCATGAGCATGCACAACACCATATGTGTACTTAGAATCAGTCCAAATATTTATTGCCCTACCTTGGGCAAGTGTCAGTGCTCTGGTAAGTGCTGTAATTTTGGCTTTCTGAGCTGATGTCCCACTGGGCAACGATAAGGCTTCTACAACATCGGTGACTGTGGTAACTGCGTATCCCGCGACGCGCTTACCTTGACTGATGTAACTGCTACCATCAGTAAACCAGTGCTCACCCTCAGGAATAGGTTCTTCTTTTAGGTCTGGTCTGCTGGAGCAGACCGCCTCTATGGTCTCCAAACAGTCATGGGTTACAGGATTTTCATCTGCCTTTCCCTGTAAAAAGGCTGCTGGGTTCAAAATGTTAGTAACCTTAATTTCTACATCATTGACTTCAGCAAGGGTTGCTTGATACTTCAGGAACCGTTGTGGTGACAGCCAGTGGGATCCTTTTTGTTCCAGTACAGCAGATACTGTATGAGAGACAAAAACAGTTATTTTCTGTCCCAAAGTGAACTTTCAGGCCTCGGTGATATTCATGATTACTGCTGCCACTGCCTGCAGGCATCCTGGCCATCCTTTACTCACAGCATCCAATTGCTTAGAGAAGTATGCCACAGGTCTTTTACATGGCCCCAACTCCTGAGCCAACACTCCAAGAGCAAGGCCTTGTCTCTCATATGAAAAGAACAGAAAGGGTTTAGTCACATCTGGTATTCCGAGAGCTGGAGCTTGTCTCCTCCAGCCATTTCATATCCCAGGTACGTTACCCTTTGCTTGACCAATTTTGCCTTGGCCTTAGAGACCTTATATCCTCCCAATCCCAAAAAGTTTAGGAGGCTAACAGTCCATGTCTCACATTGTTCTTTGGTCCTGGTAGCTATTAATAAATCATCCACATATTGGAGTAGTGTTCCTTCACCTTCTGGGGCCTGCCATTCTTCCAGTTCTTTAGCTAATTGATCCCCAAATATAGTGGGGCTGTTCTTAAATCCTTGGGGTAGAAGAGTCCAAGTCAACTGACTTTTTCGGCCTGTGCTCGGATTCTCCCACTCAAAAGCAAAAATCTTTCAGCTTTCTTCTGCTAAAGGCAGGCAAAAGAAGGCATCCTTTAGATCCAGGACAGTAAACCATCCCCACTCAGACTGAAGTTTTGTTAACGATGTGTAAGGGTTAGCCACCACTGGGTATAAAGTTTTAGTTAGTGTGGGAGTGTTGCTATAGGGGTTGCCCTTTTGGATCTTCCAGGGGTCTCAGTTTCCCATACCATGTGGAATACTTGATCAAAGATTCTTTTCTCTATTTCTGGATCATTTCCAATCGCTAACTGTGATGTGATATTTAGGATGCTTAAAGCTAATATCAAGTTTTCTTGGGTATTTTCGTAGTCATTCCCCCACTGCCAAATTCAGTCTTGGCTTCTAGTAAGGTTAACAGATCTCCCTAATAAGGCTTTAGGTGAATTTGGTAAATACAAAAACTGATGTGTTCCTATTATCTTTCCCAATTTAAATTTCAATGGCTGTAAGAAAAATGCCTTTTCCTTGGTGCCAGTTGCACCTGCTACACAAACAAATTCCTTCCCTATCGGGGTCAGAGTCTGGTTCAAAACTGAGTACGTGGCTCCAGTATCTACTAAAAATTCTACCTGTTTTCTTTCTCCTAGCTCTAGTGTAACCAGCAGGTCCACTAGGGGAGAGCCAGCCGGTCCCCGTCAATCCAGTGCTAGTTGGTTCTGAGGGGACCCTTGGCCTGCTATCTCTGTTGCCGAGTTAACATTTTCTGCAGACAGACAGTTTCTTTTCCAGTGACCTGTGCCTTTGCAAATAGCACACTGATTTCGTCCCAGGCGCTTTCCTGCGCTTGGAGCACGGCCTCCCCCATGGCTGCGACCTCTTCCCCGTCCAGGGAAACCCCCCTTTTGCACCGCTGCAATGGTAACAGTCTGAACTCAAGTTTCAAACACCTTTGTCCTATGCTATAAGCTGAGCAGCATCTTTTGAGTCTGCCTTTCTCCTTAGCCTCCTTTTGTAGTGCTAAAATTAAAGTATCCTGTGGAGCCAAATTAATCTCGCACTGTTTTTGCCATTCTGTCTTGTTTCTAAGAGAAAAAACCAAACAAACAAGCATATCTGCATAAGCTGTCTCACCCCATTTTTCCTCTCTTCTCAAAACCAACATGAGTTGCAAAAGAGTATTATAATTCGAAGTGCCATTTTCTGGCCACTTTTCTTTACCGTCTAACTTATATAAGGGCCACCGCTGATTGCAATATTTGATTAAATCTTTTTTCACTAAGGTACCCCCAGGGATTCCTCCTAATTCTTTCCAGTGGGCTAATACGCATCCCAAGGGGGTCTTTCGGGGTACCTCTTTACTGGCTGATGAACCCATTCTTACCCCTTATCTCCTTAAACCTCCTCCTACACTCCTTTAACGTACTATTCCAAGCTTGCTCTTTTACAGTCCACACCCGGGGGATCGGTGCCCCACACACACACTCTGCTTTCTCTTTTCTTGCCTCTCACCACAGTTCCCTTAATCAGTTACTACTTTCCTCCTCGTGCCCTGTAAGAGCTAACAATCCTAATGCCTGTGCCCTAGTGTGTAATTCTTCCTTTCTGCAATCTCGACACCAGGAAACACAATACCACCTCTGATTGCACTTTACAATTACACAATGTCCAGGCCTCACAGTTTGGTTCACAATTTGAACAAATAGTTACAAACTTCTTATAAACTGTCATCAATCGCTCTGCCTTTCGCTTCGCTTTTCTCCAGCCGTCTCAGTCGCCCGAGAACGGAACCGCGGATAGAGCTCCTCACTCGCTTCGTACCGTGGTACGTCTCAAGCACACATCACACACTCAATAAAACGCACAAACCCACAAGAACACCTCTACACTGGTCAAATTACTTTTCCTGGGGACTCGAACCCCTTTCTGATGCCAGTTCACCAGTTGGGGACTCGAACCCCTAGTCTGCTAATAATCTTTGCAGAGGCTCTAACCCCGGCCTCGAGGTCTTGTGTGGGGACTCAAACCCCACATTATTTATAGCACTTTACATTTATCACAGAACAAATACCTTCTTGTTTTGGAGCAAATGGTCTTTGTCCACCCTCGCAGAGGGATTCAAGCAAGGGAGATCCCCCAGGAAATCCCGGGCTGTGCCAGGGAGGTCGCCTTACCTGGAGCTGTGCGAGGTGACGGAGAGTCCCATCTGCGTCACCAGCTGATAAGCGCAAAATCTGCGTCTTGAAAATAACTGTAAAGATGATGAGGATCTTTAGCAGCAGGTATTCGTTTATTGCGGATCCGGGGACTCAGGGGATCGCTCCTCCTAACGAGCCCACCTGGAGCCAGGAGTGTGCTCTTTTTACAGCCTAAAGTGTTGCATATTCATAAGTTTACATCAGGTGGGAATGAGGATTACATCATTGGGAAGGTCTCAGGGAGGAGACTTACAGTAAATCATTATAATATTCCATGCCTCTGGCTCCGCCTGGTTGTGCCTGTGTGGTGCATCCTGGTGGTCGTCCTCGGGGGGGGAGAGGGGGGTCTTCAGGAGGAAGGCTCCGAGTCTACTCACGGTGGCCGTTTTACCATTGCTTACTTCATCCCTCCAGACTGGTCTGTTCTGGTTTCCAGGACCCCTTAATTAGCACTGTGGTTCTTATCAGTCCCTCCTTCCTGAGGGAGTGTTGTCTTTGGGGCCCCTTAACCAGCACCGTTTGATCACTCAGGCCTGCCTGCTCCCTCTTTCAAGGACGAGTCTCTCAGTTCTTCCCTTATCTTACTTAGCATTTCTGTTTAGCAGCTCCAAACTTATTATCCTTGCTGGTTAGTTTTTTAACTCTAAACTATATTAGCCTCCTTTTGCTAGCTGTATATATTTTCTGCTGCAAATACGCTCATCTGTACACAATTGCTTAAGTTAGCATTTTCCATAATCACAAAGGTCCTCCATTCTTAAGGGAAGACAGGCACCCTCACCTTGTGGAGGACAGGAATGTCTCTTTCATTCTGGAGCACCCCCAATGCCAACAGCACAAAAGCTCATTGTAGCAGCAAGATGATTGCGTGGGAAATTGCAGCATGAAATCGTGGCAGCTGCATGGAGAAGTTCTCCAGCAGTTTTTGAAGGCTACCAAATTGTTGAGGAGGATTTGAAAAGGAATGGCAGTAAGCAGGAAAGAATGGTAGAAAAAGGGATAGATGTGCTCGCTCTCTCGCGCTCTCGCGCTCTCGCTGTGCTCTCTCGCTGTGCGCTCTCGCTGTGCGCTCTCGCTGTGCGCTCTCGCTGTGCGCTCTCGCTGTGCGCTCTCGCTGTGCTCTCTCGCTGTGCGTGTCTGTGCGGGGGGGGTGTCTGTGCGGGGGTGGGCGTGCGTGAGGGGGGTGCGTGTGGGGTCTCTGTGTTGGTGTGTGGGGTGGGTGTGTGTGGTGTCTCTGTGGGGGTGTGTGTGGGGGGTGGTGTCTGTGTGTGTGTGGTCTCTGGGGCCTGTGTGGGTGGGTGTGGTCTGTGTCATTTCTGGGTGTGTGTTGTCTGCGTGTGTGTGTGTGTTGTTGCGGTGTGGGTGGGGTGTCTGTGTGGGTGGGGATGGGTGGTATCTGTGGGTGTGTGGTTTGAGGTGTGTGTGCTGTGTGCGTGCACGGGTGGTGTCTGTGCACGGGTGGTGTCTGTGTGTGTGCGTGTGTGGTCTCTGTGGGGGGTGCAGGGTCTCTGTGTGTGCGTGGATGGTCTGTGTGTGTGTGCGCGCGTGTGGTCTGTGCGTGGACTTTGTGCGCGTGTGGTCTGCATGGGGCGTGTGTGCGCGAGAGCGCGTGTGTGTGTGGGGTGTGTGCGCACGCATGGAGGGTCAGTGCGTCCCTGTGTGTGGGGTCAGTGCGTCCCTCTGTGTGTGGTCAGTGCGTCCCTCTGTGTGTGGTCAGTGCGTCCCTCTGTGTGTGGTCAGTGCGTCTTTCTGAGTGTGGTCAGTGCGTCCCTGTGTGTGTGTGTGTGTGCGGTCAGTGTGTGCATGTGTGTGTCTCCCTGTGCATGCGTGTGTGTCCCCAGGTGCGTGTGTGTCCCCCCGCGGGTGTGTGCGTCCCCCCGCGTGGGGGCGTCCCCGTGTGTGTGCGCGTCCCCGTGTGTGTGCGGTCAGTGTGTCCCTTTGTGCGGGTGTGCGTTTGTGTGTCTCCCTGTGTGCGTGTGTGTCCCCATGGGTGTGTGTGTCCCCCCGCATGGGGGTGTCCCCGTGTGCGTGTCCCCATGTGCGTATGTGTGTCCCTGCGTGGGGTGTCCCTGCGTGGGTGCGCGCGTGTCCCTGTGCGCGGGTGGTGTCTGTGCGCGGGTGGTGTCTGTGTGTCTGCGGTGGGGGGCCTCTGTGTGTGGGGTCTCTGTGTGTACATGTGTGGTCTGTGTGTGGTCTTTGTGCGCGTGTGGTCTGCGTGTGGTGTGTGCGCGAGAGCGCGTGTGGCGTGTGTGTGTGCGCGCGCGCGTGTGGGGTCAGTGTGTGTGTGTGTGCGGTCAGCGCGTCCCTGTGTGTGCGGTCAGCGCGTCCCTGTGTGTGCGCGCGTCCCTCTGTGTGTGTGTGTGTGTGCGTGTGTCCCTGTGTGTGTGCGTGTGTCCCTGTGTGTGTGGTCAGTGTGTCCCTGTGTGTGTGGTCAGTGTGTCCCTGTGTGTGTGTGCGTGTGTCCCTCTGTGTGTGGTCAGTGTGTCCCTCTGTGTGTGGTCAGTGTGTCCCTCTGTGTGTGGTCAGTGTGTCCCTGTGTGTGTGGTCAGTGTGTCTGTGTGCGTGTGTCCGTGTGCGTGTGTCCCTGTGTGTGTGGTCAGTGTGTCCGTGTGTGTCCCTCTGTGTGTGTGTGTGTCCCTCTGTGTGCATGTGTCCCTCTGTGTGTGTGGTCAGTGTGTCCCTGTGTGTGTGTGTCCCTGTGTGTGTGTGTGGTCAGTGTGTCCCTGTGTGTGTGTGTCCCTGTGTGTGTGTGTCCCTGTGTGTGTGTGTGGTCAGCGTGTCCCTGCGTGTGTGTGTGGTCAGTGCGTTCCTGTGTGTGCGCGTCTGTCCCTGTGTGCGCGTGTGTCCCTGTGTGTGTGTGTGTGTGTGTGGTCAGTGTCCGCCTGTGTGTGTGTGTGGTCAGTGTGTGCGCGTGTGTCCCCCTGTGTGTGTGTGGTCAGTGTGTGTGTGTGTGTGTCCCTGCGTGTGTGCGTGGTCAGTGTGTCCCTGTGTGTGTGTGTGTGTCCCTGTGTGTGTGTCCGTGTATGTGTGTGTGTGTCTCCCTGTGTGTGTGTGTCTCCCTGTGGGTGCGTGTGTGTCCCCCCGTGTGTGGGGGTCTCCCCGCGTGTGGGTGGCCCTGTGTGGGTGGCCCTGTGTATGCGTGTGTGTGTGTCCCTCTGTGTGCGTGTGTGTCCCCATGTGCGTGTCCCCGTGTGCATGTCTGTGTCCCCGTGTGCGTGGGTGTCCCTGCGTGTGTGTGTCCCTGCGTGTGTGTGTCCCTGCGTGTGGGGGTGGCCCTGCGTGTGTGGGTGTCCCTGTGTGGGTGTCCCTGTGTGGGTGTGTGTGTCCCTGTGTGGGGGGGTGTCCTGTGTGTGTGTGCGTGTGTCCCTGTGTGTGTGCGCGCGTGTCTCTGTGCACGCGTGTCTCTGTGCACGCGTGTCTCTGTGCACGCGTGTCTCTATGCGCGCGTGTGTCTGTGCGCGCGTGTTCCTGTGTGTGGGTGGTGTCTGTGTGTGCGTGTGTCTGCGGTGGGGGGTCTCTGTGTGTGGGGTCTCTGTGTGTACGTGTGTGGTCTTTGTACGTGTGTGTGCGCGCGCGGGGTCAGTGTGTGTGTGTGTGTGGTCAGTGCGTCCCTGTGTGTGCGCGCGCGTCCCTGTGTGTGGGTGGCCCTGTGTGTGGATGTCCCTCTGTGTGTCCATGTGTGTGTGTCCGTGTGTGTGTGTGCAGTCAGTGCGTCCCTGTGTGTGTGCGCGCGTCCCTGTGCGCGCGTCCCTGTGTGTGTGTGTGTGTGGTCAGTGTGTGCGTGTGTGTGTGTCCCTGTGTGTGTGTCCCCCTGTGTGGGGGGGTGTCCTGTGTGTGTGTGCGTGTGTCCCTGTGTGTGTGCGCGCGTGTCTCTATGCGCGCGTGTCTCTGTGCACGCGTGTGTCTGTGCGCGCGTGTTCCTGTGTGTGGGTGGTGTCTGTGTGTGTGTGTGTCTGCGGTGGGGGGTCTCTGTGTGTGGGGTCTCTGTGTGTACATGTGTGGTCTGTGTGTGGTCTTTGTGCGCGTGTGGTCTGCGTGTGGTGTGTGCGCGAGAGCGCGTGTGGCGTGTGTGTGTGCGCGCGCGCGTGTGGGGTCAGTGTGTGTGTGTGTGCGGTCAGTGCGTCCCTGTGTGTGCGGTCAGCGCGTCCCTGTGTGTGCGGTGCGTGCGTCCCTGTGTGCGCGTCCCTGTGTGCGTGTGTGTGTCCCTGAGTGTGTGTGTGGTAAGTGTGTGCATGTCTGTGTCCGTGTGTGTGTGTGTCCGTGTGTGTGTGTCCGTGTGTGTGTGTGTGTCCATGTGAGTGTGTGTGGTCAGTGTGTGTGTGTGTGTCTCCCTGCGTGTGTGTGTGTCTCCCTGCGTGTGTGTGTGTCTCCCTGCGTGTGGGGGTGTCGCTGCGTGTGTGTGGGTTCGCTGCGTGTGGGTTCCCTGTGTGTAGGTGTCCCTGTGTGTACGGGTGTCCCTCTGTGTGTACGGGTGTCCCTGTGTGGGGGTGTCCCTGTGTGTGGGTGTGTGTCCTTGTGTGCGTGTGTGTGTCCTTGTGTGCATGTGTGTGTCCTTGTCTCTGTGTGTGTGTGTGTGTGTGTGTGGTGTTTCTGTGTGTGGTGGTGGGGGGTGTGTGTCTGGTGGGGGGTGTGGGTGGTGTCTGTGTGTGGTGTGGGTGGGGTGTCTGTGTGTGTGATGTCTGGGTGGGTGGGAATGGGTGGTGTCTGTGGGTGTGTGGTTTGAGGTGTGTGTGCTGTGTGCGTGCGCATGTGGTGTGTGCGTATGGTGTGTCCCTGCGTGCATGTGTCCCTGCGCGCGTGTGTCCCTGTGTGTGCGGGGTGTGTGTGTGTGTGCGGGGGGTGTGTGGCTGTGCGGTGGGGTGTGTGTGTGTGTGTGGTCTCTGTATGTGGGGTGTGGGGTCTGTGTGTGTGCGCATGTGGTCTGCGTGTGGGGTGTGTGTGTGTGCGAACGCGTGTGGGGTCAGTGTGTGCATGTGTGGTCAGTGCGTCCCTGTGTGCACGCCTCCCTCTGTGTGTGTGTGTCCCTGTGTGTGTGCCTCCCTGTGTGTGTGCTTCCCTGTGTGTGTGTGTGTGTCCCTGTGTGTGTGTGTGCGTGTGCATGGTCAGTGTGTCCCTGTGTGTGTGTCCCTGTGTGTGTGTCCCTGTGTGTGTGTGTGAGTCCCTGTGTGTGTGTGTGAGTCCCTGTGTGTTTGTGTCCCCCTGGGTGTTTGTGTCCCCCTGGGTGTTTGTGTCCCCCTGTGTGTGTGCGTGTCCCGGTGTCAGTGTGCGTGTCCCGGTGTCAGTGTGTGTGTCCCGGTGTGTGTGTGCGTGTCCCGGTGCATGTGTGTGTGCCTCTGTGTGTGTGTGTCCGTCCCTGTGTGTCCCCGTGTCCCTGTGTGTGTGTGTGTGTGTGTGTGTCCCTGTGTGTGTGTGTGAGTCCCTGTGGGTTTGTGTCCCCCCGTGTGTGTCCCCGTGTGTGGGTGTGTCCCTCTGTGTGTGTCCCTGGGTGTGCATGTGTCCCTGGGTGTGCATGTGTCCCTGGGTATGCGTGTGTCCCTGGGTATGCGTGTGTCCCCGTGTGTGGGTGTGTCCCCGTGTGTGGGTGTGTCCCCGTGTGTGGGTGTGTCCCTGTCTGTGTGCGTGTGTCCCTGTCTGTGTGCGTGTGTCCCTGTCTGTGTGGGTGTGTCCCTGTGTGCGTGGGTGTGTCCCTGTGTGTGGGTGTGTTCCTGTGTGGGTGTCCCTGTGTGTGGGTGTCCCTGTGTTTGTGTGTCCCCCCGTGTGTGTGTGTCCATGCGTGTGTGTCCATGTGTGGGTTTCGCTGTGTGTGGGTGTCCCTGTGTGTGTGTGGGTGTCTCTGTCTGTGCGGGGGGGTTTGTCCCTGTGTGTGTGTGTCCCCGTGTGTGTGTGTGTCCCCGTGTGTGTGTGTGTCCCTCTGTGTGTGTCTGCACCAGTGTGTGCGTGTGTGTCCCCCTGTGTGTGTGTCTCCCTGTGTGTGTGTCCCCGTGTGTCTGTTTACTTGTGTGTGTCCCCCCATGTGTGTGTGTCCCCCCGTGTGTGTGTGTGTGTGTGTGTGTGTGTGTGTGTGTGTGTATGTGTAGGGGTTTCCCTGTCTGTGTTTGTGTCCCTCTGTGTGTGTGTCCCTCTGTGTGTGTGTCCCTCTGTGTGTCCCTGTGTGTGTGTGTGTCCCTGTCTGTGCGTGTCCCTTTGTTTGTGGGGGTGTCCCTGTGTGTGTCTGTGTGTCCCTGTGTGTGTGGGTGTCCCTGTGTGTGTGGGGTGTTCCTGTGTGTGTGTGGCTGTCCCTTTGTGTTTGGGGATGTGTCCCTGTGTGTCTGTGGGGGTGTCTGTGGGGGTGTGTCCCTGTGTGTCTGTGGGGGGGTGTCCCTGTGTGTGTGTGTCCCGCCATGTGTGTGTGTCCATGTGTGGGTGTCCCTGTGTGTGTGGGTGTCTCTGTGTGTGTGTGTGGGTTTGTCCCTGTGTGTGTGTGTCCCCGTGTGTGTGTGTGTCCCCGTGTGTGTGTGTGTCCCCGTGTGTGTCTGTCCCTGCGTGTGTCTGTCCCTCTGTGTGTCTGTCCCTCTGTGTGTCTGTCCCTGTGTGTGGGTGTCCCTGTGTGTGGGTGTCCCTGTGTGTGTGCATGTCTCTGTGTGTTTGGGGGGGTTTGTCCCTGTGTGTCTGTGTCCCCCTGTGTGTGTGTGTGTCCCCGTATGTGTGTGTGTGTCCCCGTGTGTGTGTGTCCCTGTGTGTGTCTGTGTGTGTGTCCCTCTGTGTGTGTCTGCACCAGTGTGTGCGTGTGTGTCTCCCTGTGTGTGTCCCCGTGTGTGTGTTTACTTGTGTGTGTCCCCCCGTGTGTGTGTGTCCCCCCGTGTGTGTGTGTCTCCCCCTGTGTGTGTGTCCCTGTGTGTGTGTCCCTGTGTGTGTGTCTGCACCAGTGTGTGCATGTGTGTGTCCGTCCCTGTGTGTGTGTCCGTCCCTGTGTGTGTGTGTCCGTGTCCCTGTGTGTGTCCGTCCCTGTGGGTGTGTCCCTGTGTGCGTGTGTGTGTAGGGTTTTCCCTGTGTGTGGGTGTTTGTCCCTGTGTGTTGGTGTCCCTGTGTGTGTGTGTGTCCCTGTGTTTGTGTGTCCGTGTCCCTGTGTGTGTCCGTCCCTGTGTGTGTGTCTCTGTATGTGTGTGCGCGTCCCTGTGTGTGTGTGTGTGGTCTCTGTGTGCGTGTGTGTGTGTCGTCTCTGTGTGGGAGTGGAGCGGTGTCTGTGTGTGTGTATGTGGTTGTCTCTGTGTATGTGTGTGTGTTCGTGGTCTCCCTGTACGTGTGTGTGGTTGTGTGTGTTCTCTGTGTGTGTGGGGATGGGGTGGGGGGTGGAGGTGTTCTCTTCGTCTCTTCTGTCTGTGGGGTGTGTGTGTATGGTCTGATTGTGTGTGTGTATGGTCTGTGTTTGTGTGTGTGTGTGTGGTCGCTGTGTGTGTGTGGTTGCTGTGTGTGTGGTCTGTGTGTGTGTGTGTGTGCGTTATGTCTTTGTGTGTGTGGTCTTTCTGTATGTTTGGTCTCTCTGTGTGTTTGTGTGTGCGGTGAGAGTGTCTGTGTGTGGTCTTGGTGTGTGTGTTCTCTGTGCGTGTGGTCTCTGTGTGTGTGGGGGGGTGTGTGTGTCTGTGTGTGTGTGTGTGGTCTCTGTGTGTGGCATGTGTGGTGTGTGTGTGTTTGTTTGTCTTTGTGTGTCTGTGTGTGTGTGTGCGTGTGTCCCTCTGTGTTTGTGTGTGGTTATACTGTGTGTGTTAGTGGGGGGGTGTCTCTGTGTCGTGTGTGTGTTTGTGGTCTCTGTGTGGCTGTGTGGTCTCTTTGTGGTGTGTGTGTCTTGTGTATTTGTGTTGCGTGTGCGTGGTGTGTGTGCCTGGTGCATGTTCCTGGTGTCTCTGTGTGGGGGTTTGTGTGTGTGTGTGTGTGTGTGTATGGTCTGTGTGTGTGGTCTCTGTTTGTGTGTGTGTGTCTGTGGTCTCTGTGTGTGTGTCTGGTCTCTGTGTTTCGGTGGTCTCTGTGTGTGTGGGTGTGTGGTCTCTGTGTGTGTGTGGTCTCTCTGTGTGTGTGGTCTCTCTGTGTGTGTGGTCTCTGTGTGTGTGTGGTCTGTGTGTGTGTTTGTGTATGTATGGTCTGTGTGTTTGTTTGGTCTGTGTGTGTGGTCTCTGTGTGTGTGTCTTTGGTCTCTGTGTTTATGTGTGTGGGTGTGTGGTCTGTGTGTGTGTGTGTGGTCTCTGTGTGGGTGTGTGGTGTGTGTGTGGTCTGTGTGTGTGGTGTGTGTGTGGTCTGTGTGTGTGTGCGGTCTCTTTGTGTGTGTGTGTGTGCGGTCTCTTTGTGTGTGTGTGTGTGCGGTCTCTTTGTGTGTGTGTGTGTGCGGTCTCTTTGTGTGTGTGTGTGGTCTCTTTCTGTGTGTGTGTGGTCTGTGGTCTTTATGTGTGTGTGTTGTCTGTGTGTGTGTTTGGTCTGTGTGTGTGTGTGGTCCCTATGTGTGGTCTGTGTTTGTGGTCTGTGTGTTTGATCTCTTTGTGTGGTCTCTGTGTGTGTGTGTCTCTGTCTGTGTGTGTGGTGTGTGTGTGTGTGGTCTCTGTGTGGGTGTGTGTGGCCTCTGTGTGTGTGTGGTGTGGGTGTGTTTGTGTGTAGTCTCTTTGTGTGTGTGTCTGTGTGGTCTGTGTGTGTGTGTCTGTGTGGTCTGTGTGTGTGTGTGTGTTTGTGATCTCTGTGTGTGTTTGTATGTGTCTGTTTTGCCACTGGCTTGTCTTGTGTCAGAGGGCTACATGCAAATGCGTAGCTGTTCAAATGCTGTTTGAACATCATGATTCCCTTTTGAACGCTACGTGATAGTGCTCAGAGAGGGAAGAGAGGCTGGTGCTGAGACTTAGAGAGAGATACAGGTTCTAATGTTTTCTAGGATGGGAATCCACAGTTTTTTCAGACCTTTGGAGAGGGGATATGGTTCATAAAATGATGACTATGGGACATCCGTCCATCATAGCTGCAAAATTTCTACTCCTACTTCCAACAGCTGCAGACACAGCATGCTGAGGGTCTTCCAAGTTCTCTGTCTCTCCTCTTTCTTTCAGTAGTGGGGCAGAGAGCACTCTGCCTTAGCCTTGGATGCTTCCCTTTGGGAGGTTGCAACTCTGTGCTGCCTTTGTATACTCATTCCATGTGCTGAGATCACGTGGTTGCTCAAGGCTACACAGAATATTTGCTAAATTATGGCTTTGAGATCTGTGTTGCTCTCTTCACAGCTACGGCTTGATTGTGAGAACTTGTATATAGTCAGTGCCGTTTCTTGCAGGTTGGCTTTAGTGGCTAGAGTATGTGTTTCAAAGGAGGTAGAGCTTTGACAAGAAGGCTGAGAATTACCACAGGTTGCTGAGCAGATGACCATGGAGTTTGCTAAATGGTAACAGCTGCAATTACAGACATGACAAAGGTTATTAGTGATCTTCCTATCACTGGTACAAATCACAGTGCATATTAGAAACAAGATACTTAAAACAAATTGTGTCTCTCTAATAGGGACAAATCAATGATCACACTGTCCAATTAATTCATTTTTTTTCTCCCCCTGCAGTTTTGAATGAGCTGATTTCAAATTGGGTGCAGCAGCTGTCACTGCAGAAGCTCATTAATACAAACAATACATTTAATCTGCTGACTTTGATGTGCAGTTTTTTAAAATTTGAATTTGTTTTTACCTACAAGAATGAAGCTACCTAGAAGCTACTTATGGTTTTGCAGCATGATTTGAGTTTTGTGGCTTATTTGCTGTGATACGGACCTTGATGGAATGTCAGACATGGAACATCAACAGAAATTGGGGATTCAAATGCCTCTGAATTATCTTCTGTGGAAAATAAGGAAAGAAACAAAGAAACCTTACTCTGGAATGGTGGAGCTGTTTTGATAACTCTTGTCTACCGAGAGAATGGGAACAATGAAGGCAAAAGAAAAGGGATTGTCCCGATCCGATATCGGGGAGGGTTCTTAAACGATCCCAAGAGCGAGATTAAGACACAAACGAGGTCAGATGCTGTACAACCTTAAGAACTTTATTTAACAATAACAACTAATAATAGCGATAGGACAGAGAGGAAAAGATAGAGAAAGTCAGAATCCCTAAGCAAGAAGAACAGTAGAGATGCAACTATCTACCACCACCACCAGGGATCCAGCGATGTTCCGTCGGCTTAGTCTCGGTGCAGGTGATGGTATCCCGAGTTCCAAGCCGTGCTGAGGCCCCAGGTCCCAGTCAGGAAGAGCGAAGCCACCCCCACGCCAAGGAGCACCTAGTCCTTTTATCGTCCCAGTCCCCACAATTTCCCCGAAGAGTCCGCCCATTTCCACGGAGCACGTTGTCCGCCCCGTGATCCTCATGCCAGGCGTCTGGCTGGCAGGGGTGGAGGGGGGGTCGACCCACAGTGTTCCACGGAGCACGTTGTCCACCCCGTGATCCTCAAGCCAGGTGTCCGGCTGGCAGGGGTGGAGGGGGGGGGGGGGTCGACCCACAGTGCCGTCTGCACATCTTCCTCCCCTCAGTTTCTTCACCCTGTCTGCGCGCAGATGCAGGCACCGCTGAGGCAGTCGTTGACTCAGTCTTCGGGGGAAGTTGTGGTTTCGTCTGGAACTTCAAAAGGGGTACTCCTTCAGACAAAAACAGGGTGCTGGGGCCAGGAGATGGTGGTCATGAGGCAGCAATGTTGAGACAAACAAAGTACAGTTCCCTACAGGGATGGCAGAGAAATGTGTGTCAATGCTTAGGCTGGCAGATAGCTGAACTGCCATGTCTCTGTGTCCCTGGATCCACCTCTTCTTTTTTGCTGGTGAGCACAGGCAAAGCTGATCAGCAGAAAATAGGTTTGAATCTTGTGTTTAAAGTAACTGAGTGGGAGATAGTTGTCTCAACTGCTGGCCTTGTCTGTAGGAGAGCCCTGGGTGTGCTTGAGAAGGTCACTTGCTTTCTAGGTTAGATGGTGTATCTGCTGTATCTCCCATTCCCCTTGCATAGGAAGCTCCATTACTCAAGTGAGACTCATGGGTACCTCAGCACTGTCCGTTTCTTCATGGAAAGTGAATAGTATTCTTTTTTTACTTATGTCACTCCTTCTGTTTCTTGGTGCTGGGCACAGCTGAACTTGCGTACTTAATGGACTTAAAAGTTTGTCCTTGACTTGATCATGGCAGTGAAACATTTTTATTCATTCTGCCTCCCTCCCACCATGTTATTGTATTTAGTGTGAGACTTTCTGCATGCCCCCAGAAGGGGCAAAATCTGTGTGAGACTGCCTGGTCCCTGTTCCAGTGCCAGTCCTAAGTGTGCAAGTCCATTAAACTCCTTGAAAATACCTCTGTTAATTAAAATTTTGATTTGCAAGAGGACTTTGGAAAGGTTTTAATAAAATGTGGGGTTTTTTTCATGAAAAGCCTTTAAACACAGAGTTTGTATTTTCTCAGCAACCAAGAAGGGAAAGATTCATCATGAACCTGAAAGACTGCATGAGACTAAGACATCATATCCAAACAGATGTATTTTCAATCTGTGACAGCCATTTATTTTATGCTGATGTTAAGTGTATGCATGCCACTCTTACCTGAATCAATGTATGGCTCTTACTGAGTGAAAGGTGGGGGTTTTTTTTGTGAATGAACTGATTTCTTTTTGCAGTTTCCTTGGGTTTTATTTTTTCATTAAACAAAATATTTTTTAAAAAACCCTCAAACAAACAAAATACAAAAAAACCCCAAAAAATTGAGGAGAAGGAGAACCTATTCAGAGGTTTTGGTAGCCGCCAGCACATTAAAATTGCTGCTGCTCCTGTGAACAGTTCTAGCTGGGAATAAAACTGCTTGGGAGAGTGTTTAGAAAAATCGTAGTTTCCATTAGAAATAGATCTTTTTTTCCCCTTGTTTTTTTTTTTCCATTCTGTATATTTAAAATACTTGTGATAACTTTAAATTTCTCCCTGTATTTTTCTTACTGCACAGTTTCAGTATCAGCAGTTCCTGTTCCATGTCAGCCAAGCTGCACAGATTAAAAAGAGCATGAAAGACAAAATTTATAATTACAAGGAGATGCATTAAAATGCTGAGGAAAAAGGTTAAGAAGGGACACAACTGCTCTCTCTAAATACATGAGAGAGGTAAACACTGCAGTGAAGGAAGAACTACTCCAGGTGAATGACAACATTGGTAAAAGAATAATGTGAATAAATTGGATGTGAACATACTTGAGTCAGAAATTAGAGTGTTTCTGACTAGCCGAAGAGGAGAGAGGTACTGGGGAAGTCTGCTGCTGGGGGAAGAGGGAGAAATGGAAGGCAAGTCTCAGGTAGGTTTCAAATAATGTATCAGTGTAATAGTGCATACCCAGAGAGACAGGGCCAGTGAGGCAGAAAATAATTTTCTATCATGAGTACCTCTATAGAAAGCAGACAACATCTTTGACTTTTCACTTGTAAGACTGTCCATAATAACAAAATCATCTTTAAAAGAGTTTTAATTTTTACACTCAATTTTGATGTTGGTACAGTATGTCTCTGATGGGGTCCAGGGGTCTGGCCCAGCTCAGAGGAAGCCAGCAGCATGCCCCTCTAGGTTAGGTTGTTACAGAGCTGTGGTTAATTTTCCCTTTTCTGAAAACTTTAGCTCTGTTGTATTGATGTGAGAGGAGATGTTTGCCAGCTATATCATCTCGCTGCTCCAAAGATGATTTGAAATCAACTATTGGATTCAGATTGAAAGTTATTTTATTTCAAAGGACTTGGTAGATTTGCAAAGTCATTTCTAGAATAGCTGATCAGGTTGCAT
The DNA here is from genome assembly GCA_028020825.1 of Podargus strigoides. NCBI lineage: Eukaryota > Metazoa > Chordata > Aves > Caprimulgiformes > Podargidae > Podargus > Podargus strigoides. The sequence continues at coordinate 62,329,901 of CM051663.1, read as the reverse complement.
TTGAGTAAAGCAAGCTCACAGCTACACTGGGTGCTGTTCCAGCTATGGTGTTTCTGCCCAGGGAGAGATTTTGAATTTCATGTAACAAGCATAACTGGAAGTTCCCTCCATAGTAACTTCTACCTGCAGTTCACATGGAAGCAACTGTTTTCAGTACATTTGTTCATTTTGTTTTACACTGCAGAGAAATTGAGAAATAAATAATTTCAGAAGTAGGTGTTTCCCTGTAATCTCATCCTTGTTTTGAACAGTTGTCTGAGAACAGGCTGTTCTGTCTTCCTTGGTACCAATATTTACTGTTTTACTTGCCATGGCAAATTGTTAGACTCACTTTATGCTCCCGACTTTATGTTCATGCTCTCTACCCGGGCAGTGTCCTGGGCTCAGACTCACATTCCAGTATAACTTAAGTTTCTACCTAGGCAGGCACTTTAGGAGGGTGCCTCATCCTGGTTTAGAACCCAGGAAGAGAGGTATGTTTTGTAATGGGGGACTGAATCCCTTGGGCTCAAATATCTCCTGTAGCATTGCAAGACTCTGTCCCCATGGCTGATAACTTTCCACCCAAGTCTTCTTGAAACTGCCTGATTACTTCAGAAGTGCCTACCGGAAGGAAACCTTCAGCAAGGGCACACAGACAGATAGTAGGACACCAGATCATCTGGTAAAACTTTTCAGGTGGTACTGCTTCCACCTGGACCTCAGTTCTCCTCCAAGACAGTACACATGGGTTCCTGCTATGGTGGCAGCTGCACTAGAAGTTGCTTAAAATGGGTGGGTAAAACACAGCCTGTCAATCAACATTGTTCTGCTTCCACACTGTCTAAGGTGAAGACAAAGCTACTACAGTTTTAACTCTCCTTCACATGTTGAATCCTCTCACTGTGGTAGATGCAGGATATGTCAGCTTCAGTATGTCAGCTGTTTTAACTCCAGCCAACTACTGTGAATTGGCCACCCTCAATTAAGAACACCCATTATTTTTTCTCTCAGGTGTAGACATGCTGTCTTGTTGGTGGTTCTTAATGGTTGTTTGTGTGAAGTTTGTTTAGGACTCACTTTAGTGTGTATTTTGCTTTGTACTGTAGAAGACTAGGTCCTTTTTATGTGCTTAAAAATTAGACCTAATTAAAAGACAGCAATTGAGCTAATCTAGTCCAACAGAGACAAGCTCTGGATGACCAGTTAAACTTGGGGCTTGATTTTCCATAACAAGGTCCTGAGCCCTTCTAGGCACTGCTCTGATACAGCATAAAGTAATTTACAAATTTCAGCTCTTCTAAACATGTCTTTTTTGACAGAGATCTGTCAGTCCACAGCAGCTGAAGACCGGTGTTTCTACTAACTTCTTGCCAATGCAAGTAAAATAATCACAGGTTTTTTCTTCCCCTTTTCCTTAAAAACTCACAAAAATCCCTTCAAAATCTCATAGCTTGGAATGTTTCTTGTTTCCACACAGTTTAAAAAGGATGAGTCAGATCTGTCTTCACTGCTGGATGCATATGGAAGAGACATTTGTGGCATGTTATTAGGGAGAAGCTGGCTAACCCAGAGATGGTATTAGTTATGTAAGATCTCAAACTAACTTCAAGTGCAGCATGGTTGCTTTGGAGTGAAGCAATTACCTATTTTGTTGACTTAAGAACAGAGTGACCCAGATTCTCTCTTCTTTTTTCTCTTTTTCTCTTTTCTTTCCCTGCCCCGCCCCTCCCCCCCCTTTTTTTTCCTCACAGGGTGGCCCACTTAGTTGATTAAACTGCAACTCAATTATAACAGGTTTTATTACAGTTGGGAATAAAGCAGATCTAAAGAGACTGCAGTTGATAAAGCAGTTTATTTTTTGCCTTGTTGGTTAGCTGGAAATTACGGTTGAGATTAAGTGACAGGCATTAGTTTTAGCAGCTTTTGGGTGACGGGCATATATCAGTAGCCTTGACTGGCAGTAGGAAATGCAAGAATGATTCAATCAAAAGTTGTGCGTTTCATGGTAAGAGAAAAGAGATAATTGTTTAATTTAGGAAAGATTTAAAAATAAGTTTCAAATCTTTAAAGTAATCTTCAAATACAAAATAAACCCAAAGTCAGCAAATGCAGTGATGATGTAGTTTGTTTTTTGTTTGAAGTGAATGCATAAAACACGTTGACACTTTTGCAGTATTTATAATTTTAATGCACCTGCAAATTCTCTAATCATCAGAGGCAACAGGAGCACAAATAAATCATCCAGGTGGAGTTTGCAAAGGAGGTGACCAAACTTCATCTGAAAACAACCCATCGTACACAGTCTTTGTATTATTCTTTAGGTTAAGGACATGACAGCCAGGTAACATGTGGTCCGTGCTAAAAAATACTGTATTTAATGGAAACTGACATTGGCTCAGTGTCATATTTGTTTCCTCGTTTATTTTCTTCTCTCAGTGAAAGCTCAAGGAACAGAATAAAAGCAAACCTGTTCAATGCAGGACAAACTGGAATGTAAAATTCCTTTTCCCATGAAGTTCAAGGAGGGAAATGATCCAATGAGACCTCTTAATCCCTGAAGACTTGTAGAGTCAAATTGTACTCCTAAGTAGATATCTATAGGAAGATCTCCCTAGGTAGATATCTGCAACAGGGATGAAGTTGTGAACCAGTAGCAGATTTATACATGGACTCCAAGTGCTGGGGGGAGTACCTTTTGTCTCTTTGGGCTGGATGCTTAGCATGACTTCTTGCTGTATTATTGCATCACCTGCAGCTGAGCAGCATGCCTTCACACTGTTTCCACCTGCACATTCAAGCAGGACAATTTTGCCATGCAGCTGGCATTCTGCTCTTATTCCCATCTCTGATAGTGTGGAAAGCTGATGCTGTTACGTACATTTCCTGAAAGCAGAACAGAGGAAGCCTACCTATTCCTGTTCTGAAAAGATCCATTATCCAAGTTCAGCTATTGTGTTGTGTCTTGTTGCTCACTTACTACTTCAGTCTCTGAAAGTGGTCTTGGAGCTGCAAAGTCTATTCTATGCAGTGTGAGAGAGATGCTTTCCCATCTCCAGGAGTCTCCTGGATTCCTATTTGGCTTCAGCAACACATGTGCCAAAATCTGCCTTTGATACTCTGGGGGTTTAAAGAAGTTCCTTAGGGATCACAGAGGAGCTCAGGTAGAAAGACACTTCCTTCCTGTATTTGTGCCAAACTTCATGGTATGAGGGGGCAGTGGGCTGGTAAGGAAGCAGTATGCAAATATTCTGGGAGACACTATACCAGGCTGATGTCTGAGTTCACTGACGAGAGCCAGATCTGCTCCAAATGCAGTTCACTTAGAGCAAGGGAGAAGGTCACATTCTTCTGTCTTCAAGCAGTTTGTGAGAATGAAGTGCTATTCATCTTTATAGGGAATTTTTCCTCCACTGGGAAGGATTAATCAGAGATACCACAGAAGAGAAAAGCCAGTTGTGTAACTTGAGGGCTTTGCAGGCAGTAGAAGGCTATGACTTAAAGATGACTGACATCGAGGGGAGGGCCACACTTGATTTCACATGGTCTGAGTGCCATTTGAAAGCATCTGAGATACACTTGCACATGATTTCCAATGCTTTTCTGCATCTCCTCCATGTGCTTTTATATTGACCTTCATGGTCAATAGCTAACACACCCGGACATGGGCATTGACCTATCTTACAGTCATCTTTTTTTCCTCATTTTATGAACCCTCCTGTGAGGATGTTACCTCTCTTTGTTTTACTTTGGTGCTAAGACAGTGCTAAAACCACTTAAGAGCAGAGCTTAGGAACTGTTACTTGAGATGTATCCACCAGGATCACACTATCTTGTCTAATATGCAGTGCCCAGCAGAAGGATCTATTTGACGTTGTGTGTCTCAGCTACTGCAGGACTGCTGCTGTGCCCTGAGAAGACACAGAGAGGATCTGTTTGTTTACTCACTCCCACAGGATCAGGAATGTTTTACACAGTCCTTATGTGAGAAAGACAGGCAGGCCTTGGCCCTGATGATGCTTTCTTACCTGTCCTCCTTGTCACGCAAGCTCCTGTCTAGCTGCTCTCTGAAAGCACCTGGTGACTCGTGCCCATGTTATCACTCTGCACAGAGCAGTAAATCACCCCTGTCTACCTACGTGGTGCTGTTGGAGATCCTTTTCTCATGTACACCTTATGAGCAGACATTTTTTTAGTAGTGCTGCTGGTAGAGGATGAAGTATGAACCTATTGACATATTGACATATTTTGCTAATGCTGTTTAGTACTGCCAGAGCAGCTGCCTGTGTTTTGTAGAAATGCTGGGGTCTGTTATTCCTGGTGACCTCGTATCAGGACAATGATGGAAGGGAGGAAATCAAATAAGAAATCTTGATCGAGGGCTGAGCACCCCAGTTATCCACCAATAAACCTACTACCTTTCTTTGGACTGCTGCAACTTCTTCCCTGCAACCATGTACCTTGGTTCTGGTACTTGCCATTATCTAAAGTCAGGTACTTCTTGGGCCCAGCAGTGAGAACAAAGACAAATGATGCCCTGTGAATTTACACAGCTCAGCAGCCTGGATTATAGGGCTAATGTTCACATGGTGCTGCTGAAAGAGCTGGTGTGAACGGCCAGTGGAGCATGCATGTAGGGGTTAATGCTATCAGAGACTTTCATCCAATAAGCTTTAGTTGTCTTTGCTTGTGATGACATGGTAATTTTGTGATGAATTGGACTCTCAGTGGAATTATAGCAATGTATACTGGGGCAATGTATGTGCAGTTCTCCCTGAGAAAGACTTGGGCTTGGCTTTATTGAGAAAGTATGGTGACCTTTGGCAGAAATGTGCATCTTGACCTAGGATGGGGAGATAATGGGTGCCTTTATGGATGTGGCATGCTTTGGAGCTTCCAGCAGTAAGCGCAGGACCTTGTTCGTATGGTGGCAGGGTACCCTGTAGTGCTGCTGCATGTACTGTACCGTGGATCACTGTTGATGGAGCCTGCTCACAACCTCAATTCCAGCATATTTCTCCTCCTGGAAAGCCCATGGTACCCTTTGAAGAGCCATTCTGTGCCAAGAGGTCATTTCTTCTCCCTCCCCATCAGTTAGATTTGTGTTCATTGCCATGCAAAAAAACCCCTCCAGGCTGGCTTTGATAAACTGCTAGACTTGCTGAGAAGGTGACCTCTCTGTGCGTCCCATTAGTGCGCGCACATGGTAACTGCAGAGTACCATTGTTGTACAGGGCATTGAATATGAGCAAGAAGGAACCCTTACTTTACTATATAGATTATATGAGGATGGTAGGAGAACAATCCCTGCTATCTATCATTCCCCATATTTTTCATTCCATGTGCAAGTTTATACCAGGGAATCAAAGAGACTTGCCATAATTATATCACTGTCAGCCTCTGAGTAGTTAAATCCAGTTCAGGGTTCAAGCAGAGAGATCTGAGGTTCCTTATGTTCTGGCAAATGCTCAGTGTTCATATTTGTTGACCTTTTAATTAGATAGCCAAGTAAAGAAAGTAATAAAGGGTAACTGGTTTGAAATGCAAAACACTCAATAGAGCTTTCATTTTAACAAGAACCCTATTCCCATTCTCTTTTCCTACAAAGTATTTATTAGGGATCCAACTCGTAAGTCAGTCTTTGTTACGACATGTATTAAAACTGGAAATAACTGCTCACTAAGAAATAAGAAATTAGTTGTGTTGGGCAGAGCAGGGTTTGTTGTTTTGTTTTGTTTTGGTTTTTTTCTCCCATTTGAATCCACTTCCATCCCCTCAAAAATAAAGCAAGCAGCACACACTGGGGCAGTGAGAGAAGAACACTGGCATAATTTATCATCTTGTTTGTAGAAGCTGGCCTACACTTGTAGCCTTGTTGCTTGAGGATAGAGAGCACAACACATGTACTTGGGCTGACTTTTGGCTAACTCTGTGATCATAAGCATATGCCAGTTTAGTAAATGAGGCAGAATTGCCTGTCCAGGGATTTTTTTCACTTTCTGACCTGTTGGAGTACGAAATTTTTCACAGGCAATATTGGAAGTCCTACATGTTTCACAGCATATTCTGGGCTCCTGAGAGATATGGAGGAGCCAAAACTGTGAGCAGAGAGCTTTTTCCTCTGTGTTCACCATCACTCGAGTCTGCTGTCGGAGAGTTGCTTCTCCTTTAGCTCTCATTCCTGGCGTGTGATTGACTTCTGGTCCCAAATGGCAGTTAATTGTTAGATATTTTCTCCACACTGTCCATGTACTGTCAGCAGGCCTCTGGGTTTTAACAAGCTCAGTGTGGCTTACACCTACATCGACCTTCATGTCTATCAATATGGTTATGTTTAGTCATTTGATGAGTGCAGAGTGTATGCCTGAACCCAACATGCCTTTCTTCCAAGATTGTGGCTGTAGCCACACACATGTGAGAGGAAACCAACTGAACAGGCAGTGGCACTGTTACTGCTTTTTAGGATGTGGCCTTTAGTTTTCCAGTGCAGCGTCATGGCAGAAGTAGGCTGGACTTCAGCAAAGATGGTCTATCCAAAAAACCAAAGGTGCTATGGTTTCACTGTGGCGAGATCTACATCAGACAGATATGCACAAGGACAGATATGTGGCTATGTGTTGTAAACCAGTCAGTCACCATAACATCGAAGGATGCAGACACTTGAACTGTTTTAGTGAAAGAATATATTTGTAATGAAAAGCTGTTCATCTTTGTCTAAACTTCAGCTTAGTTAAATTGTGACAGACTTGTCTGTGTAACTTTCCAGCTGAAGCACTGAAGTTCCTGAACAAGCTCATTACAGTCAAGTGGGTAGACCAGGCTGACAATGGAAAGTAACACAAGTATTTTTAACTAGAGACTGTTTCATTATGTGTATTTTAAAAATGCTTTCCTCTGGCAGGTCTCTGCACCTCTGGGGAACCTTTACAAGTCCTTCCTATGAGTAAGCATGTGTTCCTTCTTTGGCCCAAAAAGGTGATAATGAAGACTTTAACAGGATCTGTGGTAGGATCTGTGGTAGTTCTTTGCTAGAGAAGGATGAAATGCAGCACTCTTATATTCCAGCCACTGATAAAAGGAAAGGGTGTATGTCATTTAAGTATTTTCAGCAGAACACATTTGCTGCCTGATATACTCACTCTATGTCAGGATGAGGGAGAGCTGTATTTAGTAGCTCTTCTCTTTAGTATGCAGTATAAGCTACTTCCTGGCACATTGCATTGATTTCCATCTGATTGTGATCTTGTAACAATTGTAGAGGAAGGACAAAACCTAATCTAGTTTCATTTTTCTAGAGTCTTCCATGCCTTAACTGTGACAGTAGTTTAGATCTCTTGTCATTTCAGCAGAATTGCCAGTGAGTCCCCAGTCCCTAGTGGGGAGTGCACTTGAATATTCCTCTTTTCATAGACAGCTTTGGTTTTACACCCCATCTGTTTCATGCCATTATTTGAGAGTACTTGTAATGCTAATTTTGCCATGTATGGCAGCCCCTTTTACCTTGCCATTATCCTGATAAAGAACTGCAGAAAGGCTGGTGTCCTTGAAAGCTACTGGTTTTTTCCATGGTAATGCAAAGTATTCTGACTCCTAACAAGCCGTGCATCTCTTACTTCCTTGCATTACCCAGTTTACACTTACTTACATTACTGCAACAATGGGATAAGTGTCCATGTTGTCATTCAAACAATTAATTAAAATGAGTGATAGACCTTGCAGAACACTCTCCCTGCAGCACATACTTCCAATCTGACAGCAAATCAATTGTGCATCAGCTTCCAGACTTAACGAAGCAACACAAGTGGTCTGCTGCTTCTAGAATCATACTGATGGATACAACTAACACAGCCAACTGGCAGATTCTGAGGTCCCCTGAAAGAAGCAACATCAATTGAACTTCTAAGAGACCTCCCAGAGGCACTGGATTCCCTCTAGGAGAATGGAGAGAGCACAGGCAATGTTCCCTTACCATATATGCTGGATGCGCATATTAGCTGAGATGGATCCCATTAATCACAGAATCAGAGAATGTTAGGGATTGGAAGGGACCTCAAAAGATCATCTAGTCCAATCCCCCTGCCAGAGCAGGAACACCTAGGTCAGGTCACACAGGAACATGTCCAGGTGGGTTTTGAATGTCTCCAGAGAAGGAGACTCCACAACCTCTCTGGGCAGCCTGTTCCAGTGTTCTGTTACCCTCACTGTGAAGAAGTTCTTCCTCACATTTATATGGAACCTCCTATGTTCCAGCTTGCACCCATTGCCCCTTGTCCTATCATTGGATGTCACTGAGAAGAGCTTGGCTTCATCATCATGACACTCACCCTTGACATATTTATAAACATTAATGAGGTCACCCCTCAGTCTCCTCTTCTCCAAGCTAAAGAGACCCAGCTCCCTCAGCCTTTCCTCAGAAGGGAGATGTTCCACTCCCTTAATCATCTTTGTGGCTCTGCGCTGGACTCTCTCAAGTAGTTCCCTGTCCTTCTTGAACTGGGGGCCCCAGAACTGGACACAATACTCCAGATGTGGCCTCACCAAGGCAGAATAGAGGGGAAGGAGAACCTCTCTTGACCTACTAACCACTCCCTTTCTAATACACCCCAGGATGCCACTGGCCTTCTTGGCCACAAGGGCACATTGCTGGCTCATGGTCATCCTGCTGTCCACCAGGACCCCCAGGTCCCTTTCCCCTACACTGCTCTCCAGCAGGTCAGCCCCCAACCTGTACTGGTACATGGGGTTGTTCTTCCCCAGTTGCAAAACTCTACACTTGCCCTTGTTGAATTTCATTAAGTTTCTCCCCGCCCAACTCTCCAGCCTATCAAGGTCTCGTTGAATGGCAGCACAACCCTCTGGTGTGTCAGCCACTCCTCCTAGTTTGGTGTCATCAGCAAACTTGCTGAGGATACATTCTGTACCCTCATCCAAGTTGTTGATGAAGACATTAAACAACACTGGTCCCAGTACCGACCCCTGAGGGACTCCACTAGTCACAGGCCTCCAACTAGACTCCGTCCCATTGACCACAACTCTCTGGCTTCTTTCCTTCAGCCAGTTCACAGTCCACCTCACTACCTGATCACCAAACCCATACTTTAGCAGCTTATCTACAAGGATGCTGTGGGAGACAGTGTCAAATGCTTTACTGAAATCGAGATAAACCACATCTACCGCTCTACCGTCATCTATCCACCTAGTTATTTCCTCATAGAAGGCAATAAGGTTGGTCAAACATGACTTACCCTTGGTAAAACCATGTTGACTGCTCTTAATGACCCCCTCATCCTTGATATGCCTAGAGATAGTGCCAAGAACAAGCTGTTCCATCACCTTTCCAGGGATGGAGGTGAGGCTGACCGGTCTATAGTTACCCGGGTCCTCCTTCTTGCCCTTCTTATAGATTGAAGTGACATTTGCTATCCTCCAGTCCTCAGGCACCTCTCCTGTTGTCCATGACTTACTGAAGATGATGGAGAGTGGCCTAGCAATGACCTCTGCCAGCTCCCTCAGCACCCTTGGGTGCATTCCATCTGGTCCCATCGATTTATGGATATCCAGATTGCTCAACCGATCCCTAACCCAATCCTCATCTACCGAGGCAAACTCCTCCTTTATCCTGACTTCTTCTGGGGCTACAGGGATCAGGGGCTCCTGGGCAAAGCCTGCAGGAGTAAAGACAGAGGCAAAGAAGGCAGACAGAGGCAAAGAAGGCAAGACAGAGGCAAAGAAGGCAAAGATTGTCTTCATGGGAGAAGGCCCTAAATGTTCACAGCTACAGACCCAATTTAGGTTGGCTCAAAATTTTGGCAAAAAGAAGAAGAAGAAGGTCTGTTCTTGTTTTCATGTCTGCTAACCAGCAGTCAGCTTTATAACTTCATTGCAACCGTTCACTGTTTTATTCCTTTGCTTGCCCCTGTTAAATCTTGGTAGACCAATGGAACAAGGAGAGGTACTGTGAGACTAGAGAAGGTTTTGAGGGGAACGAGGAGGTATACCACTAGCAGAATTTGGAGTCTGTATTAATAACTGCCTCAGAGCTGTAGGTATCCTGGAGCTGAGACATGCTTCTAATCTTCTAGAATTTAGATAACAATGCTGGCAAAGCATTCATAGGGTTTGTGATTGGCGTTATACTCAAGCCAATAAATCAAGATATCCGTGTTATGTGTTCTAATGTATCACACCCTTTATAGGTGCAAGGAACAGGTTATTGCATGTTAGCACTGTCTCCACCTCTCCCTGTGTGCTCCTCAGTCTAGTTTGATGGATGTTGTCCTCTTTTCTTGAGCGCGCTAAAGCCTTCTATCAGTATGGAAGTCCTCTCAAAGGAGTAGTGTATTCACAAAGTGTAGCATTTAAAGCAGGAGGCGTCTGAGCCTTAATTCAGTATGCAAGAGGCAGCATGGATGTTGTCTTACATATTTTAGGGACATTGCTTTATATTTTGATAGGATGGAAGACATAACCAGCATATACCATTTATATGTGCTGTGGCTCCCTCTAGCTTTTTCAATGCTCCAGTCACCTGAAGAAATTATAGCAACAAGCAGGAGAGGTTGGTTTGTTTGTTTTTTCTGAAACAGTACAGGAAGTGTTTCTGCACTGGGGTTGTCTTAAGTTGAGGTAGGTGAAGTGGGAGCAAAAGACATCTCACATAGTTTTCACTTCCAAAGCTGGAAGGAAGTCTTCAGAATGTCAGCCAGACACCAGACAAATTCCCTTCAGACTCTCTTGTGGGAATTGTCTTCCACAGCCACACCATTTGGGCAAATCAGTGATGAGCTGAAAGTACAGAGATGCAGCAGGCTTTCTTCTCCACACTGGCTCACACTAGAGTTAGAATTGGATCAGATAAACTGCAAGCAGTTCAACGATATGTTTCCTATGAGTCTATTTAGGTTATCTTTATGCCCACTGCCCTTTCTGGATACTTGCACCTTCCTATTGAGAATGTGACCACATGAGGAGACAGTGCACCACAACTAGAAACTCACTCCAGGGTAGGAATTAAAATGAGGTGTCATATGGTAAACTTGTTTTGGTTCTCTTTTGGTGTGAATGCAAAGGCAAGTTATCTTACAAGGTATGTAGGGGATGGATGTTCCTGTAGCTGGTTTGTGAGAGCAGCAATGGTGATAGTCCTGTTCTTGCTTTGTTCTTCCCAACTGGATCATCAGTTGAGCTTCTGGAACAAATTCAGAACCCTTGTCAGAATCAACAAGGGGCTGATCTTATACAGGGGCAACATAATAAAGATGAAAGGTGAGGATATGGAGGAAAGTAGCCGAGATGCCACATTAACAAGAAGAGAATTATGGTTTACTGAAGCTGAAAAAAAGAGCACAGTGCCTTGCACTGGAAGCAGGTCCCTTGAACAGTTGCCTGAAGCTGCTGCAAATAAGATACGCTGCCCCTCTTTCTGACTGTCTGTCACACGTATGCTTTCCTTGAACACGGGTGCTGGCATAAATTTAAAAATAAGTCATTTTGTATATGCCTACCACCCTAACAGCACTTCAAGTTGCCAACCTAAAGAGATAGGCAGCTCTTCTTAATTCTGTCTTCCATTCTGCAAAAGCATCTAAACCTATGGCAGTCTTTAGGTGTGTGCTAATTTGGGACCACATTTGAGCTTTCTTCTATCAGCTTTGACAACTGATTTTTTATTTTTATTTTTTTTTTCATGCCAGCTGTTAGAATCATAGAATTGTAGAGTGGTTTTGGTTGGAAGGTACCTTAAAGATCACCTAGTTCCAACCACCCTGCCATGGACAGGGACGCTTCCCACGGGCAGGGATGCCTCCCACTAGATCAGGTTGCTCAAAGCCTTTGGCCTTTGAACACTTGGAAGAAGGTGCTATTTCCCAGCAGTTGTGGCTGATGTAGTGTCCCCTTGTGTATATGCTGCCTACACTATGGTGGGAGAAGAGTTCTTTCTGTACTGTAGAACAGTGCTCTGAGTTCACAGAACAAGTGAACTGGTTATATTCTTTTAAAATTATGTCTGTGTTTAGCCTGTACGAGGGCTAAACTGTGGCAGTTGCTCTATCACCCAATAACCCCTTCTTGGCTGAGAAAGCGAATCGAGGAAAAAAGGGAGAAGCCCTGTAGATTGAAATAGAAACTGATTTAATGACATAACAAAACTAATATAAATAACAACATAAAATGTATAACAAGCTTATACTCAGCCTGGTCCTTGGGAGCAGCAGAAGGAGCAGGAGATCGAGAGGGAGGAGGCCCAGGAAGAGGAACTCCCCACTCTCAGTAAACTCCTTCCTTTTATAATGAGCTTGATGTCAGTGATGTGGGATACACCTGTGAGTCAGCTTGGGGCAGCTGCCCTGACTGAAACTCCCAGCTGGCTTGGGACTGCTCATGGCCTGCCTGCCATGGCTGGCCCATGGTTCTCTTCCTGGGAAACCAGGACAAAATGAATAACCGAAAAACTATTGTTGGTGTTCACAAAAGTAAAAAACAAAATGGAAGTGATTAAAGGATTAATCAGATTGTCCTATTTGCAGTGGTAGTTGTGGTGAGGCATGGCACTCAACAAAGGTTTATGTCAAGATCATTCAAATTGTTCTCTCTTAGTGGTCTTCTCTCTTTTTTTTCATTGTGTTTGAAGCTGGGGCTTTGTTTTCGGCTTTGAGAAAAAGGACACTTTGAAGAGCTATTTTGGTGTTGCTACCTGTTCTCCAGCTTCCCCATCTCTCTGTCTAAGTCACTGTCTGTCAGCCTTGCCATAGACTTAAAAGTGGGGAAAAAAGCACCAGCTTCTAGCAATTGTGTTGGTTCTTGCCTTAGCAGTGTAAGTTTTAACTTGATATTAAGGCATGACTTTCTCTACAAGCTGAATAATTGGAATGTTTAGCATAAGAGGACGAAAGTCAATGGGATTCCTGTGATCCCACCTAATGATTTGCGGCTTTAATCTGGAGATACTTTTAATTATGGTCTGTCAGAATATATCCAAGTCCCTAGCTGAAAGGGGCATTTCAAAAGTTCACCCTTGGCATCAGTAAGGTAAAAAGTATGGGCTAAAAATTCAGTGTATGTGTAGCAACTTTGCAAGGTTAAAGCTCTGTAATTTTCTGCCCACAATGAGAAAACTAAAACTTGCCCAGCCTTTATAGCCACTCTTTCCTTGTTTTCTTGGCCTAGACTGAGATCTGTGCATGACTGAAAGCTGAACATGAGTACAGAGCTATCGACAACTGTCAAGAAATTCAGTGAGGACCACGATGTCTTGAGACTTGTGAGGAGACCCAGGCTACAGTCATCAGTTGCTGCCTTCGTTTATAAGAGAGTTTTTAAGCCTTGTTTCTTGCAGCCACTGGCATTTATTCTTGGCAGTGGAAAGGCCTGTTTGCCCCTCATTTTAAAAATTTGGTGTTTGGCCCATTTGCAGAGTGTGCAGTTGCAGATTTTTCCACCTGTGCTTGTAGGTCATGTCCCCATCTTCCCTTGCATGAGTTCTCTATCCTCCAGTATTGCTTCAGATGCAGCTGTGCTTCTGGATTCTTTTGCATAGCAGATCTAAAATTGTGATAAGCAGCTGCTAGTGATAAGCAGCTGCTAGTTGGAATTGAGGCTTAGGGGCTCATTAGCTCAGAGAGACATTTATATTTTCATTTGCATTTTAGGGGAGCTTATGATACCCTGTAATTACAATGTCTGAAGGCTCTTCATCCCTGTGGGGCTGAGTAGCCACTGTTTTTCTGCTCATTTGATATATAGCAGCAAAATTAACTATTTGTTTAGAAAGCAGCTAGATTTCTTGTACCATTGACAGCCATAGAGGTGTTACCCTCCCCATCCCTCTTGTGTGCACTGGGACACCTCTTCAGTAATAACAATGGATCCTACTTCTTTTTAACTCATTGGACTGCAAGGTGTTTTCCAAAGAACCAGAAGATCTTTATGCTTTTCACAGAAGAGAGCTAAGGCTTAGACGTAAAGCCCACTCACTGGGATGTGAGTAAGGTGAACTTGTCATCCTAAGAACCAGCTCACCTGTCCTGTTGTATGTGTGGAGTCATAGAGGGCTGACATAGGCTTGGAAGATGGTTTTCTTCTGCTCCTGTCTTCAGCCCAAGGTATTAGCCTTTGAAACAGCAGATAGCAGATTGGCTGGCTTTGAAATGAACTCAGTCAGTATGGCATCTGGGATAGTGTCCCTGTGATAGGAGTGAGAGCTTTCAAGGTCCCTTTGCATCCAAGTGGTTCTGTGATCCTATGGTGTGTGAAGTCTGCTCAGTGCTGGTTCATGTCAGCCCTCCTGGAGAGAGCACTCAGTGAAGACAAACTAGAGATGACAACTTGTCTGTTTTCTGATGTGCTGTTTTACAGCCTAAGTAGAAATCCAGCATGTCCTGCTGTTAATCTCAAAATCTTGTTATGGGCACAAAGGAAACATTTGTTACATATGTAAAACCAGCAACATATTATTAGTATAATTGAAAACTTTACTGTCTAATCAAGGATGTATTATTAGTTTAGATTTAGTTCTTACAGAAAAAGAAAACCAGAAATGAATACTGCTCTACAGAAAAAATCTTAGTTGTAATAGTAATACAGTTAAAATTGTCATACACACGTTCTAGTATCTATCTTCCTACCCCATTTTGTGATGGTATGCTTGCTATTCCACTGCTCCTTGAGGTCCTAAGAAGGACAGCATCAACATGGTTGAGTGTGGGGTTGAGCCATTGTCCTGGTTCCACAGGCACAGACTCATGGGTCAGCCATGCAGGCAGGCCATGAGTAGCACCAAGTCAGCTGAGAGTTCCAATCAAGGCAGCTGACTCACAGGTGTATCCCATACCACCTCATCATGCTCATTATAAAAGGAGGGAGCTCAGTGAGGATGGGTTTCCTCCTCTCCCTGAAGCTCCTTGTGGGTGGTGCTCAGTTCCTGCCATCAACATTGAGAACCAGGCTGAGCAGAACCTTTATGCTTTATGTTGATTGTTGTTTCTGTTCTACTTCAACTCGTGGGCCTTTTGCCTTTTTTTCCCCCCAATTCTCCTTCCCAACTGGGGAGGGAGCATCAGGTGATAGACTAACTGCTATAGTTTAGCCCTGAGTACTGGCTAAACGTAGACAGCTGTCAGTATTGGAAGTCCTTCACCAGGAGAAACTTGATGGTGATGTTAACGATTTCTTCTTCCTCACTCCAGGATCCACCTGGGGTCATTTTTATTTATTTTCTATCACACATTTACCTTGCTCTTTTTTTAGATAAACAATGTATGATACCATACACTTGTATTCTTTGTTCTGTTAGCTCTGCAGCTGTTTTTGTCCATCTCCAGGTGTGCATTTCTTTAACTGATGATTCGTGAGTTGCAGGATCTCCAACCCTAACCTGTGCCACAACTTCTATCCCATGCTCCTACAGCAGTCACAAACATGACCTACAAGGGTTTACCCACCCTGTGGGTACGTAGGATTGCATGCAACTGTGGGATTCTTGGGATTCTGTAACACACAGGACATGGAGGTTTGGGTTTCTGTGAATTTTGTTATTTACTACTAGTAAAGCAAGTATATATTACAGGTTACTACAAAATGACAACTTGTGTGTGTGTGTGTGTATATGTATAAACCAAGTTCTTAGAAACATAGAATGTTTTGCATTTGAAGGGAACTTCAAAGATCATCTATTTCTAGCCCCTTTGCTTTTTACTAGGTCAGATTGCTCAAAGCCCCATCCAACCTGACTTTGAACACTTCCAATAACGGGGCACCCACAACTTCTCTGGGCAGCCTGTTGTTATTACAGAATTACCAAAAGAAAGTATATACTTACAATCATTCATCTTTATGCCCACTTTTATATATTATGAGAGGTCCTGCCTGTAGTGCACTCACCAAACCATTCCCAGGATTGTGGCTAGTCAATGACAGAAAAGTATCTCTTCATAGATGATCCAATCAAGGAGCTGGGAGTCAGGCAAACATCCCCACTGGGAGTCCAGTCTAGGAGATACTGTGCAGAGAAGATTTCTCAGAGAAGCTCATTTTTGGTCAATAGCCAGTTATTTGTTATACAGTTTTGGTGTAGACACATAAATGGGCACAGGATGTAGTTTCCAGCTTTTTTCATCATCATAGTTTCTATGTTCTGGCAGCTGTACCTTGTCAGGTATGTCTTCGCTCCTGGGGAGATTATCAGGGATATCCTGGGCTCTTAGCAAACCGACATTAGATATGTTCCATGACTGCCACGATCAACAGCAACTTGAATCTGCCAGTATTTGTTATCAAGATCTTACTGAGTTTCCAGGGTCAAACACAATGCATTATATTGTGTAGTAAACACTACACTGAGTACTGTAGCATTTGCAGAATCCTGTCTTTACCATATTAATCAAAATTCGTGTGTTGCATTGTCTTACTGTTGTAATTTGGTTTTGTGTGAGATGCAGCAGAACCTTATATCAGATGAACTACGGCAGGGACTCCCATGACAGCTTGCTGTGGATTTTAGAGTGGCCCCAGCTCTCACGTAGAGACTTAGAGCACTGAGGAAGAAAACTTATGTATGTATGAGCAGGCAACATCCAAAATCTAGTTGGAAAGGATTAAAAAGAAGAAAAAGGTGTACAGTAATAAAAAGGGTACAGCTGTCTTTTCTGATAATGAATGGCCAGGAAGGCTGTTCCAGGAAAGAAGCCTCTTGATCAAACACTAATTATGTTACTAATCAGCTGGAACCAGTCCAGAGTTTTATGCAACAAGGACACGTGTCTGAAGACAGGGTTTCTTTCTGAGGATGAGCTACAATTTTGACTTTCACTATGCATGTAGGTTACCCATCCTTCATCTGACATATACCAAAATAGATCACAGGTCTCTAATCACCAGGGCAAATGCTCCATTGATGTTGACTTCACAGAACTACAGGCTAGTTCACAAAATGTAAGAACTCAGCTTTTACCTGTAGCTCTCAGAAGCAGTAGCTTCTGTTACACACACTTACTGATGATGCAAGCTGACTAATGTATGTGGGAGAAGATTATTGTGGTACCCATCTGATATCTGAAAATGATCAAAGGTTGCAAATGGTTTGAATCTGCTCTGTACCCTGGGTGGTTGGAAATGTAAAGAACACAATAAATTACACAGGGATAGAATTTATGCCTTGCAGTGAGTGGGAGCAATTTTTCGGATTTGGCATAGCAGGCCCTATAGGAAAGCATTTGTTATAAAGAAACCCAGGATGAACACAAAGGGGATCCTGTTAGGAACTGAAAAAATCCTGAGCAAGAAACATACTGCCTTGTGGCACTCAGTGCTGCTCAATATGCAGCGGAATTGGCCTGAATCAATGAAACCAACACAGCTGCAGTCATGTAAGCTGAAAATTTTCATTACAAATCCAGCTGGAATAAGCACTGGGCAGACAAATTTTAATACAGCAAAGTCTGTTTCCATCCCCTAGCTCCTGTTAGTTCCTAGCAGCTTCTTTGTGCATACTATCACTGAAATTCCCTCAAAATTCGGTTCCTGTTGTACTCCCTCATTCTGTAAGTTTAATCCTTTCTTTCAAACAGTGGGCACACCAGAAGTATGTGGAATCAGTTTCACTGTTGTTTATAGTGAGTTCAAAAGGATTTTAGATGGCAGGACGCTAGCAGGTCAAATGAAAGGACCATCTACTCCAGTGTTGCCTCCAAGAGTGGATGTGTTGGGAAGACAGCAACTTGGTAAGTGTAGTGGGGATCTACCCCAGAACACTGTCCAGCCTCCAGTATCTGTGGCTTTTGGATTTAGACATGTTACTTCTGTGTATATTTGATAAACATGAGGATTCTCTATTTGGGTGCAAGGAGGTGTTTATGTCAAAAGTTGTTTTGATGTGGGATTTGAATAGAGATGAAAATTTGTTATTCATCAGTCTTGTAAAACTGGATCTTGATCTCCAGATCTGCATTTTGTATTGAACTGTATTGTCAGCTCATGTACTGACAATAGATGGATAAATCGAATGATTGAGGCTAAGGAGGGAAAGTGTTTACAAAAGAGCAGAAAATGGGCATGCGCATCTTTCCTCTGCATTGCTTTGTGTGAGAGCCACCTGTATGATGCAGCTTGCTTTTTCATGAAGGGGTGCTTGTGCTTTGTAGAGGGTAGCATGGGTGAACTGAAATTTCTTCTGCTTTCCTACTCTATGCACCAGTGCAGTTTCCCAGGAGCAGCCCCTCAGCCCAGCCATGGCAGGCAGACCATGAGCAACCCCGAGTCAGCTGGGAGTTTCAGTCAGGGCAGCTGCCCCAAGCTGACTGACAGGTGTATCCCACACCACTGACATCAAGCTCAGTATGAAAAGGTGGGTGTTTACTGGAGGTGTGCTGCTGCTGCCACCCCTCCTCCCAAGGACTAAGCTGAGTATAAGCTGGTACACTTTATGTTGGTGTTCGTGTTATTTTTATTTCATTAAATCTTTTTCTGTTTTAACCAATAGGGCTTCTACCTTTTCTTCCTCTTTCCCCTTCTCAGCTGTGGAGGGCTTATTGGGTGATAAAGCAACTGCTACACTTTAGCCCCAGATTCAGGCTAAATGCAGACAGTTAACATGCCTGAGAGCTGAAACTCTGAGCTATTCATAGTTTTTCAGCTGAATGGCTGCAGTGTTAAACATAGTACCTGAGAAATATCTGGACTTCTGCTCTCAGAAAAAGGGGATCACAGAATCACAGAATAGCCTTGGTTGGAAGAGGCTTTTAAGATCATCAGGTCCAACCAATTAACCTAACACTGCCAAGTCACCACTACACCATGTCCCTCAGCACCTCATCTACACGTCTCTTAAATCCCTCCAGGGATGGGGACTCCACCACTTCCCTGGGCAGCTTGTTCTGATGCCTGACAACCCTTTCAATGAAAATTTTTTTGCTAATATCCAGTCTAAACCTCACCTGGCACAGCTTGGGGCCATTACCCCTCATCCTATCACTGTTACCCCGGAGAAGAGACCGACCCCCACCTCACTACAACCTCCTTTTAGGTAGCTGTAGAGAGCAGTGAGGTCTCCCCTCAGCCTCCTGTTCTCCAGACTGAACAATCCCAGTGCCCTCAGCTATCCCCCACCTTTACTAGCTCAGATTTACTCATAAACCCCTGCCTCAGTTTGTAAAAGCAGACACATGACTATGCACAAATACCAATGTGGAATGTGGGTGGCTGTGAAGATCGAAGAGACTGTCCAGTTTGAAATCAAAGCTTAAGCCACTTAAGCCACACTTCCATGGGCTGGGAATTCAGACTTCTTCTCGTATCCAACTGTTTTGCCAATTAGTAGGCCCAGTACAAAAGACACAGCCAGCAGTAGAACAACAATCCAGTACGTAGGTTCTATTTCACGTAAAGGGGTCAGTATATAGAGGATGGCTGGGGGTACAAACAAATCAGATAGATCACGAATAACAGACATCAACCCCAGCGACCCCAGGAATGACACAATATCGCTCATAACAGATGGAGCAAACAGAGACACGAGATAACCCACAGAGAAAATGGGAGACAACCAGGAGAACAAGGCAGTTACATATGACAGAAGTAACCCCATGTTGCCTCCCCACAAAGCCCGTGTTTGTATGTGCCAGACCTGACTGCGATCCAGTTGCATGACTGGTCAGGAGGTCCTTCCCCAACAGGAAAACTCTGTGAAATGCGTCCACTCCACAGGCAGACTCTCTAACCCTTCCTTCAAGTGGTCCCAGCTTTTATCCCCAAACAGGACACCTGGCACTTGTTACCAAAATGCAGGGCACCTGGGGCTTGTTTACCTGAGGGCTCTCCTTGCAAGGCCGGCGGCACCCTGGAGGAAAGCCAAAAGGCAAACTCATCCCCTCCTCTTAAAGGGCTGTGGGAACCACCCATATGTCAATCTTAATTCAGGGCTGGGGGTTCAGACCCCAGCACTTCACCAACTCAGTTTAACAATTTTAGTGCAGGATATTTGTAAAGCATTTGGTATAAGGATGGGGTTTGGGACATGCTGAATCTTGGCTTTTTGCCTGAGTGAGCTGTAAGAATACTTCTTACAATAAAAATGGATATTGTTTATAAGCATAATGCACTTGTGTGCTTTTCCTCCCCATACTTCTCCCCCCCGCCAACCAAGAACTGTCTTCTCTTGCCTTTCTTTAGCCAAGGTATGTTGGAAAGGATTTCCCAGGATGGTAGTACATCCTGCTATTTGGAATAGAAATAAATTCGCCAAATGTGAGACACATGTTGATGAAGGAGATTATGTTGCAAGATGAAGTTTAGTTCATTAGAGGTGCTAGCATGCTTCTGTAGAGTAAGTGTAGATGGTGTTTGCCTGTAAAACAGGCACGGTCTGTAGCCCACACTTGTCAAACTGCTGGAGAGTCTCAGGGTGACTGTGTTGGCTGTGCTTTTTGAATTGGTGTTCTCCCCTGGAAGAAAATTCCATTAGTGACACACTGTTCTGCAGGACACAGAGTCCTGACTAAAAGCTTATTTTTTGAGTATACATGCCAAAGCCAGAAGGAGATTTCTGTAGGGATTAATACTAATGACGTTGCTGGATGAATGTTAGAGGGTTGGAAATATAGCACCATGTTTCAAAACATGGTGGCAGGGGGAACAGACGTTCAGTTGTATTTTATCTAAAAGAATCTAACCTACAGGTGTCTATTTTGGGTGCAGCAGAAGACGAAGTTTATGTGACAGCAGCCAGGAGGAATAACTTGAAAGCATCTCTGTAGCATCTAAGTGATTTGGAAAAAAACACTTGGACAAGATCTGATTCCTTTAGATATGATTCATATTGAGGAAAATTTGTATATGAAATTCCTTTGTTTAGTGAAGTCATCATATAAATGCCAGCCTAGCCTTTCCTGACAAATTAGTGATTAAGTACCTTGACTTCTGGACAGAGTAAGGAGTTCCAGAGTGATTGCTATAAGGCTTTTTTCTTAATGGCAAATTCACCTTTTTCATAAGCCTTACAATGAGGAAAGGACTTCTTGTATACTAGACATAAGCTTTGTATTATGACCTTGATGAAAAAGGTCTTCTCTCGTCAGTGATATTTATAAAACATTCTTAATTCTGGTTCTGAAGTGATGCTGCAAAAAATAAGTGACCCATTCCTGCTCCAGGACAGTACTCTGTGATTAGCATCAGCTGTCTCTTTTTCTGTCACTGGGCACCAGTGAGAAGGATCTGGCTGCCTCTTCTTAATTCCTTTTAATCAGGTATTTACGCACACTACTGAGACCCCCCTGAACCTTCTCTTTTCCAGGCTCAACAGCCTGAGCTCTCTCAGTTTCTCATAGTATAAGAGATCCTCAAGTCTCTGAATCGTCTTCCTGACCTTTTGCTGGCTTGCTCCAGTAGCTCCATGTCTCTCCTGCATCTGGAAGCCCAGAACTGGGCACATCACTCCAAGTCTGGTTTCACCAAGGCTGAGTAGAAGGGAAAGATCACCTTCCTCAACCTGCTGGCAACACCACTCCTAATGCAGCCCAGGAAGCTCTTGACCTTTTTTGGTGCAAGGATGATTACTGGCTCATGTTCAGCTTGTTGTTAACCAGGACCCCAAGGCTTCTACTGCAAAACTACTTTCCAGATAGCTGACCTGCTTTCTATCTGTTTCTTTGGGGAATGTCCCCGACACATTCCTCAACAACTGAATTGCTGTTTTTCAGATGGCTGATGACAACTTAAATCGGTGGATCTCACATGAAAGTGTATCTAAGAGCATTCAGAGTATTTGGCTTAACACCTGATTCATAGAATAGCCTTGGTTGGAAAAGACCTCTAAGGTCATCAAGCACTGCCAATTCACCACTAAATCATGTTCCCCAGCATTACATCTACACGGCTCTTAAATCCCTCCAGGGATGGGGACTCCCCCACTTCCCTGGGCAGCCTGTGCCAGTGCTTGACAACCCTTTCAGTGAAAAAATTTTTCCTAATATCCAATCTAAACCTCCCCTGGCACAACTAAAGGCCATTACCCCTCGTCCTGTCACTGTTACCTGGGAGAAGAGATTGACCCCTGCCTCACTACAGCCCCCTTTCAGGGAGCTGTAGAGAGCAATGAGGTCTCCCCTCAGCCTCCTTTTCTCTGGACTAAACAATTGTAGTTCCCTCACATGGTCCTCATCAGACTTGTGCTCCAGACCCTTCATCAGCTTTGTTGCTCTTCTTTGAACATGCTCCAGCAGCTCAGTGTCCTTCTTTTAGTGAGGGGCCCAAATCTGAACACAGTATTCAAGGTGCAGCCTCACCAGTGCCAAATACAGAGGAACAGTCACCTCCCAAGTCCTGCTGGCAACACCTGGGGCAATTCAGGAGGAATCATCCTGACATCTTGCAGATGTTTTTCCTTGTAAGAGCCAAGGTTGTATGATTGCCATCCCAATAACTGACATGAAAAGCAAAAGCAAACACAGTCCTCTGGTACTGTTGACATATTAAAGAGGTAATTTATAAGGATGGGATAAGGGGATGTGAAAACCTCTTCCCTTCTCTTAGCCTTCGATAATGCCAACCAAGAATTATTTGGAAAAATGTTGACAGTGTCTCCTTGCAGCCTAAGCCTTTGAAAAGGCCAGACGACTTTGCCTTATGCAAGGCAAGAGTTGTTAAATATGTATTCATGTATGTGCATGTGAGTGTGTGTAACAAGAAGACTGTCTCAGATTAACTCAGTTAAGTTTCAGCCAGCAAGGAGCCAATCGGGAGCTGTCCTGACACAGCAACTAAGGACAGTAACCAGCTACCTACAGTGTTCTTCCAGGGTGAAAGTGCCTTTTCTAGCAAATGATGCAGGGTGTTTCCCTGCTTCAGGCAAAGTCCAACACAACTTCAAAAAGATAAGTGTCTTCATCTATGTAACCAGGCTTGATCCTGCTGCAGCCTGGAAGCCCTGATGATGAAGTGTCACAGTAAATGCCCTCTCCCTTTCCCCAGTCCCTGCTTTCCTCCCCTGTTGGATGATTGCCAGTCATGTACCAATAAAGTGCTTCTGAAATACAGGGTAAATGGCCTTTATGCAGTCTGGTGGGGACAGAAGGGCATGCAAAAAGCCTCTCCATTTGCATGGCTGTGCAAGGACTTTGCACAATAACAAAGACCTGGATCAAGTGCACACAGGGGCTGAAAATTTGAGACCAATGCACATGCAGGGGTAGAAAGAGAACCAGGCAGAGCCAGGATCCCATCTATGTACTCATCATGTACATGCAGAGATGCTGCTTCTTTCTGATCTATGGTAGGAGCCTAGAAATTATCAAGAACTCCAAGTGTTTGCTGATGCTGTGTGTTCCTACCCGTCACAAGATCTGTAATTTCTGGCAACAATGAAGACTGATTACTCACCCGTGCAATCAAGATTTCAAATTTCTTTCCTAGCCCTGGTGTCGTTTTTTTCTGTATGTATCATCTATTACATTAAAGAGCCACTAAAATCAATCTTCAGTCACTAGACTGAGCTGATGGAGTGAAAACATTGTGTGAATGGCAGCTTGCCCCCCTCAGGACTGCAAACCAATTGTTTTGCCACGGTGCAACAGGTGTAGTCCGTTCTTCTTGCTGCCGTACTTCTCCCACCAGTGCAAGGTAACCCACTTGGTCAGGCTGGGTGCTTTGCCTACCTCCTGTCTTTGTGGGGAGTGTACTTCCTCCTCAGAGAAAGAACCCTTTCCACATGCATACGGAGTAGAGGAGGTCCTGAGTGCAGGGAAGGAGAAAGCTGGCATCATGGTGGTTTTCCCACATTCTTATAGGGCTGACTTTCTCTTATGCTTTCTCTAGGGGCTACCAAGGACATGGGGAAGATGCTGGGTGGAGATGAGGAGAAAGACCCAGATGCTGCCAAGAAAGAAGAGGAACGACAGGAAGCCCTCAGGCAAGAAGAGGAAGAGAGGAAAGTCAAATATGCCAAGATGGAGGCTGAAAGAGAAGTTATGAGACAAGGAATTCGAGACAAGGTAAGGATCCAGCTTTCAGCACACACTTGGCAACTCATAATGCTCAGTGGAGAACTACTGTTTTCAAATGATTTGTGACTAGTTTCCCAAGCACCTGGGTAGACCCAGGTAATTACTTCACTAAACTGAACTGTCTAATCTTGTGCACTGTCACTTGAGCTGTGTCCCTGTTTAAACACACCTCCCACACTGAAAAGCCCTGCAAAGTTGAAATAGAGGGTGAAGATAAGGAGGAAAACATCTATTTTTCTTATTGTCTGTTAAATGCTCGTATTATTTTAAAAGTTAGGGGTTTCTCTGTCCCTGTGTGGGTGCTTTCCAAGCTTGCAATTGTGGTTTGAGAGAAAGGTCATAATTCAGGTGTTTCCAAGACATACAGTCCAAGTATACTCTGTATTGCTTCCAAGACTTTCTTTGTGTTGACCAGTGAAATGGGACAAATCTACTCTTCATACTTAGGCTTCCACTGCTCACAGGGGATTCATCTGAAAGTTTCATGTTTCTGAATGAAACTTTTTTCCCAACTTAACCATTGGGAAACGTTCTGTTCTAAATTTGATTCTTGTAACAATACAATTTGACATGAGAAGGAAATGAATAATTGCAAGGATTCAGAATGAGACTGAAAAGACATATACAAAAACCTTTACTAAATTTTGTTACCGTACATTAGCTTTCAGGGATTGATGTGTGGAGAGAGAGGAAGTTTTGCTGACTCATCCTCAAGACCAGGTCAAAGTTGTCCTTTTAGAATAATAAGAGGAGGAGGTCCTGGAGCTCAGATAACTTGAAATGTGGTTAATGGCTGGATGGGGGGGGGGGGGAGGGTTTGATGATGAAGATGCATATGTTGACTTACATCACATGCCAAAGAACAATTGAAAATACCTGTAGAGAGAATGAGGAAATGCTGCTCAGTATAAGAGATGTTTTCTGTGCAGTGCCTGCCTCTGCACAGGTTACAGTGCCCTAAGAGCATGTCTGGGAAAAAGTTTCAAAGTCTCATCATAGAGCTGAGAGTGACTGTCCATAAACAAAATGAGGTTCACACTGGGCCAAACTTCTGACCCAATCCTTATGATTCAGGAGGGAAGCATGGATAGGGGTGAATTGTTCTGGTAGCATAGTGTACCTTTTAAAGTGGTATCGAGAATTGTTCTGCAAATAAAGAAATTTGAGATTATGCTTCTAAGGAAAGAAAGTACTGTCTAAGTTTAGCCTGTACCTGGGGCTAAACCATAGCAGTTATTCTACCACCCGATGCCCCCTCCCCAGCTGAGAAAGGGAATGGGGGGAAAAAAAGGGAGAAGCTCCATGGGTGAAGTAGAAACAGATTTAATGAAATAACAAAACTAATACAATCACCAGCACAAAGTGTACAAGGTTCTACTCAGCATGGTCGCTGAGGTCAGCAGCAGGAGCAGAAGACCAGGAGAGAAGAGCCCCAGAAAGAAGAACTCTACCTTCACTGAGCTCCCTCCTTTTATAATGAGCATGATGAAGTGGTATGCAATACATCTGTGAGTCAGCTGCCTTGATTGGATCTCCCAGCTGACTGGGGGCTGCTCATGGTCTGCCTGCATGGCTGACCCATGGGGCTGCTCCTGGGAAACCAGGACAAGTACTTATGTGGAATTGTCTACTTGTGACACTGCCAGAGAAAGGTATTCACATGATTATTTAAAAGAAGGTATTAGTTACCAGACAGACAGGTTCAGAACCCTGACCTGGTCAAAATTTGTCGTTTTTATAATCTACTTAGTGAATTTATATCTAGATAGTGTAATATACAAATATAAACATAGCAATGTGTGCAGTATATGTTTAATATATGTTTATAGGTGGAACTGTTTCTAAGCAGTGACACAGGTCTGCCTGTGTCATACGGGGCATACGGGGAAAAAAAAGAGTAATGAATTTCTGAGTTGCAGGCAGATGGGCTAATGGCCTGTTTTCATTGGTTGCTGTCTCTTCTAGACTACTGAAGTGTTCCCAGAGGTGGTTGGATTTTTCTTGCTATTGGGTGAACTGTTGTAAAAGCATTTAAGAAATCTGGGATGCCTTCTGTTACAAATCCAAGGTGATCTAAAGTAGAATTCACATGTTCATGAATAGGATGCGTACAGCCTGAACTTGGAAGAAACATCCAGCCAGCAGGGATTTCCCTGGTACGCTGTCAGTTATCTAGACGTTGCTGAGTCAGGCTCAGTACTGAGTGGTGAAGTCTCTCAGAAGCGTATTGACTCCTGAGTGATAAGGCAAAGGGATGGCTCTGCAGAGAGAGTAAACAGGAATATTTGGATGAATATTATTTGACCTCAGTCAAAGCTCTGGTTTGCAGCTTTTCTAGTGATTATCTTTGAGATTAGCAACAGGAAGTCCTGCTTTGGGGAGTGCGCCCAGCCTGTGAAAACACAGGAGCTCAGTTCCCTGTGGTTTTCTTTCTCCTGGGGATAATCCCAGGTAGCATGCATTTGAAAGATGAAGCTATTTTCTCCGGAATCAGAAAAGATGTAGAGATGTAGATAGGAGCTGTGTTTGGTTTGGTTTTTTTTTTCAAGTTTGAGAATTCTGTGAAATAAAGAGATTACTTTGTCCTATCAAAGAGATGGATTTGATAATATGCAGGACTCTGTCTCCAATTATTGAGAACTGGTGACTACAAATGTGAAACAAATGTTGAAAGAACAGAGAAAAAAAGGGCTGGATTATTTTGTCCATCACTTATTTCTTTAGAAATTACCTTCATTTCTTGACCAACTCCAGTAAAAGCAGAAATATAGAGAAGGAGAAAATGGAAACAAAGATTCTGTCTGGTATTTATACATACACAACTTGTTAGCAGGTTATGAATTAAATGCAAGAAGTTTTAAGTATGAGAGGTCTCCCTGAGAAGAGTGAGAAATGAGCATGAGAGTCGAGTGAGTGAGTAGGAACAGATTATTTATGCAGAATACAAGTTTGAAAGTCTGTGCCCTGGGTCATGAACCCACGGTAACAAAATTGCTCCCTTAGTGCAGCTGCAGGGTGTCTGGGAAACAAGCCAGGGAATCATGGCTTCATCAGTTAATATGGCTCAAGGTGAGGCCTACAAAAAAGACAGGCTCATCATGTTTGTTGTTTTGGACTTTTTGGTTCTTCAACATGTGTGATGAATATTCTTTCTTGTTTAAGGCTTCAGGAAATGTGGGAGCTATGACAGAGATTGAAAGGAATGATGGCAGATACCACAGATATATTCCAGCATGTGCTAACGTCAGGTTTTAAATCCAGTCTGTTAAACTGAGATACATATGCCCTCAGACCAGCATGGCAGCCGAGCACAGAAATGACTTTGGGAAAGAATAAAACGAAGTATGCAGCAATCAAATATATTTTTTTCATTAAAAATATGCAGCTTTTTTGTTTGGAAATGAATTTTAAGGATGGTATTTGGACATGACATTTTGAAATAACTGGACCACCAGTTGTCTGCCAGCTTGTACCCAGTATTAAAGTCCAGCATCTGATACTGAATTGAACAATATAAAGAACATAACTGGGGTGTACTCCAGCTTCCTTCTACCCCAAGGTGCATGTGTGCAGCTTGCTTTCTGATCCAGTCTGTGCTTGATCTCAACACTATTGCCTCACAGCTGTCTCTGGTGAGAAATGCCACACCTGAACAACACAGGCAAGACTGTCAAGACGCCTTCAGTGCCCCTTTGCCTGATAGGTCAGGGTTTGTTGTGAGCATCCCAGTGGTGAGGCTGTGGATAGCTAATATCCCTGTTACCTTGCTAGCAACAAGTACTATGAGCTTGCCGTGCTGGAGCAGCCATCTTATTTCCAGTGCTCTTGGGTAGAATACTGCCTTCTATCAACATGTGACCTTGTTTGTGTTATATACCTGCATACCTCAGCAGTGAAAGCTAATTACTTTCTTCATGTAAAGATCCATAATTACTTACTTACATAATTAACTATTTGCAATACTGTGGTAGAACCCAGGCCTGAGAGAGCTCTCATTCATTCTCTGTAATTAATATTCTACCTGACTTGGCTACTAGTGAGACAATGCCTGTAGTTTGTCTTCCTGAAAATCTTGCATGTACGTTAGAGGGCTGGCATTGCTGAGCCTACACTGAATAGCAATAGCTCAAGGTGAGTTTCACAGTGGTGAGTTTCAACCAAAAAGGTTGTAAGCATGGTCCTCTGTGCAAAGAAAATTCAAGATAGAATTTAGGTTTGAATTTAGGCTACACTTGAGATGGAGCAAGAATTGCTTCAGCAGCTATTGTATACTCAGCTCTCGGAGTGGCCCAGCTTGTCTTTGACCAGCCTTCTGTGCTGTGGGGAATAAACCAGAAATTTAGTTATATTTATAAGGGTTTCTGCCCTCCAAGTTGTGCATGAAATCTGCATAAGAAGTATGGAAATGTGCAAATGGAAAATTCAAATGCTGGAAGAATTAAGGTTGTGTCTACAATTGTAATTAACTCTGTATGGTGCTACTGTATAATGCTTAATTGCACAGTCTTACGTTTATGCTTCTAGGAACCTCAGCTCACCCATTGCACAAGACAAGGTCAACTGTTTTCTTAATAAGCAGGTGTTCAGTATTTCATCTCTGCCACACCTTACAGTGTGTGATCTCAAGCTCATTTACTATGCAGTAACAAAATTCTGATGGCAGTGTAATGAGTTTCCTCATCTGAAGGTTTAATTCTTTTTTATTAATGTGCTTTCACTAACATAGTTAGTTCATCCCGACCACAATTTCTTCTGAGATTTATCTGGGTGAGGGACAAAGAGTTTTGTTGATTTTTTTCTGTTTTCAAAGTAGAAAAGCAGAATGGTCATTTTGTGATTAAAGCCTCAGTGGCAGAATGTTAACATTTTGCTGTATCAGTGAGCCTCTATGGTACAGTAAGAAATGCTCAGGATTTCCTTGTCCCTTTGCTGACAATTGGGAAATGGTGAAGTCTGATGCTGGATGTTTGTTCCTTCAGGCACCATATCATACAGCAGAAGAACATGCAGTCCATGTTTGATTTAAGTGTGAGTCCTTCTGTCTTTGGATATGTTCCGTTAATTTTTCCCGTTTTTCTTATTGGACCATTAAATCCTCTCAGTTGTTAGGCAGTAAGATTCTCTGCAGTATTTGGAATTGTCCATGTCCCAGGAAAATAATGAAAACTATTCTGTTCTTTGTAGATATTTAAGACGTGATTTCCAGGTCTTGCATGGTTTAAGGTGCATGGTATTTGAATATACTTCTAGAAAAGTGAGAACATTTGGGTTGCTGGCAACGGGAGAAGTCCTAAGCTAGGGTCTTTGTTCTTTCCAGTGGGAAAGTTTTCTCATAATGCTGCTTACTTTTCTTTTTTTATCTTTTTTTTCTTTTTTTCTTTTCTTTTTTTTTTTTAAATCTAACTGCTGAACTCACTTTTGGCACTAAATCAGTCAGACAAAAAGGCAGTCATAGAATCATAGAATAGCCTTGTTTGGAAAAGACCTCTAAGATCGTCAAGTCCAACTATAAATGTGGTTGTATATATATCAGGATTGTGCTTGTACATATATCAGGATTGTGATTCTATATATGTATCAGGATGTATAGCTGCAGTCCTAGATACTTATAAATGTGCAACATCATTTAATTATTTATTTTTAGTATTTCCTTTGCATTTTTCCATATGTAACTGGGCATAGTTGTGAAAGTACTGTCTTAGGGCAGGAAAAATGCCAGAATGTGAATTGACTCTGTTTTCCAACAATATCAGACCTTTGAAACTAAGCTCCAAGCTCAGGAGCGCAAACTTAACTTCGGTAAAACTTTGTTGCTATAAAGCAGCTTCACAATGTTAGCTTAACTCTTCACTGTTAGTACGTCTATGGGATATTTCATTCTTGTCTAACTTCAGATGCAGATAGTGCCAAGGCTCTAAAAATTCCTATACAAAGGAATGAAATTCACTGCCCAAATATGCAATTTTGAAGGTGTAGTCTTTCTTGCGAGGAAAAAATACATATAATACATTTTTCACTGGAGACTATTGATAACTGGAAAAAGTGCAGAAATTGTATTTTTTGCATGTCAAAAGGTGAAGGATCTCAAACAATGAAAATATTTTCCTCAGCAATGAATCATATTCTGTAATTCAAGTGATAAAATTCATATCTCAATGAACCTTCTGTCTGATCTCTTCCTTTTTAAATCATTGATCTATAAACCAATTATGTGATTTTTTTATCCAGCTCTTGTGATCTGAGAAAGCTGTGGCTACTGATCAGTGTGTGGGCTTTAAAATAGATTTTTGGAGATGTATATGTGCAGATGGAGAGGCATCGTTAACTTGACTCTTCTGCTTTCGTGGTAGCTTTTGATAATTCAAGATAAAAAACAAAGAAAGAAAATAATTACTTGTTTAGTTTAGTTCAGTGCGGATACTCTTTGTGCTGTAGTACAAAGAGTGTTTACAACTGTGTCACAGGCCTTCTGGCTGTAAAAAAAGCAATAAGCCTGGCTATGGCACCC
This sequence comes from Podargus strigoides, assembly GCA_028020825.1. Taxonomy (NCBI): domain Eukaryota; kingdom Metazoa; phylum Chordata; class Aves; order Caprimulgiformes; family Podargidae; genus Podargus; species Podargus strigoides. The sequence continues at coordinate 62,299,421 of CM051663.1, read as the reverse complement.
CCAGTGTGATGTTTTGCAATACAGGGATTATATTGTGTCGTCCAAGAAGTGGACTCTGGGGTTGGTGGGAAAAGTAATAATGCCAGTAATGTTGACAACAAAGAAAAATTGTACTTTTTGTCGTAATTAAATTATCGACTGTTCTGGGTGAAGAAGGCTGCAAGGGCAATTTTGGACACATCTGATTCATTGATCATTGAGGACAGTTGGAAGCTCATGTAAGCCCAAGCAGAGTCAGAGGAAGAAAAGGACTTTGCAGGATGACTGAAGAGCACCATAACCCCACAGATCATATTCACATTGGTATTTGGAGGCATCTAAGGGGATAAAGTGATTTTACCTGGTCTAGACTTCTGACCTCCTGCCAGAACTTGTACCCCAACCAGTTGTATACAAGGATGTCCTGACTGGCTTGTGTTGCCTCTGAGCCAGATTCTTGAGTTTCCATATCAGTTTTCTTCATAGCTTAGAATACAGATCTTTAGCCTCAAACTTGTTTCCAGGCTACAGCCCTTTGCAGTTTTACTAAATTATTCACTTCTCTAGTCAACCTCTGGAAATTCCAGCCAAGTTTAATTTTCTGCTTTGCATCTCCAAAAATTTCCCCTTGTCTCTGAGGCAGTGACTGTCTTTTGTGAAAAGGTGAAAAAACTGGTCTCCTCCAGTAAGAGGAAGCATGACTAGAAAGCCAAAGATTAACAAAGTTCTCTGGGTATGACTAAATTCAGCAGCCTCTCTTGAAAGCTGAGAACACTGCCTTCATAGACATGCTTTTCAGCAGGGAAGAGGGTACCTGCTGAGGACCTCTAGGGCCATTATTAAACATAGTCATATTTGGAGAATTTGTTCCTGCCTAACCCCTGTAGTTTCATCTTTATATTCCTTTGGAAGTTGCAGGATATGCAACATTACTTGGTCTTTGTGAATCCAGCCACCTAAATGTATAAAATTCTCTAAGTGGTCTGAATGGAAATGCATGTGCCTGGTCTTATCTCTTGGCATAAAACTAACAGAGCTTCCCAGATGGGAAAAGATGTGTGGGTTCCTTACTGTGCTGTAGCTTTAGGCCATTTTTAAAATTCAGAAAACGGAGGCACCATTATCAAACCATTGGAGCTCAGAAGTAAACTGACACCTTTTTTGTTCTGCTTCAGTAACAGTTAGAGGTTCAATTATGTAGCATAACTCAGCAGGTTCAGTTTCCAGCTGCTAATCCCCCCACTAATACATTTTGGGGCTCATTAGTCAGCTTCTTTTTGCTGCTTTGGTTTGTTCTAATTTCGTTTCACATTTCACACTAATCCAAATCTACACCAGTAGATGTCACTTCGGATACTCATTAATGAGATCCCACTGGGTGATGCTTCTGGAGTTACTGAAATGTCTCTTGAAATGCAGCCTTTTTTACTGTTATGCACTGACTAGAGTGTCTTGTAGAGCCATTCAGCAGAAATCCTTGCTTAAACAACTTTTATCTCACTGAGCTGTTTGGCAAAACCTATGCACATTGATTTACCCACTCAGGACTGGGTGCAAAATAAACCCAAGCAGATGACATACAGTGATTAGTGCTGAAATGTAGATAGGAAGGACATCTGAAAGGTGTCTCAAACCTTCCTGGCTGTGACTTATTGAAACTCCAAGCATTCGGCTCACCTGCTTGGAAAGAAAAGAAATATGGACCCCAACAAATGGCCTTTTGCAAGTTCTCTTCCAGTACCTTTGCCACTAAGCATCAGTGTCTGAACAGTCAGACATTACTACTCTGCTGGAGGTGCTGATCTGCCACCTCACAGTCCAGTCTACACCAATCTACACCAGGGGTCTAGCAGTGGTTAACACCTGCACAAAGAGGCTATTGAGTTATAGTTTATTGTGTAGTTGCATTCGCAGTCATCCTTTCACTGACAGGTCAAATCCACTACATGAAGAAGGAAGGAAAGCTACCTACATACATGCTGGATCCAGAGTTCTCTTTTAGAAAGGCTGCAGACTTGTCTTAGCCTGCTTCCCCAGCAGGGCAGGCATAGCCCACAGTGTTCCTGAGTTTTGGCTGAAGTCATTCATGCTGGCTCTCCAGAACTGGAACTCCTCAAGTCTGTACAATCCAAACTAAGAACCAGTATGAAGAAAACAGTGGCAGGTCTTTTCAGTGGATTTCTGCCTGGACTTCCTGTGAGAAACATAAAGGTAGTAGTAGGCATTCAGGTCTGAAACACCAGCTAGCTCTGTTTCTACATTTTTGGTGCTTCTTTGTGACTGTGTGTCTAAATGATGTTTCCTGTTCACATCATCCAGCAAGACCAAGATGCACAGAGGAAGGGCTTTTTCCCATGAGATCTCCAAAAACTATTTTAAAAATTATTATTATTTAATGTAATTATGTATTACATATGTTATATATTAGTTATGTAATTTAATTAATAATTTAATTATTTTTTTTTTTTCATAGCATTACTGCTTGTGATTTACGGGTGGAGAAATTGAGTGACATGTCCAAAATCATGTAGTGGTTGGGTAGAGAATCTATTTCCTGAGCTGGAGGCCTAGGGATAGTCTGGCCTTTGTGTATATGGGGTTTCTTCTCCCAAAGACCTGAGAACCTCCACAGGCAGCAGTCCATGACAGAAGTTTAGGACTTTGAAGTGAAAACCATCCCAGAGCCTGTATGACCCACATTCCCATTGCTGCTCATCTCTAGAAGTGGCTGCCATGCCCACACCCTTCCACTTGGAATTTCTTTGGCCAGTGGAGCCAAGACGATGTTTCTTGACTGAATCCCAGCAAGGTCATGAATGCATCCCTCTGCATCAAGAGGCAGAACAGCTTATTTGCTGCTCTTCTGCTTTGGGGAACAAAATATTATTTCCTCAATAAAAAAACACCTTAGGCTGGTATAAAATTGGGCTGAGTGACTGGAGGAGCTCTGAAGTTTTTCCAACACACCTTCCCCAAATCTTTTGATTCTTCTCGTCTTTTAATGTACACAGTTCTGTCCTGGATCATGCTGCTCATGTCAGCGTCGAGCTGCAATCAATGGCATGAGAGTAATTTGATCAGTAACATTGCCTGTAATTAATAAGTACAACTACAGAATTTTTTTCATGTAACTTTTTTTTTTTAATTTTTTTTTTCCCCTTAGCATACAAATCTAATGCAAGGGGGAGGGCTTGTACAGTTGTTGGTCCTTTTTTATACCAAGCTAATTCAAAGACTGCGAAGGTCATCAAATAGGATTTAAAGGTCTGTTCCCTTTTTGTTACAGCCAAAGAGCTCCCATTACTGCTTAAATTCAGGCATTAGGCATATTATGTCTTTTATATTGGCAGTTTGTTATCTGAGTCTTGAATGATCAGATAACTCACCAGGACTTAATGAGACCAGTGGAGTTACTCCTGCTTGAGAATACAGTCTGATGACTTCATGGCTCAGCTAATGGATTCATCATTCTTTTCTTTTAAAAGTCATCAGATCCAGGCTCAGCCTTTGAAATGCTGTTGCTTCCTTAGAGCAAGATGTGACTCTGTGCTGGACTCACCATGAAGCTCTGCATCTGTTCTGACATTGCTTTCAGTTTCATCAGCCTGGGATTTAAGACTGTCAGGAAGAATTAGTCACCCTACATGTCTGAAAGAAGGGGAGATACAAAGCCAGATCTCAGTTTATACATGGTACAGTGATGAAGTTTGAGGCATGCTTTGCTTGTGGCAGTTGTGTTGTCTTTGCCTGCTGTGTATCTTCGTTCTCATGGATACTTACTACTCGTGGTTAAGATGGGAAAAGAAGGGAGGGTTTCCATATCCCATTCCTTGTGAGTGCCAATTCACATGGCTTTCCTGAGGGCCTGAAGCAGGCCTCAGGAGTTCTCTTCCATTCCTCACTGGCCAGCTTTAAGGCAGTCATGAGTAGAGCTGACTTAATCTTACCAGACTTCAGTGCAACATGCCCTGTCTGGGGCTCCAGGCCAGGGCAGCACTCTTGCTGATGCAGGAGAAGGGCTATGGCCTTCCTTTGATTGTGTCAGAGTCTGGAGAAGACAGACTGGCTGCTGCTGGGGAAGAAGTAGGTTATCTGGGGAAACATTAGCCCTTTCGTAATTTTCATCGGATGTGGTTTTCCAGGGTTTCCCTCCTTTTCCTTAGCACAGCCTTGAGTCCTGTCTCTATTGTAGGCCTTCTCCTTTGCCAAAACAGCACATAAGTATGCCTACTGCTGCTGAAAAGCACAGACTCAGGTTATTAATTATGTGCTGAGAGGAAGACTTCATGGAGAAATTGCTCTTCTTCAGTTACGAAGAAGGGAGGAAGAATGCAGCCTGCCAGCTCCAGGCAATCACAATCAAATTCCCCAGTGTTTTCTGGAACTGTTGGCATGATCTTCACAAGAACATCAGCCTAAACTAAGTACTGTGGAGCAGATAGAGTACTTTTATCTCTTGGTCCCAGGCAGACCTCCAAGCAGTCCATTAGAATTTTAAAGTCATAATACAGCTGAGCTGACTTTTAAAACTGGCACCATATAGGTCTGTAGGATCTCACTAGTCATTTTACAGCTGATGAATTATTTCTGTCATGTTCAGTCATAGGGATGCAAATTCTGTCTCCTTGTTAAACAGGCTGATCCTAAATTAGAGGAAGGACTCTTCAGCCAGAGATCAAAACAAAAAGATATTCCAAGTAAAGGCCTGATGTGGGAAAGGCAGCCCCTTGAATAGAACTCTTCATCCACTCAAATGCAGAAAGCACAATGGGCCTTTATTTAGGTGTTTTTTATTTAGGACTTGTATGCTTGATTTCCTTCATGGAAATTTATTCCAGCTGCTGCCAAGGAGTTTTGGGGATGGAGACATCCCAGTGTATGTCTCTTGAAAATACCTAAAATGGTTTGTCACATTCTGATGTTTCTGATGTACTCCTGGTTGTTGAAGAATGGGTAGTACTACAAGCATTTTTTTCCTCTCCCTAATGAGTGACTTGTACCACTGAAGATGCTATAGGCATACCTATAGGCATACCTATACCAATTTAAACTGTAAACCTGGCCAGTGAAGGCAAAAGTGGAAAAAGTATTGCAGAGAAACAGATGATAAGGTTCATCATGTCTGCGTGCTTGGTCCAGCTGCATATCTGGATAGAAAATTCTCACTTTCGATCTTCACATCTCCTGTGCTCTGATGCTGTAATCACAGATTCCCATGCACTGTAATTTGCAGTAGGTATTAAGTTTGTTTAGAAGGGAAGAAGCTAGTAAACTGCCTTCAATGAGGTAGAGGACAGCACCTCCACTTCCTGCAGTCTAGTTGAATCTCTAGTTGCATGACAGGGAAAACTTTTCTTCCCCTTCCCACTTCAGGTTAGTTCCATATAACATGAGTGTTTGGCTCAAGGTGGGAACTGAAATCTGTGGCTTGGATTTAGCTGAATTTTGATCTGGAATTGAGACCTTCAGGAGAGCAAGGCTTCTGGGATATTCTCCATCCATACCTTATTGCTACTGCTACAACTGTACTACACTACTACAGTGCTACAGTGTTTTTGCTCCCGGCCATCTCTGGTAGGGGAGATGAATGAGCAGATTCAAAGCAGAAACACAGAAAGATGTTTTTGAGGTGTGCTTACTTTAGTTAAGTCCTAAAATTTGACGGTGCTGTGTAAGTCAGGAAGTACACCAATATGTCTTCTATTCATGTGACAGCTGGTCTTCCAGCCTTGGCAGATCTGTTCTTTCTAATTTAGAGAGACAGTTCTCACTCCTAACTGTCAATAAAGGCAATAACCTGTATGTGCTCTTGAAACAGTCTCTCAGTCTTGCCTTTTCCCATGTCTTGAGAACAGATGTAGATTCCAGAGGAGGAGCTGAGGACCACAGATCAAGCTGAGAGCTACAAAGGAAGCTCTGTGTTAAATTCTTTCTAGGGAAGTCTGATTTTGACAGTGAGAGGGCTGTGGACTCATCTCTCTACAGACATTTGAAAACTGGTCATCCCATCCCGAAACATGGTTTTCAATGTAGAGGTAGGGTGAAGACGTATGTTCTGCTTCTTACAGGTTGCTGCAAAGGAAAATAGTGTGCTGTTGTTAAATTTCAATTTCAATACACGGTGAAAGAGTCTCATCCTCCATCAAGAGATTTGCTGGGCAGGGTGATCTGCAGACAGAAACAAATGGAAAAACACTGGTTTGGTTTTGGATGAACGGCTGCTCTTCTGTCATTCAGACTTGGTGTTTAGCAAGTGGTTTAAGCTGATTATCTGCTGCCACATGCTTTAGGTGTGGATTTGGAGGTGGACAGAAGTAGGGAGTGCTTCAGAGCTTCACTTTTGACAGATAGTGGGAGAATCTCAAATGAGAAACTGCCAAGCCATGCCAAGAGATAGCAATATTCCTGCTCCTGCAGGGCATCTGACACTGTGAGCAAAGGACCAGGAGTCTAACTGGCTCAGAACTGCTCTGGGGGCTCTTTCCCTTGACAGAGGTGTGTGTTCCCTAGAGGTTTAGCACTCAACCTCATTTGACAGGCTCAGCAAGTGTCAAAGAGAAAGGTCTGTCACACTAGTCGTAATCTGCCTTTCACTGGTAAGTCACATCAGGGCCTGTGTAAAAGGCACTCTGCACCCTCTAGGCCCTTCCAGAGGGTTCAAAAACGTTTTTGGCAAGAATCTCTGAGTTGGAACTTCACAGAACCACAGAATCAGAGAATGTTAGGGATTGGAAGGGACCTCAAAAGATCATCTAGTCTAATCTCCCTGCCAGAGCAGGAACATCTAGGTCAGGTCACACAGGAACATGTCCAGGTGGGTTTTGAATGTCTCCAGAGAAGGAGACTCCACAACCTCTCTGGGCAGCCTGTTCCAGTGTTCTGTTACCCTCACTGTGAAGAAATTCTTCCTCACATTTATGCGGAACCTCCTGTGTTCCAGCTTACACCCATTGCCCCTTGTCCTATCATTGGATGTCACTGAGAAGAGCCTGGCTCCATCCTCATGACACTCACCCTTGACATATTTATAAACATTAATGAGGTCACCCCTCAGTCTCCTCTTCTCCAAGCTAAAGAGACCCAGCTCCCTCAGCCTTTCCTCAGAAGGGAGATGTTCCACTCCCTTCATCATCTTTGTGGCTCTGCGCTGGACTCTCTCAAGTAGTTCCCAGTCCTTCTTGAACTGGGGGGCCGAGAACTGGACACAATACTCCAGATGTGGCCTCACCAAGGCAGAATAGAGGGGAAGGAGAACCTCTCTTGACCTACTAACCACCCCCTTTCTAATGCGCCCCAGGATGCCATTGGCCTTCTTGGCCACAAGGGCACATTGCTGGCTCATGGTCATCCTGCTGTCCACCAGGACCCCCAGGTCCCTTTCCCCTACACTGCTCTCCAGCAGGTCAGCCCCCAACCTGTACTGCTACATGGGGTTGTTCTTCCTCAGGTGCAAAACTCTACACTTGCCCTTGTTGAATTTCATTAAGTTTCTCCCTGCCCAACTCTCCAGCCTATGAAGGTCTCGTTGAATGGCAGCACAACCTTCTGGTGTGTCAGCCACTCCTCCTAGTTTGGTGTCATCAGCGAACTTGCTGAGGATACATTCTGTACCCTCATCCAGGTCGTTGATGAAGATATTGAACAACACCAGTCCCAGTACCGACCCCTGAGGGACTCCACTAGTCACAGGCCTCCAACTAGACTCCGTTGACTTGGTTGGCAAAAGCAATCACACTGATGGGGAAAAAGCAATTACCCGTTATGGGACAACTCAACATACCCTGCAAGCTTCTAACACAAAATATAGCTCTTCTCTTTTTAGGATAGTTTCTTTATGTTTGCTCAGTAGTGTCTCAGAAATAACGTTGTAAGCTCTGCACTGTTGTGCATATATGAGTTTGTACACGATTCTGACAAAGAAGCCTGAAATAAAAGGTTAAAAGCTTCAATACTAGGTAAGTACAGCTTTGAAGGAGTTTGCAAAGAACTCTGCAGGACAAAACTATGGCTCTTCCTAGTGCAGCTGTCTTGCAACAGCACTGCACAGTTTCTGTTCTCCCAATCTTTCGTAATCAGAACTTCCTGATTGTGAAGTAAGGTAGTTGCTTGAAAGATAGTAAAAATGTCATAGCTCCTCTAATTAAAATCAAAACTGAAAGCTCTGAAGTGTTGGCTAAGTGAACCAATAGTTATTAAAGCACCTGGGTCTTGCTAGGAGATGCCAGACCTCTCTGGCTTTACTGGACTCAAGTACATACTGAACAACAATATCAATGAAAAATTAAACTGGAAGCTGCACAATGGGATGCCTGTGAAAACAGACTAATTTATAAGTTGATGCAGAGCTAACAAAAGGCTACATTGGACTGACTTATCATGATTTTGATCAATAAAACACAGCATTCTTTTCAGAAGTCTGATTAAACCAGGTAATCTATGCGGCTTCTAGTGATCATGCTCTTAAATGCAGCTCCCTTCTGGTAAAATCCTCCAGTCTTGCATGCAATATAGTCTTGCATGCAATATAGTAGCTAAAAAGCCTGGTGGTTTTTGGTTTACAAAAGAACTTAAAGGCAAGAATCTCATTTGTAGTTATGGGTAGTGCTTGGGAAAATTCAAGAGTTACAGCAGCTTTATAATCAGCAAAATACAATAAGTACTACCCCAGTAAGCAGACTCATGCTTTCTAAAACAGAAATTATGGCGGTGCTTTTGTGACAGGGTGAAAGGTGAAGTAATACATAAGAATAGGGATAAAGTCACCTCCAGTGGAGCCTGGAAAAGAGGATTTCAGTCTCAAGAAACAGCCTGGCTTCTATTTCCATCATTGTCTGAGTTAGGGCTATGAGTTGGCTTGTTTGGTCTCCAAAATTCCACATGGAAAGTGCAACATGCACTTGGTTGGTGCCAGGGTTATCCCTGTCCTGATAACACTGCTAGACAGATGTGCACAAGTGAAAGAAACAGCAGATGCAGAGAAGGCCATATGGTGTGGGCTGGGTATATGACAAGGTCTGGGTCACACACTGGTGGGTGGTTTCCTCCATCCTGCTTGAAAAAATGTTTTTTAATGATGCTGCAAGTCCTTGTCTGGATACTTTACTCAGCCAGTTGCCTTTAGCTGGGAGGCAGAACATTTTAGGAAGATGATATCACAGCTAAGAGAAAAATAAATGCCCTCTGGTAGAGAAGCATTGGTAATGGTTCTGCTGTAGATTGCTATCCTAATGATGACAGCACAACTTAAATTTGTTGTGCTTCCTATCACTTGTGCTACATTGCTCACTTATGGAGCTATCCCACTGTGAAGACCACCACAGAGCATAGCAAGAACAGGTACAAGCTTCTTTGGAGTCTATGGTACTTGGCATTGGTGAGGCTGCACCTCGAATACAGTGTTCAATTTTGGCCCACTCACTACAAGAAGGACACTGAGCTGCTGGAGCATGTTCAAAGAAGGGAAATGAAGCTGGTGAAGGGTCTCGAGCACAAGTCTTAGGCCAGGTTAGGCAGGGCTTTGAGCAACCTGGTCTAGTGGGTGGTGTCCCTGCCCATGGCAAGGGAGTTGGAACTAGATGATCTTTGAGGTCCCTTCCAACCCAAACCATTCTATGATTCTTAAGAGGAATGGCTGAGGGAACTGGGGTTGTTTAGTCTGGAGGAGGCTGAGGGGTGACCTCATTGCTCTCTACAACTCCCTGAAAAGAGGTTGCAGCAAGGCGGGGGTCGGTCTCCCAGGTAACAGTGATAGAACGAGGGGTAAAGGCCTCAAGTGGTGCCAGGGGAGGTTTAGATTGGATATTAGGAAACATTTTGTCAATGAAAGGGTTATCAAGCACTGGAACAGGCTGCCCAAGGAGGTGGTGGAGTCCCCATCCCTGGATGTATTTAAGATATGTAGATGTGGTGCTGAGGGACATGGTTTAGTGATAACTTGGCAGTGCTGGGTTAAAGGCTGGACTTGATGATCTTAGAGGTCTTTTCCAAGCAAGCTATTCTATGATTCTATGTATGTCCCTTATTGAATTTGTATTCCACACTAATCTCTGCCTCTCACCCCCAGAGCAAAAATTAAAAAAAAAATAGAAACCAAATTATTTCAAAGTCACAGTAGGTTGCTGATTATAAGCTTTAGACAAGGTAATACATGGATGGATTTTTTTTCCACTTAACCCCCCCCCCCCCCCGCAAAAATATTAGCTGCAAATTAAAGTAACAATTTTTTTTTAGAACTCTTAAACTGGAGAGAAATGTCTTACAGTATTTAACTTGTTTAAATGCAAATTTACATATTAATACAGGAACAATGATATTGTTATGGTAATGACAGTATTTTTCTTCTTTTTCACTAAAGGCTGATTTTCCCTTTATTTTGCTTCTGTAAGAGCTCATGTACTCTGATTCTTTGCTCTAAACCAATGAAAGTGTTCTTTGGGAACAAAACAGGGTTGGTTTGCTGTGGATATTGCACATACTGTAAACTAGGAAGCTTTGCAATGCTTTCTGTGTGGATAGTTAAACTTGCTTTGGTTATGTATGTGTGCATGGGATGGTTGTTCGTGGTTTATCTGACTCAAGAGAACAGCCTTCCTGCTCCATGACTGCTTTACACACAGCCTGTAGGTGTTTTTTCTTTTTTGAAACAATAGCACTAAATGTCAACTGATTAGATGTGGCAAGTAAGGCATGGACTTCCCAGGTAGTGCAGAAGGAAAGAGACTTTATTACTACTTCACCTCCAATTGATACTGTTACTGTGGCTATTAATAAATCGGTGCACATTTGTACTGTAGCTATTAATAGATCAGTTCATATTTATACCCATAGCTCAGTAGTTTACCTTTGATAATACTATCATCTTGCAGGCTAATTGAACACGTGCTACCTATCCACTTCTTGTTCATGTCCTGATATTGTTTCTACCTCTTATCTCTATGCACGTAGCTAGTTCTTGTACTTTCCCACTAGCTCGGCCTTGTCTTGCTTCCTCACAATTAGAAAATGTCAGAATCTCATATTGTATGTATTATCTTCTTGCATGACTAGAAACATTCACTATATATTAAATGGAGTTGAGAATATTTTCCCTGTCCTTTCACTCTTTAAGTCATAACTTAATTTTAGCTTATGTCATTAACTTATGCAAGTTAAAGGAACAAAATGCAAAAGTCAAGCCAAGATTTAAAGGCACTCCCTCCATAAAAAAAGGAACTTAAATGTGTGCGCAGATGGTGATAGATGTCTACCGCCCGCTCCTGAGGCCAGTTGGGCAGCTGCCAGTCACTTGTAGTCCTCAGCACATTTCTGGACAGTGGGCTTGTGTCTGACATGAGCTGCCGGATTCTGTCAGATGCAGGAGTGGAGTGCTGTTGGCAGAGCTTAAACACAACAGAGGCTCAGGTGATACCTCTCAGCCTTACAGTCCTGAGACATAAAGTATCCTATAGTTGTACTTCAGACCACGGGCATGATATCATAATCTCCTTTACTCCATGTAAAGTTAGGAACATGAGCTGCTTCCATGTCTCTACAGTCTTCCTGGCTGCCAGTGAGCAGTTCCTGGCCGTCCTTTGTGCTTTGTATAGAAACGGTTATAGTGTTTATAAACTAATGTAAGAACAGTGCTCTGCAAACAGCTTTGCCCCTAATTAGTCCGAGTATTTCCACCCTGCTTGGCCCCTGTCTGGGGCTCTGTACATACATATGTCCACACTGCTCTGGTGCAAGAACGCATCTTGGACAACATGCCACCAGCTTGCTATGCCTGTGGTCTAGACTGTCTAGGAACAGAAATGTTGTCTACTAGCAGATGGAGACTCTTTAAGGTTAAATCTGATCAGCCTTTCCCTGGCACCATGTGATGAATTCCCCACCCTTCCTCCAACGTGGTGAGTTGCCTCTGCTTTCTGAAGCATTTCTGAGGCAAACAAACCCAGGTACTTCTGAACTGATACTCTTGTGCTTCACATGCAAGATGGGCTGTAAATTGGTGTCTGCTATGGCTAGCTATGTTGCAACACAGAACTGCACAGCGAGCTCTTCAAAGATCTAAAATACTTATCTAGAAAGTGTAGAAAAAAATTCTTTATCAAGGGATACTTCAACTGAAATGAAGTATGCTGCATAACTGCTACACTAGTACCAATAACATCCTTGTAAATATTTTTCCTAGATCAAGAGGTGTTGCTTTCACAATGGAAGTCTATATTTGACCTCATCTTGACAGATAAGTAGGAATCAGTCCTAATACTTAGGGGTGGGTGATTCTTACATGCAATTGATCATGGCCTGAATATCTTTGAAAAGATAAGTTTAAATAAGAAGATAACAAGTGCTTCTGATAGGTGGCGTTAGACAGTTCAAAACAGTAATGGGCTTAAGGAGCTAGAAGATCATATTCAACCAGGAAAACATAGTAATTTTAAACCTTTGAAGAAATTTTATCAGGCGCATGCCCACATTATAGAGAAAATTCTGATAGCTTTGGTGGGAACAAATGTCAGCATTAAAAATAGAAAAAACACACTGGAATGAAGAAATTGTGGAAGAATAATACAATCAAGATGGTAAAAACTACCAGAATTCACAAAGGAAGAAAAAGAGCAGAAGCAGAACTTCAAAACTGGCAGAAATAAAGGCAGTAAAATTACTTTTTTTGTTGTTTGTTTGGTTTTTTTCCAAGAAGAATGCATCAAGAAAGAATACTTCCAATAATATTGATGTGCTATTAAATGAATTCTCCGCAACTGTTAATAATGCTAAAATATTTTCTGGTTACAGGAGTCACAAACAATGCATATGAAGTGAAAATTTTAAAAAGTCATTCACAGCCGAAGATGATGTTACAGAACAGCTCTGATGTGAAAAAAGCAAAATTAGATGACTTACACTGTAGGTATTAGAGATAGGGCCAGTTAAGTGGATACATCAGAAAAATAAATACAGATAAGATAATACCAGTAAGCGTGCATTTGATAGTCTGAGTTTGGAAGACAGAACTGATTCTTTTGTACAGTTAGAAGTTTGGTTCATAATATAACAGGACATTCTTAGACTTGGCACAATATCGCTTCTGAATTGTTAGCCTTAAATATGTATTAAATGAAGAAAGGTTTTGCCAACAAAATTGTTGTCAAATAAGTAGTTTCTGAGTCTTGTGAATCATTAGTTCTTGGCCCTAGGCCTAGTGAATGTTTTTATTAAGAAGATAAAGACACTTGTGTATACAAAGAGCAGAAAATCTATTTCCTTTTCTGCAGGCCTGATTAAGAGCAAGAAATAACATCCCATGAAAAACTCACATGAATCATCATGTGAAAATAACAGTGTTGTGCACAGAGTTCATTTCAGCCATCAAGCCTGTGGTTAGGTGATGGAAATAAAGAGACATCCAATTCTTTCAAAAATTACTGTTTTACTCAGAACGACTATTGAACCTTATAAAATACAAGGAAGTTATCCGAGCAGCCAGGGATCAGGTTAGGAAAGCAAAAGCCCAGACAGAATTAAATCTAGCCAGGGACATCAAGGGGAACAAGAAAAACTTCTATAGGCATCTGAGTGATAAAAGGAAGGCTAGGGAAGATGTGGGCCCTTGTCGGAAGGAAACAGGAGAGCTGCTCACGAAGGATATGGAGAAGGCTGAGATTCTCAATGACTTCTTTGCCTCAGTCTTCACTGGCAAGGGCTCTAGCCACAATGCCCAAGTTGTAGAAGCCGAAGGCGGGGACTGGGAGAAGGAAAATCTGCCCACTGTTAGTGAAGATCAGGTTCAAGACCATCTACAGAACCTGAAGGTATACAAGTCCATGGGACCTGATAAGATCCATCCGTGGGTCGTGAGGTAACTGGCATATGAAGTTGCTAGGCCACTTTCCATCATATTTGAGAGGTCATGGCCGTCTGGTGAAGTGCCCACTGACTGGAAAAGGGGAAACATCACCCCATTTTCAAAAAGGGAAAAAAGGAGGACCGGGAAACTACAGGCCAGTCAGTCTCACCTCTGTGCCTGGCAAGATCATGGAGCAGATCCTCCTGAAGGCTCTGCTATGGCACATGGAAAATGCGGAGGTGATTGGTGGCAACCAGCAGGGCTTCGCCAAGGGAGAATCCTGCCTGACAAAGCTGGTGAGCTTCTGGTGGTAACAGCGTCAATAGACAAGGCAAGAACATCTGATATCATCTACCTGGACTTGTGCAAGACCTTTGACACCTGTCCCGCATGACATCCTGGTCTCCAAGTTGGAAAGACATGGATTTGATGGATGGACCACCCAGTGGATAAAGAATTGGCTGGAAGGTCACACACAAAGGGTTGTGGTCAATGGCTCAATGTCCAAGTGGAGACCGGTGCCAAGTGGTGTCCCTCAGGCATTGGTACTGGGACTAGTGCTATTTAACATCTTTGTCGGCAACACGGATAGTGGCATCAAGTGCACCCTCAGCAAGTTTGCCGATGACACCGAGCTGTGTGGTGTGGTGACACGCTGGAGGGAAGGGATGCCATTCAGAGGGACCTTGACAGGCTGGAGAGGTGGGCCCATGCCAACCTCATGAAGTTTAACAAGGCCAAGTGTCAGGTCCTGCACCTGGGTCAAGGCAATCCCAAGCACAGATACAGGCTGGGCAATGAGTGGATCGAGAACAGTCCTGGGGAGAAGGACTTGGGTGTGTTGGTGGATAAGATCAATATGAGCCAACAGTGTGCACTTGCAGCCCAGAAAGCCAACCGTATCCTGGGATGCATCAAAAGATGTGTGACCAGCAGGTCAAGGGAGGTGATTCTGCCCCTCTGTCCAGCTCTGGAGCCCCCAGCACAAGAAAGATATGGAGCTGTTGGAGCGAGTCCGGAGAAGGGCTACCAAGATGGTCAGAGGGCTGGAACACCTCTCCTATGAGGACGGGCTGAGAGAGTTAGGCTTGTTCAGCCTGGAAAAGAGAAGGCTCCGGGGAGACCTCATAGCAGCCTTCCGGTACCTGAAGGGGCCTACAAGAAAGCTGGGGAGGGACTTTTTACAAGGGACTGTAATGATAGGACGAGGGGCAATGGGTGGAGGCTGAGAGAGGGTAGGTTTAGACTAGATATAAGGAAGAAGTTCTTCACCCTGAGGGTGGTGAGGCACTGGAACAGGTTTCCCAAGGAAGTTGTGGATGCTCCATCCCTGGAAGTGTTTAAGTCCAGGTTGGATGGGGCTTTGAGCAACCTGGTCTAGTGAAAGGTGTCTCTGCCATGGCAGGGCAGTTGGAGTGAGATGATCTTTGAGGTCCCTTCCAACCCAAACCATTCTATGATTCTATGATTTTATGAAAATAATATTAAGAACAAAAAAGAACAAAAGGAGGAAAAAGGTGTTTGAAGATAAAAATATGTTTCCTACAGTTAGAAATTGCTTTGCATTCTCTCAGACAATTAAAGGCAAGAATGAAACACTTAATTGTGCTTTGGATGATGTTAGGGTAGGAGCACAGCTCTACTTACTGATGACCCCCCTTCACTTTACCCCTAAGCCATTGACGCTGCCAGAATTGAATCACTAAGTTATTTGAATTCTGAACAGATTTCTTGGGTTTTCTTTCCACTTTCCTGTCAGGAGTGAGGAGAAGGAGGGGAGTAAAGCTTGCAACTGCCCAGGACCAAATTTTTCCTCTCTCCCAGGGCAACAGACAGCTGCAGGATGAATTTTAAACAAATTTATGCTGACTACCTAAAGCATATCTCTGATTTGGTTAATGAAGCATTATAGACCTGAAGCAAAATAACTGTTAAGGGATAAGAATGTGTGCTGTGGGTAGCTCTGAAAGTCCCATCAACCAATTGTTGGAGAAGAATATGTTGCTGAAACACTGATTTTTAAGAAAATACATTCATTTGAAAGAAGTTTCATTTAGTCATAGAAGAACCGAACATACAAAGAAGAGAGCAAGTCTTGGCTGTTAGTACTGGTGACTGTGTCTTTCCCCTCTCCTCCCCTCCCTTCTACTTAGCCCCGGCTCATGCTAAGCATGGCACATTCTTGTCTGGGATGAGGATTCCTAGCATTTTTCATCATCCTCATTGGAACTTTTGCCCAAAAATTGTTTGAGTTTGTTTAGGAACAAGCTCAAAGACAAAAGCAGTTCTGCTTTTGGTGAGCACAGAAATGACTCTACCACAATTCCATATATTCTACTTCAGAATTCATCCTGATTTCTTCCTGACTCTAGGTGATATGTCTGGGCCTTGTGTCATAATAGAAGGCAGAAAGGAAAGAGCCTCAAGAAGGTCCATTGTTCAAACCACAGCACAACTATTCTACTCAAAGCCCAACAGAGTACTATGTTATGATTTTAATCTTCTGCAGTGAAGGAAGCTGTTGCTAGAGGAGTGCCAGGGCCGGGAAGAACCTGGGACACTGGGACAGGGCTGTGGAAAGTTGGAGGTACTGGCTGGAGGACAGAGAAAGTCACTGTAGTTTTCTAGATACTACATAGCAGAAAAATACTATGGGGATATTTACACAGCATTGTGCTCTGCCCTTCTGTAGTTGACTCCACCAACTATGGACCTCCACAAACTCTTCCCAAGGCTCCTTTCTCTTCCAGTCTTGTCCCCTTATCTGCTATTTCCACATCTCTGCTGCAAGAAATATAAGGTGTTCAATTTCACAGATTTTTCCAACACACAACTACTGACATAATTTCTTCAGACTGTCATAAAGTGATGAAACCTCATTCTTATAGCAAAATCTTAATTCTCTCCAGAAACTGAAAATGTTCTCTAGAACTCTGACTGGCCAATGAGATTTAAGTACCCTGCAACTGTTCAAAGCTTAAGACTCATTTAGCTCCCTTCAAGGAGTCAGTCTGGGAGGGCCTCATATTGCAGGAGAGCAGTGGTGGCAGACCAGTACCCAAAGAAAAGAACTGCTGGGAGATGGCCCTACTGCACTGTGGCTCAGGATGTGCAGAGAAAACCAGCCAAAGCGTGTTTCCTGAACTTCTCCCTGCAGGAACTCTCCAGCTTAGCATCATCACTGAAAAACATCCACAGGTCACTGAGGGAAACAGGGGTAGCTAGTGAGGTGGGTCATTGGGCTTGACACCTCAAGAGCTCATCTTCTGCACATTCCTCAGCTGCAATGATCATTTTGTGCATGTTCTCTCAATTGAGGGGCAGGTAGCCATTATTATCATCCTGACTGGGAAGCCATTCACTCTGTAGAAGGTCTTCCATATTAGTCAGGAAATACATATCTTCCTTTTCCCAAAGAGAGCAATTACAGGACCTAGTGAAGATAATGTTTGGTTCCTCAAAGGGATTGGCCCCACATGTAAAAAGAGCTAAGATCTGTCATGCAACAAAATGTCTTGTAAGGAAATGAGAATTGCAGGAAGACTATCCTGAAATTGCGTCTAAATTGAATCCATGCGTGAGTCAGCCGAGAAATATATTCAATCATCACTAAATGAAGGTAGCTTGGCCTTAATTTTAAAAGACTTTTTCTTTGTGCTGGCTGTTAGCTGTGTAACTACAGTTGGTGACATAATATAAAGTGGAACTAGTTGGGGCATGCTACAGTGAATCTCACAGCTATTGCCAGCTTTCATTAGCAGAAACCAAATGTATTCCCAGTCTGTTTCCATTTTTGCAGGAGGAATTGATTATGCCTAAGGGAAAAGCAGGGGGTGGGAGGGAGGAGAGGGAAAGAGAGTGTGAAAAAGAAAGAGGAACCTTGCTGCTTTGTAATTTTAGTGAATTGGTCAGAATGAGAATGAGTAATTAAGTATCTATTTTTAAAAAATTAAAGAACTTCACAAAGGGCACCTACAGAGTTCAGGCTGAGAGGGAAATTAATTCAGCTGAGCAGGGAGCACTGGGAATATTTTGCTATCATTTTAGGGATAACTGGGTTCATGAATTAGGTTTGCCTTATCACGCTTTAGCTATCAAACTGTTCATTGTCTCCACCTGAGACAGCGATCAATTATTCCTCAATACTCAATAGGAAGAAGTGCATACCTCAAAGGATGATGTCCTAGGTGCCTGCCTTGGGACAGGATGTATTGCTGTCCACAGTGTGTTTCTCTTCCCAGTGACTAGAAGAGCTCAGAACAGATGCTTATCTTGTAGCTATCAAAATGAGCAAGGTGCTCATGGGGAGCCTCTTCTTCTATTGCCAGATTCATTGCAGAGCCTTTGTGGGAGGAGTGCTTTAAATGGCAGAACACCTTGCTAAATAATCAGCTTAGTTCTTCTTAATCATGGCCTTAAACCAACTACCAGCCTGCAGACCATATCTCTCTCTGGAGCTGGAACTGGCTGTGTCTGCCATAGGGCAGTCCCTGGCCCCATCTCACAGAGGTCACCTGTGTAGAAAAAAGAGCATGAAAAGCCACAAGGCAAAGTGGCAAAAATATTGTTAATGTTTTCTAATTAAATTTGTTGAAGCAAACCAGCTTCCTGCTTCATAGTTTCTTCATTGTCTGCACTGTTGCTGTCACTCCTCCAGCAAGAGCTGGCACCTTTTTGTCTCGGCAGCCCCAGATCTGCTCTGATAAAGGCTGATGAAGTTTAGCACTCCAGAAGAGTCATTTTCCAAACACAAGCCTGAACAGCCAGGCAAGTATCATTTCCACACAGCATTACTGCAATAATAACACAGTGTCATTAGGCTTACTGTGCTGGGAAGCAGATATATGATGGAATCTTGATTTCTTATCTAGAGAGCAAGTGAGTGCTTTTAGAGACAGCTACGATCATGCTGTCAGTGAGTTGTTCTGTCTTTGGACAATCAGAGACTATTTGTCTCTAAGGCTCCCTTTTTTACTCCTGTCACACCTGTGGGAGAGGCTGGTTTCTTTCTGGGGAGGGAACTAAGTCAAACAAGAGCAGGAACTGGGGCTGAGGAACCTGCCACATTGGGAAAGTGACAAGGAAGGGTTAGGCATTGGAACAGGCTGCCCAGGGAGGTGGTGGAGTCGCCATCCCTGGAGGTGTTCAAAAAAAGAGTGGATGAAGCACTTGAGGCTGTGGTCTAATGGTCTAGTGTTTAGGGAGATGATGGGATAAAGGTTGGACTTGATGATCCTGGAGGTCCTTTCCAACCATGGTGATTCTATGATTCAGTGATTCTATGAAGCTGTTATCAGTAAAGATGCCCAGAATGTATGAATAAATACATAAGAGGGAAATTTTCTTTCAGCAAGAAAATGCACACCATGTTTCCCACTTGTCTTGAAAGAACTCCAGAATTAGAAGCTTGTGCCCAGCTTCAAAGTTTCTTGCACACAAGTTTCTTGCCAACCTGCAAACGTCCTATCTTTCCACGCTCTACAGGCACCTTTGGCAGAAATCCTGCAGACGGGGCATTTCAAAGCACATCAGGTCAAGAGCAACAAGTGCCAGAATTCAAACACACATGTCAGCATCTGCTGAGCAAAATCTGAAAGGTATTCACAGGGTTATATACCTGCTTGACCAACATGGTACCAGGAGCTGCCTGTCAGTGGGCATGACACATCTCCTTTCAGTCCTGCAACTCAGGCCGCTCAGAGAGAGCATCATTTCTGCTTGTCCTTTTCGCTTATCCTGCCGTGGATCCAGGTTAGGCTGAGTTGCTTGCAGGCTTCTGTGTTTTGCACACAGAGTAATCTTTCTTTCTAGTGCTTCTCAGAGGAAACAATATTCTGCCCACCAGTATCAGAGTTTCTGTTCTCCTCACTGCATTTGTGCTGCTTTCTTTTGTGTGTATGTGCATTGTAGTAATTTTCTAAGTACTCTACTGTTAGCAAAATATACACTTTCCCTAACACAGGGCTTCTTTTGTGGCAGCAAACGCTGAGATTTGAAAGGGTTTTTCTCCCTGCTTCTCAGCAAAAGCTATTACATGAAAAGATTCCAGGTTTTAGTAGCAATTTGGATAACTAGGGCCTTTACCCATATGTGTTGAGGCTTTGACGAAAAAAGAAAAAATCCCAGCTGATCCAAAAAAGATTATGTGTGTTTCAGTGAAGTGTATTCTTAGTTGTTCTTTTTAATTACCCTTTTTACATTTGAAGAATAACTGTTCGTTAATAGCCTGAGGAGATGGAAATTTGTGAAGTGAGTGCATTCCCACTGGCTCTTGGTTCTATTGCGCATGCATAGATATTTTGTGAAGAGAAAATTATGGGAAGGTACTAAATAGTAGTTGGGGGCATGGAATAGCGTGATTAGCTGAGTGTGCTTTTGATGTACATGGTCACATGCATGTGCAAGCTCAGTTACTGATTTGTTCGCTTCCAACACTCCCTGCCACTTCACGTCATCCAAGGCTGAATTTCAGTGTGGTTGTAAGGTCTGCCTCTCATTCCCTCGCCCCTCCCAAGAGTGCTGAAAGTCTCATTAATGATGCCAAAGTGCTCAGACAATATATAAAAGAGAGCCAGCCTTCATTTGCCTGGCTTGAGGAGGATAACATGAGCATGACTGTGTATCACTTATCTCATAAGATCCCATACTTAAAACTGCTGCTTTTTGAAATGGACACAACTAAAAGCCAACATGCCACTGCAGAAGGTCCCATTCATTACTGTGTCAGGAGAACAGCACCCAATTACATCAAGAAAGAGCAAGAAAATGGGCTTGTGACTCTTGTTCTGACTCAGTGTCTGGAGGGTGAATGCTTTCATCCAGCAAGAGGTTAACATTTCAGCTGTTCCCTCCTGTCTGAATTGCTATGAGGTTCTGCATATGTGGAAAGAGCAATAAAAAGTGCAGGTCACAGCCAAAAGCATGAGAACCTTTGAAAATTATTAGTAACTGTTCTCCCTTGAAAAGACTCCTTTTCATACTTTAGTAAGTAGAAGCTGATTGGAGTGAGATGAAACTCCTTTGTCTTGTTGCTGTAAAACAAAGGCATGCCTATGGGAAATGTACAGGTGAGTCAGCAAACTTCTGTGCAAGGTTTGTCTCTCCCTTTATCTGTACAGCTCTTAGTTTGATGTGAGTTGTGAGCTTTGGGGGATCTGCCCCTGCTCACATTAACACTGACAGCGCTAAACATCTGTTCTCTGACCATGGCCAGTCAACAGAAAGGATGAGAAAAGGTCAACAGCTGATTCCTCCTGGAAGAAATGTGAAACATGCACTTCCTCTCTAGCGTGAGTTTTGAGCTATCAGCCCAAGATGGTTGCAGGCTATTGCAATGGTGGGAGCTTTATTATGCAGTGGCTGTTCACAGGTGACAGCAGTTCTCCAAATTTTTAATAGCAACCCAACCTTGCAGCACTATAGAGCTTGAGTGGGTCCCCCTAGCACTGTAACACCATTAATGCTGTTCAGTTGGATTGTTAAGATGCACCAGATATTCTCCCTTTCCAACTTTCACTCAGTACAAACATGACTTCCACAGCCTCTTGGGAAGCAATAATTATAAAAGGGAGAGGCCAATCTACTATGTTAAAAAGGGCTAGAGAAAGATAAGTGACTCACCCTTCATTTTTTCATGCCCCTATGAAGGACTACCTCATGTGAATAAACACTCATACTTTATTACTTGCTCTTTTTGGGTGTCAAACTTGTTCTTCCCATTTTTAAAGCATTTTGATGTCAAAGTTCTCCTCTCTGTTTTCAGCTAATGGGACTGAAAAATACTTTTTGTGCTTCAGAAGGAAGTGTATAACAAAGGTTTGAAACAAATTGATTAACTACCTTTGATTTTACTGAATCTTGGCTCTGAGCTTAGGATTTATTCTACACAGAAGAATCCCCAAGGAACTGTTGACAAAAATCAAATGGTCTCACAGAAAGGACTGAAGATAATCACCTAACTAATCTTTCCTGAGCTCTTACTATTGCAGAATTACATTGTCAGCATTAAAAACATCGGTGTAGGTTACTGAAGGAAAAAAAATTCTCAGTGAAAAGTTCGGGGGAACTTAGTGTCTTATCAAACTCATCTTGTCAATCCAGGGGAGTTACTGAGGACAGAATAACCTTATGAGAATGGCATGGAAGCAGCTTGTATTTCAGTGTGGTATCATTATAAGCAATGACTGTGTTTCAGAGCAGATACTCTTATATCAGTCCATTTTGAAGGGTGAATCTTAAGTCCTCTGTCCACCAAGAAGAAATGAACTATCTCCCATACAGGTCACACAGAAAGCTGGGAAAAAAATTTAGGCACCTACCTAAATGTCAGTCTAGGGAACTAGTTTCCTTCCAGGTTACTCCCTAGGATTGTCAGCAATGGTGATATGAGTGCTCATTTTATATCTGGAACTCTCTTCTAATATTTTGAAATTTTTTGTTTGTCTTGCTTGTGTAACATTTAAGCTATGTTTGTGATCTGTTGTCTTTGTTTAGATAGAACTCCATCTTTTTCATCTCCCTCAAATCTGCTATCTAATAGAAGAGTACACTTGAATGTAACTGTCCCTCACAGTGCTGAATTACAGCTGGGAACACAAATTCAGCTGGAGAATACTTTCAATCATGTACAATGATATCACTTCCAGAATGCTTTATGAGTTCCTTCTTGATCTGCCGTTACAAGCTTTCTTACTTGCAACTTTTCTTTGCTGGTAATACAGTCCTGCATATTCAAGAGCACTTTTTAGTGTCCTACAAAATGCCAAACACAACCTAAAGTTCATAATAACAAGGGCTGACGTGCACAGAGAAACAAATGCAACATGATGGAAACAAAACGGGCACTCAGAAATTGTTTTTTCAAAAAAATCTATTTTTCGTGGCCTCACAGAGATTTGCAAACAGATCAGATGCAGAGATCTCAGGTACTTCATCTGCTGAGAGCTGAACTTGGAATGAATCGGCCATTTAGGGTTCAGCCTCTGAATTTCAGTTGGCTTCAACCTCCAGTCTGCCAAAGTGCTTGTTATCAATAAAACAATGAAATGATGAACAAGCATGCACATGATGAGCAAGCACAAACTTAGCAATGCAGGGTGATAATAATTTCTAAGCCTCACAAGCAGTCAGTGAGTTCACTATCCCCCTGGAGAGGACAAACAATATTTCTTTTGGCAGTTACCTGCATCCTCATCAGGCTTTACACTGTAAGACAAAGATGACGACTCATCCTGCAGTGAACCACTCCTGATCTGCTGGAGCACTTACATTAGGTTCTTGTAGAAACACAAACCCAGACCTACACTTACTGGACTAGAGCTTTCAAAATAAGAGGAAATAATGCAAAAACAAAAAACTGGAAGAAAAAAAAAAAGAAGAAGAAGAAAAAAAAAGAGCTTTTCACATATGATAAACAGTGACTATGGAAAATGAAAAACTGTATCTAATCTAAATTACTACAGCATCCTGCAGAATTAATTTTAGCAGACTTGTACTAAAAGGAAGGCTTTCATTTGGCAAAGCAACAAATTGTATAAGGTAGGAAGGAGGAGGAGCAGCTTATACTCCATGTTCTGACCTTCCAAAGTGCACACATAAGCACAGATATATCCTATGGACTTGTTTCTGCTGTCAGGTACATAGCTGTAACATAAATTCTTCTAAACTTTATAAGCAACTGCAGTTGTGCATTTTCAGGGTACCTGTCATTGGCTTCTAGGAAGCTTCTTTTTTAAAAAACTAAATGCAGACATTGGGAACAGAAGAAATCATATCCAAGTTTGGCTAGGAGGACACCTGCTGTGCATCACTGGAAAATGCCTCTGTTTTCACAGGAACATTCCACAGCCTGACCGCATCCCTGGTGGTCATGGAGCAAAACTAAATTTTCACTGTAACCTACAAGCAATTAAACTGCAATTGTAAGTAAGTGTGGAATATGTAACTTTTCTTTCTTATTATCCTGTCTCAGCTGCTTTGCATAGTACAATTGACACAGATTTCCCTAATTGAAGCTGCAAGTCAGATTCCGGGGGAGAAATTTTCCTAAGGACCTAAAAGGCTTAAGAGTACAATATATACAGTACTTATCTTGGTCCCTGTGGTCATGAGTCAGTGTGGTGATTTCAGTCAGCCCTCCAGATACCTAAAATCAATATTTTGGAGCCTCTGATCCTATGCTATTCTTAATGAGTCAGATACTGTCTACTTACTCTGGAGATTTCTTCTCTGATTACAAGATGGAAGTATTTGCTATCGAACAGTAATTTAATTACCACCAGTCCTGAAAGTTTTTAAACCTCATTCACTCTCACTGAGGGTGATCATTATGAGTAAAGCATTGTTTTAGTATGGATACTGTGTACACAAGAGGAAGAAAATTAACATATTTTCAAAAAAAGAGAAAAAGAAAACATGTTTTCTGCTGAGTGTTCTGAAAAATTTGTAATATGTGATACCTATGCCTGTTCAGTCAACCCACAGCCTGCAGCCAAACAGCCAAAGCCTCCCTCACTGGCCCAAACAGAAAGGAGGGGAGCCAACAAGGCAGAAGAATGGAAGACTGCAAAGGTAAGTACCAGCAGAAGGAAGATACCTCCCTCAAAGCCTGAGGTGCCCCTGCAGAACCGCTTCACAGCTCTGCAGGCTGAAGAGGAAAACCGCATGGCATCAGGTGAGACACTGGAGCTGAATTAGACAGCTTGATCAGCTCTTCTTATAACAACTACTGCAACTAAGAAAAAGCAACAGGTGATAGTAGTGAGTGACTCTTTTCTAAGAGGTGCAGAGGCACGCATTTGCCAACCTGATCCACTCGCTAGAGAGGTCTGCTGCTTACCGGGGGCTGTCATCAAGGATGTCACTGAGAGACTACCGAGCCTGGTACCCCCACTGACTATTCTCCCCTATTGCTGTTTCATGTCGACACCAGTAACACAGCCAGGAACAACCTGACCACTATCAAGAAGGATTACAGAGCCCTGGGAGCAGTGGTGAAGGGATCGGGAGCACAGGCAGTCTTTTCATCAATACTTCCGGTCAAAGGCAAGAAGCTTGAAAGAGCCAACCAGATTGAAAACATCAATAAATGGTTGAGGGAGTGGTGTCACAGCCAGGGCTTTGGCTACTTAGACAATAGGACTTGCTTTGAGAAACCTGGTCTCCTGGGGGCTGATGGGGTCTGTCTGTCAGAGAAGGGGAAGAGCATCTTTGGCCATAGGAGTGCCAATTTAGTCAAGAGAGCTTTAAACTAGAGTTGCTGGGGGAAAATTCCTCTGTCCATCCTGCTGCTACCACTTCAAGGCCAGTTCCAGTAATGGATGCTCTGTGCCTCAAAAAGGATCACAGGCCAGCAGGAGAGCACTAGAAGTGAGGGAGAATAAAATCTCAGTTGGTGAGTCAGCTTCAAGAGGGGCCCAACTTAAATGACTCTGCAAATGCGCACAGCATGAGGAATAAACAAGAGGAGTTAGAGATGTGTGCACACCTGCAAGGCTATGATATTATTGGCATCATGGAGAGGTGGTGGGATGGCTTCTATGACTGGAACGTGGGAATGGATGGATACAAACTCTTCAGGAAGGACAGGGGAGAAGAGGAGAAGGTGTTGCTCTCTCTCAGTGACCACCTGGATTCACAGAATAATGGAATCATAGAATGGTTTAGGTTGGAAGAGACCTTGAAGATCATCTAGTTCCAGACCGCCTGCCATAGGCAAGGACACCTCCCACTAGACCAGGTTCCTCAAAGCCCCATCCACCTTGCCCTTGAACATTTCAGGGCAACCTGTTGCAATGTCTCACCACCCTCAGAGTCAAGAATTTCTTCCTAATGTCTGTCTACCTTCTTTCAGTTTAAAGCTATTACCCCTTGTCATATCATTACATGCCCTTGTAGAAAATCCTCCCCAGCTTTCTTGTAGGCCTCCTTAAGGTACTGGAAGGCCACTACAAGGTCTCCCAGAGCCTTCTCTTTTCCAGGCTGAACAACCCCAACTCTCTCAGCCTGTCCCCATAGGGGAGGTGCTCCAGCCCTCTGATCATCTTCGCGGCCCTCTTCTCAGCCCAATCCAACAGGTCCATGTCCTTCTTATGTTGGGGGACCGACAGCTGGACACAGTACTCCAGGTGGGGTCTCACAAGAGCAGAGTAGAGGGATAGAATCACCTCCCTCAACCTGCTGGCCACGCTTCTTTTGATGCAGCCCAGGACATGGTTGGCCTTCTGGGCTACAAGCACACATTGCTGGCTCACATTAAGTTTTCCATCAACCAACACCCCCAAGTCCTTCTCCTCAGAGCTGCTTGCAAGCTTCATCTGGAGATGGATGAAGAGCTGACTGAGAGCTTATGGATGAGGGTTAAAGAGAAGACGGGGTCAAGTGATATCTTCATGGAGGTCTGCTACAGGCCACCTGACCAGGATGACCAAGCAGATGAGGCCTTTTATAGACAGAGAGGAGCGGCTTCACGCTCAGAAACCCTGGCGCTTATGGGCGACTTTAGCCACCCTGATATCTATGGGAACAACAACAGAGGGCACCAGCTATCCAGGAAGTTCCTGGAATGCGTTGATGATAACTCCCTTCTCCAATTGGTAGAGGAGCCAACAAGAAAAGGTGCTGTGCTGGACCTTGTCCTCACCAACAAAGAGGGGCTGGTGGGCAATGTGAGGCTCAAGGGCTACCTTGGCTGCAGTGACCATGAAATGGTGGAATTCAAGATCCTCAGGGCAATAAGGAGAGTGTGCAGCAAGCTCACTACCCTGGACTTCAGATAAGTGGACTTCCACCTTTTCAGGGTTCTGCTTGCTAGAGTCCCATGGGATAAAACCCTGGAAGGAAGGGGGGCCTAGGAAAGCCAGCTGATGTTCAAGGATCACCTCCTCCATGCCCAGGAGCAGTGCATCCCAACCTTTTCCTAGAAACTAAAACTAGCTGATACACAGTTTTATTCCTTGGGATGCAGACTGAAGACCAGTTTCAGGCTGTCAGAGCACCTTGGGAGGAAGAGGTGCTTCCTGAGTGAAAGAAGAGTGATGTTACCAGCTGTCCACAGTGAAAACAACCAGCCATGAACAATTCCTAGCACCATGGGTAGTGCACAGCTGTGTCACTGTGTTATGGGGTGTCTGTGTGCATACCTCCACATGTCAGTCACCTGTATGCGGCCACAGTGGAGGACACTTGGTTGACAGCTGCTACCAGCCATGAAAAGTGCTGGCCAGACATGTCCACCACCTGAGACATGCTGTTTTATTACAAAATTCCTGCTGTCCAGACCTGCATGGTTTTATCTTAGCAAGACATTACAACATTTACTTGCAGCCTGCTGTAGGCTTCATATGCACACCCTAAGTCAGCTGAGACTTGTGTTAGTCAGACTTGTGAGCATGTCAAGCTAGTCAAGGGAACACAGTTCCTTTCTCAGCTCCAAGGACTGCAACATGCCACTGTTGATCTTCTTTCTCAGCAACTGACACTGCAGGTCTGGGTTGCAGGAAAGATGTGTAGTACCCAGATCACCAGTCCTCATTCCCTTCTTATCCAGGTATTAGGAGGGAAGAAAAGTGTGCAGTGAATGTATCCAGTGATGAAAGAAGCCGTGACTATACAAAGTATATACATAGTGGTATTTAATAGTTTATAGAGACAGTAAAGTATGATAGTTCAACTATGACATAGCAGATACAATTACGTGAGTAACTATAATAATCTTAGTACCTATATATAGTAATCTTAGCAGTGTACAATCATAGTAAATATTACTAGCATAATGTTGTGTCATGTTTAACCAAACCTTCTGAGTGAGACCACTCTATTGGTCTTTTGACTCCCCGTCCAGTGTATGTGAGTCCCAGGGGCATGTCAATGGGAAAGATGTTCATCTTGGCAGCAGTTTGCTCTCAGACTCGAGGATCCTCTGCACTGATAATCTTCTGCTGATCCCTCCATGCAGTTTTCAAGTTGTCTTTGTATCCCCCACAAAACTCCTTCTGCATTTCCTTCTCTGTCCAGGTGAATTACTTGTTGTTCCTAAGAAGTCAGTTCCAAATCTTATCTAAAGAAAACCACTCACTTGTGCCTTGATTGCAGCTGTCTTCCCAGAGAGTCAGTTCCACAACTGACCCAGAAATAAGCAGTTACTTCTGCAAGTGTCTTAACTGTGTTGTCACTGCTTTATTTATTCTGTGGCCTAGATATTTGCTCAATAGATATATTCATATTTAGTAAGCAGTGGTTAGCTTGTACTAAGAAATGGTGACTATGTTTATAGTGGGTTGACATTTTAGCTGCAGGTCCACCTTGGCTCAACAGTTCCCTATTCCTTGACACTCTTACCATTAGAGTTAGGTCAAAATTCCAGCATGTCTCTGGTTCTTGCACTTACTTGGGCTTTCTGTGGAAAACAGAAAAGGAAAAAAGATGGGGAGGTAGTTGATGACAGCATTGTTAGTCTGGTCTTTTTCTGACATGCAGTTAGTGAGTGTGGAGTAAACCAAGGGCCATAGCACCAAAAAGATTCATTATTTTTAGTTATATTTTAAAAAATTATTTGTTGACTTCATCTAAAATATTTCATGTGAAGACGCTAAGACACATTATTAAAATTTTGCTCATATTAAGACTTCCTTTTCTAAAATTTTACTTTCTCTGAAACAAATTCAAACCTGAAAAATGCCATTTATTCACCTATGAATCATCATAGCATTACATTTGAATAATGTAAAGCATTACAAAATACCACCAAGTTTAAACAATAATACTGAATACTCAAAACTGATCCTTACAAAAATTGCTTTTGATGCAATGTCATCTTTCTCCAAGAGAAGAATATTTTTGTCTGAAATAAATTTGTATTTGGGTGTTACATACGTACAAGGGGGAAATGGTTTGTTTTTACATGTTGTAGCCTCACTACAAGTAGGAACCAAAAAAACCTGTAGTTGGCATTTGTGCCAGTAAGCCAGAACTATAGAACCTGGTTTTCCACAATGCCCTTTTACAGTGAAAAATCCCTTTCCAGGCCATATATTACCCCATTTTGCAGCTGCCCCACAATACTGGCCATATCTTGTAAAATCTAAGGTCTATCTAGCACTATGCAATTCTCTGAGGGTAATCAGTAGAGTCTTCCAAAGGAAATGTGTCAGCACAAGCTGACAAATAAAATGCTAATTCCTTTGTGTAATCTTTGAGCTTCCCTCTGTCCTAGCACACAGTAGTGCTTGAATGGTTTCTTTTCTTCCACAGTTTCCTGTGGCCTGTGTATTTGTTCAACAAGTTCATGAGCTAGAGCATCAACCTGCCATGAGATGATACTTGTTTTGGGATGGAGGATTTGAAAGCATGCAGGCAACCTGTGTGTTACTATGATTTGTATTGTCTCCACTACTGCTCTTCTCCTCTAGCTGGCAAGGGAAGGTAAAGCCCGCAAATAAATTATGCTGGGAAGCACCTAGAGACATCTACCTGTGACTTGAGAGGAAGAGTGAGTATCAGCCAGCCATACAGAATGTCTACAGCCTTGTAGTGTATGTCATTCCCCCTCAGTGGTTGCTGGTCCTATGTTGGATCTTCTTTGGTGAAGATTCAGCCCTGGAACTACAAGTTGATCAAATGCTTCCTTTGCCTCAGATGTGTATGGAGACATGATTTCTCTTGAACATCTCTCCCATGAAATTAGCATCCACTAGGTGTAACAAACATAAGGCAAATGTCCTTAATGAACTTGGAAGAACTGCTTTACAGAACTAGGGGTTTTTGAAGTTACTGTTTTCAACCTTGCAGGCTGTCTTAATGATGATAGAGGTAAGGCTAAATCTTAATAATATTAGAGAAAGGAAGCAAAAATATTGCTGTTGCTCAGAAATGTTTAGGAGTTTCTTATCAAACCCAAGAGCCCTTTGAAATCAGAAAGGCATGACAGCAGCAGTGTGGTTTTTTTGCTTTATTGGTAAACAATTTGGTCTGTTCTTCAGGGAAAAAAATGAAAAGAGGAAATAATGACATGCCTATTCAGCAGTACCATACTATTGATACTAGAAAATACTGAGTACTTTGTACCAACATAATTTTTCAGTGTTTTTGAAATCATATCTGATTTTCTTTTACGCTTATTCATACAAAATGTTTTGCTGGCCTTTGCATGGGTTTAGGTTAGTTAATTTATGGCTCTGATGTACTGAGAGCAATCTTAATTCCATTTGGTACTTTAACTAAAATTTAGTCATAAATAAAGCAGTGGCTTTTACAGAGCAATAATTTTGAAGCTGATAGCAGCTACAGCAAACCTGAATGCCTTTCTTCTTCCTCACAAAGGTCAAATGCCTCTCTAATGTAGCTGAAGTGGAATGATTATAAGTAATAAAGAGCGTAGCTTGCAGGAATTCTTGTTGCTGTAGATTTGCATGTGACAGTTTGAGTTGATTTTTTTTTTATCATGTACCATCATAACCTCCAGAATTTCTGTGCAAACACTTATGGAAATAGAAGCAAAACCTTAGAATTACTGAAATGTATGAAGGCTGAGAAAGTGATGAAGGTTGATAGTGCAGAAATTGTTTTCCTTGGACATGCCTTCAAACTGACAGTTGGAAAGAAAGTCCTAGTCACTATGGGAGCTACGGTACTTCTTAGTCTGATTCACTCGGGCATATCTTTAATCCTTTATTAAATCTACTATAAAGTGCTGCAGCTGGAATTTCAAAATTGTTGCAGATGATGGACTTCAGCATCATAGTTGTTAACAGAAAAAAGCAGGATCAACATAAGTAGAATATCACCCCAAAACTTTTCTAACACAGAGCTTTTTCTGTCTTTGCTAGGCCCATGGCTGTATAGTCCCAAATTCTCTCCCATGCTTCTTTCTGAGTGATCTGAGCATCTAACCATCTTGTCTTGTGAGACCTGTCCATCCACTGGTCTGTACTTAGGTGGAAGTTGTTAAGATTGATAATTTGGATCAATATTAACAGTGATGTTCATATTGCAGAAAATGAGGCGCCATGTGTGATGATTGGCTTCATCAGTCATCCTGTTCAGTGAATGACTGACAATGTGTTATCTCTTCCTGCAGTATGGGATAAAGAAGAAAGAGGAAAAGGAAGCAGAGGCTCAGGCTGCACTGGAAGCTAATGCTGAAGGGAGTCTGACACGCCCAAAGAAGGCAATCCCTCCTGGCTGTGGGGATGAAGAGGAGGAAGAAGAAGAGAGCATTCTGGACACAGTCATCAAATACCTACCAGGGCCCCTGCAGGACATGTTCAAGAAGTAATAGCTGCAGACTGCTAGATGGGCAGAAACAGTACTGCAAGGGATTTCTCTTTTGTCCAATGGGGATTTACAATTTTGCCAACCATCAAGCAGCCCTCCCCACCTCTTCTCTACTGCTCACTAGGAGTCCCTTCACTTCCTGTTCCTTTCTGACTCCCTCATTCCCTTCCCTCTACCCCAAGATTCATCCATTCCTTTTTTGTACATAGTCACATTCAGTAGATGCCTCTGAATGGATGTAATGATTAAAAAGCTGCAGACTACACAACTTTTATTATAAGCCATAGTACTATGTATGTTAAATAAGGCAACTGTACATTAAGCATAGAAAAGGAACAACCTCACATGTGTTTCCATGCAAAGCGGGAAGGATTGTTCACTAAGCGTGAACAGTAGCCTCTTTAATTTTCTTTAATTCTCTCTTTATCATTATTCATAATAATTATTGGTCATTATTATTAATGTTCTTGTTGATTGGCTCACACTAGCCATTTGTTTTGCACATCTTCCCTTGGAAGGCGTATCTCAGTTCTCTCATGGAAGCAGAGCTTTTCTGCTTTAATTGTATCACTGGCATAAATAAGGGATTATTTGGAAGGTAAATCACGCATGACTTACACAGCTGACATCACTCAGAATGGTGGAAGAAGTGAATCATCTGCCCTCAGAAGATAGTAAAAGTTAAATGCCTCAGAATCGAAGCACGAGTCATGTTACTTTGGGAATTAGCCATACACAACTTGAAAGACCAGATTTGGTCAGACAGTTGCCATACAGAGAGCAGAAACCACGTGGGAGTGCATGGTGCTCTGGCAGAGGACCTCCGCAGCCCCTCCAAAGCCACTGACCAAGTGCATAGGCCACTCTGATTAAGTAACCTTTCTCTTTCTGTCCAGTGCCATATTCAACTGTCCTATTCCCAGCAGTATTTGCAAGACAAATATTTGGTTTCCAGCATGTTGTTGCATCTGTGTCCTGCCTACCCCTGCCTGCAATGTGTGGGAGAATGTGGTGGCCTGAATGCTAACTGTAGACCTGGAGATCCAGAAATCCTGAGTATGCCTGCTATGCATCATATTAAATTACTGCATTGCCTTGTGAAGGTCACTTATTTTTCTGCCCCACCCAACTTCTGCAGTTGTTAAATATAGGTTTCAGTCTCTGCCTACTATAAAGGCATAAAGTGAGGATGCTTCTCCAGTGCTGTGCAGGAGCTAATTAATATTGGAGCTAACAATGTCTGGCATGCCGTGATGCTAGCAGGGTGAGGAAATCTCTCTTGCTGTTGTCTTTGTTGCCTTTCCCAGACACCTATATGGAGGGCTTCTCAGTACAGCACTGTAGATACTGAGTAGCTGCCTAAGATAAGTGAAATTCTACTGGAGAATTTGACTTGCTGCTGCATGCGCAGGCTCACATACATAGAACATTTTGAAAACAGATCCTTGTGATTAGGTACCTGCCTTGTCATCTGAAGAGCTAATCCTGGAGTTTTTTGCATTTGGCTGGGCCTCTGTAGTTGCTGTTGTGAAAGCATCATGCCACCTCAGTCTCACAATTTTGTAAGAGAGTCAGGATTTTCTGGCAGAACTAGCATTGTGAGTCCCTGTCATAGGAACAACAAAACTTTCTTATGTATATGGAAGAGATTTGGAAGCAAATACGTGCTTTCTACTGACAACAAAAAGGAAGGCAATCTGAGACACTTCATTATGTATCTAAATAAAGTATTTTACTTCAATGGAATTTCTTTAATGCACTTGTCCAGTGGAACTGAGTTTAGGCATGTATCTCAGTACTTTCCTGAATACGAAATTTTTAAATATATTTATCATCTTTTCAGGTAAGCAGAAGAAATCTACACCATTAAGGCAGTGAGCTTGTGAACTTTGTACCTTTTAGAAGCATCTCTCATAACAGGGAAAAATATTATGAAAGAGAAGAAGTGTAGTTATTTTGCCCTCCTCACCCAATTCTTATTCAGGTATGCTAGTCCTTGCTACATAAGTAACTTCAACCATAAGTTTCTACCAAATCCCAGATGGAGACTAAAGAAGTTTGGCTGATCTACAAGTCAGAACCATCTTACAAAGATGAAACTTATTTCAAGCAGGATCTACAAACAAGACGTCTTCATTCAAGTATGAGCTGCTAAGGACTTCTCAGATGACAGAAAAGACAGGTTTTACTCTTTCAGAGAATGTCAGTGTTTTTTTGCCCTAGCTTTCATTTAAAGCAAGGTGAGTGTCTTCTCTCTAAGGCTCTAATGACCTATAGCACTCTTTATCTCTAAATCAATGCTTGAGTATAGCATAGCAGTGTGGAGCAATTTATCATTTTCTAGGCAGTGTTCTACTGACCCCATGCAAATTCAGCAACTAGTAATTTGAGCCTATTTAAGTGAACCTCAAAGAGCTGAAAGCTCATCCTCTGTCAGAAAGGCAGCAGCTGTTTTTGATGGTCTGCCACAAAGGGAACTAAATCCAACACACCTGAAAGCTAGAAGGCAGAGGCTGACTCTTTGCTTCAGCCACTCATTGGTAGTGAAATCTGCTAGCACAGATCACACTGGCACACTGACATTAATATTCTGACTAATCTCTGTGTCCTGCATCCTCTGATACATAAGTAGAACCAGTAGCGTGCCCCTGCTAAAAGGAACATATCTATTCATATTTTTCACTGGCCTTGTGCTGGAGAGCTGCAAATAAACTAGTGAAGACGATGAGCTCATTCCACTTAGCTTTTTCCTTTCTCTACTACTTGCTTGTTGACCTTTCCCTCACCCCCATTATGGACTCGCTTCCTCATCCAGCCAAATACTGTTCCTGACATAGAATTGGAATTTTCTGCCTGGTATTCTCCTAGCAGAATGGTACTGCCAATTGTTTGTGTGTTTGTTTTCACAGTCTCCCTGGCAGCTTGATATGCATGTGTGTGCACATATGTGTGGAAGATGAGGCGCTAAGGGACATGCTTTAGTGGGGAATTGGCAGTGTTAGGTCAATGGTTGGACTCAATGATTTTAGAGGTCTCATCCAACCAAGGCTATTCTGTGATTCTGTGAAAAGGGAGAAGAAATGGAGAAAAGAGAGAAGGGAAGAGTGATCGGTATTATTTTTTCTAACTGTGCCTCAGCATCTGTGTCATAGAATGATTGGTCAAAGTCAGGATCTTGTGTGGCCTGTGCTCAAATTTCACAAGCAGGTAGTGATGTACCTAGGCTCAGAGCATTAAAAATACTCCTTTTGTGAGCTGAGCTCCTGAGCTGTGTGAACATCTGGATCCAAACCCTGAAGAGGTCCATAAGAACTCTGTGCTGAGTTTGTTAGGCCTTGTGCCAGGCTCACAGAGCAGAAGGGAAAGGGAAGGTGGTTTATGAAATATTTGTCAAGTCTTTTTCACTGTGGGAGCTTCCCAGCCCAGCCATATAATCACTTCTGTACCTCAGCTCTCCACACCCACACCAGCCCTTCTTCCCTGGACAGCAGAGTTCAGTTCAGTGTGAGCTGGTAGTTTCTATTTTAATTTTTGTTTTCTTTCAATAAAGAAACAGAAGATCTACCACATGTACTGGACAGGTTTTGGTTGTTTTTGCCTCATAACTTTTGGTACCCTACATGAGTTCTGGATCTCTCCTCAAGTCATTCCACGGTCCTCAAAGTGCCTAAGCCATGCTGAACAGACTTGAGAGCAGGCACTCTCCCCTCCCATCTGCCCATCCATTTCCCTTCCCATGCTGAACTGGCAGCATGGGACACAGACACCTTTGGCTCATGTATGAATGTGAGAAGCATTGTCTCAGACACTTTCCCCCTCAGCACTCAAGCAGGTGTTGAAGCACTTAAACAAGACCAAAGAGAACCATGGTCCATTGTTTGGATTCTGAATATCTCTTTGTCTTTCCATGTCATTGTTTTATTTGTATCACTAGTCTGTTCAATCTCAGGTAAGTGAGGTCTTTTGGGTTTTTTAACTAGTTTTTTTTACACAGAAAGGTTGGTGGCTAGACACTGCAGCCATTTTCCTGCATAGCTCCAAGACCTTAGTGATTAGCAAAATAAAGTCAAAGGGCCTCCACATTTGGAGGGTAAATGATTTAGTTTGCCATTGACCTTGTGAACTCATGTTTATCTTTAGAGAAAGCCATATGAAATCAGACTGCAATATTAATTATGAATGCTACTCTTGTGTTTAAAATAAATAAAACAAAATATAAGATCATGTGCTAAATCACTTTGGAGTTCCTCTGTCTATGTTTCTAGTACCATACATTGGCTTAGGCTCCCAGCCTCTCTCCTTCGTCAAGAAAGACCATACCAGTGCTGCTGAATATACCTTTTGGCAAGCTTACTGTGCTAGGTTATGCATTGTTAGAAATTAGCTGTTGTGACCTCAATGTAATGTCTTATGTATCTGAAAGTTGTCTCTATCTATCTGTTCTGAATATATATTATCAAGATAACTGTTTCTTCATGTGCTTAGTAAAATGTTTCAGTACTGTCATTAAAAATTTGCTATTTCTCTCTCTCTCTCTCTCTCTCTCTCTCTTTCTCACACACACACAGAGCAAAATTAAATTTAACCATGCATTTCCTAGTAGAAATGCTCCCCAGCTTTCTTTCAGATGCATGCAGTACTCTCCAAGCAGCTAGAAGATGATTTAAAGTAGATATTTTGTGGATGTGAATTTCATTTGTTATTTGCCTGCTACTTTTTCCTGCATGATGTGTGTAAATGGTATAATGTTATTTTAAAATGAAATCACAGCCAATAAAAAATACAGTGATTTCATAATTTTTTTGCAATGCTTTCCTATGAAATTCCTATACTGCTACACTTGGAAATCAAAGTATGGATGCTGATATACAAATAGAATGGTAACAGAATCGAGGAGAGTCGTGGATGTTATTTGAATTGTTATGTTAATTTTTTCATTTGTCAAAAACACTAATGAGGTTTGACATCTGCACATGATTACCAAATTTTAAATAAGTTTACTATGAGAAATTACTTTTCCTTAAGAAGTCTAGAACAAGACGTCTTTGAATGAAACACAAGCATCTAACCATGGTTTAGTTAGACTATGTTTGAATCTTAAAGCCGAAAAGATAAAAAGCTGATTTGTAATGAAATCAAATATATCTCTGGATCCAGAATTTGTGATATACACAAAACTCTTTGGGTGCCAAGTTGCACACAGCTAAGCCCCATTTTACTTGCTCAGGGACAAATCAGTAGTTGTTATGTTCAGCATAAAAGCATTGCATCGTGTTAGAAAAAGAAAGAGAAATAACCATACATCTCATAGGAAATGCTGATACCCTTTCTTCTAGGAAAACTCTTCATTGCATGGCAATGAGCTTTGGTGGTTTTTTCACTAACAGAAGCAGCCACAGGACTGTCACAGACAATCAACCCATATTATTAACATCCCATAACACCTACTCAGACTTTGACCCAGCACTGCTAAGGCCAACACACGCTGATGATACTGCAGCCTGTGAGTTCAGCGGCAGGCTCTTCATTTACTCTGAATTCCAGATGACGTCTGTATTTGAGGAAGATAACAGGGCAGGAAAGTGTTTTCACTGGTTCTTCTAAGAAATAGCCAGCTCAAGGGAACCAGAATAATCATATCAGAACAGTGTGGTCAGGGGAGAGGGTTTAGATACCGAAGAAGGAAAGCAGGTGATGTTGACAGGTTTCATTTTGCAACGGAGGTAAATTACTCTTTGGAACCAGCTTCTGCCTTCTTAGTAGAAAGACACAGAAGAATAATTCCAGCAGTTACGCTTGTGCAATCTACTTTTTCCCACTTTAAAAGTACACTTCGTTAGGTAAAACATTCTCCTGAGGAGAACAAGACAAAAAGAAATTAACAGGCACATCATGAGTAGTTCTGGTGAAAAATTACTCCAGTTACAGAGGTGCATTAGTGATCTACTTCTCGGACACTGGTCCTGGAGTGCAATGATTAACCCTACTGCAAGCTGACAACCATCACTGGACATCAGTGGAGGCACAGACTACATGCTTGTGGCAGATATTAAAATTCTAAATGAAAATCTGGGTGCAATAATACTCACCATTGGTTGTCCTGAGTAAGTCAATTTTAATGGCTTCATTTAATT
Organism: Podargus strigoides; assembly: GCA_028020825.1. Taxonomy (NCBI): domain Eukaryota; kingdom Metazoa; phylum Chordata; class Aves; order Caprimulgiformes; family Podargidae; genus Podargus; species Podargus strigoides. The sequence goes on along the minus strand of CM051663.1, from coordinate 62,262,206 downwards.
TTCCTTCTGAAGTTAGATGGGTGATCTAGGCTTTGTAAAGCTCTCTTTGAAAATGAGTCTTGAATGAAGGCTACTGGACAATGGTGGCACAATGCTGTCCTGTGTATTGGCATCCCAGAACGTTTGTGGCAAGCGTCAATAGCCCCAGTTAAAAAATCTCAACCAAGATTTTCAATTCTCGCTCTCCAACCATCCCTCTTCAGGAAAAACAGTGTTACAACTGGATATTCCTTGTTGAACATAGCTCTGCTACAGCCGGTCTCGGGTGATTGTACAGACAGTTTGGGATAGATAGCTACTGAAAACACAACTGAGAAAGAAAAATGGCTGGAGCACTTGATGTCAAACACCCATGCTTTCTTGAGGTTTCAGTATGTAGAGGGAAACAGAATTCTGCTAATGTTTTGGCATGAAAACAAATTTTTCATCTGAGATTTGCTTTCCTCCAAAACCCTAGTTTTGTACTAGAGGGTCACATATAGCAGTATATTTGGCAAGCTCAAGCTGCAGCAGCTGAGGGTATTTTGAGCCAGAAAAGGGCTTCTTTATGTCTTACGTGGTGAACATTTTAGCTAGGCTATGAGAGGTTTAGATCATGGCAAGCAACCACTGCCTCACTGAAAACCTGGTTCAGTTCTGTTTAATTTTTAATTTAAAAAAATCTAAAATTTACACAAAATGGAACATCATCATTCCAATTTTTCAGCTACTGGTCAAAGAAGAAGTCAAACTCAAGCAAAGGCCACTTTCAATTTTCACTTTATTTGTGCTGAAAATAGCCAAAGTTCGTGTACAATCACGTCAAATTTGGTTATGTAAGCTGTCATCTTGAAGCCCACTTATGGTTAAGATGGGACTCATTACTATTCCAGTTTCATAGCCTGGTAAACTGTAAATTTTCTGCATGCATGAACCTAATATTTAGCAGCTGGCTTTTAAACCGTTGAAAATGAGACACTTTTCCAGATTTCCCTATCTTATCAACAGCTTCACAGACGGTCATCAAATATTCACCCCTCAGGCACAAAGAATCCTCTTTTTTATGAAGATTGAGCATGGCAAATCTCAGACCAAATGTGAACATTTTAAGGTAGATGAATTTACAAATAAATAGATTATTAGAGATGGACACTCAGAGAAAATATCTGGGTACTGAAACACATGTGGGAGACCTGGGGACAAAACCCACAGGTAATATTTCTTTCTAAGTAATATTTGAAGAAATTGCAATACATCTATTGCCAACTGTTAGCAGACAAGTTACAAATTGAAAGCCCTACTTATTTAGATGATTAAATAAAGAATCGGATTTCACAGAACTAAATGGGGCTGAGATGCAAGGTATTTGAGGGTTTTTCACATCATGTTATAGTAGAGCATTAGGAAGATCCAAATGATCTCTTTTTTTAACCTAAAATTTTTTTTAAAAAATCCTTCAGCCTCTGTGGGTTTGCAGCCATTTTTAGTGTGTTGAGGAGTCAGACTAGGTTAGTAGGCTATGATAGAGGAAAAATAAAATGTCCACTACTTTGTTAAAATCATGGGCTGGCAGATGGTGATTGCTCATGGGTTTTTTAGGTCAGCTCAACACAGATCTGCACTACATTCAGGGGGAGAAAAATGAGAATTGAACATTTTAGTGGAAATTTCCTAGGCAGTCTACACAAGTTACCTTATTCACTGAGGTGGTGAGGGGTAGTTCAGAAGGAACTATCACATGCACAAGAAGTCACATGCACAAGAACAGGCTGTGGAGAGCCATTCCCATACAAAGCACAAGGGAAAACACTGCCCAGTTATTAGAGTCTAGTTCACTTGTCTGAGCAGAAGGAGCTACAAATGTCCTTGGTTTTGCCCACTGGTGAAGTGAGGATAATGATACTGACCTCTCTTTAAAATGTCCCAGTAAGACACATTGTCCTTTACATAAGCAGCTGTCTCTGAGGACTCTTGCAACTCAGATATCAACAATATCCAGGGAATGTATGTTTGAAAGAGTATTAGGAATGATGTGATGAAACAAATGAGATGTGACTTTCCAAATATTACTGTATGCTCTGACACCAACTAAAATTAGTTAGAGCTGCTTAGGTGATAGTCAGATATTTAAATGTTGTTCAGATAGTGCTGGCGACTAAACACCACGTGGCTGCTTGTTCACTCCCACCCCCCAGGATGGGGAGGAGAAAACATAATGAAAAGCTCTTGGGTCAAGAGAAGGACAAGGAGGGATCACTCACCAATTATGGTCACAGGCAAAACAGACTCAACTGGGGGGGGGGGAAGATCAGTTCGATTTGTTACCAATCAAATCAGAGTAGGACAATGAGATGTAAAACCAGACCTTAAAAACACCTTCCCCCACGCCTCCCTCCTTCCCAGGCTCAATTTCACTCCCGATTTCTCTACCTCTTCCCCCCCAGTGGCTCAGGGGGATGGGGCATGGGGGCTGCAGTCAGTCCAACACACGTCTCTGCTGCATCTTCCTCCTCAGGGAAAGGACTCCTCACACTCCTCTGCTCCAGCATGGCGTCCTTCTAAAATTCTCCAATGTGAGTCCTTCCCACAGGCTGCAGTTCATCATGAACTGCTCCAGTGTTGGTCCATCCCAAAGGGTGCAGTCCTTCAGGAGCAGACTACCCCAGCACGTGCTTCCCACGGAGTCACAGCCTTCTTTGGGCACAACCATCTGCTCCGTTGTGGTGTCCTCCATGGGCTGCAGATCCGTATCTGCTCAGCTGTGGTCCTCTATATGCTGCAGGTCTATCTCTGCTCCACTGCAGTCCTCCCTAGGTGGCAGGTCCATATCTGCTTCACCGTGGCCCTCCATGGAGCTTTATAAGCAGTTTAGCATATGGGAGAGACATAGTCAGCTTACTACAATTAAATGTTCATCAAGGATAACACTTATCTGCTATTGTGTTGTGGTTTGGTTTTTTTATTTTTCCCTGTGTGAACTGATCTAAGCCTCTTTAAAGCTGACCATAGAGTGGCCATTCTTCACTTAACGTTATTGTTTCTCAGAGACTGCAAGTGTTTTCGACTCAAAAAAATTCCTTTCTGCCCTCGCTTTCTTTCTCAAACACTGAGACAAGACAGTCATGCCTCATTTGAGGCTTTCAGCGGATGTTGCATGGATGAACACTATTGTCCAGTCAAGAGACGGGAGACAGAGAGCATTGCACTGAGAGTTACTGTGCTAAAACACACTTCACTGATGATTCTAAAAGGCTTCTTAAACACTGTCTGTCCTAGTTTGTAAATCCCTGGCTTGGTTCTATCCAAAGAGAGTATGCAGATTTTATGACTAAAACAAAAAACAAATGTGTGAGAAAGAAAACAAACACACACTAATAGTAGTGTGGCACGTGATGGGACAGGGAATGGATGGTCAGCAAGCCTGAGAGACCCTTGAGGTGCTCTGGAGAGGCCAGGCTGGGGTAAATACTCATCCTTCTTTCTAGAGTTTGTGAGTCTCTCTGCACAGTCATTCTTGACAGTGCTGCAGTTTGCTGAGCAGTGAAGGACTTGCAGTCACCAGGGGAAATGTTTCATGAGCCTGGGAAGCTCAGGGACTGAGTGTGGGCATATCGGAAGTGCTGACCAGAGATGAATTATGTGTCCATTTCTCCTATGAACTAAACTCTGCCAGAAAGCTCATTTGCCTTACTTGCCCATCACAGAACACCCATTCCCAACTCTTCCTAGTGACTGCAGACCTCTCTCCTTTTTATCTGGGAAGTGAAAGGATAAGACATTTCCAGGTGAAAACATTTTTGGCCAGCTCCACCCTTGCATTAAATGGTTCTTATATGTCCATTGTCACATTGTTTGCAGAGTTCATTTCTTCTTTGCCTATCTGCTGATGTAGAGCTGGGACCCTTACCCTCTCTATGGCTAGTTTGTAACATTAATAGCTTCTTTGGTTGCTTGTCCCTTATGCCAACCATATCAGACTTGCTGGGAAGGAGCAAGTTTCAGGAAGTGGAGCAGATGGCTCTGCTTTGCCTCCATTGGAAGCTCTGCGAGCTCATTTCCACATTTGTTCTGAGATCACCCCAGAAACTGCACACGTCATGATCAGGTTCCCCAAATGTCACTGAAATACAGGTCAGTGTCAGCCTGCAGGACCTTCATACTTTCTGCTTCCGTATCTCCTTCTGTGCTACGCTTCCGCACCTACTTCAATGGTCTGCCTAAGAGCATCCTGACTCTTTGGTTACCAACATATTTGGTGAGAACTTGGAACCTTCTCCAGCTTCTGGGGATCAGAGGGACAAGAGGGGAGATTTGAAATCCTTGCTCACAGGTATGACATCTGAGCTGTCACTGAGCTTCCGTGCTGTGTGGCAAAAAGGGCATTCCTTGTGCCTAGGGACCTATGACTTGCTTCTCCTGAGTGGTAGGCTAAAGAAACGTATTTCCCAGCCAGGCTGGCTCCAGTTCTTTCCCAAGAGTGATCGCCTCGTTTAGGCTCATGCAGCATTTTTACATGCAGTCACCACAGAGTGTTCAGATAAGAAAAATAACAGCAAAATCTGTCAGCTTGTATTTGGAGATAATGCACATCAGCTTTTCCCCAGTGTGTTGCTGTTCAGCAGAGTATGTCTGGCTCTGGTCCACCTTAAGTCTCTGGAGGCATTTAACACCACTTTGATTCATTAATTGGTGGAGCTTATGACTTTCACAGACTTTCTTGCTATTACCAATAGACTTCACCAGGTGATAGTGAAGAAACTGTATTAATGCTTCTCCAGGAAACACCTCCTGGACCTAGGGAGGGAAAAAAAATGACAATTCTTCAAGACAATTAATTATACATAAGCTTTCCATGCTTTCCATGACAGTGTTATAAAAATGTGATGAAAAATGACATACCAACAAGAAATTTACCCATACTAATGAGCCTGAAGTTGGCTTGGCTGTTGGGAAATTAATTTTAATTGATTAATCAAAGATTGGTCTCTCCCTGCCATTTTCCAGTGGGTTCAAAGAGATACTGATCTGAAAAATCCCTCCAATGCCTAGAACTTTGATTTGACTAAATCAAAAATGCACTGAATCAAAAGACAGGCATTTAAGATCAAAGCAGCTCTGAGCAGCACTGTGGTCATATAAGCAGGCATCATCTCAACATGACTGTTACTCTCGCACCCTCCCAGATTGAGCCTTCCTTCAGCAGGGTTTAATTAAAACATGTCACGCATTCCCTTAAGGCCCTCCCTACTATGGTCTCAGTAGAGGCCAGATTGATGTTCTTATTGTTGATCATGGAAGAAAACTCTCCCTCTCATCATGCCTTGCAATAGCAGTTCTCAGACTGTCCTGCCTGATTTCTACAGGAGTAACTTTTGTTACTGTTGGAGCAACTGGAATGCCATCTCAGGGATACTATTCAGACCTAGCAGTACTGTTAGATGTCAATGTAATGTGAGATGTCATACCTGTGGCTAACAAATAACTTGGTGTAAGATAGCCCTGGAAAATCTCTCTTTATCTATCTTCTCTGGCACTGACTGTGTTTCTGAATGCTTAACATAGCTCAAAACTGCCTGCACAACAGTTCCCCTGCAAGTGGTAGCCATCACATCAGATAGCTACATGAATAGAACAGAAGTACTTGTGTGAGGATTAGCCTGATTCTCCAAAGCTTACTAACTCCACCAACTCCTTGTGTTTGTGAAGAAAAACACTCCTGCAGGACCACAGGTTCTATGGGACTGTGGCACACCCTTGTGCCAAATGGAAGCTGTAATCTAACCAAGGCCTTTGGCTGAACACCTGCCATCCTATGGCAGGAGGTGCATGGGGCACAGTGTTGTATAAATGACAGTGTGACTAGACAAGAAAAGGGAGGACCAGACTGCACTGGAAGACTACTAGCTTTTGGAGGCTGACTGCTAAAGACAAATACCCTTCCAAGAACAATTTGCCAGTGAATGTATTCCAACTGTGTCTGTACAAAAGGACTCCCCAAAGACCAGATCTATCAATCTATTTGGCAATTAGTCACCAACTTTCTCTTAAATTCAGGCTTAACTAAAAACATGAGCTGCTTTCTAATAACATTACATGTAACATTGTAAAATTTGAAATAATAGTGATATTTTTTAACTTCTGCCTTAGATCTCTCCCACACACAAACCTCATATTAAAAAGCCAGTGTTCACTAACACTGAGAGTGTTGGGTAATACACAATAACTAAACCATGTCCACTCAACTTTAAAATAACTCACAAATGCAATAGGCACTACCGAGCACTGATATTTGAATAGCAATCACCACAGAAAAGAGGCCAGTGGGGCCACAACATTTGAGGTAGGCATTACTTTGAAGTGTGGCATTACAGCTCATCAGGACTTTAAAAAAAAAAAACAACAGACAGTTACTTCTAAGGCTGGCCAAAAATTAAGCTGTTCAAGGAAAAAAATAGATAAAAGCAGCACAGACCAACAAACCAGGTCTGTTGTTAATCACACCTTTGTAGACGAAAATCTGTAGGCAAGTGTGGGTTTGTAACTGTCAAATGACTGCATGAAACAAAGAAATACAGCTGATGAGAACAGTGGAAGAACGAATCCCACAGCAATAAACACTGCCTTCAAAATCTTACTCCCTTGCTGAATGCTGGAGGGCCAATAGGAAGTTGCAAATGAAAGCAATTGTCAGAGCTGGCTATTAGTGAATTTTATCTATTAAAATTGCCTGGCAAATCTACAAGGCATATGGAGTTCTTGGGAGAAAAGGCTGCTATAGAATGTGCAATCAGTTAAACATGCACGCATACAGAAATACCAGACGCTATCCTAGACCATGAAAACTGCAGAAAGTTTTGTCACAAACACTGTGTTCTTGAATTGCAAAAGTCTCTTTTCACAGTAGCTAAATTTGAGATGAGTGCTTATTTTTCCACTAACATTTTCTTGCCTTTGAGACCTGTCTGGCAAAAGGTCTGATTAGAACAAGGCAAAGATTCAGCATTTGCTGAATTCAGCAAATGTTGTTGCATCCAGCTCTCAGAATACTATATGGATGAGACCATAATGAGCACATGAATTGAAGAGGAATAATGCTCTCTTCTTCATGCCCTAGGGAAGAACTGGCTTGTTCCACTGGTGAACTGGATCCTGGAGGAAGGATGCTGGAGTGTCACTGGCTCAGAGAGAAATAAGTAGACTGTGAGCTAGGTCAGCATGCTATGATTCAGGGTGACTTTTCTCTGCCTCTTCCGCCTGGAAGCTAGAAATTTCACACTGATGTTTTGTTCAAGATCTGGGTGCCACTACGGATTCAGATGCCTTAGAGCATGAGATGCTCCCAGAATACAAATCATTATATAGATGTATATTTACATTGAAGAAGTAAGCTGCCAAGACTGAACTGAACTTGGTTTAAAATTAAAAAAAATTAAAATCCATAGAAACTGTGTTTTTAAATCCTATGGCACGGATTAATTATTAGATTCCTTTTGCAAGAAAAAAACAACTGTCTGAGACTCCAAGGAGTTTTCCTTCTGCAGGATCTATCAGAAAGTGGCTGTTTATAGATTTCAGTCTTAAATATGAAATTTTCATGATTATAAATGCAAAATAAATGAAGGTTTCAAACCTTTAGAGCTAGAAAAATCTTCAAGGGAATGCTTCCATATCTAGAAAAGTGTTCTCTCATCTTTATATTACATGCTGGAAGACAGGATCTATACAAAAGAACAAGAACATGAAATTTAAGTCTTTAATCAATAAAACTAAGAATTCTTTAAAAAGAGAGATTTACAGTCATTAAATAATTTACTGCTAAAACTTAACCAATACTGAGTTTTAACCACATGATTATTGTGCATTACAATGTGATGCATATTGAAAAACGACAGTGCTCTCTTTATTTGGTGACAGTACCAGAATAAAGGTAAAAAATACCAGAAAAATTATTTATTTATAAATAAATAAAATAGCTGAAGTGCAGCAGAGCTGCAGGTAAGAGGCTGTAGTGTATGGTGTGGTAAAATAGAATATCTCGTGCATTTCTAATGGTGCAGACAGACAGTAACTTACTGAAGTTTCCTCTTATTAATTCATTTCTATTCAGTTTTTGTGTTAAGTATTAATTCCAGAGGTGTATAATAATTTACTATTTTACGTACATGGTACTAAGGTAAAACTACATGAAACTGAAACTGTCTCCAAACTTTGTAATCCTTGTACATGTTCACTTCTACAGCTTTTCTGAACTTAACCTATGGTATTAACAGTTTCCATGGAGGAGTTTAATAGAAGAGTATTTTTTCCATTTCTCTCTCCAAGCATTAACTGAATTAAAACGATGAATAAGTTTACAGGGTTAAGAATACTATTACTGCCTGCTGCTGGTAAGTGTTGCTGTAAGCTTCTAATCAATTAAAGAATTATAATTATTCACTGCTTTTCAGAGCTTCCTTTCTGCAAGCAAGTTTGGTGGAGGTTCATGTGATGCCAATCTGACGTGCCTTATCTAAACTGTGCTGTTCCGAGCTGGCAGTCCCAGCACTTCCTGCAGACAATCCCCTGTCTCAACAGCTCTCACCCTGCTGCATTCAGCTCCACTATGTGCTCTTTCTGAATCCCTTACAGACCTGCTTCCTCACAGGATAAATCCTGATGGCTTACTAAAAGTCCAATTTCTGTCATTTGCTGGTTTTACCCTCCTCCAATCCTAGTTTGCTGGGGGTATAACATTGCTTTGGAAGAGTAGTGGAGACTAAGCCAATTCTGTTTTGAACTACCAGTTCTGATCCCACAGCAGAAGGAAGAAGAGGAAGCTCTTTTAAAGCAAGCCAACACAGCATGCTGCCAAGGTCAGTCCAGCATCCTGCCCAAGCAAGATGTCTCACCTGAGACAGCTTTCTGACAATACAATGAATCACTATGCTCTAAGCATGTGAAAAGAAACTCGGGCTGAATGCATTTCTGCAGTGCCAGTTCTGCAAAGAGGCAGCGTCAATCCTCTTAAAAAGTAAAAAGTACTCTTAAAAAGTAAAGCTCTAAATTGGAGCTTAAAGGGTTTTGTTTTAGCACAGGTGAGAACATTTTCTGCAGGTTCTGAGCTATCTTTGGAAGGGGCTTTTACCTAATTTTACTTCTTCTCAATAAAATGGTTAACAAAAGCTGATGTCATTTAATTGTATAATGGCTGAAAACCGCTTCATATAATTTATTAATTTATTATAAAACATTGGTTTAATCTGTCTTTTTTTAAATTAAATTTGTCACAGTGATGTACCTGCATTATTAAATCATCTTCAATTCGTAATAAAATGTTAAAAACAATATATTTTTAGAATGACGCATTTTCAGTCAGTCATCTGAGTGGGCCTCATGGGAGGCTGCTTTGTCCCAGGAGAGGGATACAGATTTATATGGTTTTCTGCAGCGTGCATTGCATTTATCCTCCACTTGCACTATAGCAAGGACAAAAGTCAAAGGTAAAAAGTAACTTGAAGTGTCTTAACACCATCAAAGATGTTATAAGTGTCAGATAAATATAATTATTTTTTATTTTAGAAAAGCATAGTGAAGGCTTAGATTAGCTCTGACAAGGAACCTTCGCCCAGAAGAGGTGAGCATGATTTGCTCTAGCTTAAGTTTATAACTTGCAGCCAGCTATGGACAAACCCTATGCTTGGAAAAATTAGAGCTGTGCTTTGGAACTGAGACAAACAGAATCAAGTTTAGAAGATCCTTGCCTTGTTCACTGCTTGACAAAGTCCCCACTCTTGCCTTATCTATCCTTCCCCTCTCACTCCTCTCCTGACAGTTTTACAGAAACGAAAACAACACACAAGAAGAGCCTGGCTTCATAGCTGTGCCTCAAAATCCACTGAATCTACCTAGTTCTCAGAACAATGGACAGGTCACTTCACTTTTTAAGGTTTTGTTCTCAGGCAGGAAGTGAAAAGCTTTGGAATAAGTTTGATAACCAGCAGTGAGTGGCTTGCCCAACACCTCTCAAAAACTGTTCCCTGTAGTTAGTCACTTGTCTTCTGAAAAGTGAGGACCACTGCATATTGTATACTTGTTAACTTGTCCTCCATGGACTGCATGTAAAAAACACTGGTCTGGCTATTACTTTGTGAAAAATATTTTTCTTGCCTTGAATTTCCTTGTTCTATATTCTTTCCATAACCAGAAAAAATTTCTATTTGTAGTCTCACACTTTCACATGACAAACACTCTATTTCCTACTTACAGATGTGGATAGAATGTGACAATCCACCTCTAAAAGTAGTGCTCAGCTTCATTTTTGCCTTGTTTCACAACTTTTCTTTGAATGACATCACTGAGATTTTGAATGAAGATTAACAGATTTTTCAGGCCAAGTAATCAGGAAAAAAACTTCAGCATTTCTTAGATATCTTTGAATATTACAGTTTTGAAATTCCATTCTGAATAAGCTTTACTGCCTCCAGGTATTTTTATAGACAGTAACATGAAGTTACCATTTCACATTAGTTCTTTATAATTTGTAGGTATCTGTGATATTTGTAGGTAAGATGAAACAATGATTAATGTATTTCTAAAAGAATGATTGCATTTTCCTTGAAGAAATAACGTATTCAAAGAACCAGAGAGATTTGCAGGAGAGAAGAAATCTCAACTTTGAGAAAAGCACCTTGTAAGATAAACCCACTGTCCATCACAGTCCTCACTTGACCTTGTGTTGTACTTTTGCTGAATTAAAGTCTCAACTGTAGAATTCTTTTCCTTGTGCCCTTTTCAGTACCGCCAGGCAACAGGTAATCTTGCAAATATATATGAAAGGATAGCTGAATCTGATGATCTTTCACAGAGAGGTTTTGCAATGACAGAAACACATATGCCACCTATGCCAATACTCCTCTGCTCATGAAATGCTATGGTCATTTGCACTGTTTAACAGCTGTCTAAATTACAGGTAAAAATTCCAGAAGGCATAGTAAATTAACCCAGCCAATCTTCAAAAAACATCCACTGCAAAAAATCAAAGCTTGTGAGAAGCTAGTGTCAGGATGAAATTATCTTCATTCATTTAAAAAAAAAAAAAGAACAGGAATTTGCTTTACTTGACTTATGTCATAGTTTGCAAGCACAGTCACAGTGAGTTGTGAGTTCGAAGATTAATCACCCCCTAGATCTCCAGTAAAATTCTATCTGATCCTCTTATATTTCAGCTGTATGATACAGAGCAGTGAGTTCAGGAGTGTTCCTCATCCAGCTGGCTTCAGACAAAGCAAGTTCTGCCTTCAGAAAGCGCAAGAATGGTTTGAGATGGACCAAATGGCTCAAGGGTTATTGGTGTTATTTTCTCAACAAGACAGCTTACCCCTCACCCACTTTCTTTTTCTTGTATTCCATCCCAGCCATGTCTATGTATGTGGGCTCCACCACTAATTAGAGGGGTAATCAATCATTTATTATGCATGGATGGAAAGTGTTCTGATTATCCCTTTTCAATGACATAGCTTGGCTTCCTTCAGTTCGTTTGGGTGCTGCATCCAACACCCTTTCAGACCCATTAATCTTCATTAAAAATGTTACTTCTTAGGAAGCAAATGAGAAGGAAAAATGCAAAGCCAATAAACTTACTGAAAGGGGAGAAGATAAGAATAACACTATACGTCCTTTGTTTAATTCAGAGTTCTGCAAAAGCAGTTTACTTTGATGGAAAAACAAACAAAAAGAAAACAGAACAACTCTGTACATTATGAATCAAAAGGAAGATAATCTGGATGCTAATTGAACTCTGTGAGCACTTTGCACCTGTAATACAAGCATTTTGAATGCAAGTAGCTGAACCATAGGTTGGGAGTCAGGCCTTCTGACTTAGTGCTGACCCACACAAATGACCTCCAAGATCATCATGTCCGACCATTAACCTATCACTGCCAAATCACCACAAAACCATGTCCCTTAGCACCTCATCTACACGTTTCTTAAATACTTTCAGGGATGGGGACTCCGCCACTGCCCTGGGCAGCCTATGCCAGTGCTTGATAATCCTTTCAGTGAAATTTTTTACTATTATCTAAACTACACCTCCCCGGCACAACTTGAGGCCATTACTCCTCATCCTATCACTGTCGCCTGGGAGAAGAGACCAATGCCTGCCTTGCTACCCCCTCCTTTCAGGGAGTTGTAGAGAGCAATGAGGTCTCCCCTCAGCCTCCTGTGTGAAACGAAGTTTTAGGCCGCAAAAGTTTGCTCAGGGGAAGATCACGGTGAAGCAGCTCTGTTTATTCGCGAGTGCAATCGCGGGCGCGCCACCCCGTGGCCGAAGTAGAGACGCGCGCGTTAACAAAAGAAAAAATATTTGTATATTTTCCCCCGACGCGGGCTGTTCTCTCCTGTTTCTCCGTTGGTTAGATACTCCAGCCTATCCGACGCATTTTATTACAATAAGTTTCCATAAGAGGCTTTTCCGGTTTCCATAACAGGATTTTCTTTTACCAGCCGGCTGTTTATGCATAGTTGTGGAATCTGTTAAGTCTGGATGGCAATATTTTCCCAGGTGCACCCTATCTCCTGATCCATGTAAGACACAACATTCTCAAAAACAGGTTGTTATGAATAGCTCTTGTCCTTCTACATTATCTGGTACCAGGATGTACTGAGCAAGACGGTCTTTATACCAGGCTCCTTTCTGATTTGGTACCTCTGTACAAGCCTTGGTTTTTGGCTCCGTAGTCCGCGTTAATACATAAGGTTGTTCTCACATGCTTCTGTGTTATCTGGCACCTGGATGTACAAGGCCTCGGTGTTTTTCTTGGTTCTACAAAAACGTGATTCTCACAACCCTTTGCGAAAACACAAGTTAACTCTCACACTCCTCTTCTCCAGATTAAACACCCTCAGTTCCCTCAGCCTCCCTCAGGAGACTTGTGCTCCAGACCCTTCACCAGCTCTGGTGCCCTTCTCTGGACACGCTGTAGCAGCTCAGTGTCCTTCTTGTAGTGAGAGGCCCAAAACTGATCAGAGTATTCGTGGTGGAGCCTCACCAGAGCTGAGTATAGAAGGACTGTCTGCTCCCTAGTCCTGCTGGCCACACCATTTCTGTTACAAGCCAGGATGCTGTTGGCCTTCTTGGCCACCTGGGCACACTGCTGGCTCATGTTCAGCCAGCTGACGACCAGCACCTTCAATTCCTTTTCTGCTGGGCAGCTTTCCATCCACACTTCCCCAGGCCTGTAGGGTTGGATGGGGCTGTTTTGGCCAAAGTGCAGGATCCAGAACTTGACCTTGTTGAACCTCATACAGTTGGCCTTAGCCCATCAATCCAGCCTGTCCAGATCCCTCTGCAGAGCCTTCTTACCCTCAGGCAGATCAACACTCCCACCCAACTTTTTGTCATCTGCAAACTTACTGAGGGTGCACTCAATCCCCTCATCCACATCATTGGTAAAGATGTTAAACAAGACTGACCCCAAAACCAAGCCCTGATGAACACTGCTTGTGACTGGTCTCCATCTGGACTTAACTCCATTCACCACAGCTCTCTGGGCTGAGCCATCCAGACAGTTTTTAACCTATCAACGAGTCCACCTGTCTAAGCCATGAGCTGCAAGCAGCAGAATGCTGTGGGAAACAGTGTCAAATGCCTTACTTGAAGTCTAGGTCGACAACATTCACTGCTTTTCCCTCATCCACTAGGTGGGTCACCTGATCATAGAAGGAGATCAGGTTGGTTAAACAGGACTTGCCCTTCATGAACCCATGTTTGCTGGACCTGATTCCCCTGTTGTCGTGCACTTGCCGTGTGATCTCTCACAAGATGAACCGTTCCATAACCTTCCCCTGTACCTAGGTCAGGCTGACAGGCCTGTAGTTAACCGGATCCTCCTTCTGAATGGAAATTACATTGGCAAGCCTCCAATCATCTGGGACCTCCCCTGTTAACCAGGACTGCTGGCACTGACCAGGATTGCTTGTTGATCTTTCACTTGTACATATGACAGTACCATCTCCTGTAGACATCTCATAGTACCTAGAGAGAAGTGGGAAGAGTAGTTAGGTCTTGATTATCCTGCTCTGGATGGGATTTCCAATGTGTCTACATTTAGCCAGTACCTGGAGCGAAACTGCAGGAGTTCCTCTATCACCTGATAACCCCTTCTCATCCAAGAAGGGGAATCAGAGAAAAAGGTTGAAGCCCCTGGGTTGAAATAAATACAGTTTTAATGAAATAACAAAACTAATACAATCAATCACCAACATAAAGTGTACAACAAGCTTATACTCAGCCTGGTCCTTAGGAGCAGCCAAAGGAGCAGAAGGCCAAGAGAGAGGAGCCCCAGGACCTTCTGCACTCTACCCCCTCCTTTTATAATTAGCTTGATGTCAGTTGTATGGGATACACCTGTGAGTGAGCTGCCCTGACTGAAACTCCCTGCTGACTTCAGGCTACTCGTCGTCTGGCTGCCATGACTGGGCTGTGGGGCTGTTCCTGTGAAACCAGGACACCATTCCACCCCTTATCCTATACTATTTACATCATGCCCAAGTCACTATTTCTGTTTCTCAATACATTTACACACATATATAGGTACTAGTCCTTTTAGTCCACAAGTTATTTTTCATAAAGGTAATTGAATTCATTTAATCTAAAGCCATGTATTCCATGTCATGAGAGTCCTTTTAAGGTAGAAGAAAAATGGTCTGGAGCTCTCTTGTGCTATATTTGGTTTAGTCCATATTCATAATATAGTGTGAGAATGCTGATTTTGAAAAAGTCATTGGGCACCGAATGCTGTGGTTCATTCTTCATATCGAGGGCTCACAACCCAAGTATAGTGTGGGATGTGCACTCAACAGAAACCCACAGCTCCCAGGAAAACCTGTGTCTCCTTTTTTTAGTCAGAGGAGAAGTGGCTGTTATTTTGTTAATGCATCTATCGGGATCTGGCAACACCAACCCTGCCATTAAATTCCTAGAAACTGGATTTCTCAAGCAGGTCCTTTGACTTCACGTCTATTGATAACAAAAAGGGCTTTTAGTCAAAGCTGAATTACTCTGTCCCCTTTCTCAAAAACTTCTTCCACTCTGTTACCCCATACAATGATTTCGTCAATAAACTGCAAACGCTCAGAAGCTCCCTTTTCTAGTGCATGGCAAACTGTGGGACTGTGCTTCTAGCCCTGAGGCAGTCGATTCCAGGTGTACTGGACACCCCTCCAGGTGAAAGCAAACTGTGGCCTGCACTCCACCGCCAATGGAATTGAGAAGAATGCAGTGGAGATATCAATTGTGGAGTACCACTTGGCTGCCTTGGACTCCAGTTCATACTGGAGTTCTAGCTTGTCCGGCACGGCAGCACTCAGTCGTGCTGTGACTTCATTGAGGCCATGATAGTCCACAGTCAGTCTCCACTCTCCATTGGTCTTCTGAACTGGACAAATAGGACTGTTAAAGAGAGAACGCATCTTACTGATCACCCCTTGGGTCTCTAGTTGGCAGATCCGCTTCATTAGCCCTCTAATTAGTGGTGGAGCCCACATCCCTGGCAGTATTAAAGAGGCGTGTAGATGAGATGCAATAGGGACATGGCTAGGTGCTGACTTGGCAGTGCTGGGTTAATGTAGTATTAAGTTAAGGACTATCAAGTTAAGGACTTGACGTACTTAGAGGTACTTTTCCACCAAAACGATACTGTGAAATCTGTGTTTTCTTCTGCATTGCTTGATTGCCACTATGCATAGCTGTTTCGTATCAACTGACTGTAAGGTATTTGGGACTATGTTTTGTGGGATTCTGGTTCAAAAATTAAATTTTCTGCAAACCAGGACAGTTAAGAATTGTACTAGCAATGACTGAGAAAATAAAATGATGTAGTTGTTGGCTTGAAACTTTAATATTTTTAACCAACTTTAAATCTGACAAAGTGCCTCAAGTCTTAATGTTTTACATTTTAACATAGGCAAAGATAACTTTTTCTCTTTCAGGTTGAATCTCAGTGTCATATTTGTAGTTTCAAGCATTGTTCTTAATGATGATGGAGCCTCAGAATACTAGAGAGATGTCCTGCCTGCGTGGAGTGAAAGATAGCAATAGACAAACAAGCAGCATTGCTTACAGGTACTGGGTGCTCCTTCTGACACCAATTGTTTAAAGTCTCTTTTAGGCTGTTACAGCTGATGTTGTAATCAAAAGAAAAGGACGAAAGGCAGCAGAGACCTTATCCTTCACTGAGCCAAGTGCACAACAGGTAACTACATGAACAGAAAACACACCCAGCCCACCACATCAAGGAAATCATCTCCAAAAGCAAACCACAGCCATGTCATGTTGGTCACATCTTCAAGTCCTCCAGAAGTCTTACTGAGTTCACTAATAGCTGTTGGCTGCTCCAGACTTTTGAGAGAGAAGCTGATGACAATAAGCACAAGTCTTACCCTGTATGTGAGCCTTGTCACAAGAACAAGCACAACAAGCATTTTATGGTGGTCACATAACTCACAGTAGGAATGGGAAAGGAGTATAAGTCACTGCATCGTTTAAAGTATTTCTGCAGTATTTCAGTGAAATTTTTAATTCTCTGGATCTTTTTCCATTCAGAATCGTGGTTTTCTTACCAACAGTCAGTCTCAGCAAAACACAGGATATTTGAAATATCCTCTCTATAAAACACAGAGAACTATTTAAAGGCATTTGAAAATAAATTATTGGGTGAATTTAGATCTGCACTTCTGCTTTTCAGACTGGCTTTTCAAATCCACAAGCTATTCTAGAGACCTGTGTTTTATCTCATTATTATTCAAAGGAGGTAAAATCAAATAAGGCTATCAGAAAACAGAATGGGTTCCTCATATTCCAATTATCAGTCAAATATACTTTAGAGCTTGATTACATTGTATGATTGTTTCAAATTGCGTAATGGATGCCACATAAAGTGACAGAACTGGTGTAATGCCAAGAATAACCAACTACCTGGGAAGAGGTTCCAGGCTCTGAATGCAAATTAGCTGTAACCAAGAGCTGCAGCCGTGCATCTATGATTTGGTGGAGACATTTCTACAGGTTGTACAGTAATTTGGATCAAATCTGTTTTACAAAATATACATATGCGAATTCCCTCAAATCCTACTAATTTTTCATCTGATTTAAGCCAGGAGACTGAGGCCCTGTCTGGTTTTCTCTGGTGTGCTTTTCTGCTGATTTAGTTATATACTACTTCTCCTTAGGTCTTCAGATAGGCAGTTCAACACATCATGCAGACCCTGCTGGTAACAAGATGATTTGGACACATGAGCCAAACAGGTAGTAAAATGAAAAGAAATACCTACTTTCTTACTATTCTCAAATATGTAGCTTTTCCAGAGGTTTTTACAGACCCCTTGTTCTCTGAATTTATTGTTGACTTAATAAATAGAAAAGTACATACTAACCCAAGACAGCAAGTCTACAATTGTATCAACACTTGATTAACATTCAAAAATAAAGTCGGTCACCGCAGAGGTATATTTTCCCCTTTCCAGTCCAATTTGTTTTTCCCAGCCTTGAGTTATGACTGGAGTGGGCAGAAGACAAGGCCATGGTTTGACCATCTAGTTTCTTCATGGTGTTTTATCCACCTTGGGATATACTGAGTTTTCAAAGCATTGAAAATACACCTATACATGACAATTCCCAGAAAACGAGTTAGGGCTGTGTTCCTGGAGCAAGACACCCACAGCCCTTTAACACTGCATTTCAGGTTCTCATTCTCTCACTTGCACACCACACCATTAAGATATTGAAACATATCTCTCAGACTGCCCTGACCTTTTCTGGCAGTTCCTGTGTGTCCAGACATTTCTAACTGATGTATATGGTAGCATTTTTAATCCTGCTGTCCCACTCTTTTTCTTCTTTGTGTGTGTACATCTCTCCTCTCTTTATGAACATCTCTAGACCTTAAAGGAGCAGGAATATGCTTTCCCCTAAAACCGGTACGGCACTTAACACCTTACAGAAATTGCCAGGAACAAATTGACATTTGTTAGCAGGAAAAAGAAATAAAAATAAAGCAATGTTATCTTGAAAAGGCAGGACCACATGGTATGTTGCTGCATGTTTGGAGAGGTATGACAAATTCCATGTTGACATTGAAGAAGTACCCGTGCACAGTAGTGACCCAGGTCCCATTCCTCACCAGTTCTTAGTTTATTTCATAGGCTTGGCAAAGTCAAGTCTCTTACTGAAGTAGCTGTTCTTACAAAACATTTGGCTTCCTGTTTCATCAGTATTCAGCTTAGCTTGTCATGGTACCTTCCCTAAATTTCAACAAACACGAGTCTCCTATGCTGGAACAGAAACACAAAGTGAATTAAGATAATTTTCTGTTGTTGAAGAACTGCATTAAAAGAAGCCCCAACAGGCATTTTTGGGACCTACGGCCTCACTCTGCCAAAAATCTAGCCAATGTTAACTGTTAATAATGTTAAATAATGTTAAAGCAGTTCATACGAAGTATGAAAGACCTGTTAGCAAAACAAACCTTTGCCTTCTCTTTTCTTCTGAATGGCAAAATAGGCAAAGTGTATGAACGTACTGCTAGTTATGTCTCCTGTAGCTGTGTGACTCCTAATCAATGAAATAAAATTTCACTAACAATCCTACATAACACCATTTGCTGGTCATTTTGGCTTTAGGAAACATATAAAAATATTCTGTTTGAATTTCTAGCATCAGATGATTGATTTACATGTCACTAAACTTGGAACACACTGGAACTAGAAATACTTGAAATATCCCAGAAATTTTAGTTTTTCAGCCTCTCTCCCTTACCATCCATGGGCTCAAATGTATTCATGTAGGAGGATGTGGGGTTCTTCTATACATTGAATCACTCTTCTCTGGGAAACTGACTACCCATATCACTTGTATGTTGACAAATTCCTGCATATCTTCAGGACAAAACTGCAAGAAACCCTCAAATATCATTCAATTACACCAGAAAACTTCAGTCCTCTATTTTATACTGTAGTTGAAATACGTGATCAAATTCAAGTGCAGACAATTCCATCTGGAAGAGATTTTTGAAGAGAGCATGGTTTCGGAGGACTCAGCTGTGCTTTCTTGTAGCAGACTGTCAGTGAAATGAATCTTCATAAGCAAATCTATAATGGTTCTTCTCCTGCATATTGGGCAAGGATTAATCAAATAAATCTGTCTTTGAGAAGTATATGCAGAATTTCTAAGTTAGTATTAGCTATATCATGCTATAGTGCATGACAATATTTTTTTTGTGTAGTCTAAGAAAGCAATGGAAGACAACAGGTTACACATAGAACATGACTGGAAAAGGAAATAAGAAATTTATAATAGCTGATAATAACATTCTTTGATGTTTTTTATTTCTACTGCATTTAGTTAGGAGAAAAATTGAGATTTGGCACTAGAGACCAGAGGCAGAGAAGCAGCAAGCATTGAAGTCATACAATATAACCTGAAAACACAAAGAACATCTTTCTTTTGAGTTTCCAGACTCTAATACTTATTTAAATATTTATTTAGATGAAAAAAACAAAGCAAAAATCCCCAAACAAAAACCCCCAAACGAATACTACAAGCCCAGTTCCACTGAAACTCTTTGGTGTGTCAATTTGGAAAACTAGAGTATTCACCTTAATGGAGTCAAGAACACGTGAAAATGGGAAACTTAAGTTGTAAGAGCAAGTGGAAGGAGAGAGCATCTGCTCCTTCAAGGACATCCAATCAAGGATTTTTTCTGTTCAAAGCATGTTAATAAGAAAAGGGGGAAGCATAAACAAGACCATCCAGAGACACAAACCTGACCAATAAATGATGAGTCACAAACTGATAAAGACACATGGAATGTGGGAATGTTTATTTCAGTGAGATAGTCTGATTGAGGACCTTGTCAAATGGGATGATAAAGAAAAGGGGGAAGCAAAAAAGTGAAATATGCAGAGAGACACAAACCTGCAAGACAACAGGCAGTGTTTCACAGGGGTGTAGCTTGCTTCTGACATCCTTATGTGTCCTTATGAGATTTTCCTCAATAATTCTATGGCTCTAAGGGTCCAGCTTCAACAAACAGTTAGCTTTGCATGATGTCAGTCTTAGATAAGAGCCTTTCCATGTCCCTTTGGGTGCATAAAAAGGAAGTATCTCTGATGTGCCTCTTGCTGTATGGCATACTGGAAACAGTGTGTCAGGGAAAATCCTGAGACAGCTCCAACACTTTACAGGTGCAAATGGATGTGAGCAGTGGCTATGGGCGATGTGGGTACCATCACAGAAAAGTGATGGCACACTTGGAGAAAGTGATAGGCTGAGCGTGAGACTGCTATTAGGGAGATCAGGAGATCTCCCAGAGTACTCCTTCTGTCATAAAGATAACATTCTTACCCTTTACTATAAGGTTAAACTTCCAGGAGGATTTTCTGATCTCTACTGTTGCATATATTGCTCCAGACACTTTCACTCACCTGTGTTGCAATTCAGACCTTCAGGTGCTACCACATGTGCTGCAGACCTGTGCCTTGTGCTCCTGACACAATGTCATTGATTTTCTGCATAGCAGAAAAATAGCCAGAGGGTGTTTCCCAAAGTGGCAAGACTTGGACATAGTAACAAGTAATCATGACTTACCAGGGCAGTCAAATAAACTTGTTTTTTCGAACCTGCCATTGTCATGGATCTTAGTAAAAAAAATGATAGCAGGATCTTACACTGCATGCTGATTCTGGAGAATCTTTTTCTGGTTTCCAAATGGGCTTTTGAATATTGATTTAATCTTGATTAAATTGCTTGAATCTCTAGAAAGCAGTCTTCTAGCTTCACTGCTGTCTTTGCTAGATGTCAAGCAGCAACAGTACTGCTTTCTTCAATGCATCAGACATACTTTTATACCTGTATCTCGCTGATGTCACTCTGTGTGAATTTTGTCCAGAATGGATTGTCACAACTGATGATTTATGTATACTCTTGTAGCACCTAGTGCTACCAGACAGGAAATCTCATATCATTGCCAGAGGTACACATGTTGAATATAAAGACATAATTGCATTTGAAGGCAAGACAGGAAGCAGATGAATGTGGCATCACAGGAAGCAGTGCGTAGCTTTTTAGCACAGAAGAGAGTTATTATGACACATTTTTTCTGTATCCTGTGGCACGTTTTAAAGTATGTATTGTAGAAGAACAAGGGGACATTAGAATGTCAGAAACTCTTTTGAGTGTGAGGAATTCCTTATGTAAAATCATTTTTGTGGGAATGAAGCCTAGTGCCTTAGCCGTGACTCCTGTCATGGCTTTTAAACGGAGACAAGCACCTTGCTTCTGAGCATGATGGAAAGCAATGATGTGAGCAGGTAAGAGCTTTTGTCACGGGGTATTTTTATTCTGGTCTGTGGCAGCTGACAATCTACATCTCTGTATGATGCTGCAAATGATCCTTTTGGAGATGTTCCTTCGACTGATATAAACAAGAAAGCAAAAAAAAAATTTGTAATGTTTGCATCGCTGTGACCACTGGAGGGCTGGGGTAGAGGGGAAGTGTCACAAGTTGCACGGATTCTGAAGAGAGTTTTGGTTCTCTCTGGTCTCCCCTGTCTGTAGCATACCTGTCGTCTCAGCAGACTTGCCAATAGAAGCATTAAATTCTGATCTAGCAGGCTGCCAAAGCAGACCAGAGAGTGGATAATCTGTGCTACCTTTCTAGAGTCAAAGATAAGCATGATAAAGCCTGTGGAGCAAAACACCCATACCAGAAAATGAGAAAGGAAAAAAAGCATCAGGATTTCCTGTGCTGTGAAATTGAAGTAGAAAAATACAGCCTTGGCTAAAATGAATATTTATCAATGCAAATGCAAAGGACACTTCTTACAGCTCATGGAAGTCTGTCCTCTGAAGAAGATCACTGAGCTGCTGTGCAGGGTAATATCTGTACATGACTTCGTGATCATTCTTGTTTTCCCCTGTTTACAAGCGTTCAGCTTGCAGATTCTGAGAACACTGAAGAAAACGAGGGAGTTGGCTTACCTCAGAAAGACAGATATGCTGCTCCTCATCCTGCCAAACTGACCCACAGGGCGAACACTACCTAACCTTGAGAAAGACACAGGGAAAACTTGGAGTTTCATGTTGGATTTTCCTTGTGAAAACTGGATCATTCAAATAAAACCCCCTCAAGCATTCCTATTGATCAGGAATTTCTTACCACGTGTCAGCTCCCTATTCTGTGCTGCTGGTTGTCTCTCCTCCCATTCACCAATACATTTTGAGGAAGCATAAAATATAAACCTCAAGGTATTTTGCATTGTTTTTGTAAAAAATGCGGCATGCAAACTGCTCTGGGGCAGCACCCATGTTTGCTAGTGCTAGTCCCCTCTTCTCCTATGTGACAAGGAAACAGGTTTGATTTTCGTTAAAGTTCTCTGGCTCTTACAGAAATATTTGAAAAGAACACAATTTGCTCACAGAAGGGGGAACAGGTTTGATCCCGCAAGTAAACAAACACCTTGCTTATCCAACCAGATCTAACTATTGCTTTTCAGAAGATCAGCAGCTCTGCAGTGTAGCATTGCAGTATTTGACTGCAGCCTCCAAAGCCTGCATTGAGAGCTGACTGTGCACTGCAGTGTGACGCTTTCCTAGCACAGTACTGCAGTCTGTGCAGAATAAGTAAAGGACAGCAACAAAAACAGGAGCTTCTTGGAGAACTCGGTATCCTCTTCAAGGACATTGCTTTGCTGAAGCAAATCTTAATTGTTTTATTGCAAAACTCAAAAAGTAGAGCATTACTGCTTTGATTTCAACATTAAAAAAATAAAATCTGTGCTATTCAGCACTGAATAGCTTTCCATGTGATACTGGAGGCACAGTAAATAGGATATGGAGTTGCATGACCCATGTCATATAGCCAGTTGGTCTGGTGATCAGAAAAATTTTAAACTGGTATTGCCTGGCTGGACACAAACAGTGTCTCACTTGAAAATATTTTTTTTTACCCACCTTTGACTCTCCTCTTCTGCTTGTTCACTTCGTATTCACCTTCACATTGCAACATTTCTTTGTAAACTCGCAGAGTTGTGCTCTGGAAAGCCAGTCTTACACAATATAGCTCAGACTGCAGAAGTAGGCCCAGGACTGAAGCTTGAAGACTTCAGTTGTTCCTTGCACAGCTAATTCTTAAGAGGAGTTTCACTGACCGTGCAGAAATATTCCATAAAGAGCAGATAGTAAACAGTACAGAAACAAAAATAAATAAATATCCTAAGGCATACGAGACAGCAGATATTGTTGAGAGACCTATCTCTTCTTGACTGAAAACCTGAATACACAGACACAAGCATGAAGAGACTTCAGAGAAATACTGGCACAGTCACATGAATTTGGTTGATCCTCCTTTCTGCATTACAGGAAAAACAGACTCACTGACTGCTAGCTACTGAACTCTTTCATCCTTCATTAAAGTCTGTGGGGTTTTTTAACTCATGTGGTTTGCCTCTGATAGTAAGCTAAACAGAATCAAAAGGTGCAAAACAAAAGGAAACTCGAAGCACACTCTAAATCCCTTCTTGTCATGCTGTCCACATATAGTCAGAAGTGCTCTCCCCTCTAACACAGGGCAGAGACATTTCTTTTGTAGAAAGCTCAGGTTACAAGCACTGCTATCATGAAAGAATTGTTGAATAAAAATAATCATCCTGAGCATTCATTTTTGATTCTTAATGCTGGATTGGTAACAAGATGCAATAGAGTAGTCAGGTACTTTCAGGAAACACCTGTGAAATCCAGAAAGAAGTTAGGGTGTGTTCATCTAAAAAAGTGAAATGGTTGATAGCCCAGGTGAATCACCTCTGTACCAATGCATGCAGCATGGGTAATAAACAAGAAGAGCCTGAAGCCGTCGCTAGAACACTATGATCTACTCACTGACACTGAAACGCGGAGGGATGAATCGCATGACTGGATGGCTATAAACTGTTCAGAAGGCAGAGACAAGGAAGGATAGGCAGGAGGGTTACCCTCTGGGTGAAAAAATGGTTAGACTACACAGAGCTGTCATTGAAAAACAATGATGAACAGGTCAAGAGCTTATGGGTAAAAACAAGGGGCCAAGCCAGCAAAGTAAACCTCAAGGTTGGTGTATGCTGCAGACCACACAACCAACCCTGCTGAGAAGTTGTTCTTACATCACAATAGAAGCATCACACTCACAGGCTCTGATCCTCTGGGAGACTACAACCACTCTAACATCTGCTGGAAAAGCACCTTAGCAAGCGGTAATGAGTCCAGCAGACTGCTGCTAGGAGGACTGTGGCAATCCAGACAGAGGTCCCTCACAGACACGTGGAGGTCCAGGTCTCTGGCTGAAGGGAGTGAAATATGCAGAGAGACACAAACCTGCAAGACAAAATTAATGGAGACCAAGACAAGAAACAAACCTGGTCAGTCACAGCAATTGATGAGCTATTGAGAAACTGTGGGCAAAAAAGGATATGGATGCAGATCTGAGGGTCCAGGATGCTGGAGAAGGTAAGTGGGACTATGCCATCTCTGAGAAGGCGATGTGAAGGGGGAAAGGGGCAGGGAGGAACAAAGACGTGAGGTAGACATATGAGTACAAAAGTGGCTGGTAAACTGTGGACAGTCAGTATGCTTGTCTGGCTGAGCCCTGCACCTGATCACCACAGTCAGTCCTGTCTGTTCTTAACTACCTCTGCATAATCTCACTCTCTATCCTGTGTGTGTGAGTTCTGCAGGGACTCAGTGCCAGCTGAGGGAGTCAGACAGGGTGTGTGTGCATCCCTGGCCTGTGGTGTTGGCTCCTGGAGTCAGTGGGGGGTCTCAGCGCCATCAACACATTGGGGGGGGGTGTGTGTCCAAAACCAGTTGCTAGAGGGACCAGTGTGACTGAGGGGGGCTCAGTGCCAGCAGCTGGAGCAGGACAACAGGTGACAGCCTGTGTGCCCGGTGCTTGGATGCTGAAGTCAGTTTAATCTAAGTGTGATTTGCTTAGAATGGATCTGCCAAACAAAGCATGGCAGTGGAGATTTTTACATGACTAAGTAAAACTTCATAATTTTCTGATCATCTTGAACAGACTGAAGGACAGCCTATAATCAAAAGGAAACATGAGACAAGAAGATATCTTGGAGGGTGGCTCAGTGGACTTTCTCAGCCATGCAAGGAGAGTAGAAGCCAAAAGGCGAAGGAAGTGGTAAGGAAAGGTGTATTACTGAGTGGGCTATGGATGCTTTCAGGGTGGATTCAGCCAGGCTGCATCTGGAGATGCTGACAAGAGGAAAAGGGTATGAGAAAAGTCAAAAATTGCAAGCCAATCTACTATCCAACACCCAATTTTGACAGCAGAGTCTGAGTTACAACAGCCACCTGGTGAAAGGCATGGATACTGGCCTGCCGATAAGCATTGGTTGATCACTAATGTGATGGGAAAGAAAAAAATCAAATCCATTGTTGAAGAAAATTATTTTCCAGCTATGAGATCATGGGTGAGGCGGCTTGCACTGAAAGAAAACGCAGTGCTTCCACAACACAAAGCAAAAATCAATGGCAGAGTCTTCCCTGACAGCAGGCAATGATGCAAAATGCACCACAGAGCATGGAGAATATGGGACTTCATGCAGAAAGAGGAGATGACTGATACGCCCTTGGGAATCCATCCCTCCTTCCAGTCTGTGTCAGCTAAGTGTATCACTTTTCCCTGTCAATGATATATCAGGTAGTATCTGGGGTATCAGTTACTCCTACAGCCTTCCCTGACTATACACTCCTTTAGGACTAGATCTAGGCTGCAGTTTATTTGGTCCTGGTAGAACCAGTTTATAAGATTCACATTTCCTCCTGTCTCGCTGCCCTCTCTCATCTGCTAGAAAACCCAAGCTTCCTTTTAACTTCTATTTCCTCTGGCTCAGATCCACAACCACCTCCTTTTAGCTTGCCATCCCTACCCCATCTAAGGCATTTCTTACACCTTTTACATACCCTCATCAGTCTAGAGTTCAGCTAGAAACTATAATGTACATACAGATGAGAAATCCACATACTAAAATCTTGGTCCTTGAAACTGGCCCAAATATGCCCAAATATGTATCAAAATAAATAAATATATATCAAATTATTTCAATTATAAAAATGCGTAAATACCTGCTAAGGCAAAACTAAAATTAGAATATCAGCCCATTAGACACGGTCTACTTATGACTCTTACTTCAGCACCCCAGAGCACCATCAGGAGCTGCTTTGTAAAGCCCAGGCCTACTATAGAGGCATCCTTTCTTGGCAAAAGATGGTGATTAAGATAGCACAAGGGAAAATGATAAAAGAACTGTATTAAACTAACAATAAAAAGAGTAAGCAAGATCACTGGCAAGTGATATTACAATAAACAAGACCACTGGCAAAAGCAGAACACCTCAGGCCTTGGGAACAAATGACTCAAGTATTAGCGCTTTTCTTGTTTCTGCTTTCAATACCATTCCACACTTAAGCACACAAGCTTAGCAGGCATAAACTGATGCTCAACAAAATAACAAAGTTATCCAGAACAATGTTGCCAGAGGGGATCTTTTCATGGTTGTGACAAAAGATTAATGTTTGCCAGAAAATCTACAATCATTTCTCTGGATGCTATGCAGGCCTTTGGACAAGAGTTTCTCTTCCTTTCAGAGAAGAAGTGCTCTTCTTTTCCACTTGCAGAGCTGATATGATAAGGCCTACTGGGCGTCCTAGTTATTTCTTTGCATTTAAGAAATAACTATCTTTTCTTTCAAACACAACTAACTTCCTACATCTCTCAAACAGAACATGAATGTTCTTTGTCAAAACCTTTTGCAACTGTCAGTCACAGGGCAGAGGGAATATTTCAGGGTTATCTCCTGGAAGGAAACTGCTTCCTAGACACATGCTGAAGAAATTCTCTCAGAGAAGGTGACCAAAGACATCTTGGTATACTAGCACATAAACTGTGCATCAGGCTACCTGAGAACGAAAGAATGAGTTACTCATAGAATCATAGAATCGTGTTGGTTGGAAAAGACCTTTAAAATCATCAGCTCCAACCATTAACCTAACAGTGCCAAGCCCACCACTAAACCATGTCCCTAAGCACCACGTGTACTTGTCTTTTAAGTACCCCCCAGGATGGTACTCCACCACTTCTCTGGACAGCCTGTTTCAATGCTTTGTCAAGTGTCTTCACCATTTTGGTGAAGAAATTTTTCCCAATATCCAATCTGAGCCTTCTCTGGTACAACTTGAGGCCACTTCCTCTTGTCCTTTCGCTTGTTACTTGGGAGAAGAGACAGACTCCAGACACGCTACACCCACATTTCAGGTAGTTGTAGAGAGCAATGAGGTCTCCCCTCAGCCTCCTCTTCTCCAGACGAAACACCTCCAGTTCCCTCAGCCGCTCCTCCTCAGACTTGTGCTCCAGACCCTTCACCAGCCTCATTGCCCTTCTCTGGACTTGCTCCAGCACCTCAATGTCCTTCTTATACTATGGTGCCAAGAACTGGACACAGTACTCAAAGTGTGGTCTCACGAGTGCCGAGTACAGGGGCACAATCACCTCCCTACTCCTGCTGGTCACACCATTTCTGATACAGTCCAGGATGCTGTTGGCCTTCTTGGCCACCTGGGCACACTGCTGGCTCATGTTCAACGAACTGTCGACCTGCACCTCCAGGTCCCTTTCTGCCTGGCAGCTTTCCAGCCATTCTTCCCCAAACCTGTAGTGTTGCATGGGATTGTTGTGACGACAGTGCATGACCCAGTCGCTGAATCACAGAACAATTAAACTTGGAAGAGACCTCTAGAGGTCTATAGTCCAACTTCCTTTTAAATCAGGGTTGATTGAAAAGCTAGATCAGGTTGCTCAAGGGCTTTATCAAGATGAGGGTTGATCTCCTCTACCTCTCCAGCCTCTGTTACATTGCTGCACCGTTCTTATAGGGAAGCAGCTTTTACATACACCCAAACAGAATTTATCTTTTTGCAAATTGTGCCTTTTGTCTCTTTTCATTTCACTGAGGAGAGTTTGCCTCTGTCATCTCTGCAAGTCACTGTAGGTAGTGGAAGACACAGTTAGATCCTCCTATGCCTTCTCTTTGTTAGGCTAAATATACACACTTTCCTCAGTCTCTTCCTGAACGTCACGTATTGAAGCTCTTCAGTCATTTGATGACAGACTGTGCTGGACTCTCTCCTTTTCCCCAATATCTGTGTTGTAACAGAGAGCCCAAACCTGGACACACTGCTCCAAATGCAGCCTCACGAGTGCTTAATAGAGAGAAATAGTCATGTGCCTCAATCATCTGCCTATACCTTATTAACACAGCCCACTACAGGGCAGACCTTCATTGCTGTAAGGATACACTACCGACTTGTGCATTGTTAGTGACTGAAGCTGCAAAGAATACTTTCAGGTAAGATCTGCACAGCTGAGCAAAAGGAAAATAAATTTTTTTGTGAATAGGAAACCTGAGACTTAGGTTAAAAGCAGGCGGGAGTTTTTCCACCCTGAGGAAACACATGTTTTGCAGATCACTCGGGAGAAAGTGCTCTGTTGCGTCATAAAGGTACTTGCAGCCTTGTAGAACCAAGAGCAAACATTGATGGCACCTATATTTGAGCAAGACTTCCTGCTAGACTCATTCACACTGAAGTCTACAAGAACTACTCTGCCGGTGCCTGAAGATGAGGAACATGTAAACCTATGCTGCTGCTCCTCCAAAACCAACAGAAAAGCCATTTGCTTTACAGACACTTCACGTAAGATTCATGTGCAGGAGAAGAAGGAGGAGGCACATTGACGCCTCATCTATGCCACATGATGATGCACAGCATACAACAGGATCAGAATCACCATTTCCAGGTGACTTTCCATTCAGATCGAGGAAAAGAATGAATTCCAACACCAGACCAGACTAAATGAGCAAAGGTTCTCAATTCTTGATCATCAAGGGAGATCCAGACTTGTCCCACAAGCAGAGGAAAACAAACAAACAACCCAAGAGAAATCCTGTTGCAGCCAGATACAGAACATTACCTATGTTTATACTCATCATTGGGCAAATATCCATTCTTGGAGAAAGGAGAGAATCTGTGCTAATGCCACAGAGGATCCTCAAAAAAAAAAAAAAAAAAAAAGAGCTAGCAGGACTCATTGCAAGGGCTTTAAACTAGGTTTTAAGGGGGACATGGGTGGATCCAGAATAAATAAAGTGATGCCTGGGAGCAGCATATCAGTGCCTGAGTGCTAGCAAGCTCTTGCCATCTGTTGTCTCAGTGGAGGTGGGGGATGGGAATCCATGTAGTAGCAGAGACACGCGGTGTAATAATAGGTAGGAAGCTACAGAAGGGTCTGAGAGTGGTCAGGTGATAATTAGGGCTTCACCCCCCCAAAAAGTGGCGAGACAGTTAGCCCAGCTGAAATGCATCTACACAAATGCGTGCAGCATGGGCATCAAACAGGAGGAGCTGGAGGCCATGGTGCAGCAGGAAAAATATGATTTAGTTGCTATCATAGAAACGTGGTGGGAGGACTCACACAACTGGAGTGCTGCAAATGACAGCTACCAACTTTTCAGAAGGGATAAGCATGGAAGGAGAGGTGGTGGGGTGGCCCTATATGTTAGGGACAGAATTGGATGCCTTGAACTTAAAAATGTGAATGACAGTGTGGAGTATTTATGGGTAAGACTCAAGGGGAAGGCCAATAAAGCAGACATCTTTGTGGGAGTATGTTATTGATTCCCCCAAGCAGAATGGAGAGGCTGACGAAATATTCTGTAAGCAACTGGCAGAGATCTCACAATTGCTCGCCCTTGTTCTCATGGGGAACTGCAACTTCCCAGATGTCTGTTGGAAATATAACACAGCAGAGAGGGAACAGTCCTGGAGGTCCCTAGAGTGTGTGGAAAACAACTTCCTAACACAGCTGGTAAGGGAGCCAACTAGGGACAGCACCCTACTGCACCTGCTGCTTGTTAACAGAGAAGGTCTTCTGGGGGGTGTAAAGGTTGGAGGTTGTCTTGGGCAGAGTGACCATGAAATGGTAGAGTTTTCAATTCTTGGAGAGACAAGGTGGGGAGCCAACAGAACATCAACCCTGGACTTCCGAAGGGCAGACTTTGGCCTGCTTAGGAGCATGGTTGAGAGTGTCCCTTGGGAGGCAGTCCTGAAGGTCAAAGGTGCCCAGGATGGTTGGGCATACTTCAAGAAGCAACTCTTAAAAGCACAGGAGAAGGCCATCCCCAGGTCCCGAAAGACGAGCTGGCGGGGAAGAAGGCCAGCCTGTCTAAATAGTTGAGGGACTGAAAGAACCTCTTCTTATCTTTAACTGTAGTGGCCAAGTTAAACTGTAGTGGCTCACTGCTTGAGCTTTGGCCCTTCTAATTTTCCCTCTGCATATCTTCACTACATCTTTATAATCCTCACAAGTTGCCAACCCCCTTTTCCAAAGGCCGTAGACTTTTCTTTTGTTCCTGTGGTCCTGCCAAAGGTCATTGTCGGATGATGTGCTGTCAAGAGAAGGAGCAAGCTAGAGTGTACACTTAATAACAAAACTTTGTAGTCTCCCAGACTCCTTCTGCAGTGTGTTGCTACATATGTAGCCTTTACCCAGGCTGTGTTCAGCCTTCCAGTGCAGAAAGAGAGCGGCAGTACAGCTATTCATTCTTATGAACTATGCATGCACTAAAGAACTTTCAAATGAGTTGGTAAAATCCTTAGTTTCCAGAAGCACCTGGAGACTGATGTGACCAGTGGGCTCCGCTAGGGAAAATATTGCCATTATAGGGCATATTATGTCCCATTGGAGGTTAGATACTTCCATGTCCACCAGGCCATCTGTTTCCAAAATAAGAAGGTAAAAGTGTAATTATCTCTAAGAAACTAAAGAATTGTACCTAAATTTCATCTGCTGTGTGTCTTGCATTCAGTTTTTGATGAAGATATGTTTCTTCCTGCTTCTATGTATTTCAGACATGACCAAAGCAGTATCACAATGGCTGTGGGCAATGCAGTAATTTAGGGATGTACTGATGTTTTGTTTGAATATAATGCTTTTTTATCTATTGCTAGTAGCATGGAAATGTTAGTAGGCTGTGAACACTCCACTTTACAGTTTTTTCCTGCTTTTGCAAGGCTTATTGAAATCCACTCTTTCTCCCACTGGCAGAGGGTGAAAGCTAGGTTGTCAAGTAACATTTTCTTTCTGCTGCATCAAACCTTAGGTACTGTCTACGTTTAGCCTGTGGGGCTAAACTGTAGCAGATGCTCTACCACCGGATGACCCCTCGCCAGCTGAGAAGGGGAATCAGGGAAAAAAGAGAAAAGCCCTGTGTTTTGAAGTAGAAACAGATTTAATGAAATAACAAAACTAATACAATCATCGACATAAAGAATACAAGGTTATGCTCAGCCTAGTCCTTGAGGTCAGCAGAAGGAGCAGGCGGCCAGGAGGAAGGAGCCCCACAAAGAGGAAATCGACCATCAGTGAGCGCCGTCTTTTTATAATGAGCTTGATATAAGCGGTGTGGCATCTGGTCTCTTATTGCTTCCTGCATAAAAAGACCAAAGATCATTAGACAAGAATGAGTAATAGGAAGCAATAACAAAATTATGATGCACAGTGCCATCTCTGGAACTAAGATCTATAAATTGAAATGATAAATTCTGTCTTGTACTGACAGTATGATTCAGAGTTCAAGGTAAGTAAAACTTACTGGAGTAAGATTTTTCAATTGAGC
This sequence comes from Podargus strigoides, assembly GCA_028020825.1. Lineage (NCBI taxonomy): Eukaryota > Metazoa > Chordata > Aves > Caprimulgiformes > Podargidae > Podargus > Podargus strigoides. The sequence continues at coordinate 62,230,475 of CM051663.1, read as the reverse complement.
CCACTAAGATATAAGATTATAAATCACTGAGGTTCAAGCTATCTGTTGTATAAAGAAGTCCAGATAAAATGTAAAAATTGAGAACTAAACAGAGAGGAATGAGAGAATACCCACAAGTAGCAAAAGGAGATCAAAGACCAGCTACATGACTTTGTTGGGGAGGAAGGTTCACAGAATCACAGAATCACAGAATGTTAGGGATTGGAAGGGACCTCAAAAGATCATCTAGTCCAATCCCCCTGCCAGAGAAGGAACACCTAGGTCAGGTCACACAGGAACATGTCCAGGCGGGTTTTGAATGTCTCCAGAGAAGGAGACTCCACAACCTCTCTGGGCAGCCTGTGCCAGTGTTCCCTCACTGTGAAGAAATTCTTCCTCACATTTATGCGGAACCTCCTATGTTCCAGCTTGCACCCATTGCCCCTTGTCCTATCATTGGATGTCACTGAGAAGAGCCTGGCTCCATCCTCATGACACTCACCCTTTACATATTTATAAACATTAACGAGGTCACCCCTCAGTCTCCTCTTCTCCAAGCTAAAGAGACCCAGCTCCCTCAGCCTTTCCTCATAAGGGAGATGTTCCACTCCCTTCATCATCTTTGTGGCTCTGCGCTGGACTCTCTCAAGCAGTTCCCTGTCCTTCTTGAACTGGGGGGCCCAGAACTGGACACAATACTCCAGATGTGGCCTCACCAAGGCAGAATAGAGGGGAAGGAGAACCTCTCTTGACCTACTAACCACCCCCTTTCTAATGCACCCCAGGATGCCACTGGCCTTCTTGGCCACAAGGGCACACTGCTGGCTCATGGTCATCCTCCTGTCCACCAGGACCCCCAGGTCCCTTTCCCCTACACTGCTCTCCAGCAGGTCAGCCCCCAACCTGTACTGGTACATGGGGTTGTTCTTCCCCAGATGCAAAACTCTACACTTGCCCTTGTTGAATTTCATTAAGTTTTTTCCCGCCCAACTCTCCAGCCTATCAAGGTCTCGTTGAATGGCAGCACAACCCTCTGGTGTGTCAGCCACTCCTCCCAGTTTGGTGTCATCAGCAAACTTGCTGAAGATACATTCTGTACCCTCATCCAGGTCGTTGATGAAGATATTGAACAACACCGGTCCCAGTACCGACCCCTGAGGGACTCCACTAGTCACAGGCCTCCAACTAGACTCCGTCCCATTGATCACAACTCTGGCTTCTTTCCTTCAGCCAGTTCACAATCCACCTCACTACCTGATCACCAAGCCCATACTTTATCAGCTTATCTACAAGGATGCTGTGGGAGACAGTGTCAAATGCTTTACTGAAATCAAGATAAACCACATCTACCACTCTACCATCATCTATCCACTTAGTTATTTCCTCATAGAAGGCAATAAGGTTGGTCAAACATGACTTTCCCTTGGTAAAACCATGTTGACTGCTCTTAATGACCCCCTCATCCTTGATATGCCTAGAGGTAGTGCCAAGAACAAGCTGTTCCGTCACCTTTCCCGGGATGGAGGTGAGGCTGACCAGTCTATAGTTACCCGGGTCCTCCTTCTTGCCCTTCTTATAGTTTGGAGTGACATTTGCTGTCCTCCAGTCCTCAGGCTCCTCTCCTGTTGTCCATGACTTAGCAAAGATGATGGAGAGTGGCCTAGCAATGACCTCTGCCAGCTCCTTCAGCACCCTTGGGTGCATTCCATCTGGTCCCATTGATTTATGGATATCCAGATTGCTCAACTGATCCCTAACCCAATCCTCATCTACCGAGGCAAACTCCTCCTTTATCCTGACTTCTTCTGGGGCTACAGGGATCAGGGGCTCCTGGGGAAAGCCTGCAGGAGTAAAGGCAGAGGCAAAGAAGGCATTCAGCACCTCTACCTTCAAGGTTGTCCCTGTACTGTACACAGAACGTTTTGATGATTCTCTGATGACTCTCATAGTGTGCCACTGTGTGAAATTTACATGGTGGTCTGCTTATGACAGGATAGATCATGATCCTTCAGTAAGGGACGCACATTGTGGAGCACATAGTGTTGCCTACCACCCTACATTATCACATTTCAGTGAGTTATGTCAGCCAGCAAATGTGATCTTATATGTGAGATGAAACCTTAACAGTGGTCCTGACAGAGCAAGGTCTCTGGCATGTTTCTAATCCCCTTTCCTAATCTTTTTTCTACCTAAATCATCTGCAAGTTTTGCCTGCCCCAGCAACTGTTTTTGAAATGGTTTCAAAGAGCTACTATTGTGGTGATGCCAGTCCATAGACACGGGGAAGGCTCTCAGTGCTGCTAAAACACTATAAATGTTTGTGGTCCCCAGCATGGCTGATTTCAAAGACATGGTGTCCTGGTTCTTGATCATCAACGGAGATCCAGACTTGTCCCACAAGCAGAGGAAAACAAACAAACAACCCAAGAGAAATCCTGTTGCAGCCAGATACAGAACATTACCTATGTTTATACTCATCATTGGGCAAATATCCATTCTTGGAGAAAGGAGAGAATCTGTGCTAATGCCACAGAGGATCCTCAAAAAAAAAAAATTACATTACAAACCAATATTCTTTAAGGGTCCACTTCTCTGGTCTGCTGTTGGTAACTGTAACCACAAGAAAACAAAAACTTATTCTGCCCACCACTCTGATTCAAGTAACACCACCTGGCTGTCCACTTTGAACAGCAGTCTCAATTTGGCCAGGCAGGAATAAGCTTTGTTACTGATCTGCAAATGGGTAAGAAGCCAAGAGAAAACCCCAGAAATTGTTGAGGTTTTGTGTCATTGACTGTGATGCATCCAGGAAAGGGTAGCAAGACCTTGTGAGAAACAACTTGTGTTTTTGCAGTGTTGTGAGAATCATATTTTTGTAGAACCAAGAAAAACACCACGGCCTTGTACAAAAATACCAAAGTAGAAAGCAGCCCAGGATAAAGACCGTCTTGTTCAGTACCTCCTGGTACCAGATAATGGACAAGGACAAGAGCTACGCATAACAACTTTTTCTTAGAATGTTGTGTCTTACAGGGATCAGGAGATAGGGTGTACCTGAGAAAATATTGCCATCATTCCACAGCTACGCATAAACAGCCGGCTGGTAAAAGAAAATCCTATTATGGAAACCGGAAAAACCTCTTATGGAAACTTATTGTAATAGAATGCGTCGGATAGGCTGTGAGCCTGGAGTATCCAACCAATGGAGAAACAGGAGAGGATAACCCGCGTCGGGATAAAATACTATATAAATGCTTCCTTTTCTTTGTAAAAGTGCGCGTTTCTACTCCGGCCACGGGGTGGGGCGCCCGCGATTGCACTCGCGAATAAACAGAGCTGCTTCACCGTGATCCTCGCCTGAGCAAACTTTTTCAGCATAAAACTTTGTTTCTCACAACCTCATGGATGGAGAAAAAGTTGAGAAAGATTCCCATACATTTCCATAATCCCCTTAAGACATCCTATAGTAAATTTGCATAGTTCCACAAGCCTACTGAAATATCTCACAATAAATTTTATTACCCAGGATAGCCTTCTTTCCCCCTTTTTCTTTAACTGGGAAGTTCTAGTTTAAAGTCTCTGATGCTATGCTTGGTTCCTGCAAAGACCTGTACTTCATGGACCAAACAGCTCTGGCTAACTTATTAAATTAAGTGTATCCATCTGTTTATTACTCTTCCTACCTCTTGAATTTGTCTCTTATGCTGAATAGTCTTTAAACAGATATAACTATATCCTTATGTTGTGCACATGTCAATCGGAGTGCTGTGAGCTGATAATGTTGTTATAACACCATGAATCAAGCAGATAATCTTGCAAACCTTTGGAAGGTGGAAATCTTTTTATGATAAGGTAAAAGCTTGGCTGACAAACCCGTACTTAGCACTTTGGTTTTCAGTTGATATAGCTTAGTCTATATACAGAAAAATCCTGAGTCAACTACCTGGACTTCTTTGGCTGGGGGGAGGTGGGGAGATTGTAAGTGTGATTTCTTGTATAGTGTGATTTCTTGTTTATGTGACCATGTATTTTAGAACAGCATTTTGTTTCCACAGTGAATTAGATAAAATTGGAAGAATAAGATAAAATACAAGAGGTGTAAAAGAGGGAGTCAAAAATAACAAAGAAATTTTACCAGAAGAAAAGAACGTTTTGCAAATTGGCAGGCCCACCTGCTGCTCTTCATGTTCATGGAGTTAATTACACAAAGCAAGGCTGCATCCTGCAGAGAAAATTAAGAAAAGCAGAATTGATTCACTAGAACTACTTAATAAGAGACAGTTGTCACAGCTGTTGGGAGCCAATAACAAAACAGGTGCAGCAAGCTGGTAGGGTAAAGCAGATTTAAATGTCTGATCCACAGTCCAGAGCTTTGGTCAGCTGGCTGTGGAAAGACTTCTTCACCATGCTTGCTGAGCTTCTTTATATAAGTATCTGGTTTCACAGAGAGCCACAGAAAAAAATGGGTGATGGATGTGCTCCATCCAAGTCAATGTAGAGGCATAGTTTTTCTGACAGTATATTTACTAACTAAGGACTCATGCTTTGCTGCCCATACCATCGATACCTAGCTGTCCTGCAGTGAGACAGACCTACCATCCAAATGCTCATGTTTCCAAATGGCTCCCATGGTTGATTATTTCCCACAAACTCCTGTATGTTGTGGCAAAGCAACTTTTCCCTGACCCACAGCAAAGGTGGGTCTGACACTGCTAGGTAGGTTGTATGGGTTGCCCACAGTTCATAGCTGTAGGTGGGTTAGCTCAGATGTTCCTGTAGGACACTCATCAACTCCCAGTCCCCAAATCATGTCTTGTAGCCATGGCAAGAAGGAAAATTCTGCAGCAGTGGAGGTTGGCAGTTCATCTGAGGATAACGGTAACAGCACAGCAACTGACTTCTACTCATTTTCCTAGGATCACTGCTATGAAAACAGACCAAACTGCCAGAAGGCTTCTGAATAAAAAGCTTGTTGCTAGAAACAGCTTTGTATTGATGCAGAGACAGATTTTTCTCACCTTCTTTCATCTTGATTTGTAATTTTGTTATACAAAGTTGCAAAAAATTAAATACATCCAATTACAGAATTTCAAAATGCATCCAGAAAAAGCAAAGGGGCAAGCCCACAATTAGTACAGTCCTTAATGCAGTTTCATAAAGCCAATAGCAATTAAGATGCATAGTACTGTTATTTACAAAAACAAACAAAGACAGTGGTGGACATGGAAAAGTTTTCTTCAGAAACAAACTAGATGTCACAAGCAGCTCTAATGCAAGACTCTATAACAAGCCAGAGCATGGATAACATTGCTTAGTGATTCCAGCTCCTGCCTGCACAGAGTCGGCGTCCTTCCAAATGGGACAGCATTTAAGAAAGAGTGGCTGGAAAAGGATGGACTGTTTTGATCAGAGCTTCCCACTCTAGCCACAACAGCTAAAATATGCCAAGAGCTATGGGACAGCTAAGAAAAATCTCTTCCACATCTGGAAGCCCCAGAAAGAGCACCAAAGAAACAAGATGCAAAATGGGAACATCATCCCCACATTTTATGTGATATCCTGTGACTTCACCCCTGAAACTTAAGCAGGTATGTTGAAAATCTCAGCATTTACACACTTTGCTAGTCAGCAAATCACTACAATGAAAGGATGCACACATCCTACAAATGTCAGCCATCCCTCCAGGTGTTAGTATTAGTTATCCAAGTCGGTAGTGAGGAGGTTTCTGAGTGGAACCTGAAGACAATTATAAAAGACTTCAGGGCCATGGGGAGATCACTTGAGGGATAGGGAGCCCAGGTGGTGTTCTCCTCAATTCCTTTGGTGGAAGAGAGGAATACTGATAGAGGGAGGAAGACCCACCTGATAAACAAGTGGCTAAGAGACTGGTGCCACAGACAAAATTTTGGGTTTTTCTCACATAGGGAGCTTTATACTACGTGGGGTCTGCGAGTGGCAGATGGAGCTAATTTGTCTCAGAGGGCAAAAAGAATCCTAGCAAGTGAGCTGGCTGGCCTCATTGAAAGGGCTTTAAACTAGCTTTGAAGGGGGAAGGCGATAAAACTGGGCCAGGTAGAGTTGAACCCAAAGGTGGCAGACCACAGATAGTAAGGAAGCTGTCATCCCAGCTCAAGAGCTTCTACACTAATGCACGCAGAATGGGCAACAAACAGGAGGAGCTGGAAGCCATCATTCAGCACAACAAGTGTGATGTAGTTGCCATCAAGCAAACATGGTGGGATGACTCTCATGAATGGAGTGCTGCAATGGATGGCTACAAGCTCTAGAGGAGGAATAGGCAGGGTAGAAAGGGCAATGGGGTGGCACTCTATATTAGGGAGTGTTTCAACTGTATGGAGATGGATAAGCGTGATGAGCCAGTCGAATGTTTATGGATAAAGTTGAGGAAGGCGAATGAAGCAGATAGCCTGCTGGGAGTCTACTACAGGCCACCTGACCAAGACGAAGAGGTCGATGAACTGTTCTGTAGACAACTGGCTGAAGCTGCAAAGTCGCAGGCCCTTATTCTTGTGGGGGACTTCAACTTACCAGACATCTGCTGGAAATATAACACAGCAGAGAGAAAACAATCCAAGAAGTTCCTAGAGTGCGTGGAAGATAGCTTCTTGACTCAGCTGATAAGTGAGCCCACCAGAGAAGGTGCCTTGTTAGACCTGTTATTCACAAACAGGGAAGGACTGGTAGGCGATGTGGTTGTCGGAGGCCATCTTGGGCTAAGCGATCATGAAATGATACAGTTCTTGATCCTTAGCCAAGTTAGGAGGGGGGGCAGCAAAACTCTCACCATGGACTTCCAAAGGGCAGACTTCAACCTGTTTAAAACACTGGTTGAGAAAGTCCCTTGGGGAACAGTCCTAGAGGGCAAAGGGATTCAGGAAGGATGGACTCTTTTCAAGAAAAAACTGTTAGAGATGCAGTAGCAGGCTGTCCCCAGGTGTCGTAAGACAAACTGGTGGGGATAGCAACCAGCATGGTTGAACAGGGGGCTCCTGCTGGGACTTAGGAGAAAGAAGAGAGTCTACCACCTTTGGAAGAAGGGGCAGGCTACTCGGGAAGAGTGTAAGGATTTAGTTAGGCTGTGTAGAAAGAATATTAGGGAGGCAAAAGCTCAGCTAGAACTCAGCCTGGCCACTACTGCAAGACATAATAAGAGTATTTATAAATATATTAACAATAAAAAAAGATGCAGAGAGAATCTCCATCCCTTATTGGATGTGAAAGGGAACATTGTTACCAAGGACGAGGAAAAGGCTGAGGTACTTAATGCCTTGTTTGCTTCGGTCTTTAACGGCCAGACCAGTTCTCCTCATGGTATTCAATTCCCTGAGCTGGAAGACTGGGATGGAGATCAGAATAAACCCCTCGTAATCCAGGAAATAGTAGTAAAGGACCTGCTGAGTCAATTAGACACCCATAAGTCTTTGGGGCCAAATGAGACCCATCCAAGAGTGCTGAGGCAGTTGACAGAGGAACTTGCCAAGCCCCTCTCCATCATCTCTCATCAGTCCTGGTTATCGGGTGAGGTCCCAGATGACCCGAAGCTTGCCAATGTGATGCCCATCTACAAGAAGAGCAGGAAGGAGGATCTGGGGAACTACAGGCCTGTCAGCCTGACCTCAGTGCCAGGGAAGATTATGGAACGGTTCATGTTGGGGGAGATCACGGGGCAAGTGCAGGCCAACAGGGGGATCAGGTCTACCCAGAATGGGTTCACGAAGGTCAAGTCCTGTTTAACCAACCCGATCTCCTTCTATGATCAGGTGACCCGCCTAGTGCATGAGGGAAAAGAAGTGGATGTTGTTTTCCTGCATTTCAGTAAGGCATTTGACACTGTCTCCCACAGCATTCTGCTGCAGAAGCTGGCGGCTCATGCTCTAGACAAGTGGACTCTTCACTGAGTTAAAAACTGGCTGGATGGCCGAGCCCAGAGAGTTGTGGTGAATGGAGTAAATCCAGTTGGAGACCGGTCACAAGGGGTGTCCCTCAGGGCTCAGTCTTGGGGCCAGTCTTGTTTAATGTCTTTATCAATGCCCTGGGTGAGGGGATCGAATGCACCCTCAGTAAATTTGCAGATGACACTAGGTTGAGTGGGAGTGTCGATCTGCCTGAGGGTAGGGAGGCTCTGCAGCGGGATTTGGACAGGCTGGAGCAATGGGCTGAGGCCAATTGCATGAGGTTTAACAAGGGTAAGTGCTGGGTCATGCACTTAGGCCACGACAACCCCATGCAGCGCTACAGGCTTGGGGAAGAGTGGCTGGAAAGCTGCCTGGCGGAAAAGGACCTGGGGGTGTTGGTTGACAGCCGGCTGAACATGAGCCAGCAGTGTGCCCAGGTGGCCAAGAAGGCCAAAGGCATCCTGGCCTGTATCAGAAATGGTGTGACCAGCAGTAGGGAGGTGTTCATGCCCCTGTACTTGGCACTCGTGAGACTACACCTTGAGTACTGTGTCCAGTTCTGGGCACCACAGGATAAGAAGGACATTGAGGTGCTGGAGCGAGTCCAGAGAAGGGCAACGAGGCTGGTGAGAGGTCTGGAAAACAAGCACTATGAAGACCGGCTGAGGGAACTGGGGTTATTTAGCCTGGAGAAGAGGAAACTGAGAGGAGACCTTATTGCCCTCAACAACTACCTAAAAGGAGGTTGTAGTGAGGCTGGTGTTGGTCTCTTCTCCCAAATTACTAATGACAGGATGAGAGGAAATGGCCTCAAGTTGCATCAGGGGAAGTTTAGGTTGGTTATTAGGAAGAAGTTCTTTACTGAGAGGGTGGTTAGGTACTGGAACAGGCTGCCCAGGGAGGTGGTGGAGTCAGCGTCCCTGGGGGTGTTCAAAAAACGGGTTGATGAGGCACTTGAGGCCATGGTTAGGAATATGATGGGATAAAGGCTGGACTTGATGACCCTGGAGGTCCCTTCCAACCATAATGATTCTATGATTCTATGATTCTAGGAGTTTGTCCTGGTTGATGAGGACTGGGTTAGGGATCAGTTAAGCAACCTGGACATCCATAACTCCATGGGTCCTGATGGGATGCACCCGTGGGTGCTGAGGGAGCTGGCGGATATCATTCCTAGGCCACTCTCCATCATCTTTGTTAAGTCATGGGGAATGGGAGAGGTGCCTGAGGACTGGAGGAAAGCAAATGTCATTCCGGTCTTCAAAAAGGGCAAGAAGCAAGAGCTGGGAAACTACAGACTTGTCAGCCTCACCTCCATCTCTGGAAAGGTGATAGAACAACTTATCCTGGATGCTGTCTTTAGGAATGTCAAGGATAAGAGGGTGAAGTGCTGGGGTCTGAACCCCAAGCGCCGAATTAAGGTTGACATATGGGTGGGCCCCATGGTCCTTTAAGAGGATGGAATGAGTTTGCCTTTTGTCTTTCCTAGATTTTGGGTTGTATCAAAATTTGAAAATGCATAAGTGCTCTAAATCATAACCTGCTTTCTGCTTTGGTCTTCCAGGTTCTCTTCAAACCCAGAAACTGCACCTAGAGCCACACGGTTAAGAAACCCAATTAGCTCGGAAGCACTTACCCAGCATGGTTTGAAAGAAGCAATATTGTCTTGGGATGGCCAAAACATTGTACGGCATGTCGATTGTGATTACCCATGTCCTTCCCCTTGCAAGAGCAGTGACTTTTACTGTCTCAACTCTTTCACAAATGCACTGCCCAGATGATAAGGTCAGTCAACTCATTTGCTGCCTTGCACACCCTGAGCAAAGCCTTTATAAGCACAGGGGTTTGGCAGTACAGCAAATGCTGGTTGCTAAGCTGCATGTTTCCTCTAACACACTAACTGGGAAACAGCTGCATGAGTGGAGCAACCCACTGCTCTCCCTCCTCTTCAAAAGGTTCCCCACAATCCTCACAGGCAACCAGCTTGGGAAGCTACTCTCTCAAGGACAGCTCCCAGGGAATGCAGTACTGCACGCATCGTAATGCACATGTAATCACAAAAGTGAGAAAACCTGGAGAAAACAGCATCCCTTTTCTTGCTAGTGAGCACCCTAAGTTCTACCTACAAGTTCTACTGCTGTGCTACCAGGAAAAACAATCAACTAAGTTATCTGAAGAGAAGTGTTAGCCAACACTCTTTTGCTAGCATGTGTCTCTTCAGCTTTGTTCCCAACAACTTTCTGTGGCTTCGCGAGCTGAAAGTGTCCCTCAGGGTCCACAGAAAAGTCTCTCTCTTTGTTGCTGGCCCTATTAAGTTTGTCTAGTTTCCTCTGTCAGCTGCACACTGAAACTCTTGGCACACTTAAGTGGAGAACGTACTGCCCATCTGCTGAAAAAGCACTCTTTTAAGGCAATAACAATCTTGCTGAATTTTGTAAATACCTTCTTCTCCTCATATATAATTAAGCAAGGTGAGCACATGGACAAGACACTTCAAGAATGTTGTAGTCAGGGCCAGGCATTTGTTTCTGTTCTGTGCAAAGTTCTGATAACAGAGAGCCAGAAGACTTTGTTACTAGGAAGCACCATGGCCCTGATTGTTTCTCCCATTGCACAACCACACAGCCCTTGGTTCACAGTTTTTAGACACATTGGGAGATACATGAGCTCCTGGCATCTAGACACAATGATGCTTCTGAAGAAGTATTTCCCAACACTTTGCTGAAACCTGCTGCAATATCATCCATGAGCATCTGTTTTTTCATCTACAACAGAAATAGGCTCAAAGACCCTTTTACCAGTTCTTTCAGATGGTTTATATGAATTCCAGAAAGCTTTGGGGAGTACATACGTTTTTCGCATTGATATGCACATGGCTGAAAAGATTTTTTTTTTTTTCCAAGCATCTCTACAACTGTTTTTTTCCAAGTGGGATAAGAAGTGGCATGGCCCAAAAGAGCAGAATCTTTCTCCATTGATGAACTCCTCCTCTATTACATTCTTGTGCAGGTTTTACACTTTGGTGGGCTTTCCTCCTATGGTTTCAAAGGTTCCCAGTTTTCATTTGATTAAAGCATGGAAAAGGCAAGAAGCATTTGTTGTCTGAGTATTAGATGGTGCATCTTTGAAAGGACACCATAATCTTTTTCTGCCAATTTACAAGCTCCACTTGCTGGTGCATGCACCACAGCAGTTTTCTTTATAATGTCTTTTCACTTCTGCAGCATTTGACCTTATCTTTGTGTCATAACAATGCACATGGACTGCTTTATACTCGTCACATGAGCACCGCAAGAAGAAAAGCAGCAAGGCCATTCTGAATGACATACCTGGTAATTCAAACCAACACTAGAGCACAGCAAAACACAGCTTTTATAACAAGGGAGACGAAGAGGCATGCCAAATTAAGCACATTTCTACATCTGCTTCCAGGATGTCATAGAGCCTTGTTATGCAGGAAGAAATGGAAACTGTGAACCTGACTACCATCACAGAGGTCCCTATGAAGAACTATTGTTCAGCTTATTTATTCTAAGAGGTTTGGGAATGCAAAATGCTGTCACAAAAAGGCTGTCACTGAATTCATCATAGCAGCACCACTACTCACCCAACACCTTCAGGGAAAGCCAAGTCTATTCTACAGAGAAAGAACAATCTGGTATAAAAAAGTTCATATGTTGAGCCCTAAGTATGACTTTTGGGGGAAGGGGTGGAAATCTTAATGTACCTGTACATGTACACTGCTCATTTATTGACTATATAGAGGAAAGACGGTGTTGTTACCTAAAGGAAAATGCCTTAGCTACTCTAAGACCAACACTACTGAAAACTGAACAGAAAATTACGGAATCAGTCGTAACAGCTTTGGAGAGGGAGGTGGAATTCAGAGCATTACATATTAGAACTTTAGATGCCTTTATTATCTGGAGACAAGATTACCATTTTTCTATCATTTCAACTCAGAAATGATCACAAGGTGTTGAACACTAAATGCATCTCTAGGCCATAAGCTTTTCAAGGTAGCATTAATTACTTTTTTATGTCTGTATCCTCTAGTGTAATGAAGCCTTCACTCTATTAGTCACACGTAAAATTATAATCTTCTGCTATTACTACTGATGATCGCACTGGGGTTTTGGCCAAGTTCTGTACTAAAAGAGAAGTTTAATGCCATATTCTTGGAGCATCAACAGTAAAGGAAGGCTTCACAGAAGATGTGCTGTTTTCTGAACAGCAGCTGCTAGAAGCAGACCAGGAGGGCAAGAACAACTGAAGCAGTCTTAGGGCAGAGGGAATAAGCAGTCATGACAGGGATACACTTGATGCAACTCTGCAATTAATAGCTAAATCACATCTCGCAATCATGTGCTTGCTCGTGTACAGGGAGAGAATTAGCTATACAAATACAAGCTTGCACTGCCACAGAAATTTTTTTCTATCTGCAAGAGTGGTTCTGCACCTATCAAACACCACCACATAAATATACTTACCACTATGAGTTTATCATCAATTCTCCTCTGCCAAAGCAACTGAATTTGATTTGAGACTTAACAAACATAATCTAACTAAATCCCTTCATGCAACTTTTGTCTTCAGTCTTCTGCCACTCGTAGCAGAGAGCTGAAAGCTCCTCTGTTCCTTTTTGTACAAAGCTCTAAAGGACAATGAAGAGCTTATGTGGTGGCTTCTCCCTCTGTTTTTTCTTTCCAGCACGTGCCCAGATAAATCTGTATTTATCTGACATTACCAGACTCTGCTGCTGACTTGGAACCTCTCTGTAGACCATGAGATCACAAACAGCCAGAGCAAAGAGATCTCAGGAGCCATATATATGCAAGTGTGTTGTCCATATCTGGCAAATTAACTGAAAGACTTCTAGTGAACAGAGATGCTAGGCCCATGGGTAAATCAGAGATAATGAGGACAGGTCATGGTGGTGATTGTGAAGGAAAGCTGTGCCTTACAAACCTATTGGTGTTCTTGGTGTGGTTTGGCAACCACACCAGCTAGAAACATTTCTGTTGGATTTTAACACAGTGCTCAAGAGACATGAATCTACCACAGGAAAACAGGTTAAAGTCCTCACATAGACTTAAACAAATGGTTAAAAGAGAAGAGACAGAGTGGGAGAAAAGAGTAATTTTTCCAAGAGAGGAAAATCTCCTTAGAAATGTGACATTTTCTGTTCAGCACAATCTCAAATAAGCTCTAAAAGGTCAGGAGAGAAGTAGGGAGGCCAGAGACTCCACTAGTCTAATCAGAGCCATCCAGACAGAGCCAGCTTTGCATAAGTATCTGTTAATACTGAGTGACTAGGTAATAAAAAACCACATGAAATTTCATGTAGGTGATCATAAAGTGATGCACATGGGTGGCAAAAAAACACCATCGATTTAATGTATAAAATCATGGTATCTGAGCTAATAATCACAACACAGGAATGAGATCTTGGGTGACGATACCTCAAAAACACTAGCTCTGTGCTCGACAGTAGTAAAAATATCACAGAGTCAGAAATATTACAAAAGGAGAAGAAGACACTAAAGAGAACATCATCATCATCATCTTCTTGTCTAAGTGAATAAAACTTCAATGCTCTGTACAAAATGTTTTCTGGTACTCAAGAAAATATACAAAAGGTGCCAAGATAGCAAGAGGGATGATGAGATGTCTGAGACAGCTTGTGCCTATGGAATATCCCCCAAAAGTGTTTGGAACAAAGTGAGTGGCTTATGATACTGGCTGCAGACAATGTTATGATACAGAACCAAGAAAGGGGGAGCTACATGAAATGACAAGAAGCTCAGACAGAGTGATAACAAAACTCATTCAACTGTCTCCTCTGGTAAAAAGTTGGGGATATCGGATGAATCTATCTGTCATAAGTTCAAAACAAATGGGATGAAGTGACTTTTCAAACAACATGTAGTTCATCTGCGTGACTCTCTGCTACAGGTTGCAAGAGGTTTACAAAAGTTCAGAAAGAAACTTAGAGAAATTAACTGATAAAAGTCAGTCTAGGGCAGCTAACTTAGAGCTGCCATTTGCAGGAGTCAAGGAGAAAGTGCTAGGAAAGAATCATGCTTGATCCATTACGGAATCATGGAATCGTGGAATTGTCAGAGTTGGAAGGGACCTCTAGAGATCATCCAGTCCAACTCCCCTGCTTAAAAGCAGGATCCCCTAGAGCACATCACTCAGGACTGCATCCAGGTGAGACTTGAATACCTCCAGAGAAGGAGACTCCACACCCTCTCTGGGCAGCCTGTGCCAGTGCTCTAGCAGCCTCACCCTAAAGAAGTTTTTCCTTATATTTAAATGGAACCTCCTATGTTCCAGCTTGTGCCCGTTACCTCTCATCCTGTCACTGGGAACCACTGAAAAGTGTCTGGCTCCATCCTCCCTCAACCCACCCTTTAGGTATTTGTAAACATTAATTAAATCACCCCTCACCCTTCTCCAGGCTAAAGAGTCTCAGTTCTCTCAGCCTTTCCTCACAGGGGAGATGCTCCAATCCCCCAGACATCCTCCTTGCCCTCTGCTGGACTCTCTCCAGTAGGTCCCTGTCTCTCTTCAACTGGGGAGCCCAGAACTGGACACAGTATTCCAGTTGCAGCCTCACCAGGGCAGAGTAGAGGCAGAGAATGACCTCCCTCGACCTACTGGCCACACACTTCCCTATGCAGCCCAGGGTGGCACTGGCCTTCTTGGCGGCAAGGGCCCATTGCCGGCTCATGGATAATTTACTGTCTACCAGGACTCCCAGATCCTTCTCCTTGGAACTGCTTTCCAGGAGGTCCCCCCTCAACCTATCCTGATGCCTGGCATTCTTCTTCCCCAGGTGCAGCACCCTACACTTGTCCTTATTGAACCTCATGAGGTTCTTCTCTGCCCAGCTCTCCAGCCTGCCCAGCTCACACTGGACGGCAGCACAGCCCTCTGGCATGTCAGCCACCCCTCCCAGCTTGGGATCAGCAGCGCACTTGCTGAGGATCCACTCTGTCCCCTCTTCCAGGTCATTGATGAATATATTGAACAAGACTGGACCGAGTATTGACCCCTGGGGGACACCACTGATTACAGGCCTCCAACTCAACTCTGCTCCATTGATCTCAACCCTCTGTGATCTGTCACACAGCCAGCTCTCTATCCACCTCACTGTCCCCTTGTGTAACCCACACTTTCTGAGTTTCCTAACAAGGATGTTACGGGAGACAGTGTCAAAAGCCTTGCTGAAGTCAAGGTAGATGACATCTGCTGCTCTCCCCTCATCTAGCCAACCTATTATGACATCATAGAAGGCTATCAGATTGGTCAAACATGAATTTACGTCTTCCACATGTCTCTTGGCATCAGCTGCTGAACCGAGTAACTGGGCCTGGGTCAGATCTTTGGTCTAATTTAGGGCAGTTGAATTTACCCCCTTAGGCTGTTATGCTGACAAAACTTTAAAGCTTCTGCGAGAAGCAAAGCACTATCATCCTAAGCAGCAGGTGAGGATTTTATATGGCCCAGAGCCTGTCAGCAAGTTCTAAATGGTTCTCTCTGTTTTTACAACCTACCTGAAGCTGAAGTTTTAACTGGTAGATATGCACAAGTGGCAATGGTAACTCACTGCAACTATCGACATATAGTTAGATAAGTATATAACTATAGAATTATATTCTAAGTATAGACTGTAACTTGCTTCCCTGACTTGTTAAATGTCATTGTGTTTATTCCTTTTACATCAACATAGCGCAGTATCTTAGAGAAAGGGGTACAGAACATGAAAGAAGTAAAGCTAACAGCTGGAGAAAGGAAGAGTTCACAGGGCTAAATGACTTTGGTAACACTGATGCCATTAATCCACACTGTGACCAATCTTTTTACTAATTGCTGTGTTGACGAAATAGGACTCTGAACAAAAGCAGTCAAAAATCTTCACCAGTACTTAGCAAGTTTGCAAACTTAGTAAATAGTGGTTATTTCAGCCTCAAATCAGCCTGATAGTCAAAGGCAGAAAAAAATTGTTCTTCCTATCGCTGAGCTTCTTTGTTTCTTGTCCGGGCTGAAACAGAGACAAGCTCCATAGAAAATGTGAGGCTCACATCCACTTTACTGCAATTTCCACACAAGAATATAGAACAGAAGACTATTCCTAGCCAGCGAAAAAAATTTTATCTTTGAGTTTGAACAGCAAGTTTTAGATCAAAGTCTAGTGTAACTTTGCATAAAAACTTGATACTTCTATTCATTTTCTAGAGCTTGACAGACATTAAAAATTAATCTATTCTGATAGTCCAATTTTCCAAGACATATAACAGTAATAAATAATAAAAAAATAAGAAAAAATACAATATAGTGTTACCTTCTCCCCAGTACAAAATTGTCTGCATGACTTCCTTTGTCTCAATAGGCAAAAAAGTTTCATTAAAAAAGAACACACATATCAGACCACTTGCAGAAAACTCATTTTAGCATGAATTTCAAGGTAGAATCTGGCTGCCCTGGGGCAACAATAATTCCCCTTTTTTGACCTAACTAGGAAGCAGACCAAGCAAAGCAAAGGTATAAAGGAGTTACACTAAAGAAGCTATCTGGGAAATGTGCAGTGACATTCTCTGCATTAATAAAGCAATGAGGCAAGGACTTTGTGAGAAACATGCTCACAAAATTTTTATAAAATTTATTTGTGGACAAAGTCGGTGAAGCAAAAGAACAGCGCTGGGCGCGTGACAAAAGTCAGAGGCGTGCCGTCTACACGGTTCACTAGATACTTATACACTTGTTGCCTTAGTCTAATACATGTTCATTACAATTCTGGGAAGGGGCGGGGGTTGTCTTCCTCGCTGTAAAAACCCTTCACCCTTGCAGTTGTTGAAGAGATGTCTCTGAGTGTCCTTTCCATGAATTTTGTGCCTTGTCTTCCATATATGTTCTTGTCGTAGCTCATGTTTTTGGTTGTTAAAACTCACCAGTTTCTTATCTTTGTCTCAGCTGGTCCTTGTATATTTATCTGAATCCTTCAGGAAGTGCCAGGCACCTGTCGGAACCCCCCTGCAGGGGCAGGTTTACTTCAATCGCCCAAAGCGGCCATAAAGATAAAATCAGAGTCTGGTTTTCACATACCTGTGGTCAAAGCTTACATAATTCATTAGCAAACTACAAAGGTGAAGGAGTCTTGTGAGAAAGTAGTCTTGTTCCAGCTCTGAGGGGAAAGTCTGAGACAATAGGATTTCCCCAGAACTGGATTTTGTTCCTGTATAACAGCATTGCCGAGATCAGAAGTCTTAAATGCGTCGTGCTCTGAAAATGCATCATCCAAATGCTTATATCTTTTGCTTCATCTTAATTTAAAAAACAGCTATAGGCTGCCAAAAGAAATATATGTTTACCAGCTGGGAAATTCTCAGTAGCAGTTAATATTGACAGGCTGAGGAATGCAGAATAATAACACTGGAACTGTTTGGGTGGTGAGCTATTTTCTAAAAGAAATCTAACAACACCTTTTTTTTGTTTTCGTTCACATAGCCCATGACAATACTACAGTGGATTTGAATGAATGAAATCGCTTAGAAATCAAGATCAGAAAAGATGCTCATGCCAATGACTCATTAGAGTCATTAGGACTGATTTACCAGTCTACCTCTACACTCTTGGAGAGCAATGCTAAACCAGCACGCAGAGGAGCATGTGAGAAATGTATCAGCAATTCCAGTGCACACAAAAATCTCCTGGGTTACTTCTGTTAGTGACTCTGATTGCAGCACCTTAAGTCTCTGCAGCCACAGTCTGAAAAACACAGATAGTCTCTGTGGAATGCAGAAGATGCAAATCCGTAATGACAGAGGAGGAGTTTTACTCAGTCTTCCACCAGCCTGCACCTTCCCACTTGCCAGGCCTTGGACCTCTCTGCACAGTGACATCGGTTGTTGATCTCACCAAGCTTCTGGGCAGCTGCACAGGCACTCGTGAAAGGACTGTTTTCTTCTGAAAATCTAAGGTAGCCACATATCAGTTGGTTTATCAACGCACAGCACTGCCTAGAGCATAGTTGTCTAAAAGACAAGGCAAAGAGAGGAAAGGAACAAATTATTATTCCTTCTTCAGTTTAGCAAACTTTGGTTACTTAAAAAAAGTGCTGCTCTGAGTGGCCGCAAAGTCACTAAGAAATACAGCAAGTGATTTCGCAGTTCAAAAGCTGTGCTATGGCCAACATACTGGTGCCTTCCCTCTAGTAGTCGCGTACTGACTGTTTAACATCAAGCTACAGGGAGAGATCAAGCAGTGGACAAAGATGACCATGGAGATGGCGGTTTGGTGTTCCATCAGTTTTGGTGTTTGAGTGCTAAGGCTCATCTCAATCTCCACAAAAGGAGAACCTGTGAAATAAACGTGCTCTAGGGCTGAAGCAGAATCTCCCCTTTCTCTCTCTGTCTCTCTTAGAGAATCTAAGTCAGTGTCTGATGCCTTGGAGATTTGGCAGTGCTGTGTTGCACCTCAGATGTAATAGTACTGGGCAGCACCACCAGATCACTATGCAAAACATGAGACACATCTCTAATTTTGCATATGTGAGTTCCTCATAAGCATTCCTAGTGGTTCTGAATGTTTTGCAGGCATGAAAAGCTTTCTGGAAGATCTGAGGCCTTAAGAGAAAAACCTGGGATGTTCATATGTTCTCTCTGTGTTGTAGCTTCTAGAACAGGAAAAGCCTTTTAAAAGCACTGAAGAAAGGAACCTTCTGAATTATCTGTGCTCTGGGAAAGGTTCTGAAGGGCAAGAAGCGGAAGAAACCAGTGATTCTTTCTTTCTGCCATTACATGCTCTTTGCTACAGCTCGAACAGAAGTGACATCCTGTCGTGGTTTCTCAGGAGCTGCCCCCCAGCCCACCCATGGCAGGCAGGCCATGAGTAGTCCCAAATCTGCCCCAAGCTGACTCACAGGTGTATCCCACACCACTGATATCAAGATCAGTATAAAAGGAGGGAGTTTACTGAGGGTGGGGGTTCCCACTTCCTGGGGCTCCTTCTGCCTTCCAAGGACTAGCCACAGATGAGGCTTAGTATTAACTTGTGCACTTTATGCTGATGATTGTATTAGTTTTGTTATTTCATTAAATTCATTTCTACTTCAACTCACGGGGCTTCTCCCTTTTTCCTCCTCAGCTGCGGGGGGAGGGGCAACGGGTGATAAAGCAACTGCTACAGTTTAGCCCTTGGGTACAGGTTAAACGTAGACACACCCTGAGAGCATTCTTGTTCAGAGTTCACATAGTGACACATAAAGGTAAC
The DNA here is from genome assembly GCA_028020825.1 of Podargus strigoides. NCBI lineage: Eukaryota > Metazoa > Chordata > Aves > Caprimulgiformes > Podargidae > Podargus > Podargus strigoides. Next base: position 62,211,303 of record CM051663.1, on the reverse strand, counting down.
TCACAGCCTTCATGATTAGGACATACGCTGCATCGCAGTGTCCCATCCGATCATCTGTCTGTGTTTGCATTCATGGCGGCTGCACAGCAGACCTGACTTCTCACTGCTTTCAAAGAGTGCCACTTCCTGGTTTAGTTGAACTACTGCACTTCTTCAACCACTGATTTGTAAGAAAAGCTGGGATGTGGACTAGAAATGTCCTAGACAGATATCAGTCCAGGATCTCAGCTTGCACCACAGTAATGGGCTAAAATCCTAGGTCTGAAACCAGGGTGCTTGAATGAGGAGGAAGTTTGATATTCTTATTTCAAGGTTTTTTCATATCCTGAGGAAAGTTTCAGTAACTTTCAGGAGCACCCCTGTGAATTCCATACCCTTCACTTACTCTTCCTGACTAAACCTGCTAAACAGCTTCCAATCTACAGCACTCTTCAAGTGTCCTCACCTAGCTCCCTGGGACAGATACAAGAATCTCTACTCATTACAAAGCCAATGCTAGTTAGCCCAGTTAGCTTCCTGAATTTTACACCCTTCTGCTATATTTTCATCACTTCAAATATTCTTCCATAAAGTTAATTAAAATTCACAGATGTGAAATACTCAGGGGCTGCTGCTGGCTTTCCATAGCTGAGTGCATTGCAGACATCTAAACTGAAGGTTTCCTAGGGCCAGCAGTTAATTTACTTCAGATATTATCTGTGAAATCTCACAGAATCCTGCAGTCCTTCAATGTCTCTCTAAGGCAGGCAGTGGTCAGCTGCAGGCTTAAAAAGGAAAAATATTGATTCGCGAAGATTGCCCTCAACAGACGCGAAACATTCTGTACAGCAGGTGTTCTTTATTGGCAGCGCTGGATGCACGGGGGATCGATCTACCTAGTGTGCATGCCATCCATGGCTTCACTCCAAGCTTATATCCCCCCAGTACATACATATGCATTACATTTCACTACTTTTCCCACAACTAATTATAATACTTGCATATAAATAATGTATCACTGATGCATGTGTCTTAAGTCTCTCAGGTGTCCTGGGGGAACTTTCGGTGGTCTCTGGTGGCCCCTTGTGGTTGTGAGAGATGTCTCCGAGTGTCCTTTCCATTAACTCTGGGCCTCCTCTTCCATATGTGGTCTTGTCTTAGCTCATCTTTCCGGTTGTTAAAGCTCACAAGTTTTTTATCTTGGTCTCAACTGTTTCTTGTTTATCTGAATCCTTCAGGAGGTGCCAGCCACAACTCTGAGAATTATGCACTTGATCCCATTCCTGCTGGAGCCTCCCTGCTGAGGCAGGCTCAAATCAATCACACAAAGCGACCATAAAGACAAAATCAGAGCCTGGTTCTCACACTTCTGCAATCAAACTTACACAATCCATCAGCAAACGACAAAGTATATTTACACATGCATTAGCAAACTATCTGCAATAGAAAAGAACAAAGAAAGCTACAAAATTGCATGTTTCAGTAGAAAAGTACAAAGTTACAAAGAAAGATATAAAATTGCATGTTTCAATACGAATGTGAAAGGATACCATGACTGTTTATTTACATGCACCAATTGCTTCTTAGGGTACTAGAAATGCTTGGAGAACATCCTCTCTGTCTTTCTCCAAATGTGAGATACGTGAAGGTAACAAAATTACAGTGGGTGGGCATTAAAAATACCTCCCTGCAGAGATTTTTCGAAGTGGTTTATGTGACTTTTATACAGCTTCCTCTAGTACTGTTTATAACCAGTCCAGCCATCTGAGGTGCTCTTGAAATATTTTGTTATGTCTCCATGAAGTGATCTGCGTACACAGCTGGTTCCCTCAGGCACGAAGCAGTTAAAAGACATACTCCTGCAAAGAGTGCATGTTTTTCAGCTTTAGGTTATATTACAGAAAGCCCATGAAAGCCTGGAAGGAGCTCCAAAGTTATCCAGAGCTCCAGGACTAATTTGACTTAGATCCACAATCAGAGTCTATTGTGGAGTTGGAAAAGTTAAACTTCACTTAACTAGCTCCAAGTTTATTGCCAAGCAACAGATCATGAGAGCTCTGCTTGTTCTGTCCTCAGCCCCATTCGTTCTGTCCAATACTGTAATCAGTGAGCCAAGCCCACTGAAGTATCTTCATGCCCACAGGCTGCACAAAAAAAGAGCATGGCTGGATCAGGGAAGTTTTACAAAATGAGAAGAATAATGCAAGGCTGACCAGTCTGAAGGGAAGATATCAAATGTCACATTATACTGAACTCAGATTCTGTTGCACTCCCTGAACTAGGATGTGTTTCACTGAGACACTATTAGCTCAAGAAAACTAGCTTTTGAGAGTATTAGTAGGGACAGCCCCAGATTGGAAACTGGGAGGAGGTACAGCATAAAAACAGCCATTAATTTGAGTGCTCTATAACCTTCCCTCCTAAAAACACAGCACAGTATGCTCCTGACTATGACCACACTTCCAGGCTGTCTGAAGACTGCTGCTTTGAAAAGCCACCAGGTATCTGCAGCACTGCTGTTAATGCACTCAAAGCCTGTGGGCAGCTCAGCATGTACTTACTTACTTTATCAGCTGTAATCCATTATTCTTGTCCTAGAGAAACAGATTCCATCCCTAGCAAAGCTGAGGAGAGGAATCTGTGCAAAGCATTTATCAAACCTTAGGATGATCATCTGGTCTTTCCAGAAAGAATCACTCTTCCTGCAGATGTGAGCACTGCCACCACATTATAGATAATAAAGGCAGTACAATATATGATGCTGGTGCACCCAAATCACCCTACTTCACCATATATCCTTCCGGCAAGGGACTTGCCACCATCCAGGTACATTCAAGTTTTTTCTTTTTCCCAATAATTAAAGCACAGCCTTCTGTTTCTATTTTGAGAAACACTCCTCCTGCTGGAGACCTGAAAGGTACAGAGCTGAGTAGCACAGATATTTACAAGTGAGGGGGAAGGTGTTTTGTGAGAAACAAATTTGGAATGACATAGGTATGTGGCTGAGGGAGACCCTCCCATTGATGTCACGGGATTTTAGGCTGAACCCCCTTGCTTTCTAACCTACTTCTCAAAGTAGGCTGGGACTGCCTGGATTTTGTCTGAGTCCCAGATTAATCAATAGTTTATGATGAAGGATTAGGTGTATGTGTGTGGCCTCCTGTCACTGTGGGTCTGTTCCACTGTCCTCTCTCCGAAAACTGCTGTGGTTTATTAAAGTGACAGATATAAGAAGTTTGGAATAGCCATTGATAAATCTGCTAACTACAATGGCACTACTAATTAATGTTAATATTACTGATAGCAATAATAATACAAAATACACTTGGGGATACTTTCACCCACAAGGTGAATGGTACAGTTCTTACCCAGAGAGGCATCTCTGCCTGGAGTGGAGGAGGAGACACAGCCTGCTGACTGTGTCTGCTAGATTTGAGGTTACTTCTCTCCCAATTTAATGTTCCTTTTCTCCATCTTTTATCCCCTAAACTATGAGGCTCCCTCCCCCAGGTGATGTGTAACATGATTTGTGTTGAGAGATGAGTGTTATGGTCATATATGTGTAGCATGATCTCTCAAAGCTTCATTAGCATATTCAAAGGTGTCAACTTTAATATGCATTTTTCAGGGAATGAGGTAAATGTCAGTCATTGGACACGCCAGCCTTCAAGGAAACAAAGAACTATACAAGGTGCTTGTATCTTGCTGGCCAGAGCTGGAGTCCCCTGTCTCCACAGAGCCCCCTATTCAGCAGTATCCTGTGATAAGACGAGTGAGCTGTCACTCCCTTGGGTTACACAGGATTTAGCAAGGTTGCTCTTTAGAGTTCGGGCATGCACAGGGCAAGGCTGTCCTCATTTACCCCACATTCCACAAGGTGTGAGAAAGCTAAGAGTCTCAGACAGCATCACTGGGTAATATGAACCAATACCCAAAGTAATTTGACAGAAAAGCCATGTGGGACAAACACCGACAAAAGGCCAGTCAGTCCACCAAAGTCCACAGCTCTACTTGAGCCATTCAGCTCAGATTGTGTCAGTCATGGTCCTTGGCAAGAATCAATTTGGGATCTCTTCATTGAAGTGTATGACTTCAGCCATAGGAAAGATACCTATCGCAGCAAGCCAACAAGCTTCAGTTCATCTTGATTGGTATGCAACATTTGTTCTTAGCTCCTCAGGAATCTGTAGATTGAATTTATTATTTCCACTTATGACAGACTAGTCAGTGTTAAAGATTCTTTCCCTCAAACAATTGACTGTTGTAGGTAAAAGTTTTCCAAATAGCTGTGTAACAAGGCAAACAATGCTAGTTTGCCCAAAGATATTGAAAAACTTTCTTTTATTCTTTTTTTTTTTTTCTCTCGAAAGTGAATCAAGGGTTGCATGCGAAAGCTCTTAATGTGTGTCTTCATCAGTGTTTCCCCTCGTCTCTCTGATGGGACATGTTGTTGCAGCTGAGCTCTACTGTCACCAAACAGGACAAAGAACTTATCAACACCAATGTGATGTAGATAAGCAGACACTTCTTTATTGACGGGCGGAGGATACGGGGGATAACTCCACCCAGTGTATCCTGGGTTACATTACATTTAACAGGGTTTTTATATATTCAATTTCCATTGTATAAGCTGTTCAACATAAAAATGCATATACTGCTCACCTTTAATTACTCATTAAGTTTAACCTTTACATTGATTGGCCCCTAACGATCTTTCGAGTTACATCACTTCATGTGTGTTCATTTCTAATAAGAATCATTGGTCACCTATAGTCACACCATAATCGTGCTGTTGATTGTAGCCCCTAATATGCAAATCAGGATGGGAAGGGTAATGGGTTCTGCAAGCAGCACAACTGGTCACTGTGACTTTAGCCACTATATGATTACTTATTTTATTGTTCTTTCCACAGTAGTTGCTTAAACATAGTATCTTACTCTCTTGACTATACAGTTTCTAGTTAAATACTATACCAGGCCCTAGCTACTTGTACCACCTGTTTGCTTCATGTGCTTTCTGTGACTACTGAAGTAAAACACAGTCACTCCCTCATATGATTCGATTAGGCCTAACTTTCTTTTAGCTAAAGTAAAAACATCAAAATCATCAAAATCTGATGAAATTGGCAACATTTCCCCCCTTTGAAAGTATTGATAATCCTACTCAATACTTTTGCTTATTCATAGTGTGATCTCGCTGAAACCTGGGTTGATGTAAGATGATGGATTTTTTGATGGTTAATCTCGTTGTCTCACCACTGCTTGTATAATCATCTGATTAAATTTTTGTTCTTTCAGTCAATTGTTGTTCCAAACATTTGTATGCCAGGCTAAGCATTGTGCTAGGTCTGGTAACAATCTGTCCTCTATCTAGGTTTTCACTATCATAGACTGTAACAGAAAAATGAAATTCAGATAGTTAATGATGCTTCAGTGTCAATTTTAAAGTCTCTGGCTCTCCAAGCACTCTCCAGCTCGAGCATGGTACTTTCTTCACTCTGGTATAATGGATCTAAGTGTCAGATTCAGCAATCTTGATTGCAGTGAACGTGGTTAGCAGCACTCTATAAGGTCCCTTCTAGTTTTCTCGTAGAGACTCTGTTGTCCAGGTCTTTATGTAGATATAGTCTCCAGGCTGGAAGTTAGGGACAGGATTCTCCAAAGTTAAGGGTCAATTTTACACCACTGAGCTAAAGTTTTTCCATGAGAAAGTAAATATTTATACGCTTCTTGTTTTCCTTTTACATGCATACTTGGATTGGGTTCAGGTGTTTTATATGGTTTTCCATATATTAATTCATAGGGGCTGACTGACTGACATCTCACTTCTTGGCCGTATTCAAATACGCAATAATGCCACTGGGAGTGCCTGAGGCCATTTCAAATTAGCCTCCTGACAGATTTTGCTGATTTGTCTTTTTAAAGTTTGATTCTTTCTTTTTACTTTTCCACTAGACTGTGGCCTCCAAGAGGCATGTAAATCCCAAGTTATCCCCAGAGCCTTACTTATATCCTGTATTACAGTTGCTACAAAATGTGGGCCCCTATCTAATGATATCCCAAGGGGCGCCCCAAACCTGGAGATTATTTCTTGTAAAAGCCACTTAACTGTTTCTTTAGCTTGATTTGTATGACAGGGAAAGGCCTCCGGCCATCCAGAAAAGGTAGCAACCCCAACCAGAATATACCAATACCCTCTGCATCTGGGTAATTCAGTAAAATCAATCTGCCAGTAATCACCAGGTTCCACCCCAGTTTTTAACTTACCCATTTGAATCTTCCTTTGCATGACTGGATTATTCTTTAGGCATACTTCACACTTAGCAACTGATTTAGCCATTTCTAACGTTCTTACTGATATTACATGCCTTTCCAGGAATGTCACCAAGGCTTCCATGCCCCAGTGGCATTCCTGATGTTTTATCTGTAGTATTTCTTTCCTAATTAGTGGGGCTACTACAACCTGACCTTCAGAAGTTGTCCACCATCCTTCTAGATTTTTCTTTGCATTTACAAGTTGAGCTAATTTTTCATCTTTTGAATACTTCGGAAGTTCTTTAGGGAGTGTTACACTTCTAGTAGGAATTAATGCTATTTCTAATGCTCGGTTTTGGGCTGCATTCTTAGCAGCTTGATCTGCCAATCTGTTTCCTTCGGCTATTTTTGTATTTCCAGTTTGATGTGCTCTACAGTGCTTGATTGCTTCTTGGGCCGGTTTCTGAATCTCTAATAATAATTTTAAGACTTCTTTTTGATGCTTAATATTGGCCCCCTGGGAGGACAATAGTCCTCTTTCTTTCCACAGGGCTCCATGGACACGGACTACTCCAAAAGCATGTTTTGAGTCTGTCCATATGTTCACTTTCTTTTCTTTACTTAGTTCTAGAGCTCGTATTAAGGCAATCAGTTCTGCCTTCTGAGCTGATGTCGTGTGGGCAATACATTTGCTTCTATCACAGAGTTTTCAGTTGTTACCGCATATCCAGCATATCGAGTTCCGTTCTGCACAAAGCTACTGCCATCTGTGAACAGCTCCCACTCAGGGTCCTCGAACGGGACATCCTTCAGGTCTTCTCGGCTGGAGTATGCGTGCTCAGTAGTTGTTAAGCAGTCGTGCTCGGGTCTCTCTTCCTCCTGTGAAGCACTTAAGAAAACTGCAGGATTCACAAGGTTAGTTGTTTTCAGGACCACATCATCCTGTTGGGTAAGGATTACTTGGCATTTCATCATTCTGCTAGGGGAGAGCCAATGCCCCCCTTTTTGCTCCAGCACTGTAATAACCATGCGTGGGACATACATAAACTGTGATGACTCTCCCCAGAGTGAGCTTGCAGGCTTCTTGTATCAGTGTTACTGTTGCTGCTGTTGCTCGCAAGCAGGCAGGCCATCCTTTACTCACAGTGTCCAGTTGTTTGGAAAAGTATCCCACTGGCCTTTTCCAGCTTCCCATCCTTTGGGTCAGGACTCCCAGAGCAAGGTGTTGCCTCTCATGGACAAACAACTGAAAGTCTTTGGTTAGGTCAGGCAATCCTAGAGCTGGTGCTGACATTAAAGCTTGCTTAGGGTCTCGAAAGGCCTGTTCTTGCTGGTAACCCCACACAAGAGGGGTAGATTTCTGGGCCTTGTAGAGTGGTTTGGCTATCAGCCCATAGTTCATAATCCAGAGACAACACCACCCAGTCATTCCCAGAAACGCTCTTAATTCATGCATAGTCCGAGGTTCAGGGATGGCACAAATCGCTTCCTTTCGGTCAGTTCCCAGCTTTCTCTGCCCTTTTGAAATCTCGAAGCCCAAGTATATTACTGTTTGGCTTGCTATTTGGGCTTTCTTTTTAGACACCTCATACCCATTAAGTCCCAGGAAATTTAAAAGTTCAATGGTTACCTGGATACACGCAGGCTTCTCTTAGGTAGCTATCAGAATATCATCCACATACTGTAGGAACAGGTGGTCTGGTCATGGAGTCATTGTCTTCTCTTTTGTCCAAACTTCCAATTCCTTTACCAGCTGGTTACTGAAGATCGTTGGGCTGGTTTTAAATCCTTGGGGTAGCCGTGTCCATGTTAATTGTGTTTTGCGCCCTGTCTGTGGGTCTTCCCACTCAAAAGCAAGTAAGTTACGACTTTCCTGTTCCAGGGGTATGCAAAAGAAAGCAACTTTCAAATCAAGCACTGTAAACCACTGATATGTCTCTCTGAGGGCAGTTAATAATGTATATGGACTTGATACTACTGGGTGAATATCTTTTACAATCTGATTTATGGCTCGCAAATCCTGCACCATTCTAAAATCACCCAAGGTCTTCTGTACTAGTAGAACAGGAGTATTGTACTCTGACTCACACTCTTCTAAAATTTTATATTTCAAAAATTTATCAATTATCTTCTTAATTCCTTGCTTTGCTTCTGGTTTGATTGGATATTGTTAAATCCTTACCAGTTTTGCTCCTTTCTTTAATTCAGTTTTCACAGGTTGGGCTAATTTGGATTTTCCTGGGATATCAGTTTCCATACCATGGGGATTACTGCATTATTCACTTCTGGGGGAATTTCTTGTACTTTTGATTTTTCCTGTATCATCAAAATTTCTCCCATCTTTGATGCAGGTATTTTTAATAACAGCTTCCCATCTTCAAAACCAATCTGTGTATTTAATTTAGATAGCAAATCTCTTCCCATTAAGGATATTGGACAATCTGGAACATACAGAAATTCATATGTTTTACTTTTGCTTCCAAATTTCAAATCCAAGGATTGTAGGAATGGCCAGTTTTCCTCTTTCCCCGTGGCTCCAATAATGTTTGCTGTTTTTGCTCCTATCATTCTTTTCCGTGTATTCAAAACTGAGAACGTTGCTCCCATATCTACCAACAATGTAACCTCTTTTTCTCCCAGCTTGACGGTAACCAGAGGCTCAGCTGGGTTTGCCTCCGGTCCCTGTCAGTCTGTGTGCTCTCTCAGAACCATTACTTTTGCTGACACAGAGTATAAAATATATTGTTGCCACAACTCCTCCTCTCCAAATATTAAATTTCCAACTCCTCTTCTCTTTGTGTTTTTGCCTTCTCTTACCATTCTATCTTAAGCACACACACAAGAGGGGTGTTTTGGACAGCGCTTACACATCCAACACAAAATAACTAAAACTAAACCACAAAATATCAATAACACAAATCCGCAGGTTTGATAATACAATCATTTAAAGGAAACTCTAACCCTGAATACCAAACAAACTCTAACTCTCACTCCAACCCTGCATGGCTCCTGCTATGATTTATAAGCAGCTGCTGCGTTTTACAGGCAGGAATTCCCTGAATGGGGGCGGGGCACAGTACAATAGTAACCCTGTTCCTGGCTCTCCTGTCCAGGGCTTCAAAAGACTCTCCCTGAGAAATGCTCGGTGCTAGCTGGAGAGATCTAACGCTCCTGGGATCCGCTGAGGTTCAGGAACAATTTCTTAATTAAAGTCCAGATGCAAAATCAAAACATCTTAGACTGTGTAATCCCTCCGACCAGAACGGTACCTTTCAGATACCCAGATGCCCCTTTCGGGAGCCCAGATGTATACCCTCAGGCACTAATAGCCCGATATATGGCGCCCTGCCTGGGATGTTTCCTACAACTTATGGGAAGCCCCTGATGACCGGTCCCTGACTCCAAAACAAATTTTAAAGAATACCTTATTCCTGTAGATGGTCCCTGTCTGCTCCTGCAGTGACCCAGATGAGGCGAGGAGTCACTCCGGGAAATCCCGGGGGTACCCTAGGGAGTCCTGTTCTCAGCGGGTCCTGCAGCCAAGCAGAGGTTGTCCCATCTTCTAACTTATACATTGGCCATACAGGATTACAATATTCAATAAGTTGATTTTTACGTAATCCACGCATCTCTTTCCAGTGAGCCAGAAGGCAACCTAAAGGAGAGGTCCTTGGTATAGAATCCTCATTTCCCTCCTTAAACAACTTCGGGAACTTAAATGCCATCGTTACACCACCACAATATAGTATAATATTATAATATAATAGTAAGAATATTATAATATATAGTATAATAATATAACGTTATATAATATGTTCAACACTCGTTTCATGCTTTCGCTTCGCTTATCTCTGGCTGCACCCCTCTCAGGATAACGGATCCGCGGATCACAGCTCCCTCTCGCTTCGCATGCAATTGTGCGTCTCAGACTCACTCAATCACACTCCACAATTATTACAGAAACACCAGATGCGTGCACAACAAATTCCTGAGAGTACTCAAATTACCCAGATGCCAGATACGGCAGGACTCCAACCTGCATACACCGATGCCAACCCTGCAAAACTTTCGTATTCGTCTTACCGGGCGGCGCCTAGGCTTCCACAGACGGGTACCCTTTCAGTCCAACCCTGCGCAGCTTTCGCCGCGTCTGACAGGCAGACTAGGGGACTCGAACCCCTTTCCCCAGACCAGATAATTTTAAAGAAGTGGCTTACCCATTCCAGGGGACGTCGTGAAGAGCCTTATGGATCGGGGATTGATGGGTGTTCCCGAGAATTTCCTCGGTGCTGGCTCAAACCGATCAGGTCCCCGACTCCTCTGGTCTCTTTCAGCGAGGTCCCATCTGGGTCACCAAAACTGTCACCAAACAGGACAAAGAACTTATTGACACCAGTGTGATGTAGATAAGCAGACACTTCTTTATTGACATGCGGAGGATACGGGGGATAACTCCACCCAGCGTATCCTGGGTTACATCACATTCAGCAGGGCTTTTTATATATTTCATTTCCATTGTATAAGCTGTTTAACATAAAACTGCATATACTGCTTGCCTTTAATTACTCATTAAAGTTAACCTTTACCTTGATTGGTCCCTAGCGATCTTTCGAGTTACATCACTTCATGTGTGTTCATTTCTAATAAGAATCATTGGTCACCTATAGTCACGCCATAGTCGCGCTGTTGATTGTAGCCCCTAATATGCAAATCAGGATGGGAAGGGTAATGGGATCTTCAAGCAGCATAACTGGTCACTGTGACTTTAGCCACTCTATGATTAATTATTTTATTATTCTTTCCACGGTGACTGCTTAAACATAATATCTTACTCTCTTGACTACACGGTTTCTAGTTAAATACAATCCTAGGCCCTAGCTGCTGGTACCACCTGTTCGCTTTGTGTGCTTTCTGTGACTACTGAAGTAAAACACAGTCACTCCCTCATATGATTCAATTAGGCCTAACTTTCTTTTAGCTAAACTAAAATCATCAAAATCATCAAAATCTGATTAGATTGGTAACAAGATCACTGTGCAAAAGGAACAGCACAGAAGTATGGAAGATATTTTCAGAAAATAGAAGGTCAGACATTTCTGGTAAAAGTTAACTAAACAAGACAGTGAGAGAATGATGATCTTTGTTTTTCCTCCAGTCCCACCCCACCACCAGGATGACGGTTGGTCACATTTCACAGATTATTTCAGCTTCCAATTAACCACCACAGCCACTGCAAATTTTATATTGGCTTTTTAATTTGGAATAGAAGTTACAAATCAAATTCTATGTACAGAATACAGTTTCATTGAATTTCAGAGTTACTAATGTTGGCCAAATTACTAGAGTGCATAAAAACATTCAAATCAAAGAGTCCTTGGCATCTGCAAGCTGGAACGCTTGTATCACCAAAAAGCAAGGATAACCTCCAAATTTCCAATATTAAACAACTACCTAGAGCCACAGAAATGTATATGTGTGTCTGGTTTGTTTTGTGCATGTGTATTTTTAAGTGTTCTTGGTTACAGTGAGCCTCTGGAAGACATAAATACTGAGAGGTAAACGTTTCTGTCAGCTGATTGTTTTAGCAGTCATGTAATCCTTCCTTTGATGTCTTGGGTCAACGAAATTCTAGTACCATCGGGGTTTAGTAGGAGATACATTAAGACAGTTTCTCTGTGATCTTTTCTGCAACGGAAACAGCAGTCAAAGTTATTACTCTGTCATGTTAAAGAAGTATCTGTGCATTCTTGATTGCCCCAGCTTTCCTAATGGAGTTATTTGTTAGGTTACTGGTAGAGCATAACTGTGGTTACATAGTTCACAATGATGTCTTTAGATTTCTAGAGCTACCACAACGTCTAGAGAAGACAGGGAAGATCCACAGTACAAGCACATTCTTTTGGTTATTAGCAGGTTACTCCAAAAATAATGCCGGAGGTCAGTTACCAGGGTGATCCTGTGTGATGTGCCACATCTCCACATACCTTCTTGGCTTAAGCCAGCAGTTCATTCTTTAAACAGTACTGAGGTAGCTTTTCCACCTTTAGGTGGTTTAGTGTATAACGTCAGGACATCGTAATGTATACTAATTCAGTTTTTGAGAGAAAACAGTCACAACATTTCTCAAAGGCTCTTAGAAAAGGTGCATCTTTTTTTGCTCTAGGGCTCGACTCCTGTTCCTGCTGAACTGAGCCAGTGTGTAAAATCAGAACTGATATCAGCTCAGTAGGCACCGGAGGACGGGTCCATCAACAGCCTGGAACAACAGCAGCAGCTGTAAGTGGCAGCTCCAGTCGGAAACAACAGTCTCCTGCAAACAACACACAGTGCTAAGCTACAACTGCAGCGACATCATGACAGCATCCATTAAAGCAACACTACGAAGCAAAGCTTTATAGACAATTCCAGTTTAGAGCCACAAACATTTATTCCCTCTGACCTTTAGAACTGCACGGTAACAGATTTACTGTAGACAATGCCTTACTTTTGCAGTCAGAATTTAAGAAGTGCTGTTTATTCTCAACTAAAACCAAGAGTCTTTGGTCCTCCCCACGTCACCTATGCCTCATGTCCTCGACACACTGGATCTCACACGCACATTCATGGTAAATCTGCCCATTCCGAAGCAAGGTGTCTCAGTCAGCACATGCTCTCTGCCCCGCACAGGCTGACATTAAGCAAAGTCTCCTCTCCCCTTCTCTTCAGGTGCAGAACTTAGCCACTGTGAACAAAGAGGGAAACAATCACTGTTCACCAATTAGCTAAGCTCTGCACCTCACCAGAGAGGTCTCCGTCTCGGTATAGCTAATTATCAGATGAGGTTCTTCTGTGATGCGTCTGCTGTTTTCCTCTTTTTGTTTTTCTGTTGTTTAACGTACAGAGAGGATTCCACACTGTGCACGGATCGGGTATTTATGCTGGGTTTCTTACTAGCAGCTGTGGTCATGACTGTGTGGTAATCCCTGGCAATGTGATTTTAATCTTAAGTCACAAATCATCATGCCAGGAACCCAAACAGCCACAACATTAAAAGAAAGCTGTGCAGTCACACAGAGTGTTGTTCTCATAACAGTTTACATTTTACGTTATAGCTCACCATGCACTTCTAGTTTGCCTGAAAAGTCAAATGGGCAATTCTTGACTATTACTAACACATACATACCATGTAATTTTCCTATGCTAGATACTTACCACCAGAAGCTTGCGGAAATTTTTATTTTTATTATTGATGGATCTATAGGAAGACAGTTCCTAGTACAGTAGTACCAAGAACAAACTGCATCTCCATGTTTCTGGCCTTCAGGCACTTGAAGGCATCTACCAGATTAAATATTGTTGAATGTAACCCAAATTCCTGTGGGTCCTCAACAACTGGAAGCACACAAGCAAGTCTCTTAGCCCTGCCTGTTTTAGAAGGCGAACCTCCTACCCCGTAACTGATATCCTGGCACTCTACAGTCTACTCCACTTTTCCCAAAAAGTTTTTTTGGCAGGCATAGTTCTTGTCTACACAGAAGAACAACACGGCTGTTCATAAACAAACTTGCTTGCATGGTATCTGTTTTGCTGGATTTCATATAAATTAATTAAACATCAAAAATTAAAGTGAAGCCTGCTATCAAGTACTGCTATATGTACAGGCTTGAACAGGAGAAAATTAAGATTTCTGCTCAGTACCAATTAGAAAATTATGATTTTGCTAAATTAAATGCCTAAATTTTGATACCAGAAATCAACTGTAAAGTTATGTGAACAACCCAGGCAATCAGTCTGTCAGATAAGTTACACCACTACACAAAAATCTGAGGTATGCTGTTCTGGAAGAGACCTTCATACCAATCCTGTTTGGCTATGTGTTAAACATGCATGTATAAACACTGTAAGGTTACCTCCGGCTACTCAAACGGACTGAGAAATGGAGAAGATCTTTGCAAATTACCAGTTTATAGCCTGCAGTAATCTTTATTCCACGATTATTTCTTGTGATTCTGCCTTTTTTTCAGAAACAAGCTAGATTATGTACGATATTAAAGCAACTTCTTCATGTTAAGGCTACTCTTCTTACCTCATAATCAGTCTTCAAAGACCTCACTACACTTAACACAAATACATTTGAATTATCAGCTTGTTCTCACATGACTCAAATTTTCTTCCAAGTGCACAGCTTCGTATTTCCAACGTGGGCTCAGATTCTTTGCAAAAACTGTGCTGCCTATCAAGTCAACATGCAGCTTTGTTAAACAGAAATGCTCCTTGCACAAGAGCAATTTCTGTAAGCGGAGGTCAGAATACAGAATGGGGAACAACTGCAGGTGGAGCCTGGCCCTCTCTGGCCATTCCAACTTACACAGTTGCCTCTGGTGCAGTCCATTACAAAGTTTACAACAAAGCCATGCTCCATGGTCTCCAGCTAGTGCCTACAAGTATCTAACTCACTGCTCCAGCAGCTGGGCTTAAAACAAAAGAAGAAAGAAAAAAAGCAAGCCAGTAAGACATTTAACAAGAATTACTTCTTGAGCTAATCAGCCACAAGCTGTATGGCATGCTAAAGTTTACTACGTTTAGTGAGCTCTGCGTATTCTTTCTGTACAAGACAAAATCAGGGTGTTTAATTTAAAAAGAAAAATCACCTCTTCAGAATAACATCTCTGCCACCACCTTGGCTGAGGATGCATCCATATGTTCTCGTGCTGCAGCAAAGCATTTATGTGCAAGTTCTTGTTGCTTCGCATCTTCATTCACCATTAATTCGCCATAGAGATACACACCCATTGCCTGAAAGAGGAAAATAACACACAGGCATCCTATCACCAGTAATGACTAGTTAACTGATTTTCATTCCACTGACTTCCTAGAACTCATTTAATTAAAAACAAAACAAAAAAGACAACTCAAAGCACAGAATATACCACATATTCTATAACCCCTACCGTTCCACCCAAAAAGCAGTTTTCTCTGGATCTCTTTAGCCAAAGGATGGTTGTTTGTATGTTGTATTGAGGGTGTAAGTAAAGAATATTAATATGAGATGTATGTCATGTCCTGACAAGAAAATGTTTTATCACTCCATTTTTCTCGCCACTTTTCAAGTTGAAATCTGTTTTCTTCCAGCTGCTACCTGAAATATTTCCAAATGCCCCTTATGAAAACAGCTTGTCCTTCCTTCAACAGGATACACATTTTCTTTCCTGTTGGAATGCTTACACACACACACACACACGCACTATTACAAATAAAGAAGATATCAACCGAAACAGTCCACTCTAAATTTCCCATTGGGCAATTCTGTAAGTGGACGCCAACTGGATACAGACAGGCCTGTGTTTCACAGACTCCTCTCTTTTTACCTCTGAGATACAGCTGAACGCACACAAATTCTGGTTTGGCAAGAAGGCAGGCTTTTCCTGACTAGCAGCTATCAAGAAAGGTAACAGGTCACCTGGGGGTGAGATCTGGACCCCTTCAATGGCAGGTAGCAAAGCACTGGCTAACTTAATGGGAAACACATTGGGGATTGCCTTTTTTTTCCTAGTAATACAATTTTTTCACCTAAATACAGGAATTCAGTAAGTGTATAGCTGCACTTATCACAACAGGATTATACACGTAACAAAATATTAGCAGCTCGCACACCAACTTTTACCATTGTACTTAATATTTGGACAGTTGCAGGAGAGGAAAAATTTGTATAGCATTGAAAAAACACAATTTTAATAGTATTCCTCACAATTTCTAGCACTGGCCAGTAAGACTTAAAAAAATTTAGCATCAACAAGAAAGGAAATTTAAAGTTTAACAAAGACTGAAATTAAAGGAAAAAGTCCCAGAGGGGCAGAAACTTGCCAGACTCCTTGCCAATCCCCTAAGCGCTCTCTTCCATCCAGAGACCCAAGAACTCAGATTTCCCGGGTTTGCAGCTGCGCCAGGATCTGGCAGCCACACCAGGCACGCACACAGCCTTGGAGCTGGGTTCCAATTTTTTTCAATTTCAAAATGTTGTAACTTTGTTACAAATAGAAATTACCTTCCCTACCCGGTTAGTAATTTTCCCCCATGCCTAAACATTAACATGCAAAAACCACACAGGGTTTTTGTAGTCCTCAAAAGAATTTAAATAGTCACATTTGCATTTTTCCCAGACTTTAAAAAAAGCCAAGTCTTTCATGATCAGTAAGGACATGCAACTGCTCTGATTTTAGTTGTAATCACTCCAGAAGCTACTTGTGCCACAGACCATATGCTCTGCTTGAGTAAATGAAACAAAAGATATTGAAGATTACATTTAAAAATTTGCAAAAAGTGTTGCCCTGCACTGCAGAAAATGTTAGTCTTTATTTGGCATAATATCTGTTCCAAACATAATGCAATTCAGTATGTTTGGTTTGATGAACTCAAGGATTTCCCACCCTCCAGAGCTTCTGCTGGTGATTATCTCCACCTTTTCATAGGATAAAAATACCTACAATATATATAACTCCTTGTTTTCATAAATAATGTTGCTTTATGCCTTTTTAAAAAAAAAAAAAAAAAAAAAAAAAAAAAAAAAAAATCAAGAGCTTGCCAGGAAGTCTGGGGCCTGTTGGTTGGCTGAGATATAAATAGAAGGCACAGAAGAAAGAACACAAGAGACTGCAATGACTTTTTTGTGCTGTTGTGACAAAATGTATTTGCTTGAAAGCACAAAAACCTCATTGGCTCTAAATGGCTTTGTTCATTATCAACATAAAATGTAAAGACATTAATATCTTGCCAAGACTTCGGCATACCTTGCAACATTTTCTATTTTTTATATACATTTTAAATATATAGCAGTCACCCTAGGCAGTGAATGCCTTCATTTTATGGAGTTCGTAGTGAATAAAAATAAATAACAGTGAAATAGAAAGTAAAAGGCAGAGGTACAATTACAACTGTAATTTCATAATGGCTTAAATAAAAAGCCATAGTAAAGACATCACGTACGGCCAGCCTTTTAAGACCACCAGAATCTCGTGGCCTGCATTGTCTGGGCGTATATCATTGTGCTATGCTGCTTCTTCTGGATGTCACTTTGAAAACTGAAGTCACCATAACACTGACTGCTTTGCACCTGGCTCATATCTACATGCATTAACATTCACAGCTAGACTTGCCTTTGTCATCCTGCAAAAGAAACCAATGCAGAGAAGTATCTTCCTAGCATCATTGCTACCTCTGACTTGCACGAAATGGAAGGAGAGGAGGGAATATATCCTATTTCACCACTAACCAGAAGATTAGCATGCTTAGGCAGGGATGAATACTCCTAGGTGGCTTCCTTAAACTACAAAGCGTAAAGGGCAAAAGAGGCAAAACCTGAACATACATTTAAGTTTTTGACAAATTGCAGCAAGAAAATATATTTAAATAATTTTTTAGCCTGATACTAAGGGTGTCAAAAAGCTGATCATTTTGAAAATTATAATTAAATGCAACTGACCTGATCTTCTCTGAGAAATTTCTCAACATCTCTATACCCAGGCACGTACTTGTGTTTAACAACAAGTTCACACCATCGATGACGAACCTTTGGGAAGAGAAACAACATTAGGGGGGAAAAAATGCCACAACAAAAAAGAAACTGTATTGTATTTGCGTGTGTTGATGAACAATACATCTCTAACCAGTTTGGTTTTGTTGTTGTTGTTGGGTTTGGGTTTTTTGGTGGGTTGTCTGTTTTTTTTTCCCTGCAGGAGCCAGGCAGATGCTTCTCAATGCTGTGCAGAGGTGCGGGAAGTCGGGAATGCCCATTTGAAAACTCAGAATGCCCAAAGACAAACTCCTGGTTCCAAGTTAGTAAACTAACCCAGATCCAGGCACAGATCTGCAGCATCTTCACCTCCACTGTCTCCAGTCTTTTCTTCCTTTAAGTTAGGCTAAAGGTTATTTCTTTTATACTGTTGGAAGGGCAGAGGAGGAGGAGATAATATGCACTGCAAGTATCTGGAAAAGCCACAAGATATAATTGATAATTTCCCCTACATAAGTATATATCCAAGTGATAAAATAGCTTAAATATAATTCTGTACCAATATTAAATCCATGTCAAAAGGGTAAGAGTTAGATATAAACCCATGAAACAGGGAGCTTCCAATTAAAAGAAACACAGTTTTGCCACTGTATCTTTGCTGCTAATAGATCTCAAGCACTCTACAAAGCATTTAAAATCCATCCACACTTAAAAAGCCAGGCTGTTTTACCAAATGCACATTGACAAAAACTATTATTAACATACTGTAATGAAAAGTACAGAATTTTTCAAGCAAATCACAAATGAAAAATATTTTTATTTAAGCAATGTGAACATGAAGTACATGTGGGTTGTTTTTTTTGTCATCTTTAAATTTTCTGACTTTGTTCTTAGCCACTCTTGTGGCACAAGTGTCACCTTACTCTCCAGCAAGGCTTCTTCAGTACTAGGCAGTGATCAGCCTAACACTTTATATTCCATTAGTGGCCCAGCACTGATCCTAAAGGAAAACAGTCAATTGCAATAAAACCCTCCCACCCTTCCAAACCTTCTGTTTCAGCCTTTGTTCTTACCATCTTTCTAAAGACAGGACACCTAGTAACAATTGGTTTTCATAGTAAGAGTAAAATGTTGGCAGTTCTAACATTTTTCAAAACTGTGACCAAATTGTGTTATCAAGTAACAGAACATGAACCTTCTTCTGAATGATAGATTACTGATAACATCCAGAATGGAAGACAGAAAGGGAGAGGGAAAAAGTCACAATTAAGTATATTGTTGCTTTTGGAAATAAGGTATTTGGAAATATTTTCTTTGTTGTCCTAGTCCTTGCCAACTTTACACCTCAGGAAAAAATTTCACAGATTTATGTAATTAGATGTTAATCCTATTAGCATAATTAACAAGTGATAAATGCCAGTCCTGGAAGAGTCCTTTTTGGGTACCTGATAACTCTTTCCAGCTGACCTCTTATATGAAATAGTTTGAAACACAGTTTATGAATGAAATAAAACGCAAAGGGGTTTTGTGGCTGAATGGAGTCTGCACTCACAGCATGTAAGATACTGAACAATTACAGCGCAATGCATGGCAGGGAATGAAAGCCGCCTCTCAAAGGTTTTTTCTGACAAAATAACAGCTGTTAAGATTCCTGCAAGTGGAACCAGAGCTAAATCTACAAAAGTAAATAGCTTTCCAAGATTCAACTCACTTTGCTCTAGATGCCCATATTCATAATGCAGAACTTCAAAACTGTACCCAGCTGCTGCTTCTCCCTGGAGACACTAAACATTTTCCCAGGCAATCCAGCTTTGTTACACGGCATTTCTCATAGCACCGAGCAGCTCCATGCCTGGAACAACGTTTCGAGGCTCAAAAATTAAGCATACATCTCTCTCATCTGCAGGGCGAGTTAACTGAATAGACTATACACACATTTAAAAGGTTGTATATCTTCATCCGATACACTTTGTTCTGTACTTCGTGTCATATACTTAAAAAAAAAAATTCCTTACGTATTCTCATAGCACGTATGAGAAATATAAGGAGGAGAAAGGGACTGTGGTCATCTCCTGTGGTCACTGCTCTTCTGTATCTCATGATCCAGCAGTTATAGCTCTTACCCAGGAGGTAAGCAACCAAGTCCAGTTTCTGTGTCTGCTCAAGATCTCAAACCATGCCTTCAGTGAGAATATTTCAACAGCAGATTATAAAGTATTCTGGGATGGAGCTCTCTTCACACCTCCTGGTGAAGCTGTTTTTTCCCCTGTAGTTATTAAAATATTTATTGATCCTAAAGGAGGACATCACAAGACTTTAGGGCCTAAATTTCTGAGTACATTCTGTAAGAAGCAGGGACAAGCCAGCCTGTCCCCAGTATGCTTTTCCTGCTGCAACCATAATAGCTGCATGGAGAGCAGAACAGGAGTTCCCCCCGTGAAGGCGTTCATGCGGTCCTACTTCCTCACATACTAATGTCGTATACGTCTGCCTTACACTTGTATCATGGCCTGATCATCTCAATCCCAACAGCTTTGGAAAACATGGAACAATTAAGCTGTGTCTGTTCCCTTAATTGTTTCTTCCTCCATAGGGTTCCCGTTCTTGGCAATCAACCTCTCTTGAAGCAGTTTAAAAGAAAAATATTAATTTGTCAAGTGAGATATGGGACAGCACATACTATTCTTTCTCCCTTTCACTTTTTCCCTGTCTTTCCCAGGGTGAGTACAAATCCGGGCACATTTCCAGGCCTGAAACGCTGCCGCTTGGCCAGCTGGGGCAGGAGCACCACGCCTGTTATCCTCAGATTACACCTTTGCCTCTCATTTTCCAAAAAGCCCCATATACCCTCGCGGCAGAGCAAACTGCAGGAGAACCAATCGCTGCCGAAGCGCCTGCGAAACCAGCCAGCTCTCACATGGGACCCCAGCAACCTGAGCACAGAAACCTGGGCTGGCTCCGAGTGAGAGCGGGCCAGGGGGTGACCTGCACAATGCTGGCACTGAAGTCTGTGCTACCACTCGGGCTGAACACCTGCATTGGTTGCTTTCCTGCCTCCCATGCCCCCTCCATGCAGCGCGGTGTGTAGATGGCCATGTAGCACAAACTGCAGCCAGAGCAAACGCAGTCATTTCTCAGATACACGTGCTATAAAGAAGTGATTTTTCCAGTATAATCCACGCCCTAGGCTGATACCACAAACATGAGAATGTTATTCACATAAGAGAGGGATGGAAAAAAACCTTCAGTTCCCAACGTCTCATCCAATGCTTAGAGCAGGAAAAGTAAAACGGGCCCCACAGCTTCAGAGCCTAATGAATGAGTCATGTGAAGAGGCGCTTTTAACAAACCAGTCTCAAAAGGAAATTTTGAAAACCAAGTAGCTTGTGGTAGCACTGAGCTAACCATACCGCATCCTGTGTATGCTCTTCTTGGCTTTTCCGTTCCTCCCAGAAGCAAACACTCAGCGGCAAGAATAAGAATTCATGAGTCCTCTCCCAGTTTTCTCTCTGCATGTTTCTCTGTGCTCCTCTGCACGGTTCAGAGATGCACACCATATGTCGATTTGGCTGGTAACACCACAAACAATACAAACTAAACCTGAAAAGTAATTTACAGCAATCCTTCCTGTTACTGCTGGCACAGAGCACATACGACTTTGCCTGGATCTGAAGCAGCACCTGTAACCACACACAGACACTCTTACTGGTCTGGCAGCTGCAGGAACCCATGTGCCAAAGTTGGAAATGCAATTTATTTTCTCAGCCTCTGATTCTGGGCTGAGAGCTGTCCTTCCGAGCCCGTGGCTGACGGCTAGTACTCCTGAGGATGAGAGGTGGCTGGGGGAGTGACTGGGATCTGCTTGGACCTCAGGCTCCTTGTGGATGGATCCTCATCGCCTGGAAATTGCCCTTTCGTCCCACCCTGCTTTTGCAGCTGGTGCAGACATCTCTACTACCAACTTTTTCAGCTAAACAAAGATTGTTACTGTGAGTTATGCAAGGCACTACCCATATTAGTAGTGTAGTTCAGAAGCACAGTTCGGTGGCAGGAAGACACTGAGACACTCACTGTCTCAGGTACAACATTTGGAAACCAGCTCTTACAATTTCATAAATATCAAACACATGAAGATCTAAGTATTGGCTAGCACCTAGATGAAATGTCTTGTCAGATGGCAGAGAGTCCAAAATTTAGGAGCAGCAGCCTATACAAATAATACCGGTGGCCTCATATATTATCTTTTAATTTCATTTTAAGAAAAACACACAGTATTGCACAATATTATTTGCAACTCAAACATTACCTGGATTTTGATGGTACAATG
Source organism: Podargus strigoides (assembly GCA_028020825.1). Lineage (NCBI taxonomy): Eukaryota > Metazoa > Chordata > Aves > Caprimulgiformes > Podargidae > Podargus > Podargus strigoides. The sequence continues at coordinate 62,189,254 of CM051663.1, read as the reverse complement.
GAAGACATTGAGAAACCAAAATCATGCTGTCTTGGTCTGCTTTCAAAGAATGCAAGCCATTGTGTGAGATTATTTAACTGAAAAAATACTTACATAACATATATTACTAATCCAGCTCTAAGACAGTCCCTTTGTTTCAGCAACCTGGGCCAAGACCTTTTGGGAAATGGTGCTTGAAGCTGACTGACTAAACCCATCTAAGGCATCAAATACGTGGTTTGACTTTCAAAATAAAAGCTCGCAGTGACATACCTAAGAAACCATATTTTTAAACTATTTTGTACAGGCCTTAAACTAAAGTGATAATTATTTTTTTTTTCTGACCCAGATGACAAATTGTCTAATCCATATTATTCTCCCCTGCCCCACACATACGATCAGATAAGCCTAAAACAAACATCCTCACAGAAAGCTTTATATGTTATATTGTAACTATCTAGCTTGTTAATGTTCTCAATCATGTGTATGCGAGCAAAAAATAAATATTTTACTTCTGAGGCCTACAAATCAGATTTAGAAAGCAAGTAATTTAAACCATGCCTTTATTAAAAGGAGAAAAAAGCTAGAGTTTACTAAGCCTTTGGTTTGCAGAATGGGAGACTAGCTTCAGGGAAAATGAGTACATTTTGCTAATAGCTGGATCCAATTTAAACGGCGCCATGAGACAACAAATCTAAATCATTGAACAAAAGCAACATACTTAGAGATCTTAGAAAATGAGGTAATTTGAAACACAGTAAGAGCTATTGTTCAACAAAATGGAACCTTTATTAAAGGTAGGAGGCATATGTGATCTTTACAAAACACAGGTTTGGACTCTATTGAAAAAAAATTATTTGAACTACTTGTATTTTAAATGTTAATTAAAGAGTCTCACAGGCCAGACTCCAGTCTAATTTGTAAAAGGAAAAAATACAAAGAAACTTTTTGAAATAACTAAGCTATACTACTACAGCTTAGTTTTAATTAACAAGAAGGAAGCTGGTATCTCCAGACCACCAGAATGTGTGTTCCATCTGAAAGCATTTATCTCCAGTCTCTTCCTATCTACACATAAATTGGATTCAAATATTAGATCATTCTCCAAGATAATTAAGGAACAATGCCACATGTTACAGGGCAATCTTTGGACTAAAAAACAGGTTTTACAATTGCTTAAAATGGAAGAATTACAGGGTTTTTTTTTTTACAGTTGGTTTAATGATCCATTTTTTCCCCCTCTATCTTAGCTGGAGTAGTTACTCTTCAATACACCAGCCAGGTTGCATCAGTGACTTTTCATTCTATGTAGTCTGAATTTCAGCTGGGCACTCCTATCTTTTATGCCACAGTATATGCATGCTTTAGCATGCAAATTTGTTTTCATGAACATTTACCCAAGTAAAATGATGAGGGATGCTGAAGCAACTCAGAAGGAGCAATGAAACAGCCATGTGTGTAACAACTATGCTGACAGAGTATCAGTTTGGCAATCTGAAAATATGTACTCAATAGCCAAAAACCAAGCAGAATGGATTCATCATTCTGACAAAGACTCTGTAATTGTGATTATTGTGCATGCCAAGGGTTTCTCAGGAGACTGAGCAAAGAAGCTGTCTAACAGCTGAAATGAGCTTGTATTTTGGGCCAAAAACACCTGAACTTCTCATAGCCCAAGTTATCTTTCAGGTCCTGTAACACCTGCTCTGACAACACTGTAGGGCCAAAGAAGCCATAGGACAGATACAGCGTCACAGCAGCAGGTATCTTTGATGGCAACCTCTTTTCGTGAGACCCCCATAGTGCTGAGGTTCAGCTAATGCTGTTTCTTACAGTGCAATGCTCTTTCTCAGAATTAAACACTTGATTTTCCAGAGCTATGGTATGAATTATGATAACGCTTCCAATTTAAAAAATGGCTTTTGGTAGCCTTACCCATGCTGCATTTTATTTTGAGTACTGGGAGAAGCAGCTGTTCAGTAGGGAGAAGAGTGTCTGGACCTGAAGCTGACTGAGTTCACTGAGCCCCATCATGCTCTGCATTGGACATCATTGACTGTACAGGCAGCCCCATGCCAATTCCTGCCACCTCAGACCAACTCCTTTCCCTCTGTGCATCCCAGACCGTGAGTATCTTAGCCCACTGCCAACCCAGCAGAATTCAGCACAGTCATTCAGGAAACCCGAAGGTAATAATGGGCTGGCCAATCAAAATAATTTTTTGTCAGGAGCTAATTGTAATTTTGAGGGGAAATATGTAGAGGTCTGTATACTTTAAAACCTGGAGTATGAACTGATCAAAAAAGTAACTTAAAATTTAATTTTAGGGGAATACCAGACTTTAGATTTTGGTAATATTGGTAGCAGTATTCTATTTCTACTATTTTTATTTCTTCTGATTTGTATTTCTGCATAAGATCAAGCAGCTGCACGCTGTGAAGGGCGCTGGCAACAGGGGAGAAGGACTTGTAAGCCCTGTCTCTCCTTCCTCCACTCAACAGCCCTGATGTAGTGCTGTGGGTAGAGCTTACACAGCAACTGCATCTGTTCAGTAACATAAAAGAGAGGTGTTGTACAATCAAGCTTTTACAATACAAGTCTTGTTGTTTAGTCAACAGCAGACCATGGGACAACTGGCAGCATTTGAACTTGTAACTGCACAAGCACGCCAGCAGGTCAGGCAGTGTGCTCCTGTAGCTGTGCAAGTCTCAATTAGCAATAGGTGCAGGCTTGAACCTTCTCACCTTTACAAATGTGATTTATGGGCATGTGTTTCCTTCCCATCCTTCCCCCTCCCTTCCCCAGCCGCATGCTCCTGTATTAGCATTCACTCACTTCTACGTAACACAATTGAACTTCGCTGTTAAAACACCTCTGTAGTACCACAGCCTTGCTTGAAGAGCAACCTGATCAGAACCCTCTTCTCCAGCTCTGCAGACCATAAACACAGGACTCCTCTTCCACTTCCAAATAAAACACATGCTTCTCCACAGTCAGCATGGAGGACCTTTCCTGCATAAGCATACAGAAGCCCAGGAATCACCAAACATGCTGCTTATGGAAGTCCAAGCAGAGCAGAGGGCATCCCTGCTGCTCTCTGTGATCAGAGAGGCACAGCAACCAAAGGGCAGCATTTCAGGACAAGATTCCTTCCAGGCAATGAAGCACATGCTGAGGACTTGTTTGGAAAAGACAAATGCCCTTTATTCCCCACCTCAAGATCACAGAGAGCTCCTAATTAGAGACCAGACACATTTCTCCTATGTAGGCTTCATCTATGATCAATGACAAGAGACTAAGAAGCCATGTCTAATCCTTCTTCAAAGGTGGCACAGGCGGTGCCTGTCTTCTGGTGTCAAAGCTGTCACTGTGAAAAAGTGGCTGGGTTAGGATGCCAAATTCTGTAATGCCAACACTCCTCTGCAGGCCCCTCCTCGCCCCGTCATGGGAGACAGACACACAACAGGATCTGGCCTCCAGTTTTCGTTCTTCTTTTATAGTGGACCAACAAAGCGATGATAGGACAGTGATCTACAGCATGGTTAGATGAGAAGAGGGCCACCAGCACCAAGGCAGTGTGACAGCACAACAACATCTGCTGGGAGAGCGGGTTCCTGCTGTGCCTGAAGGCTTTTCTCACCGTGTTTGTGCTGCCGCCATCTCCGTGCTGGGGGGAGTGGCTCCTATATCGTAGTGCATGTGAAGTAAGGAAATGTTTAACACAGCATGTGAACTTACTTAATTTAAAAATTAAAGGTTTTTAAAAATAAGCCTTAATAAAAAATATAAATATGCAACTTACACTGGAGCCAAATGTTTCGCCTTTCCCCTGCCTTTTCAGTATTGCCTTTTCAGCATGCTGGAGCATTAGTGCCATTCACAGCTTGCAGCAAGATGGAGATGGCAGAAAAGATGTCATCAGCTGCCTTTATAACAACTTCACTGTCGATGTGTGCTGAGCTTCACTTCGCTGCAGTGCCGCTGGCTATCAGGAGCCGGGCTGCCTTCTGGCCAGTGCCAGAAGAAAGTCTTGTGCAGCCCCACAAACCTCCCTGCAACCCCAGCACTGGGAGAAGTGCTGGTGTCCCAGCAGGACTCTGCACCAGAACAGGGTGGGTGCCAGCCCTGCTGCCTGCAGCACCAGCCCTGCGCCTGACCCTATGGCACTTTGCTCCTTCCCTGTCCCCACTGGAGGGCTGGTGGGGAGCTCATGGGGCTTCACTCCCACCCGCCCTCCATCCCCACTTGTCCCTTCTCCCAGCTGAGTGCTGTGGTGAGGATGGCATGTGTGAAGGCACAGGCTGTGGGCGATTAAGGACAGGGTGCTGCAGGGCCAGGAGATCCTGTACCTCCAAGGGAGGGGAAGGAAGACGGGGTCCCAGCCTCAGGTACAACCTACCTCACACTGCAGCCTCCACAAAGAACTACTGCAGGGACAAGCCCCATACCTAAGACTGGCTTGGGCATATGTGTACCTCCCAGCTGACACCTTATTCAAAATGCAACACCACAACCACCTCTCCATCTCATATACAACCCTGTCTACATTCTCCCTGACACCCTAGTGAAACGCCTACCTACAAGAATGGCTAGAATATCTCTGGTACTTCATAATTATCTTTTTTATATCAACATCACGAGTGATTCAAATCACCACTGTCTCTCCCAGCTGTCTCCACACCGAGTCTGCCGAGCATGTTTATCCTTACAGTGTTTGTATATGTATTTCAACATGAGCTATTTACACACGCACATAAAAGCATGCTGGGCTTATAAAATCAAAAATTGTAGTGGGAAAAAACCACATAAACACCCTGATTTCTGAAGCAGAAATCCAGCTCTGAAGAGTTTGAGATCAAGCACAGCAACTGCCTGTTACCAATTATTATTAAATTATAACTCCTGTTCAGCAAAAGGGAAAGGCTGCTACAAGTATCAAGGCAACATTAAGATATTCCCTTTGCTTATGTTCCTCTGTCCATCCCTCTGGTTCTATCTCCTCCCTCTTGTAACGACAGGCAAAAAAAGCACCTTCCTTTTATCTTTGGTCTCCCACAGCGACTGTGGTCCAAACATTTGGGATTTCCAGGCAAGGTTATTGTTATAGACAAAATCTGGAGCTCCATATGAAAATGAGATTCAAATTCCAGGCAATGAATAATGTGATTGCCTGGCTTTTCCACAGCTTAAGTCACAGTCAGCCTACCCAGCCCATGATCACATCATTCCAATTTTGCACAGTTTAAAACTTTGCTTCCAATTTTCAGAACAATTAAACACAAGATTTTAACTCTAAAGATAAAGACCTTTCATGTCAGTCTCACGTACATCCCTTTCCGTAACTCCTGGCAAAAATTCTTAGGCAAAATGCATATTGATTTTATAAACTCAGAAGAAACATGCTCGTTCCTGAAATAAGAACATCTAGATTTTACTCCATGTTTCAGATTTTTCAGTCATCTTCTCCTCTTGTATTCCCTGTCCCCAAGAACACAGTGACCATTGCTGCTTAGGACGATGCTTACCCTGTGTAGAAGACAACAAAATTCTTCTCCAGGACACTGCAACCCCAAAGGAATTTAAATGGCACTGAGTGAAGGGAGGACACCAGACTTCCACCCACACATTATTAAGTCAATGACTCAGTGGTGGGACCAGATCTGTGCGGCTAATATAATGACGTCAGAACCAGCTACAGCTAGCAGTTTTGAATTGTCCTTTTTCTTGCACTATTCAGAACTCACAGGCTTATGGCATGGCAGATTTTTTTCCAACTCTGTAGTCCTATCCAGGCGTAACCTGCATCTGCAGTCAGCCTTTATACAGGAATGAGCAGCACTACATAAGCTGTTTGGATGTAGTCTCAAAATCAGTTTATTTTAAATAAAAAGTATCTTCAGGTTTTGTTTTTTTTCAGAATTAAACCAACCAAACCAAAGAGGCTGCACCACACAAGCACAAAAACACCTATAGATTCATAATAAAACTACTGGTGATAGCTAGGAGCTTTTGTTTGTATTTTTAAAACTACATTCTCCTACAAAACCTGGCTGCTATGTCAGTGCTATCATACATAGGCAAACAGAGTAACCTTTTGAATTTCATGACAAGGCCAGGGGGTCTATATTACAGTGCTAGGTTTGAGTTGCCCTACACATAAATACTGTATAAAATTTCATATAAAGCAGTTGCACCCAATTCAGCACACCTTTGGGACTGACTGCAGAAACCCAGAGGACTCCACCACTTTATTCTCCTTTCAGGACATAGAACGTGGAAAAGCAGGAGCTATCTCTGATCGTTTCCTCCATGGATTCTTTGGATAAATTGTGAAAAAAAAACCAACCCAACCCAATTCTGTATTTGGTTCCCTCTTACCATCAGCTCCCTTGGAAAGTAAGTCTTGCCAAGTTGTTGGGATACCAGATAAGGAGGAAATTAAGTCCCAAGACCAGTTAGAAAAATAAGGGGTCATAAGTGAACAGCACCGGTAATGGCACCAGTCAAAGGCTTGGAAACTCCTGTTAATGCCACCCAGCAGCGAGTGAGATCACTTGGAACAAACGTGTTGCTGTTGGCTCCTGGAGGGGTGTGGAATCAGGAGTGCTGACTGGTGCAAAGATATTTCCAGTGCTCCATAAATCTCATGCTCTGATCATGCCCTTCGAAGACCTAATGCTGACAGAGGGATTTTCTGTTCCTCTGAAGTGGCTGGAAAAGCCCCCATACTTTGCGTGTAGCAACGAAACAAACCCAAATTATAGCTACCTGAGACTATCCTTTGGTCAGTCTTACAAATTCATCCCAACACATCCACTCAGTGATGGGCATATGAGCCAGAGTCAGTCCCAGGGGTTGAGTCCCACTGCTGTTACTGGAAGTGTTTTTCCCTCATCCTGTTCCAATTTTCTTAGCCTCACACTGAATTTTGAGGCTCATCTTTGAGAAGCAAATGCCATAGTCCTAGAAGCTACCCTTTCCAAAGTTCCTTTTATAGGGAAAAAAAATGCACACTTGTGAAAAACTATCTTTACCAAAAGCAGTACCAATACCATCTCCGCCAAAGAGCCTGCAAGCCGTGTTTAGATGCAACACAGGTAAGAACATGAAACAGACTGAAGATTTGAAACATATCAAGATCACAGAGGACCTTTTGACAAGTGGCTGTTGCTCCAGTCAACACCTTTCCTTTGTAGGAGATGGGGATAATGTACTCTACTCTGAAATTAGCCCCTTTACTAAGTGAGAATGGGAAAGATTATCTATGACAGTGAGATATTCTTTGCTAGTATTTGCCAGGAGAAGTATCAGGAGAAGAGCTGGGAAAAAAATTACTATTTCTGTGAGGATGGGTGTGAAGACCATCAGACTGATAATAGTACAGAGATTTTACTTTGTAAAAATTCGCATTTCTTCTTTCTTCTTTCTTTTCCATTTAATGAACATACTGCCTCAGTAAAGGCTGGGCATATAAACCTCAAAACTGATTTATTCCAAAAACAAATCTGGCACACAGGCTGACTGCTTTACAGAGCTTTTTTGTAAGTTCCTAATTCCCAAATACTGAATTGCTAATTGCAATTCAATTGCAAATAAAAAACTCTTCAATATAATCTTACATATCTCTAGTGCCACAATAATGCTCGATGCACAATAAGAAAGGAAAAGGCAGGTGAAATTTATTTTGCATCTGTGATAAATTTTCAGAGCACCTTTATAAGTCCTGCAAGACATAGTCTCATATACAAAATAAGGCATCTCCTTCTGACTTGAGTTGAAATTGAATAATAAGCTGTATATTTAAATATGGAATAAGTACAGAAAGTATTAAGTACATAATAAGTACAGTCAGAAAGGAAAAAGCACATTTTCACTTTTGCATAAACAAAAAACTATTGTATTCACTTATCTGCTGAAGAAAATGATGTCCTGTAATATAGTCATCAGTTCAAGCTGTTACCTTTTTCATCTATTGCATTGATGGCTCATAGCAACAATGACATAGGTTAGGGAAAAGGATTGTGCATTTCCCCATTCAGTTTCAACACCACAATCTGAAACGTGCCTATCTGTTGTTCCATGGTCCAGTCACAAAGGATGGCCTGTTGAGGTATTTGCAACACTTTGCTAATCTTATTCAAAAGCTGGAGACTGTTCCTGAGCCCCTGTCCCAAGAGAGGAGTATCCCAGTGGCTGTGCTGAAAGGAGACATCATCGAGTGCCTTGTACGCCTGCCACCATGGACTGACCTGTCCCAAGCAGTTCCCTTTTCCCACCCAATTTTACAGTGTCCTCCAGAGAGCTCTGTTCCATAAGGGTGCCCTCCAACAATGCCTAGCCACAGCCGGACAAACAGCTAAATAACGCAGTGCGAGACACTGCTCAGCTCAATGCAGTCACCATCAGATGGGAAGCAGCAAGACAGATATTGCATTGTAATTCATTTGTACTTCCATGTCTGCCAGCTTTTCACGGGCTAGGAAAGATCAATAAATCAAAGTTATTTTGTCCTGAACACAATTCTCAAAACTTTTAGGATGCCAAGCACCTTATATGGTTTGTATTAGCATGACTGGATTTCTGTCAGTGAAATAAGACGCCACCACTTTATAGCCTTGGTCTGATAGGCAGACCCCATGCACAATGAAGTAGTTGTGTGAGAATGGCTTTATGCCACCCACATGACTGATGATATTATGATCTTAACTCATTCTACTCACATTTTCAGCAGAAACAGTTATAGTCTCTCCTCTTTCCCCCAAATACACCACATTACGATTCTGAATACAGGGAAAGCATTATGTAAGTGAAAAGCATTTCAGCCAACTTGCTGAGACAAGGAAAACTAACAAAGCAACTTTCCATATGCTGTGCAGGAAATATATATTATAAAAAAGTGATGCTTGCAGTAGGAAAGAAAAGCTGGTGAAAAGTCTGAGGAAAACCACTGTAAAACTTTCTGCTTCATTCACAATCTGTATTTTTTTTCGGGCCCGTGTAAACCACATGAAGTTCAACAAGGCCAAGTGCACCTGGGTCAGGGCAATCCCAAGCACAAGTATAGGCTCAGCAGAAAACAGATTGAGAGCAGCCCTGAGGAGAAGGACTTGGCTGATGAGAAGCTCAACATTAGCCATCAATGTGTGCCTGCAGCCGAGAAAGCCAACCGTGTCCTGAGCTGCATCAAAAGAAGCGTGGCCAGCAGGTCAAGAGAGGTGATTCTCTCCCTCTGCTCTGCTCTCATAAGACCCCACCTGGAGTACTGTGTTCAGCTCTGGGGCGCCCAACACAGGTCCAGAGGAAGGCCATGAAGATGGTCAGAGGGGTGGAGCACCTCTCCTATGAAGACAGGCTGAGAGTTGGGGTTGTTCAGCCTGGAGAAGAGAAGGCTCCAGGGAGACCTTATAGCACCTTCCAGTACCTGAAGGGGCCTACAAGAAAGCTGGGGAGGGACTTTTTACAAGGGTATGTAGTGACAGGGGGATAACAGTTTTAAACTGAAAGAGGGTAGATGTAGACTAGATATTAGGAAGAAATTCTCGACTGTGAGGGTGGTGAGACACTGGCCCAGGTTGCCCAGAGAAGTTGTAGATGCACTCTCCCTGGAAGTGCTCAAGGCCAGGTTGGATGGGGCTTTGAGCAACCTGGTCTAGTGGGAGATGCCCCTGCCATGGCAGGGGGGTTGGAACTGGATGGTCTTTAAGGTCCCTTCCAACCCAAACCATTCTATGATTCTATGATTTTTTACCAGGTCTTAGATAATTAAGTAACAAGTACAACACATTTGCAGAAATACTCTTAAGTCTTGAATAGGACTAAACGTGCTGCACACAGCCACTGCCCTTCTCCTATAGCCTTAGTGATCTTTTCCCTGCCGCCTTTTTTACTATTCTGCAGGCTACTCGGCCATTCTGTGGTCTTGTGTACACACACATTAAGAGCCTCTCCCTGACCAAAAGAAGATGTTAGAATGGAAACAATGAATATAATCACAGGGTTCTTCTAGCTAACAGATTCACTGAGAGTTATTCAGAGCCCCCAGTGTTGTCTTTAGATATCTGGAATGAAGCAATTCCAATTTTTTTAAATGAAAGTCCTCAACAGCCTATGCTCAAACAAGATGGGTTTGCATAGTCATATCAAACGAGGTATCATGAAGGCTAGGAAGACTTAAAAAAATACCAGCAGCCAGAGACTTTCCATGTAGACCTACCTTCCATGTCTTGCCAGATGTGGACATTGAATAAATTAAATACCTGCACAAAATTACCATCTCAGAAAGAAACAAAGCAAAACCAACCCTAGACTCACCTTCAATTCTGTCATTCTACTGTGCTGCCTGATGGCAAGTGCAGCTGCTTTTTAACATATCCTAGTTGCCCTCAGTCAGCTCAACTTCCAGCTGGACTTTATCATCTTCACACTGCAGACAGCTTCTATTATGCTTCTCTTGGACACAGGCTGTGGTATGTCAAGGAGATGCAGCCTGTCTACGAGCTATCTTATTACGCAGCAGGAAGCAGCACAGCAAGAAAACAGGGAACAGGAAGAGAAAACTGAGGACACAAATATTCTTCCATGCAATTGCCTCCCACTTGTCTGACATAGCCTTAGCCATGACAGGCTCAAGACACTGAGAGGTGACGGAAAAATGGCTTTAAACTTTCACATCTTCATTGCTCTCAAAACTTTCTTTAAAGATATATTGGATATGCTCAATTCAAATAATTCACATCAGTGAACTTAATCTCTGGAAAAGAAACGTGTTTGCTCCTTCTCAGATGTTCCAAGGTTTGAACAGTAAATGGAAAATGAAATCATGATCTGTTACAGAAGTGGACTAAAAAAATAGGAGGGAGTCACAAATTCTGCAGCTAGGCAGATGCCCTACAAGTCTCTTGTAGCATTCAAGACTGGGGACAGACCCCTTTGAAATGCAATTAAGCCACCGGTATCTCACTTCTGGCTCTTGTGGCTCAAAGATTGTTATCAGAGATGTGTTATACTTTATGAATCAGAAATGTGTTACCCAACCTCTGATATTTTTTTAGCTGAAGCATTCAAATCAGTCTCTGTCTTAGAAGGGAGAGGCTACCACAGACCTCTTATGCTCCTCTGAAGCTACATATCTGTGGTGAGACATCATTTGAGAAAGGACAGGAACTGTGCTGATTTGCTGAGGAGATCCTAGGAAGGACACAGCTTGAGCACTCCTTGACAAGGCATCAACAGTTAAATTCCAGGCAAAGGCTGACTCACACCTCTCTCCTCTCCTGGCTGCTACAAAGGAATCAAAACAAGGCAGATAAACTGCTGCAAACCCTCCGCTCCTTTCTCAACTAAGGTGTGCCCTTATGTTGACATGACTGGATGTGCATGTGGTAACAAGCGATCAGGAGTACCAAAGAGTGCTGTTGGCAACATTCACTGACTGAGGACAGACCTGCATGTTGCCACGGGCAAGTGCAGACACTGCCAGGTGCATGCTGTTTTACAACAAGTGTGCTGAAGTTTAAAGTCAAGACAAAGATGCTTCAGCAACACAGATATAAAAACTTTAAGAAACATGCACGAGGACTTCCCATGCTGTAGTTGTGTAGGACAAAATGACCCACAATAACAGGCTCTCTTCCAGCATTTGCAGAATGCTAGTGAGCTGCGGTACACAGGCTTCTTGAGTGAACTGCGGTACACAGGCTTCTTGAGTGAACTGCAGAGTAACTCAAAGACAAAATAAGCCCAGCACACATGTATCCCATTTCCAGCCAAGCAGGCTCAAGCAACTTTGGGCAACTTTTCCCAGGTACTTTCCCAGTGCTAGCTTCAGTGTGGTGCTTCAGTGCCAGCATGCTACAGGGCTGAAGTATCCATACAGAACATTCAGGTACTCCATCTCTGAGAAGGTGATGGAGCGACTCGTTCTAAAGGTCATCTCCAAACATGCTGAAGAACAGAAAGTTACTGAGAGTGGTCAACATGGATTTACCAAGGGTAAATCATGCTTGATCAATCTGATAGCCTTCTATGATATTATAACTGGTTGGCTGGATGAGGGAAGAGCAGCAGATGTCATCTACCTTGACTTCAGCAAGGCTTTTGACACTGTCTCCCATAACATCCTCATTAGGAAACTCAGGAAGTGTGGGTCAGATCAGGGGACAGTGAGGTGGATCGAGAGCTGGCTGTGTGACAGATCACAGAGGGCTGTGATCAACGGAGCAGAGTCGAGTTGGAGGCCTGTAATCAGTGGTGTCCCCCAGGGGTCAATACTTGGACCAATCTTGTTCAACATCTTCATCAATGACCTGGATGAGGGGACAGAGTGTATCCTCAGCAGGTTCACTGATGATCCCAAGCTGGGAGGGGTGGTGACACTCCAGAGGGCTGTGCTGCCATCCAGTGTGACCTGGACAGGCTGGAGAGCTGGGCAGAGAAGAATCTCATGAGGTTCAATAAGGGCAAGTGTAGGGTGCTGCACCTGGGGAAGAAGAATGCCAGGCACCAGGACAGGTTAGGGGGGGACCTCCTGGAAAGCAGTTCTGAGGAGAAGGATCTGGGAGTCCTGGTAGACAGTAAATTATCCATGAGCCGGCAATGGGCCCTTGCTGCCAAGAAGGCCAGTGCCACCCTGGGCTGCATAGGGTAGTGTGTGTGGCCAGTAGGTTGAGGGAGGTCTGTCTCCCCCTCTACTCTGCCCTGGTGAGGCCGCAACTGGAATACTGCATCCAGTTCTGGGCTCCCCAGTTGAAGAGAGACAGGTAGTCCAGAGGAGGGCAACGAGGATGACTGGGGGATTGGAGCATCTCCCCTATGAGGAAAGGCTGAGAGAGCTGGGACTCTTTAGCCTGGAGAAGAGAAGGCTGAGGGGCGATTTAATTAATGTTTACAAATACATAAAGGGTGGGTGAGGGAGGATGGAGCCAGACTCTTTTCAGTGGTTCCCAGTGACAGGATGAGGGGTAATGGGCACAAGCCAGAATACAGGAGGTTTCATTTAAATATGAGAAAGAACTTCTTTTCAGTGAGGGTGCCAGAGCACTGGAACAGGCTGTCCAGAGAGGGTGTGGAGTTTCCTTCTCTGGAGATTTTCAAGACTCCCCTGGATGCAGCCCTGAGTGATGTGCTCTAGGGGATCCTGCTTTAAAGCAGGGGAGTTGGACTGGATGATCTCTAGAGGTCCCTTCCAACTCTGAAAACTCTGTGATTCTGTGATTCAAAATGGGCAGAGACAAGGGGGTGCTTCTCTGCTGATTTCATCCCAACAGGAGAATCTACCAGGAAACAGTCCCCTTTACTCCTCCCAACACGTTTATCTGTCAAGGTGAGATTATCCAAATCCTTTACTTCTTTCACAGAAGTACTGCATAAGTGTGGAACGTTCTTGCCCTCACAAGAGTACTCAGTAGCACATACACATGCTTTATGTTCCCTCTGATGCTGTAAGAAGGCCTTTTAGCTACCTACAATACACACAGGGAAAGCCTTTCAACTCCCAAGTGTGCCAACAACATTTTATATACCACTTTTAAGATCAAATGTTGTTTAAAATACAAAAAACAATTGTTCTTTATGTACCACTCTCACATGCTACTGGCAATATCATTGCTAATCCATACTGGAAGATTAATGTGAATTTTAACGCTATTTGACAAAAATATGAAAACAAGTTCTTATTTCTTAACTTGCTGCTGCTGGATGGAACACAGCTGATGACACTATTTAAAAAAATCCCTCAATAAAACCTCTGACATTGACAGTTTTCTTTTCTTATTGGCCTGCCTGCAATTTTTCATGCTTGTATTTTTAATGACCCATTTCTGATGTTTAGTTACTGAGAACATTTGAACTCTAGTGACAAACAAGATCACTGTAAGTGATTAATGCCTTCACAGATCAAATCTAGAAAAGAACAGGTCAGCTACAGGCTTAGACTACAGTTCTTTGATTCTGGCCATGACAGGAAAAATCCCCTGTGCACATACTGGAGAAAGGCATGAAAAGTCCTTCCCTCAGGTACAGGATGGTGTGCGAGTTACCATTCCCTTTAAAGGACTGCAGGTGTCTGGCATCTGATGACGGGTAAGATGCTAACGGTAATGTTATCTTAGTCGTACTTCTCAATGTTTGCTAAGCCCTTGGTTTCACCTTGTAAAACAAAATGAAGACTACGCTCCTTCCACTGAGGCCATAATTTTGTGTGGGTTTTGTTGTGTTTTTTTTTTTAAAAAGGAAAAATTTTGACAGATCACTTGTGTATTTTTATATGACACCACAAGGAAGAAAGAAAGTACAGAAGTGGAGAGAAAGGAAGAACCTGAGAAACCAAAGCTTGTGGCCTGGTGCTTACAATTCACAGGCAGTAAGCAGCAGCAGCACCACAGCCATTGCTTTGATCTATTTCCCTATTAATTCCTCTTCCCATTATAGAACCCTTGACATTTCACTGGTATTCAGATGCGATTAAAATATATTCTAATACCTATAAATAGAAATGTTGGTTCAAGTACTAATTAAAAACAAATCCGGCATTTGGAAACCTGTATCAACAAAAAAAGTAAAAAGGTGCAGTAAACTGCAGCAGTTGAAATTTGTCCATTCTTTTCTGAGAAAAAGCTAGATCTCTGCTCTATTGATCTTTACATTAATGTTTGGAGTCCCAAGTGTTTATAAGCGTCCACCCAGCAACTTTAGCATAAGAGTAACAAGAGAGATTTTGCTCTCTCCTTCAATTTTAATTATTGCCATAAAGTTCCAATTATAACAGAGTAAGTCATGCACACTGACTCTCCACAGCCTTCACAGTAGTTTTTAATTAAACAAGAGTCAAATGTCATGTTAAGTTTACTGTGCTCCCTCACTGCACATTAGTTTGATCATATGCTACCTCATAACTAATACTTGTTTACATATAAATCTACACATGCATTATTTTCATGACTGAATGCATCTTCTTACCTCCCTTCCTGAATACTATGTACTCAAAGCAAAGACTGATTGCAAGGGTGCTTTCAGCCACAACTTCTGCCGCCTTAATTGTCACAACTCTCCCACCTTGAGAAATCCCTGGGACTCTACAAAATAGCCAATGCTGCATGTGTGTGGCCATAAGGATTTACTGGTTTGACCCCAAAGACATTAAGCTCTTTGGAGCAGGGATGCTAGCCTCATACGTGCCTGTGAGGGGTAAGACACATTTACAATATCATATAAAACAGTGTTTTCCTCAGGGACTCTTAACATCCCTGACACTCACTAGAAACAACTCTAAAGAACTGATTCCCCCTTAAACTCATGCCCAAATACAGAACATACTGTAGTCTCTCAGGAAAGCAAACTTCTCTAAATCCTGAGTGAGACTTTGGAGCACTCAAAGAAGAACAATATGAGTTAACCACGGGGAAGAATAATTTTAGACCATAACAGATATTAGTGCATCTGGAGACAATATACACAGCTAAATTGAACTGGGATCTAATACACAATCACCATGACAGAGTGAGAAATCTAACACTTGAGCAAATGTGCTGCCCAAGGTACAGATACAATAGCAATGACAACCAGGCTGTACTGTCTCCTACTACCATGGTACGCAAACTCACCTGGACCTACAGAAAACACACAGGAATACTGAGTAATTAAAGGCATCTGAAGAATGCAACAATATTGGAGATAAGAACATACGATTTCAGATGTAGACACAGAAAAAAGAACTGGAATGAGCTTGGATCCTCCTAGTCAGCAATGCAATGGTGTACGTTAGGGAGGTTTTTTCAAGTGAATTACCTCAGCATCTTGTTCCCGGAGCTGGTATGTTTTCTCTAAGCACTGCAGTATTCTAGGACACAACTTCTTTCCCTCCAATAGAGATTCCAGAAGTAAGACCAGCTGGTCAGGGAGAAGCTAAGAGGAAAATAAATGCCATATGTGAATAAAGATCTCTACTGACTGAGCGATTAAATGGAAACAAACTAAAGAGGAAAAGACTGTGATAACCTGTGTACTTCCAGTGTTTGCCTGAAATATGACAATAACTTTTAGCTACCTTCTGAAAAAGCTCAGGGTTTACAAGTCTGTGTTCTGAAACATGCTGTGCTGAGGCCCAATTCAGACTCATTTTCCATGTTTTTCATTACTATAGTTAGATCAGATCTAAACTATGCTTATCTTATTGAAATGTAATCATAGCTTATTAAGTAAGATTTTTATGGAATATATATGCTAAGTAATTCCATTTTGTTTGGGCTTGGAAGGAATAAAAAAAGAGAATAATTTACAGCGCATAATTTCAGGAATCAACCAGATACATGAACACATAATTTTTAAGAGTGGCATTTTTATCTGTTATATGAGTAATTGCATGATATGCTTACAGCAAACAAAGAAGCACAACACAAATAAGTCATGCACAAAACAAGTGTTGTAACAACCTATTTTGAGGCATATTGTAGTGCAATAAGTAACAAGTCATGCATCATTACACAGTAAAGATACATGGATGTTATGTTTGTGGTATATAGAGTATATATATACAGGTATACATATTTGGTAGTTAGCTGCCTAACTTCAGAACCTATTGTTTTCAAGTTGAACCTAATGTAACCTAAAAAGAAAAAGCACAAGTCTGATGTAGCAAGTACTTAAGTGCTCTGTTTAATAGGCTTATTGGATGAACAAATAAATAATTCAGACAGAGCTCAGAGAGAAATTACACCAGCTGCCAGGAAACATCTATTGGAAATTGAGGTTTCAGGGTGATCCGTCAGAAGTTTGTTATACGTCCCAAAGCTTTCCCTGCTATTCATCATTGCCGGGCACCAGAAGAGGGGGCAGGGGGGAAGGGAGGAAGAATGTGAATTTAAGCTTTTGCACACAAAAAGAAACAAGCACTACTCACTTCTAATATCTAATATTTTTCTGACAGATTAATGAAAAAAGATATCCCATTACTTTGACATTACTTCCAGCTTTTACCACACCTGGTGATTCTCTGCTCCCGCCTTGCTGCCTGTGTCCCCCTCTGCTGCGCCAACGCACTAAGCAGGTATGAAATTAAGTCAGCTCTTCCAATAACACATTCCACAGCCTGGGCTCTTTATGTGGCCTGAACAAGACTAAACCCCTGATCTTTGACAAGTCCATGAAGAAATCAAGGATCTTCTGATAAATCTCAAAAATATTGCTGTTAACTAACTACATAACACTGACGTCCCTTTTAGTCTGACATACTTTAGCACCTAAATCAGAATAAAGAGGAAAAGAAATCTCTAGGATTCTAATACTTCAGTTTTCTTGCATTTTGATTTCCTTCTCTTTTTTTGTTGTTATCAAAGTTGTATTCTTGGAGACTGAAAAAACCCCTCATATCTTACTGGCTCTTACTGGAACATTTTCTAAGGGATACCAAAGCCTGCCAACAAAATGAAGTTGTTAAAAATAGTCAGACATTTAAAAATATTGAATAATTCAATTTCAGGACAACTACTAAAATGCCAACTTGAATGTTCATTGTGCAACCCAACAGCAGCTGCCTGGGGGATGGTGAGACACTCTAAAAAATAAAACAGGGAAGTGGCTCTGCTTGGAAACTTAATTAATTCTGAACACTAATAAAATCCAAAATGTTGCAGAACACTATGCACAGAAACGTAACTTCTGATTTAGAAAGCTTTCTCCGCTAACCTCAAAGTCAGCAGAGTGATATTTAATTTGTAGGAACTGTAAAACAGCTGCTTGAACACATAGGTACAGAACAGCTGAGAGTTATTATATTATAATATATCTTCAGTATCAATCGCTATACATATTCACCCACAGAAAGCTGTTGTTTAATATAACATTACAGAATCTCACCGAAGCCAACAAAAGCACAGCAGCAGAGCAATAGCCATGTCCTTAATTTACCTCTGCCTAGTGCTGCATTATGGGTGAAGAGTTTTCAGAATTACAGGTTAAACTCTTTATCAGTTTAGATTTGAGACTGCAGAGAAAAAAATCTGAGACCACAGCTGCTGTAATTTTCCCACGTTCCAGCTGCCCAAGAGGAGGCTTTACATGCAGTTTCCACCTCACGTTTTAATTGAAGTCCAAGGCAGGAGCTAGCAAACACCGTCAGAGAGGGTGGGGACACCTTTAGAAGAAATGCTGACAGATCTGTAAGCGAAGTGGCACTAGTGGGCGCAGTTATTACATTTTGTTCTCTCACTACTTCCAAAATAAAATAAAAGGAACAAGTCTCTTCCATTTCCGGTCCTTTCCTTTTCATAAAGGAGACTTTGACCAAGAGAAAAACCTAAGAGAAAGAGAGTTTTGCGAAAGAGACTACTACAAAATTCCTCTGGGGGTTAGAAATCTTTCTTTTCCCCAAACACAGCAATATGGATAATGCCATCTCAAAAGCAGCATTTTAACAGTTACAAATAAGCTTCATAAAATCACACTCAAATTTTCAGTCAAAACCCTCCCCACTCCGTTATTTTTCATTTTCCCCACCACTGTCCTTATGTACCCCACCCACCTGTTACTTCTCATCTTTCACATCATGAGTATTGTTTGGGGTACATGCTGTTGATTTTCCATTTGTTTGCCTGATGCTTAATACAAAGAGACCCTTGCTTTTAAGTGCTGCCAAAACATAAATGCTGGAGAAAACAAGAAGTAAATTTCTTTTCAAGCTCTGTGAAACCTTTCTCCTTTACAACAACCTCATATTCTGTGAATGCATATTGAATATCTAACATACATAAAAAACCACACAACTCGGCTACAGCAAAATACAGCAGGGTGAACTTCACTGTGTCAATGTGCATCTCCGTGTTGAAAATATTCAGAAAACAACCATAACACCCCAAACACAAAATTTCAGTCTTCCTGTTAAAAAAAATAAAAATCATTTATTTATAAAAAAGTAACTCACTCAACCGTGTTGGAGCATTCTCAAACAAAACGCTCAAATACATTCAATTATTAAAGTAGATCACTTCAAGCAGGAAATGTGGCAAGTATCAAGAAACAGTTTTCATTATGGCAATGACTGTTGTAACAGTATCTATTTGTATTGTAAAGTAGATTGCTCCTGTCCCAACCCATGCCTGGTGGATGGAAATTGTACTACTTTTCCCAGGGTTTCCCCTCCCCCAGTTGCAACTACTGAAACTACAAAGAGGAAATAAATGAATACATTGCGATCAAGCACACCAGAGGTTTTCTGTCACATCCCATATAATTAAACATCATCCTCACTATAAAGCTGTATCCCAGCACTGTGTACTTTATGTCGTCCTTAAAACCGTAAAACCACTCCTGGAACTCTTCAGCCTTTTCAAAGAGTTCACTTTGCCCTGCCACTAAACAGCCACTTGTCCCCTGCTTCCCCTGTGTTACCTGATGCGGTTGTTTTAAAGTTTGAGTAATTTGGCTGTTTCCTCTGAAACAAACCACAAATGACAGAGCATACCAAAACTATGCCTGTATTTGAAAAAGGCATGATGAGTTAAAGAAAATGTAAGCAAATTGAAAATACAACTCAAACTGTTACTGAAGCAGTTTACTGGGGGTGAGACTTGATGTATACTAAATATCTAGGAACTAAGAAAAAGCATACTTCCTGTTTTAGTCATATCAGTACACAAGACACTTAAGCCATTATACTGCATTACAAGAATATCTCAAGACATTAGTAGGTTTGAAAGGGTTTCTACAAATAATCTTGGAACAAAACTATGAGTTTTCTAATCCTACCCTTAACCTGTAAAAAGCACAAAGAAAACAAATCTTGCCTCTTCAGAGATGTGGTATGGCAGCTACAGAGGTCATCGACCTCACCTCCCAGAAGACCACCCACGCAAAGCACTGTATTTATCAATTCCTACATTAACAAATCCAATAAATGCCAGATTCACCCTAGAAAAAATGCCACTGAAACATTTGACTACTGACCTTTCACAGCCACGATATGTGACACATCTATCTACTTGAGCATCCACAGCACCAGCGGTCGCACTGCACCCCTAAGCCAGGACACAAATCACTAAAGTAGTACAGCTGGTATGCTGAATATCCCATTTGCTCCTGCCTGCACTTGAATGAAGTCATTGAAAGCCTCCTTGGAGGGTAAATGTGCCTCAGACTAATGCAGCAACCGATTGACAGTGGCGTGATTTCTATTATTACTCCATTATCACACTGGGATCTGTGCCTAAACGAGCATACTTCCTCCCTGATGCCATTTCCTTTTATCCTGGCTCTAGTCTAAAAGCAGATCAATGGGAGTAATATATATGATGTCACTTCAATTTACAGCTACTGCCTCCCTCTCTCGCATGCACAGATAGATCGATTCTTCCCAAAAATGGTTAAGAAATGCACGGGGAGACTCTTCTCCCAGAAAAGGGTTCTCTGCTATATTTGTCTGTGTAACCACAGCAAGGAACTGTTTACACTGAGCAAAAACAGGGGGGAAAGGAAAAAAAAAGTCACTACTGTGCACTGAAAAATGCTGGCTGAAATACAACACAAACACGCCCAAAACAGAATTAAAGCAATTTGAACGCTGAAAATTATACAGGAAGTTTCTAATGCACAGTATATTTCTCCTGTATTTCTTTGAGGAAGGTAGTCTCATGTACCCCATCCATTGCCCCCCAAAACATGAAATGTCTTTTCATTTACATTTTTACAGCATTTTCCAAAATCAAATGAAATTCCTTCCCACCCCTCTCTTATGAAAGAAAAGGAAAAACCCCACCCCAGAGTTCAATAGTGAATGGCTGCCTTCAGACGGAATTTCCTCATTAACTGCAGATAAGAAAACACTGCTACTAGTCCAGGAGACAGGATTTATAGGGCCAGGCCATCTTTGCACCTATACTCTGAACTGATCAAACAAATCCCTGAATGAATCTCACATTATAAACTCTCCACATAGACAATGTGCCTTGAGGGCTGTTTTCTGCAGGCTGCAATTAAACAAAAAACCTTTGTAAGATACCACTCCCCCCAAACTGTCCAGAAAATTGTTAGCTTGAAAAGTCAAGAAAACACTATTTACCCAACAACATTTTTAGACAGACTTTGTCATTGTATACCTCAAACAGTATTCTTCAGATGCTGTTTTCATCTGCACAGTGACTTCTTTTAAATGAAAACAAGGCTTTTCCCCCCTTCAGAGGCTAAAATGTACTCCTATCAAATAACACATGAATTCAATAAAAATGTCCACGGTAACAGCTGTTAACTAGCATAGTGTGATACACTATTTAAGAGAGTCTAACTCTGAAAGAACTAGTCTGCAGTTTGATTAATACGCAGGGGGAAAAAAAAAAAAAGTAATCTGCAGCTGACAAAAAAATGCTTCGAATTGGTTCGCAAAATAAAACCCATCTATGCCAGAGGCTGATAAAATTTCAGAACTGTGTAGTGAAGCAGACTGTTCTGTTTAACTCGAACGCTTAGGAAAGACAACCAGACCTCACTATATTTAAAAGCAAAATAAGTATCTCTTGTCTGTAACACATTCTTGTTTACCTATGAACAACACCTCTACAAAATGTCTTCCCATTGTGTGCATTTTTTCTAAAAAAAGCAGGAATTGTACTTGGTTTTTATCACAGAAAAGAAATTCCTATGAACTTTGCTTCAAAAAGTCTTACTTCAAGAAATAATTGATTCAAGAAATAATAAATTCATAAGCATTTGAATCGTGTTACACGTCAAAATACTGTTCCTGAGGCATATATCTGGTATCACTTGCTTCATATTAGTAGGACAATTTATTTAATAAACAACTGTGCTGGCATTTAGTTACCACTTACTTTCCTCTTTATGACACAAAATTGAAGATTTCTTATTTTTGGAAGCAGATCATCTGTGTCAGAAATCATTTTAAGGCCACTACCTACTCAAGTATAAAGGTTTGGTTTATTCTGGCCATGCATATGAAAACGTTGCTGGATGAATGACACAAATCACAAAGAACTGCAAAAACTTAAGTATGCACACAAGCCAAACGACCTGATCTCCATTCACTTTTAATGCTCCTTTTCAAATATAAGGACAAAAATAGCAGTAATCAGAGTGCAGCTATCAACAGGCAAGCAATAAACGTTACGACACAGCCACAATTTAAGGTGGGCTTCTGGTGGGTTTAAAAAGGTTTTGTGCATGTGTTTGATTTTAATTATAACTTAACCTGATATGTGCAACACTAATGTGTCCATGAAGCAACAAAACTTGGGAAACTTCATCTAACTCAGCAATTATACAGCATTTTTGAAAGAGGAGCTGCTGATGGGTAAGCACTTCACACAACACGGCTGCTTCTTTTGAGGAGATGCCCTCCTCAAAACCTGTCCCAAATTAACATTGATTTGTCAAGTAATGTTTGCATAACCAATGCTATACTTCCCTAAATGTTACAGACACCCAACTGAGGAACGTTCCTGGGAGTACTTACATGCTTAAACTTCACATTCAAACAGGTTTTTTGTCCTGTTGCATTTAAATGCAATTTTGACACTGTTCAAATTGTACAAATCACATCGCATTACCTTGCACCAAACTGTTTGGTACTTATGCATCAAAATTAGCATTTGAGTTTCTTAACACTGAAATATACTTGCAGGGTAGCATGAAAGCAAAAACAGACAGCGACACTGTGGAGTACATATGTTACGCTACTGTGAGATGAGAATGAAAGGATTTAATTTTATCAATATTTTAAGCTGATTTTCAATGTGGGAATCAGCTGCATAAACAAACATTTAAAGCTGTTTCACGTTCTGTGTCTGATATTCTGGTTATGCATTGCCAGTAAAACTTTTTAAAGGGCAGCTATTGCTACCAGTCCATAAAATGAAATTTTTTTTTCTTAAGCACAAAATATTTTCCCATGATTTACTTAATGGAGAGAAGATCCACTTAGGAAGAAATTCAGCATCTGCAATCTAACATAAATGCACTGAAATGCCAAAAATTATTAAACCTTTATGATCTAACATACTGCTGAGCCAGCAAAATGAAAACCAGGTGGCTTCCACTACAGGTTCAGTCAAGTTATACAGTGCTTTCCCTGAACCCTATTTTTCACAAGGAAATGTTTCACCATAATTTTATCCGTGAGCATAATCATTCCCTTTTAAACATAACAGGCTACATGTTGTCTATTCAATGCAGATTATCATCCCTGCCACTTACTACTGTGCTTCCAGAATGTGCTGCTCCTGGTTTCAGATGAAATGGCCATGGCAAGAGAAAGTGGACACAAGAAGCCAGATTCCACGTCTGAGATCATGCTCCACAGGATCACTACTTAGACACACCGGGAACAGAGAGCATTGCTCCGACACAAACTTAAGTTGAAGTTGGCAACAGGAAGATCTTTAGTTACCGCTTCACTTGATCTCAGAAGTCCCCAGCATTGGAGAGGTGATCAGAACGTCAGCCCCACGATTAGTGCTCTCCAACCAGGTGAAAGCAGCGGGTACTAAAATCACCTTCTCATCTAACAGCAGACCCAAGAGAGGCACTTCAGGTTCAGCAAACTGTTCATCTAACTACAAAAACAAAGCCAAGGAGAGCTCTGTTTTTTATTTTCCAGACTTTCAGACTATTACAAATTAAAGGACTCATACAGAAGACCAACAAGTCTCAGCAACTGGTGGAAGAACTTCATACTCGCATTGTAGCAGATGCTGAAGCAGAAGTATTTGCCTCCCTGTTTGTCCACCTAAAGCACTCTAGGCCTCAGCTGCTCGAGGCTATGCGCTGATGCTGAGATCAGTGGCAGTATAAGCTATCTCACCTTGAATGACCATCATCTAGATCCTTTAAAAACAGACAAGTAAGTGTCCTCTGAGACATTAAAAGAAAGTTGCAGACTACAGCAGACACTGCAAACTAGTGTTTCAGTGGCCAGTCTACTGTGAAATGAAGAGTTGAAGAACCATTATTGCTATATGCTAGCCACAACCATCAGTGAGAGCACTCTCAGACAAATTTCCTTTATTTTTCTGACTGCATGTACTATAAGAGAGAGGGATAAAAACCTGAGCACCAAAGAAAATTAACGGATTTTTCTAAGTTTTGCTATGTTGCAAATTACTGGCCAAGTAACCTCATCACCCAGCACTGAAAGTGCCAAATCCTATCTTTAGAAACTACCCTGGACAGTTAAGCTATCTCTTCAGTCCAAAATTCTTGCAACAGAACTGAGCAAGTACTATCTTGAAGAAGTATCTTCTTTTTCCTTGAGAAATTGGCACATACACGGAAATTTCTGAACAGAAATTCGTTCTACCTATGCCTACCAATACAGGACCCAGTCCATGCCCAGAGTTTATCTAGGATTGTGATCTTCAGGGATCATGGGAATTCACTAGAAGTTTCCCAGGTCTCTTACAGTATGGTCAGGTCTTGGGGAGACCATGACTTTTTCACCAGAACATGTTCCTTTCTGGTAAGTCAATCACAAAGGTATTATATCTGCCCCAAACAGCTCGCATCAGTCAGAGAAAGAACCTGAAGAAGGAGAGAGATGAGAACTTACTTTCTTCTCCAACCTTTCATCAGCCTGACTGCTGCTGAAGAAAGTCTTACAAATTCCACTTAGCTCATGGCTGCAGGATATAACACTGCTTCACCAGGGAAGGCTGGCTGAGGTTCATCATGAAGCACTAATAATGTCACAAGCCTTCCTGCAGGAAAGGACTGAAGCACAGATGGAAAGATGAATTTCCATCACTTGACCCTTTAGTCCTGTAATCCCCAAGAATCAACTCTCTTTTCTGCCCTTTTGATTTCAGAACAAGTGATGAGTGATTTAATGTATAATTATTTCAGTTGGCTTTGAACATTTGTAGATCAACTGCATTTCCAGACCTCAGATAGCAATATTTTCTTCAACCTGAAGCGTGGCTCTGATGCATTGTATGTCTAACACAGCCCATGTATACTCACAACAGTTTTTCCAGCATACCATGTCCATGTCATAGAATCACAGAATAGCCTTGGTTGGAAGAGACCTCTAAGATCACCAAGTCCAACCATTAACCTAGCACTGTCAAGATACCACTACACCATGGCCCTCAGCACCTCATCTACATGTTTCTTAAACCCCTTCAGGGATGGGTACTCCACCACTGCCCTGGGCAGTCTGTTCCAATGTTTGATAACCCTTTCAGTGAAGAAATTTTTCCTAATATCTAATCTAAACCTCCCCTGGCACAACTTGAGGCCATTACCCCTCATCCTATCACTGTTACCTCGGAGAAGAGACTGACCCCCACCTCTCTACAACCTCCTTTCAGGTAGTTGTAGAGAGCAATGAGGTCTCTCCTCAGCCTCCTCTTAGGGGGGGGGTTGTTGTTTGTTGTTTTTAACTTTGTTAAGAATGCAACTGACCAGATCAAGGGGACTCAAGTTTCAGAAATACACAGATACCTCCAAGCAAGCTTTAATCACAGACAACCTTACAATAGATGTTATTGTAACAGATGAGATCAAAGCCTAAGACTATGTAGGTGATGCTGGGAACTTAGAAGAGCAATATGTAGAGTCTGCATTGATGAAACGGTCTCCATTGACTGAAGATGCAGAAATGCCAATCCACCGCCATCGGCTTCTTGGATTCATTTTTAAACTAAGATCTCACAACAGCCATGACTAAAAATCTCCAGCTGTGTAGAATTCTTTCATTGTGGATGACAGTGATCCAGTTCCATAGCTGCTGTCACTTCTCTGCCCTATTACCTCAGCATCTCAGTACGGAGCATGTGGCACTTCAGGAGGTGTTACTGAACACTGCACCATGACTCTAGTAACACAGGTTACCACATGCCTGTCACATCAGTTTTCTAGTTTCTACGCTGGTTCACACCAGAATCCCCTCTAAACTGGACACTGCAGCCTGCACGGATGTCACTGAGAAGGCCACCTCCCACTGCTGATCACAGGCTACAGCTGGGCTCTTCCTCCATTCCACAATTATCCACTCAAAGCACACAGACTCCTTGAAAGGGAGTCTGAACTTTTTAATGGGTTGATTTAAAACTTGCAGTGTGAACTAAGGACTGGTCACAAGCAGTATCACCCTCCACACCAGATGCATGCCAAGTTTCTCAGTTTTGCCTGTTCTAATACAAATACACAGCAGCATGTACTTAAAGGGGGGGGGGGGGGGGGGGGGGAAAGCAGCCATTTCTCCCTTCCAAGAAACCCTTCCTGAAACAAAACACTCCACTGCACACAGCTCTCTCCAGGGGAAGAGGAGGAGACAATAGACAAGACATGACAGATGTTAGTTCATTGCTTAATGCACTTGGGGAAGCTACTCAGATTCTATGTTGAAGAGTGTGCTATGGAACAGAACAAGTGTATCCCATTACTTTTTATTCTTGATTTAAAAAATGTGGATAGGATTTTATTTAAAACTGTTGTGGAAGACAATTACCACTGGAAAAAAGAAAATCAAGCTTTTAAAAGATCTGAGGACAAGTGGATGAGTGTTGCATGACACCCTTATTCTGCTCAGTGCTATTTCAAAAGATGCTATAGTTATTAGCAAGGATCTAGCTGCCAGATTTTCTCTTTAAAAATCCTATATAGGAGCATTAAAACTAACCATAAAAATAAATCAAAGCTGAAACTTGCTGGACATGAACTTACTGCGATTTGATGTAGGGATTTTTAGCTTGAAGGAGTGCAAGAAACTGAGTGGCTTGAGACAGGATTTGCACATCATTAAGCGTGTGTAGGAGCAGGAGTTCTTAAAAAAACCCAACCAAACAAAACAGCAAACCAAGCCCTAAAAGTTAGTTAAAATACTAATGTTTTCAGAAGTAATTACCAGATAAAATGTGATAAGAGAAAAAGTGCTACATTCTGTTCATGTTTCTCAGATGAGACTTTCTGTAATGCCAAGGAAGATACCTGAATCGTTAAAAGGGAGCAGGAGTTAGTTTATCACATGTACTGACTAGTACTTCCACATATAGACAAAACATTAATAATTACCTTTAGATCCAGATAATGGATTTGTTTCTTGACTCAGTTTCACGTGGGAACAACTCTATTCAATTTAATAGAATTATATCAAAGCATTAGCCTCTGAAGAGCTCTCTTGATAAACAAAAATTAGTACTTTCTTGTGAAAATTATAGAAATTATAAAAATGTGTGCTGGTTTTATGACGAGGTGACAGAAATGGAGAAAAAGTATTTTAGACATATTAAGAAACTACTAAGTTGATGAACCGGTATGAACAAAATACATGACATTTAAAACACAAACTCCCTTATAAATT
Source organism: Podargus strigoides (assembly GCA_028020825.1). Classification (NCBI taxonomy): domain Eukaryota; kingdom Metazoa; phylum Chordata; class Aves; order Caprimulgiformes; family Podargidae; genus Podargus; species Podargus strigoides. The sequence goes on along the minus strand of CM051663.1, from coordinate 62,161,980 downwards.
CACTCATAGTTGGGATAAAACTAGAGGCTTTAAATATATTCATTTCCTTCTAAAATAGGGATCAGTGTAATTTATTATGCTCATTTGTAGTATTGGTATATGTTCATAAATATACAAAGACATAGTAACATAATAACTCACTGAAAAGTTTTTACCTCTCTCCAAACCCTTCCTTTTTAATAAAAGATCCCATAGTTTTTTTAAAAAAATTGATGTTAGTGGTGGGTTTTATTGCTGCTTTTTTTAATATGTCTATAAGGAAGATTCAATCAGCTGCTTATAAGACCTTAATTTCATACTCCCCCTCCATTTGGTTTATGTGTCACATTGCAGAGTGCCTGGAATTACTTAACATAGTTATAAAATGCAGGTACTTGCAACTTCATTTCCAAAAGCAGGCATAAAGACAAATCTTCTTGCTGAAATGGGAGAGGGTTCTAGCTTCTCCATTTTCAAACAGAGATTTTTCTATGTTTTCCATCAATCACTCACTACAACCTTCATTTTTAAAGGCATCTTAAAATTTCCAGTGCTTTACAAATGACTGAGGAAGCAAGTGTAAAGCAGCTTTTGCAGAAAAATAAAAATAAATCCTGAACCAAAAGCCCCACTGTCATTCATTTCCATACTATTTTACCTTTAGCAAAAGCATCCAACATGTGTAAAGCAGATAGCATCCTTAATTCCACTTCTGACCCACGCACTTCTGGGTTCCACTCCAGACATTTTGTGTCCTGCTTTACCCGTACCTTTTTATGTGGACCTGGAGGAACCACTCGGGGCCACAGTAGGACCTCCTGGTAAGCAGGCATCAAGAAAATCACTGAAATCAATGGCAGGGGAGCTTACCCTCTACAAAAGGGCATTTATCTATCTATTTATTTATTTATTTCTAAGGCTGCATGCTATTTCACTTCTCCCTCTTCAGGAAAGAAAGGAGAGGGAAAAATACTGATCTCCAGGAAGGATATGTGGAAAATCTGTCCTATGGCCTCATTCCACACTCCTTATGGAAGGAGAGTTTCCACTAACTTCAAGGGAATATTTACTCACTTAAGGAGAACCAGCCTGGCATTTAATCACTGAAGTTACACAGAAACGTGAAAACAATTGAGCAGATAATGCCAGGGACCAGTGGGCTGACTGTGCAACAGTAGATTATTATTTATATACGAATGGCTGGATAACCACTAGATTATGCACAGCACTTCAACAGTAATTCATAGTCTTATCTACTAATGGAAACAGCTGACTGAAAGTTGGCTTTAGCAAGAACCTACAGTGCTTCGCACAGTGACAGAACCAAGTTATTTACATGAAAAGTTTAAACAGTGTGATCCCACAACTAATTTAAGAAATTGCTTGGTAACATGACCATTTAAACCTGATTTAAGCTAAGTAGTGAATGCTTTTGAACATTGAAATGCAACCCATTTCACAGTACAAGCAAAATATCTGCTTAGTATGGATCTTCCTCTTCAGAAGCAAAGGCAAGTACCCACTCCATCAACTCTTTCCATCTAGTAAAATCAATCTTTAGAAGTTTCATTTCAGATACGTGTATGCTGCTGTGGCTAAAATGGACCTGAAGTTTCCATCATAAACTGCATTCTCAGGTGTTCATAACTTAACTGTAAAAATTCCCTCCAGCAAGAAACTTGACATTAAAGTTCTCAGTCTGTAAGAGATTTTTACAAAGATCACTTTCACTATTATTATTTGAGATAAAATGTCCAAGGCAGTTTACCGATTTAAGACAAGTGTTTATCACCATACTCTACTTTTAGAAAAGAAAACTTAAAAATTGATTACGCTGAGTCTAATGACATTTGCAATTCTTTGAAATTAGGACAGCTATGGTAACAAGCACCAAATAGCTACGGTTACTTTAAGGACTTTACGGCAAAATTAACCTTTCATAGCTCCATCTTAAATAACATAAAATTACAGCACTTTTTTCTTTTCTTTCAAAGTAGGCAGTAGAGATCTAGTTTGCTGTGTGATTTTTTCCCCCTGGTTTAAAAGCAGTCCCCTGAATATGTCTCTTAAAATCCCAGCCACATCATCACCTACAAAACCCCAAGACAACTGCAGTTTATGGACACAACCCTGCAAACACTTCGGTGCAATTAACTTTGTGTGCATGAGTACCTCCACTGAAAGGAACAGCAGCCTACACATTCTCACAAGTTTTCACCGTTGGGCCCTCTTAAGTGTCCCTTTTAAAAGTTCATTACAGGGTTTAATAAATGAACAGCAAAGTCACACTGTAGAATTTTGCAGCAATGGTGCAGTTATTGTTTTTTCAAGGTAGCTAAAAACATAGACTTACAGAGTGATTTCTATTATATGCTGCTTATTATCTGCAGAATCTAACAAACACACTAATATGTACACAACTTTAGCCAGTCCAGTCTGAAAATACAGTGAAATAAACAACATATTCTTGGAAATTTAACACTTCTTGCTACCCTCTTATTTTTAAACACAGACATCTCAGCTACAGCAGTGTGTCAGTTTTTAAAGCAGTTTTTGTGCACCACTGACTTCAGCCTGGGACGGTGCTGCATCACTGACTTTCGGGTGCCTACACACCCACAAGCCCTAGAAAGGTGGGAACTGAAAGCACGCAGCACTTCTGGAAAATACGGACCTCAAAACCATAGTGTGTACATTACAGTGGCCCACGCAAAGCTGGCACTATGCACTGAGATCTCCTGTTTCTCTTCTGTATTTCTGGTAGTCTTATAGTTATTTCACCATAGGTTGCTGAAGAGGGCAAACTCCTGCCACGATTACCTTAGCTATGAATCAGTGTCTCTGTCTTCACTTTGCCGATTATCTTTGTCTAAATTCCCCCAAACCCAAAAGATGCATTTTAAAGAAGGAAAACACATTAAACAGCCTTAGATTTCACCATTAAACAAATTTAACCGTGAAAAAACATCTGAACAGGCATAGGAAGCTGACTACATGGTATTAGATATATTTTTTTCCCCCTGTAAACTGTAAATAAATCGCTTGTATTTCATGCACCTCTAAAGTCACAGAGCAGACACCAGCTGTGCTGTAAATGCCCAGCCTGGCGCTGGCAGGTAAAACACTCTCAGCTGAGTATTACTGTTTCAATGTTACTATTGAACTCTGCAACAGATAGGGGTTTTCTTTCATAAACGCCCCTAAGAAAAGTGATTCATGATAAATCTAAGTTCTTAACCACTACTAAGTGCAAGTGGGCAATAGAGGCAAGCTGGTAATACGAAAGGAATTTCACTGATATTCAAAACAAGCATCGTAACCAGTAACAACTGAACTACTCCAAGAACTGGTAAGGCACATGACAAAAGAAATACAGTATTATTGTGAAAAGGCCAAAAGACAAAGGTATACTTACTGAAAACGCAGTTTCAGTTCCATTCAGCTGGCAAGAGCACAAAGTCCTTTAACCTGATTACACCTTTACTGTGGTGCCTCTATAATATTAGTCTTCTCTTCAGATTAAATACACAAACTCTTCTGCTTAATCTAAATCCAATCACAAACCAGTCTTGGACATGCTCCACCCTTGCAATTACATATCGCTCTCAGTGATCATGTTCCACCTCTTTCCTTCCCTCCTCCTTTTCCATACTGCAGCCCTTTTTATTCAATACTCTTCTGGGAACATTATCTCTCATCTAATAACCACATTAATTAGAAATTTTAATTTTGGCATTTAAACAACACGAAACAAGTTTTGACAAATCTCGCAATTCCAGGGGTAAAACCAACATAAAAGTAAAGCCCTTTTTCATCTGCCCCTGAACATATATGAATTTCTACAAGACAAAAACAGAAAAAGAAATGTTATCCTCTTGCCTTCTGTAACACGATGAGAGCGTCCGTCGTGTAAGTGCTCTGTTAATTTCAGGTGCTAGTGCATTGACTTCAAGGAAATACAAGCAATAAGCACATCCTTTTGCTTTAACAGCTGAAATACCAAGGAGGTGCACTGAGATTTGCCAAGGGCAGCAGGTATTTCTTAATCTTCAGAGTAACTGCACCTTATTTTATATGCATTTTTAATGTAAATTAAAAAAATAAAAGGAAAAATTAACAGTCTATTGAAACTGTCTCTTGCATGTAAATCATAAGTGCTGGTCCATGTGATTTCACAATGCCAATCTCAGTTCACACGGAGTCTGGCTGGAATAAACAAATAAAGCAATGGTATTTCAGCATGTCTGTATCACTGACAAAACCGGTGTTAAGTAAGCAGCCTTTCTGTTACATACTGCCCTTTTATATTAACCATTATGGTCAAAAAATAGTTTGTCCAAATAGAAACAAAGTGTTTGCAGTGATGATTAGTTTTGAATGTATCTGCATGGAGCAAAATAATAAGGATACACACCCTTCTGAGAGGTGTCTTAAGGGAAAGAACAGGAAAGTGACAACAAAGACATCTGGTGATAGAACAGCACGCAATTTTTTTACAAAGCTACCCAGTTTCATACAGTGTTGAAGACTGGTTTTCTCTGGAAAACATGTTTGAACACACTTGAAAAATAAAGCAGAGGGGGGAACAAAAAGACAAAACCCCAAACTGTGGGACTGGCTTTTTCAGCATTTACATGACTAAATTTATATCGCCAAGGCAAATAGAGCTTATTGACCTGACTGCTGAAAAGTATTGACTTATTGTCAGCAACCCTGCAAATGATAACATTTGCAGCACAAAAATAAGGAAACCAAATTAAGGGCCTCTCAATGTACACAATAACACATACATTTATTTATTTGTTTGTTTGTTTGTTTATCAGGTTTCCAATTCCACGAGTAAGTGCTCCCTGTGCAGGCCAGTGGTACCACGGTGATACACATATGTGCTATATATCATAGCCTGGCTCTAAACTGCAGGGGAAGACAGCAAAACGGACTCATTTCATCTAGATTTTAGATATGTAAAATTGCAAAAGACAGAATGGAAGCTGGCAAGTCAGGCTGCTGAGACCTCAGAATCATGGGAAAACACTGGCTTTTAGCCCGTTTTTTCTTGCATGTCTCTCCCTATTTCCACTTATACCTGCTACTGTTTAGAGCAGTATATCAAATATTCTTGTCTGTTTTTTAAAAATGAGTTTCAGGTTATCTGTAAGAGAAAAACATGATCTCCATTACACTAACATATTTCTTTTTCCTTTTTTTTTACTTATTATATATACGTTGGGGTTTTTTTTCTGTACTAGGTTACTGGATTTTCCTCTATTTTTAGAATGTTTACTTAATGCTTGACATCTCACTGTTTCCTCCGGATAGTCAGTTTCTCCAGTTGTTTTGCTGTGTTGGTTTTGTTTTTTTTAAAAAAATTACACAGCAACAGCGAAGAGAAAAAAAAACAAATTTACAAACCCTCTCCAGGAAACGGGATTGTAAAACCACAGTATCAGGCAGAGTGACATAGCAGGGGGGGAACCTTACATATTTTTAACTAACATTTTTAAACTGACTAGATTTCAAGTTGAACTTTTAAAAAACAAAAAGCAAAATGAACATACTTTGCTCGTCAGAAAGAGAGGGCTTTGAGAGGGAATAGACAGGAACAAAGAAGCATGCTTGTATTATGAAATTCAACAGAAAGCAAGAAAATGCTGGAAAAAAAATAAATCCATTGATAGGATGACATTTTCTTCCCACAGAGACTTTACACATTCCATCCTTTCACCACTTTTCAAAGCCCCCATATTTTTTTCCATTATTTCAATGCAACTGAAGTTGAAACACTCTCTTGCTTCTAATTTTCCCACATCTTCTGTATTTGACACTTGATTAGGACTGTTCAGTTCCCCAAGAAGGCTATCACCAGAACACAGTGTGTGGAGGTGAGGGCCGAGTGGAAAGACTACAAAATAAACTGCAGCTGTGAAGTGGTTACTTGTGCACGCACAGGACACCTTCCACAGGAGTAAGCGGGAGGCACCGTGTCCCCACAGTATGAGGGACACGCAGGACACGCTGCCACTTGGCATTTCAGGCACAGAAAATATTTCTTCATTTTCAAAAGCCATTTCTAAGCTACTTCTGTGCAACTCGATCTCCATATAAAGGCTTTCAGTGGTGGGATTTATGTAAGGGAGACAGCCAAACATACTTGAAAATCAGGAAACTATACTACAAATAAAGTTTTGCTATTTGTGGCTGAAACAACTAAATTCAGTAATACACAATTCAAGGTGAAATAATCACACAGTATATGATACTATTGAGCAACTACAGAAGGACTTTGTCAAACTGTATTTTGCTGTTACTCATGTTCTACCACATTTTCATTTCTAAATTTTAATACAAAGCAAATATAAAAGTAAATTAAATGGCTATAAACAGAAGTAAAAACTGTTGCATTTTGTGCAATTATTGTGAAAAATCCACATATTTCTATTTCTCATGGAAAGTATCTTCAGTACTCCACAACTAGCTTATATTTGACACAATGGTCAAAGCTGTGCTTAAAGTTATGAAAGGCAGATAGAACTAGTCTTGACTGAAGTGGAATTACTATTCAATTAAAAGCAAAAAGAACAAAAATACTAGAAGGAAGGTCAAGCATGGAGACAACAGGCTCAAATCAAGCATCTGTATTTTTCCACATTAAACTTGACGTTAGTTTTCCAGCTATATTAACTTACCACATACATTTTCATAACTAAATTCTATAATGTGACACTTCAGTAAACACATTACGTAGGTATCACAAGCGCTTTAGTTTTGCACAAGAGAACTTGGCCATATATTTAAAATCACTTGTATGTTCCTGATACACTGCTACTGTGAAAAAAGTTCTCCTATGAATAAATAAATAAATCATTTTTTCCCAATTATACAAATCAGCAAATATATGGAAAAACTGCAGTACATTTTTAAATACAGATCTTATTGCAACTTGAATGGAGCAACAAGAGAAGTTACTGTTCAGATAAGTGTTGTGCACATTTTTTGCTCATTTGCACCTTCGTCACAACCTGTAAATAAAGCAGTGCAGAGCAAATTAGTAGGTCCCAATGTAAAGCGCAAACACAGCTCCGCACTACTTTTCTAATAGGTGTGCATATAATTATATGCCTTTAGCCGGAAAAATATAAATTTCATACAAACCCTTTAAGAACAAGCAAGACAGCATTTAAAACATAATGCATCGAGTGGATACTTGCAACAGTTCATGAACGATGGCAGAACAGATCTGACCAAACCGACTTAACGCTAGTATTTTTCAAGAGGACCTCAGAGAACCATCTTGAAACAACAATGTTAAAGAAATAAAAATAACAAAAAAAAAGGATACAATCAAGTTATTTCCGACAATATTAAAATCAAATAAGTTTGCGTAGTGGACATTATAGTAATTTTATTTTTTGTTATGCTATGCGGGCTATCTGCTGCTCAAAAAGAGACTTGCACACACTTTTTAGAAACTGGCAAATCTGAGCTGCAACTGCTTTGCATCAGATTTATATGTTAAGCACTTAAGATATAACAAACTTGATTTTGCAGCAGTACTTGTTGAGACAAAATTCCCACAGATTTCAGTGAAACTCATCAGCATAAAGATTGTAGGGTGGGGCTCACAGCACCTTCTGAGTAATCATTTTAACATACACACACTATGATAGTTTATATTTATTTTGACATTTCATATTCTTTGGTTACCTTTAAGTTTTCAGCGCAAAGCCGAAACATGTAAACATTAAAGAGCATAACATGCAACAAAGTGCTGCAGGCAACAGCCTTGCTCAAATCTAGGAGAGGTTGAAGTCAACACGTAACATACTCCTAACCACCTTGATCACAGCTTTTATTACTGAGGACATCTGCACACTGTGTCCATTCTTATTTAGGGATATCATAGATACTTATATGGGTCAAATTAAATTAATATGGGAAAAAAAAGGTTTCAAAATAATATACATCTGCAGAGCAGTAGAAAATCATGCTAATCTACACGCTTACAAAATGATGAAACTCAGTACAGGTGTATTTTCCAGCTCGTAACACAGAAAGTTTTAGAAACTAGCAGGAAGGCACTACAGAATCTAAACCAAGAAAACACATAAACAATGCGTAAGAAGTATGCACCAGCAAGGTCATTTTCTGACATACGCTTTGGTCACCGGAGATCTGTCCAAAAACTTATTCTAGTAAGTTGACTTTAGATGTCTCTAAATATTTTATTACAAACAATTTGTGGCCATGTAGGCAAATATACAAACACTAAGCCTTGGATTTTGCAACTGGAAACAGCCAGGTTTGCATGAGCAGACAGTGAAAACAAGAACTTTGAAACACCCTGGATGAAAGGCTTACAATTTACATCTCAGCTACAAAACCAGAAAGCAATGCATTGTTACAATAATTCATTGAGTGCGAAAATTAGAGGTTTTTTATTTATACACACACTGTGAAGCCAGTCCTGACACCTTTACATAGCCATACTTCCACTGTTTTCGCTCGGACGGGAGTGACAGAATGGGATCTTTTTCTCCAGTTTTTGTACTATTCCGTACTGGAATTAGGAGCTAAACCAGACTTAGACATCCATGAGCCCCCTGTAAACTCTGGGAATCTTGGCTTCTGAGCTACAGGAAATAGGTACTGCAGAAGCGTCTGTGTACTTCCAACTTTGTAAAAGGATGAGTGTACTTTTGGCATATGGTCCTGCATGCAAAAAAGATTTACCAAATGGCAAAGAGAGGCTTAAACATTTACAGTGGAGCTTAAATACTCTTTTCTAAATAAACTTCCTTTCCGAAGAAATGCAACACTGAAACAACAAAAAAAAAAGTAGATAGATGCAATGAGCTTAGTTGCCTCAGTTCAGCCCCTACTAAAAAACCCATCCAGATCACAAAAGCTGCCCTCACAACTGGCAAGCGTGATGGATATGGGGGCTGAATGAGTGTGGAAATTGAATTACACCCTCTTTCCCTGTAGGTGGTCCTTACAGACCGGTGCACAGGAGTGTGTCAGCAGTCGGCACCACTTCTGTCCATGATGCACCTGTTCCATTGACACAATCCTTCGCACTGCAGCTCTCTCAGACACTATTCAAGGGAGCTAAATACATTTAAAAAAAAAAAAATATCTTTTTGAAACAGTAATTTAAGATAAATATCTTGTTGCAGCAGACATTTGCAATAGGAACTCTCATTGCAGGCTCCTGCTAATCTGATTTAAGCATGATTTTGTTTCCACTCAGGAAGCTTAAGTTAATTTAGCTGTTCCTGAACCCTCTAACAGAAAGATGAAATATCCAGTGGCTCGCAACTACCATTCCCAGTGAAACAGCCACATTTGCTGCACAGTCAGATTATGCTGAAAATTTGTTTGCTTTAGCTACCATTACAGAGGGGATTTATACTGTTACACTGTTATCCTATTACATTCAGTTTTTAGACTTGCATAGATTGCCTAGAGACTGAAAAACAGAAGAATTCAGATCCTCATGCATGCTAAATTATAAACTGCGAGAAAATCTCTGGCATGATTCACCACTCTAATGTGGTGACTTTGTCATTACTGCACCCCAACGTTGAGAAGTCTGATGTGATCTGATTTCCCCCTGTTGTCTGCTTTCTTGTTCTATAGCTAATAATTATAATGACAATGATAATAATAATATTCATTAAGCTTTCAGTCCAAGACTACTTTTTAATTTACAAAGTTGTGTTTGGTAATTCATCCTGTGCATGGAAGACATCATTTTGGTGAGTAACAACAGGCAGGATGAAAATTATGATCAAAAAAGTCAAAATAGGTAATAGTCTATGAAGCACAAACTGAAGTCTCCCATTGTTTTTCAGAGACTTGCAAAATAATTTTTGAATAAAGGCAATTCTTCCATTCAGCTCTTCCATAGTTACATGGAGGACTCCTATCAAGTCAATCAGAAAATGAACATACTTGACTTTCTGTGAAGTTTCCTAAGTCTAGGACTTTTCTTCCACTGTCCCTTTCAAAATGAAAGGTAAATACTGACAACCAAATTAACACAGTGATTTAAGACAGCCAAAGTCACTGTTCAAGGGATGTCTAATTAAATGAGGAACTTGATTCAGAGGGTCAGGTCTGTTCCTCTTTGCATGCCAGTTGTGCTATATACATGAGGGCAAGTATCACGAGATAATGCACAAGCAGACAGACTGCTAGCATGATACAAGGAGGTGCTTTGCTTTTGTACAAAAACTCACGTTGTGACTAGCATTGTTGGCACTTTTTTTTTTTAACTAAAAAAATACATGTCTAGAATCATCACTTTGCTGTGAACAGTGATGGAGAATGCCCATGAATCACCACCACAATCAACATCTTAAGCTGAATTGCTTGGTATTCCTCACGATATGACAAGGTTTTCCCTGCTGATTTTTCACTTAAACTCACAGGCTGCTATCTATGAATGGCAAGCACACACATCCCTTCCCCCCTTGTTTTCTTTACCGCTTTCTCTTTAAAAAAAATTCAACACACAGTTCAGGAAATATTGTAAGATGAAGCTGGCTGCAGTCCTAGAAATAAAATAATAAAGTTTCAGTAAAACCTGACATCTCCCTTTAAATTACAACTTAAAGCCCCCCAAAACAAACAGGAAAAGATACTATTACCTAATGTCTGAAAATTCAGAGAATATATTCATTCATGGAAAATACTTCTGCAAGTGAAATGAACTAAAATTATTTCCTCTGTTTATTATACAGTAAACAAGATATCCAGGCACCTTTTTAACCTGTGCCTTCCTAGAAATAGTACATTCTTTTTATTTGTCATGGAAAGAGAACGTTGGTTTTGGTGCAGATAATCTTACTAGCACAAAAACATGCTCCACAAGACAAGACAGAACTGGACAGTGTTTTTACAGAGGCATACTACAACAGTTTCCAGTGCGATCCCCAACCTCAACAACTCCCGATCTACGATTAAGACAGCTATCCAAATACATGTTACTGCGGTAAAAACATCAATTCCTCTATGCTTTCAAGTGTATTTTCAGAGAAATAACTATTTGCAAGCAGCACATCTAGAATTCATTCATCACTGATCTCAGTGTGCAATTTAATCCCATGACAGTCACATCATCTTTCAGATCATTCATGTGGCCATGACTGTAAATGCGATGTTTGTGGCCAGTCCAAAACACAGACGAGATCAAAGGAACTATATAAAGGCATCGCCATTACATGCTGTGCCTATAAAATTAGACTGCTGCTTCCATGGCCACGGCTGTCACTCAGCATCGAAGTTGTATCTGGCTCTGTAACACCTCAAGTAAAATTTCTCAAGAAAGTAAACCGTGACAATCCCAGCGTTTGCTCGAAGGAAAGCACTGTCGTGTTGCTTTATGTCACAGTAAAAGCATTTTTTTTTCAAAGACAACAAGGAGCTGTAGATCACTTCCACAAGATGGAAACATGCTGTAAGACCTTTTTCTTGCACCATATTATTCTGGCGAAGGGAAGGGTTTCTTCGCCCACAGTCCGCGCAGGATCCCCCTCTGAGAGGTGCAGATCTGCTGCACGGCACGGGCAGTTTGGGAAAAGCATTCAGTCCTAATTATGAGTTTAAAACCAACACTAAGTGCCACTGGGTCATGGCTGAACTTAAAGCCTGCTCTGGCTTGGTGTGACCGCCACACAAGTAAGTAATGAGAGTTCATTAAGCCTCTTAAGACACAAATTGGCAGCAAATAGACTCAGGCATTCGTAGCAAGGACACTCTTATCTCCTAAAGGACCATATAAGGTTGAAGCTTACTTAGCACCATATTTATAACTCCAAGCTCTGTACTATAAGCCAATGACTAGAAGTATACATCAGGAAAGGATCAATCACCATGTCCTCATGGTTAAAAAAAGCATGTATCTGTACCTGACCTAAATGATAAGATTCTTAGAGTACTCTCTTGGGAGAGGAAACAAAACCAACAAAAAAAAAAAAACCAAGAGGAAAATTATTTCCATAAGAATCATATTTAATATGTGCCCATTACATGGCTGGGGTCCAAGGGCTACTGTGTCTCCTGGATGGCTCACTGAGTAACCCCATCCTAGCTCCCATTTGTTGCAGCAGGCTATCCAGCAGAAATAGAAAGCACACTCAGCATGGTAAGGCCACCTTAACTTGCTGAAAATGGGCTCAAAAGCATCTCTTTTTGGATTAGTTCTATTACTGCAATTCTCATATGAGTCAGCAGCCAGGCAAGCAGGTATTAATTTAGCAAGAAAATTACTTCAGAATATGTGAAACGAAGCCCCTGTTTCTGTTAGCTCAGTCTCAGTTGCTCTTCCTATTACTTCTGCAGTGTGTATGTGAGTTACGATTATGCAGCAAGTTCTTTAGAAGTGGTCATTCCTTTCTACAGTCCTTTCATGCCACAGCTGAACATGGTTGTACATAACTGTATTATCTCTTTACAAAGATAACCAAACAAAAGCCACATGCATAAAATAATTCAAATTATAAGAAATTACACCTCTTGTCAAATACAAACCATTAATGCTATGTTACTCAACTATGCCCTCCAAACACATGGCTCATGTAGCAAAAATAATTATTTAAGGGATTGTAGATTCAGAAATTAATAGATACATCTAAATATGACCAACTGTAGTCAACTGCACAGAAATGTTACTTTCTACATGAGTGTTAGGCTGGGAAAAAAGCTCAGTCCTGAAATGCCTAATAGTTTTAACCTGAAATCTGAAAAGAAAAATAACCGTAGAATTCATTTATTTTGTAACACATTAAGAACACTCAATGTGATATTACTTACTTTAAATGAAATACATATGACATTGAAACCAATTATATTTGTTTCAGCCTCTGAAATAGAAATTTACTCCTCAGCACAGCAGTCTCACAATGACTGAGAAACATTATTTCAGGAATGTCCACACCTCATAGCAACTTCACAGGACTTTAAAAAATGAAGTTTAAAAATATAAGCAAAAAAAGGAGCAAAATGAGGTATTTTCAAATACTCAGAAAAACCTCTCTATGTTGTCTCCTGACTTTGCCCTGGCACTCACAAGACTTAGCAAGAAGCTTGAAAGAAAAGAGGAGAAACAGAGACTTTACACAAGTCCCCAGAAGGCAATTTTGCCTCTCCTGTACTTTTTCTTACACAAACCCTAGTAAGAAACTAGAACTATTATTTTTTAATACCTCTTGAAAGTGGCCAGAAATAGATTGTAGCCTCACGATTACATGGTGAGGAGAGGAGAAAAGAAATACTGAGAGCTACTGAGTCTGCCAATAAAGCTTTGAAACTACAGAAACCTTATAATTCTTCCTAAATCTGGTTTTATCATTCAGTTGCTAACGGCAACTACTATTTGTTTGAATCAGCAATAAAAAAGCAGGAGTCCGTCCCACTGCAACTGGCACTTTGACACAAAATAACGCAAAGGTAACACGTATTTTCATACTGACCAGTCTAAATACATACAAAAGAACAATAATATTCACTTGACACTGCAGTCATCTCCTGACGTGATAACTTTCCATATCATGAGGCCAACACAAATGCACAGAGAGTTACATCTGCCAGTTATGTTGCCATTTCTCAGTGACAGCCATAGAACCAGAGGATCATCAAGCTCTTGAGGTCCTAGATAGGCACAAGGACCAACTCCACCAAAGCATCTGCTATAAATCCTGTCTCCTTGCCTTCTAAAAATGGTCACAGTACATGGTGGAGTTTGTGTCCCCTGTAATAGCTGGTTTCACATAAAAACAAATTTCTGCTAATGCAACTGAAACACAGCAGGAATTTTGTTTTGATGCATGATTTACTAACTATGTAAAGGACCAAGAGTTTAGGAAAAACACAGATAAACCTTAAATTATTTAGAAGTAAAGAATTCACATCTTCCCAGATTAGAAAACTAGTATTTTTCAAAGCTGATAAACACAGTCCCCTCCATTTCTAGAACAAAACAAAATGACAGCATTCAAAGTTATCATGCTCAACTATCTAGCAAAGCAGAAGGCCCCTCCTGGCAACTTTTCAGTTTTACAGCAAAACACTTCTCAGACATGATGACTCAGATAAGGTAGCATATTTAGAGCACCAAAACAGCAATTCAGACTTTGAAACTAGAATAAGAAGATTCATGCACAAAGTAAATCACGCTGTCCACTCATCACACTCTCAACAGGACATAGCAGCAAAAACCAGAAGAAACAAGTCTGTTTTGGTTAACAACTGTGCATAATCCAGGCACTATATTTCATTAAAAACCATCAAGTTTTGATGCATAATGCAGTCAAGTGCCCATAAACATCATTTAACAAAGGACATTCAATTTCTAGTGTAATTTCAAGTGTCAACCTGGAATCAATCAACCACTCCAGATGCAAGAAGCTCCACTGCCAACTCTCTTGGGCCACCTCTCTTTTCATGAGGTAGAATTTCAGATGCAACACCCTGCCCCATCAAAATCAAAACTAAACCCCTCTTTTCAAGCAGAAAGACATTTTACAGAAATTCCATTTACCTGCCACTGGAATAGTCACAATTAAACACTTTACAGTGTCAGCTGAAGAAGACAGAACGAAGTAGGTTTCTACCCTCAGGTTCCAGTGTGATCAGCTTCAGCACAAAAAAAAAATACCTCCATTAATAAAGAAAGAGTACAACAGATGGAAAACTCTGGTGGTTTCCACCAGCTCAAACAACATTGAAAGATACAGAAGAAGAAAAATTTTTTTTTTTACAGAGGGGAAAGAGACCGAAGTGAGGGGGCTTCTACATTTGGAGCAAGAACTCCAAAGTATGGAATAAACCGGAATTTTTTTCTCCACAGTCATTGCTGACAGAAGGGTCACTGACATAAAACTTGACTTTCTGTCAGGAGCACAGAGAAGAACAAAGAAATAATTCAGGAACAGGTCTTCATGCTTTGACACCAAAACAGAGCTGGAACTATGAAACACTGCTTAATAGTCAAGCTTTGGACAGTGCTTAATTCTGAATATGTTGGTATTCAACGCAGACTTTCCACATCCTCTTTTACAGACATTCCCTATGCAAAAAGAGTTTTGAAATAATATATACAAGCCAAACTGTAATATATTACAAAGCGGAAAGAAACAGCCATAGAATACAGAGGGTAGTATTACGCTCTACAGCCTGTGGGGCAAAGGAACACAAGTCATGAAAACACGGTATCTATTCTCACGTGAACAATTGAAAAACAGAAAACTTCAGGCATTTTTAAAAAATTCTAGGGCCGCACTTGCGAAGTGATCAGTAGTAAAACTACCTTCACACAACATTATCTCACAAAAAAAAGCTCACAAACGGTTCACCTACAATTAAGGTCCATTTCTGGATGGCATCACTACTCACTGACTCCCCATTTCACAGACAATCTGGTACGTTTTGTCATGGCAGAAAAGTACACCAAAAATGAGTGAATTAAAATAACTTGTTGAACAGCCTTTGATCAGAACTGAACTCACTTCTTTGGCACAGAGCCCATGTGCTGCAATGGCCAAAGCACTCTGACATTAAGATCAAAGTGCACTATTAGAGGTAGTTTAACAGTTGGGTAAAAAAAAAAGAAAAAAAAAAAAAAAGAAATCAAAACAAAACTCTTCTCCCAGAACTTCATTGTCAAACAAATGTAGTGTTCCTTTCTGGTTTCCCTTGCTGTAGTGAAATCAGCCAAGAAAATGAATAGGGACAGTGGTGATTAATATGGTGCTGCTGCCATGAACCCTCACCGAAGCACAGGGAAAACATTCTACCAGAGCTTCTGCCTGTGATACAGCGAGACCTCTCAGGAGAACGTTCCCAAATTGTGCAGTTGGGTGCTGCGGGCACACACATTCCCCATAGCTCTCCTGGACACCGCTGCTGCCAACACCACTGCTTCACTTTAGCTCAGGCATTCACTGAGGCCTCATCCCGTCCGAGACCACCAGCACACTGGATTAAAGTATCATTTTTTTCATGAGTTCCCACTCACTGTCATTCCCCCACTCACCCACCCTATCCAGTAAGTTCCATCTAAAATCACAAGTCCTAAACCAACTTCTTTAGCAAAAGTTTTGGCACTTTCCCCACAGGTTTCTGCTCCCATCTCTACTACTCAAAACATATGTTGACCATACTTGAGCAGAGTGGCACCACACTGCTTCACTGAACGCCTCCCTACAGTATGAATTAGGTTGTTTTATCTATGTGCCAACTTAAAGAGTGGATGTTGTTGACACACATCTTACACATGGCGCAGTGATGCCGTTCTGCTATGCATGTGCCAAATTCTACCAGAGATGGCCGGCTGTCAATCACAGTCGAAGAGATGTCTGAAATAAGTTTTTTCCTTCTGAACATCAAAGACACTGAGATCTTGCAACTGGACTGTGAAGTTTTGGTACACAACTAAAGCACTGCTTCAGGGTAAAATAAAGAGTTATTGTTGTCTAAATGCATCAGTTAACCTTCAGACCACAGCACAAATAGACTCTTTAGTCAGATTCTGGATCTTTATACAAAGCAAATAAAGAGTTAGCTTAGATGCCAAAAAAGCTGCCAGGGAAGCCAAAGAATCATGAAAAGAATTAAAAATAACAGTAACTGTTCTCTGCAGGAGGGATAAATGGACAACGACAAGACCATGCAACTTCTAAGCACCACATTTTATTTCAAGATATTACGTGCCCTAGCTTAAGAGATGGTGTTAACAGTGATTGTATCTAAATATTTACCTGTCTTCCTGAATTTTTTTCATTTTTCTGTCTTAAAACTCCCAGGGCTGCACTTATTTCCACCTAACCCTCCAATCCCTTCCAGTGCTGAAATCAGGGTTCCCTGGAAAATGCATACAGCAGGCACTTTTTAAAGCACTGTCTATTAATAAATCAGTGGACATCTGTATTTTCTGCTTTCTCTTCCTTCTTCGGAAATGGCTGGTTTACAGTGGAAAATTTTATGCTGTATTGAGGCGCTCTATACATTCAGTTCTACATTGCCTTCAGCTCCTACCAGCGTGCGAATTAAGAACACTGCACAGATGCTCACTTTCACAGCAGTATGTGAAAGACTTTGGATTACCTGGAAACAAAAGGGAAGCATTGACACCACTGCTACTGCTGTCAGGCTGATCAGTGATACCCAGTATACATTTATATATTTGGCATCAATCCAAAACCAACATGCTTAAGACATAGTGAACTGGGGTTGCTGCATGAGGGTGCACGTCATGAAAAGTCTTGATGGGCACTGTAACATTTCATTTTTTTTGCTGATTTTTTTCAGAAAAGAAGAAAGGACTATCAACATCTCCTACTCTAAAACTTCTGTTTTGAGTGAAACGGTTCTTTCATGCCAGACGCGTTCCGTTGAAGAAAAAAAAATACAAATCATCAGATCTGATCAATACATTTTCTACACTACTCAGCAAAGCAGAGTGAGGAAGGGCATATACTTCTCAACAGCAAACACACAGGCATAGTCTCACTTTTAAAATCACAAACTAATTTCTGATCACAGCATTTTGCAGACACTAAATAAAAAGTTATTTGCTATACTTTGCACTTACCCAATGGTTCTCTCAGCTAGATACATCAGCCTTGTCTCACAATTCACTCCAGAGATCAAACTCTATGCTTTGGACAGTCACTTAATCAGATTCAACAGGAACTGAGTAAATATATCTGATTATTTTAAAATTTATTTTCGAGATTTATTTTCTTCTATGTATTTTACTTTCAGAGGCTATTACACATCATTCTTTCTGACACGGAAAATATTGCCAAACTATATGGTCAAAGCTGGAAATCTTCCAATGCACGATGTATCGTATCACTACATGTTGCTCTCCACAGCAGATGTAACTACTCTGTACAACAGCCCCAAGCAATACCAAGGTTCTCCCGGTATTCCTGCAGAGGCACTGTACCCCTCATATGCAAGAAAGGGAGTCATCTACAGCCTCATTCCCCCCCTGCCCTGCCACTGATTTTAGAAAGCTGAGCCTGGTCTTTGAAGGATTTGCCATCATCAGCTGGAAGACAGTTGATGCTGTACACTGGGTGGAAAATAAGAACAACAAAGATCACCATCACTGCACGACCTCTTGGCCTGCAAAGCAATAAAACATACTGCACTCAGAATCTGCCAGCTGACATAACCACGGGGTGCTTCTGTGATGAATGTAAGGATTGATTTACAGCAGTCATTTTTCACATCTTTTGTGCATACTACAAGGGAGAAGGATATTAGGAGAGCTCTCCCATCCAGTTGAGAAAGAGAGGCAGAGAGAGACAAAAAAGAAAGAGAACAAACAAAAAAGGATAACAGAGAGCCAAACAGAGGGCCAGATGGTGACTGCAAACCCCAAATCTTAGTTAAGTTCCCTGTGCTTATCAGATCCTCAGACAATAAAAGGACTGGATAAGAAGAACAGACATAATATCTTCCTTCTGCTCTTTTTCTTTTCCTTTCTCTGCCATTAGCTTATTGAGTTTAATGGTTCATACCATGGAAAACCACAGTTAGGGCTAGGGGAAGCTAATCAAACCACTTCTTTCTCTCAGATCTGTAAGGAAGCTTTGAAAGGAGATGCGTAGTCACGGAAGAACAGCCTGTAGGCTCTGACAATTTCTCAAAGCTTGCTAACATGGAAAATACTGGGGAGGAAAAAGAACATGGAAGGATCGCAACTGACTCAAATGGTCACTGATCTACTCTTCCTGACAGCTGCAACAGCCCATGAGAGTCAGAGATGGGCCTCTTGAAAACTGAGAGTAAAAACTTCCACCATTGTGATGCATGTCAGCACATACCATCTATACACGCATATGAGCTCACAATAAAATACTTGGACAAAACCAGTATTTTCTTTCTCATCCCTATGACGCCAGAGAAAGATGTGAATCATCACACTAAAAATCCTAGAAGAGAATGAATGCAACTACCAAGCATGACAGTAAAGATTTTTCCGTCCTTTTAAGGTTGTGCACAAGGTCAAACAGAACCTGCTTCGCAAGCCACTGCCATTTCAGGTGGAACAAGAGAGATCAGTACACTTGTTCTGTCCACACGGATGACACAAGACTTCTAGGTTCCTGCTACAATGGGCTACCAGTTGTTTTACCAAAGTCACTAAGTCACTAAGAGTGTTAGCTTGTCTCTGTTTCTTCCTTTTTTTCATCATATGCCAGAGTTCATGGCAGGGGAGCAGATGACTGGTAAAATTTGATAAGATTAATGTAGAAGAAGCCCTGCCTGATCAGGCTTTCCCCAAAGAGGAAATTAAGTAAAACAAGCTATGCTTGTCATAGCATTTTTAGCTACACAGCAGCAAACCAGATGAATCAAGAAGAAATTAAAAATTAAATTATTTCTGTTACTTTTATGCAAGTTAAAGAAATAGGTTATTTTTCATTTAGAAAGTATAACTTATCTTAACTAATAATGCACACACAGCACATTTTAATTGACTACTGTGAACTACTAGACTAAGAGAAAACCAATGTACTTAAACAAGCTGGGAGGAGTTTCCACCTGTGTTTTAAATTAGTGTATGACAGTCTCAAAACTACTTCTGTCTAGCTAATAATACTATTCACCTGCGCTCTATGGGAGAGGCCAAGCAGCATGTTTCAAAATTGCATTAGGAGTCTTAGTCCAGCTTCGGAGAGGCCATGAGCTTCATAATGACTGGACAACCTGGGTGGAGTTCAACACTAACTCTCTCTAAATGAATCCACTTTCAGTATAACCTAACTTTTGGGAAAACACAAGACAAAATCCCCAGACACAAATACCATTTTCACAGTGCTGAAAGAACACCTCCCACACCACTTGATCTGACTTTTCTTAAAATTTTATTCACAACTAAAAACTAGGAAATATATTACTAGCAGATTTTGCATTCCCTTCCATCACCTTGCAAGATATTTCAACAGTTAAACCTAGATCCTAAATTAATCTATGGACCTCATCAGAATGTAAACACTACTTTTGCATTTGTCTTATTATACACAGCTTTGGCTGATCACATTATGTTCCCCTATCTGAAAGTATGAAAAAGCAAAATATGTGGTCAGGAAGTCATGCTCATGAAGCAGTCTGCAGTGAAACAAGAGCACCGAGTTGTTAACATCACAACAAATTAAACTGCATTTTCCCCTTATACAGCTTTATGTTAGTAACTGCATACTATGTAAGGCACTGGTGCAATACAAACAGTAGCAATACCACCAAGCAGTTTAAAACAATGCTCATCTTTTTTCAAAGTTCTTTATTTTTGTGCTCATGTGTATCATTCCTGAAAAAGTACTACAAAATGCCAGAAAGGATGGATAGTGAGTCTTTGAAGCTGGAAGATAAAGCCTGTAATATATGACCAACCAGCCCATTCAGGAGCAGACGTCTACTGATCATACACTGGGAATCACCACACCATGCATTCTTTGTGATCCCCATTGAAAGAGGTATTGCAGACAGGGGTACTGAACACAATTATTATGTTGAGTTATTTGTAAAAAGCCTGAGGTAAATTAATTTGCCTAAAGACATTCAGTTCATCTGCAACAAAAGGAGAAATAGACTTGCACATCCTGATTCCTAGTTGTGGGTGCACGCAACATCCTACCTGTCCCTTTTACACTACTGTATGAGAAAGGTAAGGCTGCATGAGCAAGAGCTTTGCTTCATCACAATGCAGAATAATGTAGCAAAACTATGTTCCAGAAGCATAAGAATCCATAACATCCAGGTTTTGCCTGGAGGTGTGTCCTGTGGTGACTGTAAACTCACCTGAAGTTTATTCAGGTACTTTTAGGGCCTTTCTAAAGAGAGATTCCCTGTGTCTAACAAATCATAAGC
Source organism: Podargus strigoides (assembly GCA_028020825.1). Taxonomy (NCBI): domain Eukaryota; kingdom Metazoa; phylum Chordata; class Aves; order Caprimulgiformes; family Podargidae; genus Podargus; species Podargus strigoides. The sequence goes on along the minus strand of CM051663.1, from coordinate 62,141,115 downwards.
TCTCTTTCAAGAGCATCATTTACTGACTCTCTTTCCTCTATCTGGCTAGTGTTTACTCTATTGGTTGTCTTTGACATCTGTCATTCTGTCATACTTGATTTAAATAAGCCAGGTTACTACAGAAAACATATGGACAAACAGACACTGAAATTAGCTTTATGTGAGCATATGTGATATTAATCTTTGATCCTTTTAGGAGGTGAAAGGCAGCATCCGTAAAATCTCTGAACAACTATTAATACCACAAGATCACAAGTCCAGCCCCTGCAGTTACCAAAGGAATTTCCTGGGAGCTGATCAGCTTTCCTCCTCTCCTCTGAAATCAGATGGGAATATCCTTGAAGCAAATATGTCATTGTAGGAAATAACTAAGGAAAAGGGCAAAGGAGAAGAAAGAATGACTTATGCAATTTAGTTAAAACACTTGGTGTAAGTAAGCTTGTGGTTGCCATTCAAAGCTATGCAGTGGCAGAGGACTCAATTTTCACAACTAACCTCTTGTCTGGTAGCAGTGCTGGAGAAGCACAAGGCAGGTAAGTGCCTGGACTTTAGCAGAAAGGAGAGAAAAACCTGCATGGCACTAGGGTGACTTCTCAAGTCAACTGAGGCACAAGCTACCAGCTATTCACAGTTCTACACCTCACAGGATCTTAAAGCTGAAGAATCCAGCCTAGCCTGAACACAGCCAGCAACTTCAGAGGCTGTAAGATCATGCCTTCACATCCTGCTTTGAGCGTGCAATGCCATTCACCTTGAAAAAAGAGGAATATGGAACATGGAAAAAATTATTTGGCACTTGGTATTCAGTAGCTCAGAAAATAACTGGAATAAGCCAGGCAGAATAACAAGAACACTACTGACCTAATGCAATCTTTTCTAATAATAGGTAAAAGCAAAAAAAACCCAACAAACAATCAAGAACCCCAACACCTACCCACTGGTAATACACAAATGGGATTCTACTAGTTTGGGAAAAAAAGTAGTATTACTAATGCCAGGGTGCTTTAAAGTTTTAGGGGAAGTAGCTCCTTTCAGAAGAATCTGATTTCATTCTCTAAGAGGTGGGTAAAATGTCTTGGCCAATAGCCAGTGGAGAGCCCTCAGTGAACAGAGATATTTGCAGAGGGGATCTGTGAGGCCATACACACAACTCCTCCACTCAGGGGAAAGGAAGTCTCACAGGACTCTACACAGAGCCATCTACTTCATTGAGGACCATCATCCGGCTAAGGACACAAAAGCTCCATAGTTATCTCTCCAGAGCTTACACAGAGCTGTATTGTTTCACCTGGAAAAGGTAAAGTTCAGAGGAACCTCCAGGACACCCAGGAAAGTTCCTTCACTGTAAGTAACAACCAGCATGGCAAAACAAACATGATGGTAGAAGAATTCAGAGCCAGTGTCTCAGCAACAGTCAGCAGGAGAAAACTTGCTAAAAAACAGGAAAAGCATATGAGATGGAGGAATTGTCAAGAAGGAAAAATGATTTGTCTAAAACGTGATCTCCATCTTTCATAGAAAGCCGTCTAAAGCTGACTTAAATAAAGAACAGCATCTTGTGCAGGCCACTGAGCAGAAACACTCTCCCAGAAGCACATATATCTGGCCCGCAGATGTCTGATCTGGTACACATTTGCCCAAACCTTTGCAGTTAACTTATCATTTTGTCTCCACTATTACAGATGCGAAACACTAAGTGTTTTTTTCCATGAAAGCAAAGTACGGACTGTATCTGTAAAGAACTACGAAAAGCAATGCAAGTCACTTGGCGTACCTGTTCCTACAGCCATACTGTTGCAATGTGGCTGGACAGACTATCCTTCATCTTCCTACACTAATCTCAAACTGATCTTTTGGCTATTGCTAAATGACATGGTATGTCTGCACTGTGGAAGGAGATGCAGAAACTGTTTAGTGCAGCTGCTTTATCTATGCATGCTGTAGGGGTCTCAGAATGATTTGTATTGCTTAAGTCTAGCCACTGTAATTTGAAAGGCACAAACACTGAACCTACAGTGGATTACTGGAGGAGCTCAGTCACTTTCCTGTTTACGCAACTGAGTTTCTCAGTATTTTCAAGAAGGGGGAGAATTAAAAAATAAAACAATAGCTAATGTATTTGGGCATTTAAACTACTCTTCCATGACCTTTTAAAACAGAAAATCATTTGTCATGCCACTGCCAAAATACGGCAGTATGAATATTTACGTAGGTGAACTAAAACAATCACAAAACTGTTGAGCTTCTCTGTAAACTGATGTAGAGCACCAAGTTCTATATTGTTTAACACCCAGTATAGTGCCATTGCACTCTTTAGGTTACATGAAGTATATTCCAATTCACAGTTTTGTAAGAGAAAATGTACAGAGTGACATTTGCTTTTAACTAGTATGGGTTTATTCCAAGAGCACAAGCGGCTTTTTGTTACATGGAATACTGTATTCTGACTTACATAAAGTAGCTTCATTACATGGATTATAAAGCATGGAATCACTGAAGCTAAAGGTGACACAGGACTAACAAAAACACTTCATTCAAAACAGATAGTACTTCTCCATCACAGCTGATGGACAGATGTACTTTATTCAAGTCCTCACGTTTAAACTCTGAACTCAAAAGTAAACATAAAAACACACAAAAAAGAAAATTTTAAAAGACCAGATCTGCAAATATTAATCCAGCAGCTACATTCCTAGAACAGCAAATATGCACATACCACTTTTGTAAAAACTTTCATTAATTTCAGCTAAATCTGAGCTCTTCAATCCTTCTGTATTTCACCCCACTTGAAAAACTGCCAGTCCTTCCATCAGGATATACTAAATGGTGACTGCTGTGGACACAGGCATCACATGCCTGCAAAGAGCTTGCTTAAGGATTGAAACCCTATGAATAGTACATTGCTGCAGAACTATGTTGCCTAAATTTGAGATTGGCCCGGTATTAAAATGTCTGACTGACCAATGAAAGACAAGGTTTGGCCTAAAAGAGCTTCTTTTACTCTTTTATGCGCTCTGCTTCACAGAGCAGCACACAAGAGCCTCTGCCTTGTGCTCCCTGACCCCCAGTACAAACAAAAATGAAAACTGAAGACTGAGCTTCTGATTCAAAAAACAGAATTTGTTGAATCTGGAATGAGATTAGGTTTTATGATTTTATCTACCGTCTTTGTCTTCTTTTCATAAAGGTTGTAATTTAAAAACAAAAATATCTACTGATATTTAAGCAGGAGGAGTTTAAATCAGGTCAAGTGGCACATTAAAATATAACCAAGTTACTATCAATCCATGATGGAGGAGTGCCTGCTAATAATCTATGATATGAAAACCTGCCATCAATAATGTGTATTGCTGATTGACAATGCAGTGCTTGTGGATTTTCGTTATTCAGCGGATATATGTATGAAATATAAAAAGCTTCAGTTTTGTGACTTTCAAGAAATAAGGGGGAAGGGGAAAACAGTGACAGTTTAGGGCCAGAACTAAGGAAAGAGCACAATTGGCATTTTTTTTCTGGTATGTATCTTAAAGTTTTCTCCCTGAAGTCATGCTATTTATCAACCTGATCACTTCAAAGGGTATATATTGGTAAAACAGGGACTCAAAAAAATATTTAAAACCTTCCAGCTCTATTCTCTTAGCATTAGTCACAGTGAGGAGCTGCAACATACTCCATGCTCACACGGTACTGGCAGAGCATCCTCTGGAGAACTAATATGGCTACTTCACAGCAGAAGGGACCAGGTGAGAAGGTTACGACAGGCTGGCTCTTGGATGCCTTCAGCAGGGAGAAACCCAGACCCCACTCACACCCTCCAGATTGCCTCATGCACCTAAGGACTTGGCCGTCTACACTTCATAATTAATGTTCAAACCACTGGAGCTGTGGGATCATCCTGGGTATCTCCCCACACTCCTGAGGAAAGTCTGCTGCCCCTCTAGCATGTCTTTGAGAAAGAGCAGTCAGGTTGTAAGCGGAGCTCTGCCCACACCCAGCCATGTGAACCTCCACAGGCAGTGAGCAGGGGACAGCTGGCGAGGACATCGGGCGGGGAGGAAGGAAGCCACCTTCTGTGGGTGTTGAGTACATTTGCTGTACTCCAACCCACCTTTTCAGAAATAAATCCACATCCTCTACTGTTGCAGGCCCAAACATGTGTGTGGTCTAACTCAAGCCTAGCTACTTTGCTGAAACATCGATGGCATGGGAAAAAGCATGGTTCTTGCAGAGGACCAAGTAAGGACTTAAAAGGGATTAATCATGCTTTCCCAACAAGGTCAAAAAAATAGTATTATCTTTTTTTTTTTTTCAAAAAACACGTCTTTTAAACTAAAAAAGCTACAATGAAATCAATTCAAAATTGACACATTTCTTAAAACACAGCATTCCTTTTTGGTTTTGGGGGAGGAGAAAGTGGGAAAACCAAATCATATATATATATATGTATATATGTATATATATACATATATATATATATACTGTGCCTTCTTTAAGAAGATAAATAAGATCTTAGAGAAAGCTCCCCCCCAGTCTGCAAGGAAATCAAAACTTCACTAGAGCTCTTTGTCAGTCACATTCCATTAACATGGCTACGTTTCTTTAAGAAGGCTATACTGTTTGTGCCGTATGTTCTTCCAGCATTCTGCTTTCACCTACACACCTTGCCTTCTCAAGCAATAGCTTCAGACTTGTATTTTTCCACTATTAAACCAGCCCCAAACCTGCCCCTTAACTATTCAAGGGCATGTACGCACAAAAAAAACCCCTATTGTCCTCCTAAGGAAGCTGGGTGTGGTATTTGAATGTTGTACATTCCTTCAGTTAATTGAAAATTATATCTCTCTTTTCAAAGGTTCAGTAAACAAATGGCTTGGCAAAAAGACATTGAGAAACAAGCCAGGAATAACTACCTCAAATAACTTTTATTTCAAATACACCATTAATATATATGATGATATGTAACAGAATTTCTGATGCTGTAAGCCAACATCCTCCTTTAAAAGGAAGAGGAAGAAAAATCAGAAAATAGGGCACTACCAAAACCTAAGAACTTAGCAGTGAGCCAAAACTAAGATCTGTATGTACAGCTTTACTAACCTCAGTGAATCATCACAGTATCAAGACGCAGACCATTACAAAGTAAGAGAAATTCGGGTTTTTTTGTGTGTGTCCCCTCAGCCCTTTTTTTATCTCTCTCTCTCCAGAAGACCCAATTGTGGCAACCACACTCATTCTCCAAGAGACGTCTTCCCTACTGCTGACATGCAACTGTTGCACGACACAGGTTTGGAGAAATTCATGAGCTTCTATCACTACTATTATTATTTCATTTATTTACCGAGGTACACGTACCTGGAAAACAATTTTCTATAATATTGATTCATAAAAACTGCATACGTGTTCAGAGACACTAAATACATTTTCAGGTGTTCTTAAAATAATATGAAATGAATTACTCAGAAGAAGTCAGATAAACATTAAGAAAAAAATATATGTACCGAGATATGCCAACTTTGAAACTGACTGTTTCCTCCAAACACTGAAAAAGGATAGCCTTATTTTTAGGGCTTTTAATATTGATTCTTAAGTCTCCTTTTTATGCAACCATGGTACCAGTATTTTCAGCAAGTTTCAGCATTTTCTATCACCTCTTAAAAGCAGTATATCAGATACTTTTTATCTTGTCTTTTGTTACATTTATGGATTTGCTCCTTAAAACAGAAGGCAGTCTGCTGTTCAGTAGAAAGAGATGGAAATTTTTAGAATAACAGAAAAGCAAACAATAAAGAAGGTTAATTTCAGCTAAGTGCTGTTGGCACAGCCAACTGTATTGCACAACAATATGAATACAAAAAAAATGTATTTGCATAGGGCAGTAAGAACAGCCCCACACCCTCCAGCTCCTGGGAGCCAGCCCGACTCTCTCATCTGTATCGCACAACAGGCAGGGAGTGTGAACACGAATTGTTGTCCGTGCTAAAATGTCAGTGCTGCCTGGTCCAGACTTCAACCTACAGGCATGCCTGTTTTTCTACTGGGATGAAAAAAGAATTTTCTTAATAGTTCTGCTTTAAATGGTCAATGGGGAATGCTTTACATGATGTGCTCACTGTGTCTTTTTGGCTGGGCAGCACAGCCCATCTCCCAAAACTATTGGTTTGTAATTCATCTGGTACAAGAAGTTCAGGAACTTGGAATAAAGTCTCTCTGCTTCCAAATTTAATATCAGAGAAAAAAAAAAAAAATTTAACACTACTACTAAAAAGAAAATACGTAGTTCCACTGGCCACACCTCCAGGCAAAACTACAGTATTTCAGAAAGAATAGGTCACCCCCAGGGCTGTTCCCTGGAGGTACTAATTAATTTCTCCACAATACCTTTAAATGCTAGTCCACTCCTTCCAGGACCTGCCATATTGGTATATTCAGATTAAACGGGTTTTTTATTCACAGTCACAAGGCTCCACACTGCCGCCTGATCTCAGCACAAAGGGTCATCTGCATAAATACCAGGCAACTGAAACTGCACAGTTACGACCAGACATCCTGTTGCTGTGAATTCTATTTTTAATACTTTTATGATGTTATTAACGGGAACTCTTGGTTTAACCAGTTTGCTTTTTGTTATAATTTATCCCGCAGTTAGTGAATCCAAAACCACTTTAGCAGAGATCCTAGTGTGTACAAATTCTACTTCCCACTGTCAGTTTTAAGGTGTCTTTTCCACTCCCCAGCTCCCCGCTCCTGCATTTCAGGGGCTTTCCAGAGTGTTCTGAGAAGGAAAGTCAGAGGTTTTCATAAAGACTTCAAAGGGGTCCCCCTGTTATCTAATCTTAAAGTGGTGTAGTCAAAGAAGACAAAACTCAAAACATTTTATGCAGATTTCCTAACAGTGAACTAGCCAGAAGGCTGTGTAGACTGGGAAGCAGTGTGCACCCTTAACACCCACTGCGAGACTGATATTCTCATTTGGGACAAAGCCCTTCTTAACAAGGACAGGTATTCCTTCCCTGGAAACGTACAGTGTGGGTCCCATCTAAACTCAGGTTTGTCTCCCCTACTGGCTTTCCTTAATCTATTTCTTCCTACTCTTTGAAGTACTAACCAGGCATCTCTCTCAGCCCTCTCCCAATTCCTTGTGGTGTCGCTGTAAATATTTATTCACTCCTTCTTAGTAGATGCTCTCTCTTGCACACACTTCAAGGTCAGCAGTTCCTGCTGAAAGGCAGTCAGCTGTCACTTGCCCTCCTCCAGTTTACCAATCATCATGTCAATTGACCTAGCAATGGTTTTCATTTTAGAAGAGCTTTTTGACTGAACATTCACATTGACTGGCTTATACACAACATGCACAGTCCTTGTATCTTGCTCAGTTTGAACATGTCTTCTCTCCCTGTTTGGACTGCAGATTTCCAGAATGAATGCTACACATAATAAATAAATAAATAAAACAAAAACCTCAGAGTAAATAGTGGAAAAGTTGATCTTTTTTTATTCCACGGAGAATGCCTTTAGAACCTCCAAAAGATAAGGCTGAGAGCATCAACTCGGAGCCTCAAATGCTGATATGTTATCTTCAAATCTATCCTATCATCATCTTCTGCTGAAACCATCAAAAAAGGACTTTAAGCAATACCAACTCTCTTGTTAGCTGTTCTAGGAGCTATTCCTACCAAGAAGGAATGAGGAAAGGCTTACCTCACCCAAAATACTAAGCAACATTTAGATACAGCGGATTTTTAGCTATTGCCAATCTTGTCCAAACTTAAATCAAGAAACAAAAGGCTCTACATAGCCACTGTTCTCTCCAGAAACCCAGTCCAGTTATCAAAACTGTCAGCATACTGTAAAAATATTTAATCTGGGTAAACATTTAAGAGTTGCTCTATTGCCACTTGGGTAAAAAAAAACCCACAACCATTCTCAAACAGCCTACTTTGTAACAGAAAGGACTATTTCAAAAGCATGAGTCCTCACAAGATAACCACACCCTCCTTTAGCATCTAAAATGGCTGGGAGAGCTATTGGATCCAGCCAAAGTACGTACTGGTTGTTTTGGCCACATGTAATCTCCACTTCCAAATTATGACCCTGTTTTTATTGCAGATTAAGGACCTTCATGAGGTGTCATTCATATTTGAACTAAAATGAAACCCTCACATCCTTAACATAATTTCCATTTTTATGTTTTAGGATTTTCTGTACATTAAAAAATGCCGAAGATCCTTCATAAAATTAACACAGGCACATTCATGAAGAATTGGTTCTCTGCAGTTTATACTCTATGACATTATCTTCCACAAGAACAGATAAACAGTCGTAGAAAAAGAAAGGAATGAAGGACAAGTGTATCAGTAGTAGCATGGAGTTGCTCCTTACAGAAAGATGTATTTGCTTCCCATTGACTTAATTAAAAAGAACAAAACATGCAGACATTAACCTTCTATTTTCTCCTTCTTTTTTTCATAGGCAAACCAGAAAAAACAAAACAAAACAAAACAAAAAAAGAGCTCAGTAAAGGTTTAAATCAGGTAAAGGACAGGTATTTCTTACAGTAGTGTATCTATAAACATTCTCTGGTTAGAAATGGATTTTCACCCTCATTATGGCATTTTTTTGCAAAGGGAGGAAATATAGAAGTTGCTGAAACTCAAGTCTTCTCTACAAAGTAATGAGGAAAACGAAAGTAGGGAACATGGTAAGAAACCAATGTGAAAATGCAGGCAGATGGGATATGATGCAAGGCAGAAAATGAAAATAAAAGGACTGCATTTGCTGTGTGGTACTGTGGAGAGACCAACTTAACAATTGTGTTGCTCTGCCGTTCATTTCCCTCTAAGCACTCAGTGCTGCTAACCCTGACACCAGTAAGGAACCAGCAGGAACCATGGAAAGGACTCACGTGTAGATGGGCAACTGACTGCCAGAATTTTTAACATTGTTTTCTCCAATCACACCTCAATCTAAACTTGTCAAATACACAACTATTTCCAAAGCATAGCACAATTCGGGGGGGGGGGGGGGGGGGGGGGGGGGGGAGGGGAAGTGTTGTGGTGATGAGTAGTTTCAAAATTTAATAGAAATTTCTGCCTGAAGTGTCATGAAACAATGTTTATTTTATGATTCCCATTCGTAGGAATAGCTGCAGCACCCTGCCAGAAAGAATCACAGCAATATAGATACAAAGCAGGCCAAGGAAACAAATGGGAATTCCATTTGGCCACTGCCACATCACAGAAGACACTTCAAAAATACAACTGAAATTTACAAAGAAAAAAACCCCTAAAACCTAAACCCCAAAATATTGTCTAGATGAAATACATGGGATAGTTGTATGAAGCTTCAGGTGTTTAGAAAAAAGGGGGAAGCCCTTTTTGAGGGGGGGAATCCTCAAATGAAGGAAATTTGGGCAAAGAAATTTGAAGGGGTTTTTATCTACGTCCTTTTAAGTCCCATAAATAAGAATCTTTTGTATCCTGAATATATTTTTGACCCAACAAAGAAAACATACATGAAAACAATTTGCATCCCAGTTGCCTGTTCTGTCAGTCACATGCTTCATAAAAACTTCAAATAATTCTTGTCTTGTAACCATGCCTAATTTAATACGAAAGTCAGAATTTCAGCTCAAACCCTCGGGGGAACTCAGCTGGATTTACTGTTAAATCTTTGCCAGTGCTTTGGAAAGAGTTCGCATTGCAAAACACCCACCCAGTCCACTCTTAACTAAGGCAAGATGGCAATAAATTCAATAAACTGGAAAAAAAAGCCACTTGCACTATATGCTAGCTTCCAGAATATGAAGGATATCTTTGTAAGGGCATCTTTAACTTGACATTCCGTCCATATACCTTTTCATTCCCATTCCCCATCTCTTAACAGGAAAAGTAAACACAACATAAATAATAGGTTTTTTTAAATCTGTAGGTGAATAATCCAGAGTTCATGTTTCTGTGTCCATAATCAGGTTTTCACAAGTTTCAACAGATACTTGCAATGTTATGGCCAAGTAAAACTCACATAATAGTCTTTTAAAGCAACTCATTTTCATAGCAGATTTGTGGAGTTTCAAGGGATTTTTATTCTATCATGAAAAGACATTTCTACAACATTTTAATCATTTGGTTTATTCTAAGTTTTGATGGTGATAAAAACTTTCAGATGAAGATGACTTGGGAAAATATAAGCTGAAAAACACTAGCTTTTTATTGATGAAAGGAATACAGTTAAATACTGGCTAGCATATGATTTGGAAACATCAAGTTGTATTGCAAGACAAGTATGGGTAAGATACAGAGCACAAGGAACAATTAACATTTCAATTCCCTTACCTGAAACCATCAGTCATTTCTCTGACAGCAGCAGCAACAAACAGGAACTCCCTGAACTCTACATCTACCAATCTCAGTATGTTTTACAAATATTCACTTGGCGTGTCAAGTAAGAAAACACTTAGCTAAGTATATTTTTAAATTACAAAGATGCATTGAAGCTGCTTAGCCTCTCTACGTAGCACAGCTCATCTGCATGGTAGAAGAAAGGATGGTAAGTTTCAGTAATTCTGCAGCCTATGCATGTTTAAGTATCTCTGTAGAAGTTTCCCAGATTTTAATGCTGGAAATGGAATGAGGAGTAATGGTAGGAGTTACAGAAACACACTGATGCAGTCAATTGCTCTTTAATTTAAAAAGAGGGACACAACAACTAAAGCAGCAACAGCAGTGCCATGACCTAGGCATAAAGATGCATTGGGACTTACGGCTCACTTCTCAGCTGAATGCTCAAATGGAAAATAAGCAGGCTGTAGGCTAAGAAGCAAACCAGAATTCCTGACTCCTGATTGCTGAGCCATTCTTCTGTCACAACAAATGTGATGTCATAAAGACAACACAATAATGGAGCAAGAAAGCAATTTTTTAGACATGATCATCTCACTAGACTGCAATAAATCAAACCACTTACTGTGTTTGATTTAGATGCACAATAAGAAGAATCATGGATACATCGGAGAGCACTTTCTTCTATACCCAAACAGTTCGACAGTTCAATATAAATGGAAGTTTCTGAGTATTTTCTTTGGAAAAAACCCACAACACAGGCACCCAAAATAAAGCAAAAAATTGCAAGCATATGGCACTATGGAAGAGTAAACAATATTGCTTTCAGGCCTAGCCAAGGGATTACTGTTACATGAGGAAATCAAGGTTGACTTTTAAAAATCTAAAAATAATTCTAAGAATGCTTCCTGTCTCAATGCTCAGGACAAGAGAAAACAAATGAAAAGCCTTAGTGTCTACACGCCATCTAGGTCATTGGTATTACACAACCTCCCTTTTTAAAAACACTTCAAACAAATTCCTATACAGGACATTCACAGGCTTTAACTGATTAAAAACAAGTGCAAGATATGAAATACACCCTGGAAGTACAAAATGGCTTGTTTTCAGAAAAAGTCCCTGTGTCCCTGACAAACTGTAAGAGAATCTGATAGTCTGACCAGGTACTTTTAATTAAATATAACTTATTCAATATTTATTTACATGCCACTTTATACCAAAAGGTTAGATCACTACGCAGGACATTCACTCAAGATACTTAACTCTGTATTTCTGTCTTACGTAGTTGCAAAGCAACACACATCGTTTGGATAAGTGTACCTCTATAGTAAAGTATACCTCTAACTATCATGCCCCCAACACCTGACCATACCAAGTTTTATAATCAAAATTATTTGCCCTGAAAAAACCATAATATAGCAGGCTTTTATTAATTATTCAACTGTCTCTTTGTGTTAAAAGTTACAGGACTGCTTACACTCATTTAGATGAAGACAAAAAGGTATATAGCTGTCCATTAAATTATTATCCTTTGAAACACAAAGCCAACCCTTATATTTGATACTTATAAACAGAAATCACTAACCATAGCCTTAATTAATTACTAGAAAGTATGCTCTATTGCAATATAAATGCTGATAAAACGAATCCTCCCATGCTCATGTGCATCTTTTCAGTTACACTGCTCTGTGCACTGGGCCTTTCGTAGTATTACTGGGGAGATGAAGTCATCGCACTAGTCCCCGTCTCTGCTACAGGTTAAAATATCACCAACCTGTCCATTCTTCGGCACATAGGGCACTAACCGCATAATGGAAAATTGTGTGGCTTAATTCTTTGGTATTTATAACGCAGAGAGCCCTTGGGTGAAGGTTTGTGTTAGGGCACCAAACTTGAAGACTTCAGTTCATTTCCTTGCCCTGTCCAACTTTGGACAAGCTACCGAGAATCTCCATGCCTTGGTGTACCATCTCTAAGATCAAAATAAATATTGTTATTTCAGATCTGAAGGACAGAGAATTTTAAGAGAGGCATTATGTGTTTCTGAGGTATCTCATGCAATGGTAATGAGGTACTTACACAAAAAAGCAGGACTTTGCAATTGTTTCATAGAAGACACTCTGTAAACACACAGTTGCATTAAAACTGTATCTTTACACTACTAGGTAGTATGTTCTGACATGTCTAGAATCTCTCAGCTACTGTTATACAACTCAATCCTGCAACTTCGAGCTGCTGTATAATTGGGAGCGACACATGTGATACAGAAAAGCATTTTGTTGTCATGTGCGTTTCCTCTCCTGTGCTGAAAAACAAGCATGGTAGTTTTTCAAAGAAGAGAAAATGTTTAATTCCTTGAAAAATATTACAGCTGCTACAAAATAAGAGGGTGTATTAAAACTGAAGTACAGTATATTAATTACTTACACTGGAAAAAGTTTTAAGATGCACCTTCTGTCCACATATCTGCATGTATAAAACCAGAGAAGCTGAAGTGACTTTCTCTGCCTTCCTAGTGTCTTCAAGTAATCACTTACAAACGTGAATGCCTGTGTTGCTTGTGCTCCACAAAAGATAAAATTCAAAATTTTTTAACTTCTTTCTATTTCTTAATAAGCATTTGAAAACCTAAAAGGCTTACTCAGGGTAACATCTGTGCTCAAAAAACAGGCCTTATTTATCCAGCCACAATGAAGGTAAATTTGGGCAATAAACTTAGAATTCCACCTTGTGGGTTTCTCACACTATAAACTGGCATACGCTCAGAAGGGCATCCACTTTTGCCTTAACAAGCAAAAGAGGGGAAGGGGAATTGCAGGATGTAGAAGGAAATTGAAGACAAAAGAATTCGATGGTTATCCTGCCTCAAATATTATCTCCCTCCCTCAATGGTTTCAACTATATTGTAAGATACACAACAAAATTCACACCACATCTCCCAGTCAAAAGCACTCCAGGCAATTAGGAGAAGTCAGATCTCCTCTTCAATCAGAAAAGTGGCCACCAGGAAATAAGACCTTCAGGATGAATGACTAAGGCTTGGTTTAGCAGATGAGTCACTGAATTTGTCAGAAGTACAGCCAAAACACAGAGAAATCCCTCAAATTTAAACAAAAAAGAGACAACCATGTTGCTGCAGAATTGGCACTGAGCTGGTAATCTTTCCTTTGAAATAAACAGGATCTTGAGCATGGAAACATTTAATACTCTCTAGCTTTATTTCATTTCCTTTTGCAATATGGGTTAGAGAACAGAAGTGAAACACTCAGCAGTCTTCCAAGCTAAGTCCTAAGCCCATTTTTTTCTCAGGTATTTCTGTCAGGAGTAAAGAATGAAACCAACTGTAAGGCAAATTCATTATGCGGGTGTTCACCACATTTGGAGCATGCGACTTCAAGAGTACATAGGATATAGTTCATAAAATCAAAACATTAAGTTATGTGAGAAGCAGAAGTAATTAAATCCAATTCCTTAGGAACATGTGTCACCTGACCAAACTGTCTTACAGGCTCAAAGTGTCAACAAAAATGCTTCCTGTGGTTGGGACAGTCAGAACATCCTCCCCATCATGCATCCGTTAGGATTCCCAGAAATCATAGATTCATAGAAGCATAGAATGGTTTGGGTTGGAAGGGACCTCAAAGATCATCTAGTTTCAACCCCCTGCCATGGCAGGGACACCTCCCACTAGTCCAGGTTGCTCAAGGCTCCATCCAACCTGGCCTTGAGCACTTCCAGGGATGGAGCATCCACAACTTCCTTGGGCAACCTGTTCCAGTGCCTCACCACCCACAGGGTGAAGAACTTCTTCCTTATATCTAGTCTAAATCTACCCTCTCTCAGCTTCCACCCAATTGCCCCTCATCCTATCGTTACAGGCCCTTGTAAAAAGTCCCTTCCCAGCTTTCTTGTAGGCCTGGAAGGCTGCTATGAGGTCTTCCTGGAGCCTTCTCTTTTCCAGGCTGAACAAGCCTAACTCTCTCAGCCTGTCCTCATAGGAGAGGTGTTCCACCCCTCTGACCATCTTGGTAGCCCTCCTCTGGACTCGCTCCAACAGCTCCATACCTTTCTTGTGTTGGGGGCTCCAGAGCTGGACACAGCATTCTAGGTGGGGTCTCACGAGGGCAGAGTAGAGGGGCAGAATCACCTCCCTCGACCTGCTGGTCACACATCTTTTGATGCATCCCAGGACATGGTTGGCTTTCTGGGCTGCAAGCACACACTGTTGGCTTATATTGATCTTATTGTCCACCAACACACCCAAGTCCTTCTCCCTTTAAGTGCGACCTTCCAGTCAATTTCTTATCCACCGGGTGGTCCATCTATCAAATCCATGTCTTTCCAACGTGGAGACCAAGATGTCATGCAGGACAGTGTCAAAGGCCTTGCACAAGTCCAGGTAGATGACATCAGTTGCTCTTCCCTTGTCTATTGATGCTGTTACACCATCATACAAGGCCACCAAGATCTGGGCACTTCACCAGACTGCCATGACCTCTCAAATATGATGGAAAGTGGCCTAGCAACTTCATCTGCCAGTTCCCTCAGGACCCATGGATGGATTTCATCAGGTCCCATGGACTTGTACACCTTCGGGTTCTTTAGATGGTCTCGATGGAACTCACACTTCTGCCTTGCCTTTATGTGGTATTTCTCCAAAGCATCTCTTACAGAAACGTGGCAGATTTAAAGCACTAACAAGTTGCATTGAAAATGCCCAGTGAATGCTTAAATTAAAGGCAGAAAAAGGGAGAAAGACATACAGAACCATATAACTGTCTAGGCTTCATTTCCATCAGCAATTTTTCTGGATAAAAATAAATGTTTTTCCTGAAAAACTGCTGTTAACTAAAACACAGTTATAGTACAGGAAGACAACAAAATTCTTGTACCTTCTTTATTAAGCAAATTGTCACTGGCAATCATTTGTAAATTAAAACTATGGAAAATTTAAGTATCGATCCCTTGTGCTTCAAGAATGCTGTTCAGATATGGAGACTGCGTGGGTGGAGCTCAATGTAGGAAAAGAGCTTAGCTTAACAGTACAAAGAGAAAAGGAAAATATTTTCTGTTCACTCATCCATTAGACTGCAGTCCTAATAAAACGACAGATATTAGACAGCTTGTGTCTTGTATCTCATCAGACTAAAAATTATATTTGTATAGCACATATATCCATGCTAATGTTAATATACTGTAGTCTAGTTTCAAATGTTGCTATGGGTTTCACAAAACCTGTAAGTGAAGCATCTGATGAGAGAAACTACACCATTTTGAGTAGTCACTCAATTTGCACCCATAAGAAAAGAAACACCAGAAAATACAGGCAGAATGGACCAAGTGAGTATAGTACAATTTGCCTACCTTTAAGAATTCAACTCTATCTGTTTAGTTAAAGCAACAAATAATTTATTTGCTTTTAACAGTGAGCTACCTTCCGGCTCTAAAAGAGCTTCCTCAGAGGCTGGAAGGGGAGGAGAGGATGAGAGTATTCTAAGTTGTACCCATGACTACTTTCAGTACTACGGCTGTCAAAAAGCAGATTAAGAAGTACAACCACCTTTTTAACTGGTTTTGTCAAATGTTAAGCCTTCACCTTCTGTACTCACACATTTCTTCAAATAACAGGGTCCACACTTACAGACTCCTATATATGTGCTTTTACTGCACAGTATGTGAACATAATATGAACTGAAAAAAAAGACAGAGAATGAGGCCAATAGCTAAGACTGGTCATCAAAAAATTGTTAAGCCTATTTCTGACTGCGTAATAAATGTATGACTGAAACAAAACGTGTAAGACTGAAATAAAGCACACATTTGAGCCAGCAGACCATTAAACCTCCTTTAGAATTATTACAGTCAATCACATCAAGAAGAACTTGGGGACATTTAAATCAAGTGGATTATTCAGCTGCCATGTACAAGTGTATATTCTCAACTAATAAAAAATCCATAGGAAATTCTGTAGAAGAAAACTTATGGAGTGTCTGAATGCAGAGTATCACTTTTTTCCAAATGTAGTAATTTGCTCTGGTTTCAATTGCCCTCAAAGGGACAGTCTTCTTTCTGCTCCCCAAACACTCTACATCACTGCTCAGAATACACTGCATGAACGCTGGTGGCGGCAGACATTTGAGAAGTATTAAAAACGACCAAATGCTTTTTGTTTTCCTGTTATTTCGGAAAAAAACCAAAACTGTTCTCACATTTTCCATTTCCTGTTTCATCAAACACAAAATGATATTTCTAAGCTAAGGTACAAAGGAGCACATTTCATCCACCATAAACAGGGCTTTATGACCAGAAACAACAGCAGACTGAAAAGTTAGTGGCATTAGTAGACCCCAGTAATGCAATTCATCTTGTTAGTATCGTATGATAACATGTACAAACACCACCTCATTAAAATGCCTCCAGTAGGACTGATTGCCAGATAGTGCTCCATCACAAGTGTACAACTAATTCTTCCTACAAATCAAAATGAAAAAATTCTCTCCACTAAAACTGCCTTTTTCTTTCCCACACAAACCTTGTGTTCTACGTTAAAGTGACCTTAATCTTTCGCTGCACGGGATGGCTACTGGCTTGGACTGCTATAATTAACAGTGATGTAATTATCTGTAAACTTTAAAGTATTTCAACACATGGTCATGCTGGCCTGAGTTCTCCTAATTTAGAAACGGTCACCTCAGAATCTGAAAGGGAGTGGGTGCATCATCACATGCGTGGCAGTAAGTTGCTTCATTGATCTAAAAATGTGGCCTGAATGTGGCCTAATAGGAACATTCACCCTTTGACAACGCAGTAACAATATCCATCTGGAAGACTCAATGTGAAATAACACTAAGCAACAACACTTCCTTGCTAATAGATATGGGTACTATTAAAAAGGAAACTAAGATCCTGACACAACACTACTGCAATGAAGATACAGCCGACACTCAAGTCTGAACTGGACTATTTTTTTTTCAACATTATAATTATGGCTAAACCAAAAATTCCACTCAAGTTTTTATGTTTTTTTGCACATAGACATAGCATTCTCTTGTTCTATTCAATGTTTCTAAGTGAACTTTGAAGAAGCACTATCCTAAAAAATAGCATTTTTTTTTGGAGCAGTACAATTACAGTTTCCAAACAATCCACAAATACAGATACTTTTATGGGGATGGAAAACTAAATGCTGAAAATGTTTAGTTTTAGTGGCCTAAAATTACATTCATATGTATTCAGGGGAAACATTTTTTAAATGACAGGCTCTATTTCTTGGACAGCTTAACAACATTTACTGCAATTTAGCTCTTGAACGTGTGGTAGGTATAAAATTTTCCATCCAAATCCCTGTTTGCCAAAGTACTTAAATGCTCTCTGCATCAGTGATGGCCAGCAAATATTTTTACAGGGTTCCTAGAAAGTTCTGTGAGATTTACGTAATTTGAAAAGGTAAGGTACAGCAAATGACTCGAGCGAACACTCTGAAGAACACTGCAGGAATTCTCACCATGTGCCTTTTAGCTGTTAAGCACTATGCAGTGCACAAGCTCAAGAGATGTATTTCAGATTTGATTCCTGCTTTGATTCTCAGTTTGGCGGATTGAAGTAAAAATATTCATTTTGAGAAGCAAAAAATATATGTTAATTAAAGTTTTCTGCTTGAAGTATAACACCACAACTCATTTTAATGAATTACAAGATTTTTTTCTTGTGTTTCAGTTACACGGGCAAATTTGTTAAAGGACAAAAGAATTATTGCATATAGTATGTCATACATATCACAACTGTACTGATTTTGTATTTTTTTATTAGGAACTTAACAGCTATTTCAACAAAGTCATTTTTGCTCAGGTTATTAACAGAGCTTAAATATTGACAACTGCATATTGGTGAAGTGAGAAGAATTATCAATAGCAACAACCAATAGAAGAAAATCAAAGACATTCACATTTTTACTAAACTAGCAGACAAACTTTAAACACATGAAAACAGTACTTCTGAGAAAGCAGCAGAAATTATTTTGGAAAAGTTGAATTATTCCTCAAAGTTTCAGTATTGACTCAAACTAAAACTGAAACAGATAAATGCAGTTTTGAAAATTTGCATGAATCATATTCCTTACCTAGTGTACATATATATACACATGCACACACCTACACATATTTAAATATTCACCCTAACTACTGGTATACCCTTGGTATCTCATCCTATGACACTTTTCTACCACTGGCATACTTTCAAAGCAGCTTTTATATTTTAACACTGAACTTCATGTAAAAGTGAATTATTCTCCTTTTAAAAAGATATTTCCTCATCAAATTCCACAGTGGATACAGACCACATGCTTACAATTCCACTAGTTTGATTGAAAGATTGTTTTCTTCTGCCTAACACTCAGCACTAGCATGGATAATGGAATCTTTTTTTTTAACTAGGCACAGCCCAGTATAACAAGAAAAACAATAGCAACACTTTGCATTTCTATCATACTCCTCATAATAAAACAACACTAATTTTAACTAACCAATTCTTTCCAAGCTCTGTTCTGCCTTCTCTAATTTTCTCACATAAACAACATTCTGTATTGATACACTGATTGCTAGATGTGCTGACCAGCTAAAAGACAACATAAGATTAAATGAGGAATAAAGAAAGCATGAGAGTGGGAAGGATGACAAAATCAGAAACACAAGGGGTGAGTGGGTTTAAACATGTGTTATGTGCACCACACATGTTGTAAGAAGACTATCTACAGTGTACAGTAAACAGAAAACAAGGTGAGCAAAAGGTAACTTATGAAATAGAAAAAGCGACTGAAAGTAAATACAAAGTAATGAACAGTACTGAAGGTGACCAAAGGAGACAAAGGAGGAGAAAGAAAAGGGGGGTTAAAAAGAAGCAGGAAATGAAAGATTGTAATAAAAGCTGCTAAGAAAAAATAAAATACTTTGGAAACTGAGCAGCAAAAAGTTTTGAAAGGAAAAAAAAGCTTGAAAAGAAGGGGGGGGGGGGAAAGACAGAATAGCAAGAGAACAAGAACTCTTCGTTACTTGACTAGAAAGTCCCTCACCCACAGAATTTCTTACACTGCTGTAGTCCACTGTGCGTGGGTCCACACTGGAGAACACCACCACACCTTTCTACACGAGCTTCCCTACTCATTCACTTGCCCCTTGAGCACAGTTCAAGCTACCAGTTACACAGTTCTTATCCAGCACATGGTATCTTCAGATGTTCCTCTAACGCATACATGCATATGTAAAGTCAGCTCCTACAAACTTAACTGTTTAGAAGGCAACTTTTTCAAGAAGCAATTTCCCAGCAGTTGTCAGCAACCTTTCCTCCACAATTCTGTTTCACTTATTCCATACAGAGTTATCTTTCTGTCCTAGATTTTGTACTCGGGTGCAGAAGCTGTTGCTTTGATTTGGCGGTGTCTCAGTATAGCAAAGTCATCCATCTTGTATTAAGAATAGGAATTCCTATCACAAAGAAAAAAAATGATAGAGGAAAATCGAACAGCACAGGTACGCAAAAGTTTAGAAGCTATATTAAATAAGTTAGTGCTTGTTTTGAAAGGGTAAGCAAGATCAATGCAAAGCTCAGTTTTATAGATGTAGCAAAATACATCAGTATCCTTATTTTAATTACACTTGTGATACGAGCTGGTATCAACTCTCTGACTTCTCTGTTTAGATATTGCTCTGCTTCTCACCTCCCTCTTTCTCACTCCCTGATTTGATTCCTACCTCTGCTACTTTCTTCAAGGGTGCCCTACTTTTCCATTATGTGTTTTTTTCTTTCTTGCTCTCTTGTTTGTCCCTGGAGAAGTACTTAAACTACTGTATGATGCCATTTCTGCTACAAACTAACACAGACACAGCTAAAAATCAAGAATTCTAGTAGAACAGAGGTTGGCACGATCCACACTGACTAGTAAGTCCACGTTGAAAAACTAGTTGTAACCAACTCTGAAACCAAATAACACAATATAGCTCTGAGAGCACCAGGGAGGTCCCTCGCCCTTTTATTCTTCTCTCCATTGCAATGACCAAACTTCTAAGGAGCATGAAGAATCCCACCCTCAGTGCCTCGTCAATGGTTTCACTACCAAACATAAGGTTATTGCTATACCTTGTCCTTCCCATGGGGTTAAGCACCTTTCCGACGCAGTGCTGTGAATCTGCACTGAATCTCCAAGAATTATTAATACTTATGGATGTTAGAAGACAAAGTGTATTCTTGCCTTCAATTTTAGTTCACATTTCTGCTCTCAGACTTTACTCAAGAATTACTGTTTAAAAAAACAGTGAGTATATCTTAGGTTTACATACTAGGTTTTGCATTTCTAACATGGTAACCCTACACGCTGAAGTTCTCTCCCACAAACCTCGGAGCAGTAAAAGCAGAACAATCCGCTCCCAACAGAAATGGAATTTTATCAGTACAAAGAGGTTTTGCACTGAGGAAACTTTCTCCTATAAAAAGAGATGAGGAAGGGGTGTAAAGGCATAACGTACCTTTAAGCCTACTGTTAAGATGCAGCAGGGAGACCTACTTCGTACAATTTAAAAATTACTTCAAATGTATGCAGACTGTAGCTTGTACGAGGGCTGTCAGTGCATTTTGTTCACAAATTCATGATACATTTTTTAACTTTAAAAATTCTTCATCTTAACATAAAATGACTATAAACACAAACAAACTTCCACATATGGAGATATAAACAGAAATGGAATTATTTGGTGCAACAGTTTATGCTATCTCTGTTTAGATCATGTCATTCTGAAGTACAGCACAGAACATCTTTCCTGAATGATGTGTTCCAGTTACAAAATAACAAAGTACTGAATTAAAGGATGCTATTTGGTGGTTTTTTAACTCACCATGGAGCTGGTAAATCACCCACACACAACAATGCACATTATAGACATCTGTAATATACTGCAATGCCCATACTAAGACAACACATCCCAGGAGTTGGCAGCCATGCTATCAGCAAGAATTTGGCTACAGAAACAGCAATGATTCATCATGCATTCTAGAAGCACTGTTGAAATGGCAAAACAACACATTTTAATCCTTTAAAAGGTAACAGGGTTTAAAAGAATTATTATAAACTTGTTTGTAAAACCAAAGCAAGCAAAAAAAAATCCCATAGTTCTAAATAACGCATTTGGAAATGCATCTTTTTTTACTTTTGTTCTGAGGACAGGAAACAGCTATTTAGTAGAAGTGTCAGCTAATTACTTACCTCTCTACATTGTGATTTAAATGGTCAACTCAACACTACAGAACAAATGTTTCACAATAGCTAAATCAAAAATCAGCAATTTAAAAATTGTTTAATTTAGGTTGTATTCAGTTTTTTAAATCCTCTGTAGTAATTTTTAAAATAACCACCCAGACTCATTTTCATTAATTGAAATCTGTGTTGCAAACAGATGATTTTCAAACTCACCCTCTGAATGAAGAACCAACAGCACCGTCAGAACATTTATTTCAATGTGTGTATGACATCTCGTATTGTCCCAACATCCACCACGAAAACTGCTGATCAGCTACCAGTACCTGAAAATCTGCAAACTGTGGTGCAGGTCCTGACAAAAGCTCTCAAGTGCTATTGATTTCTCTGATGAAAGCACTCTTCTTTTTCTTCCTCAGAATGTTGCAGTTAAATACTAACACAGGGAAATTTTGTCTCTTAAATTACAGACAGCTAAAATAATTATTAAGTTCTTTTCATCATAGCTACACAGTGACACTGAAACTTTGTCAGTAACACCCTTTTACTATCACGTTGTCAAAGAAGCTAAAGAACATCTCTGTAGAGTTTTAGAGAGCATCATCAAAAAGCATTTTGGACGTGCTGCCCTTTTTCCCACTATACCAACGCACTTCATGAACTCTTACCTTTTGGAAAACAACTTCATCCTGCTTTCTCTTCTTTCTGCCGCTTTTCCTGATCCTCTGGTTTGCCTGAATCCATTTTGTGACCTGTAGTTCAAAACCATAGCGCTTTTTTAGGAAGAAGATGCGACCTGAGTGCAGCTATTCAGCATTAGTAAGAAGCTATAAACAGACTCAAGACAATTTTTTCCATTGCTTCACTGGAAAGAGGAAAAGCACTTTTCCCATCGAGAGTGACAAGGTCTCAGGTAATCCAGTTAGTTACTTCTGCATATTCAAAGCATGAGGTGGTGTTCTTCATCTCAGAGCTTTCAGTTCAAGGGGTTTTTTTTGCACAAAGAAGGTGTTTGACGACAGACCAGGTGGCCGAATGGAAAGTTATCATTGCAGCGTGCAAAAATCCTGGGGAAAATCTCCGCGCTTTATCCCTCACACCTTCTATTTCAAGCGAGAAATGTGTTTCCAGCCACCTACTCGAATGTTGCTCCAGTCGGCCAGTGCCAAATTTAGATGGAGGGGTTGTTACTATTTAATAAAGTAATAACACTTGGTTTTTTTCCCCCCACGCGAGCATTTTTATTCCTGACACGAAAGCAGCTATTTTTTCAAGGCAGAAGCGTGCCGGGGGTGGGGAGGGGGTGTCAGGTGGGAAGCCCGAGGGGCAGATGCGCAAGGGAAGAAGCGGGGCGCGGTGTAAAGGGTCTCTCCTCACCTCGCCGCTCACTTGCCGGACGAGCTGACACTCCTTCCACGGCTCGGCCTCCGCCAGCAGAGGCTGCAGGGGGCAGAGAGCGCAGGGTGAGTACCGCCATCGCCCCGCCCCGTCCCACGCCGCCGGGCCCGGCCGCGGCGCGGCACACCGCAGCCCTCGGTCGGAAATGAAACACCTCCGCGGGTCCCCCGCCCCCGCGCTCCGGCCCCGAAGCCCCGCGTAGAGGAGGAGCCTGCCTTAAAGACGTAAGGGCCGCCCGGCTGCGGGGCGGCCCCGCCGGGGTTTCCGCGCCCACCCCCCGGCCCGGCATGCCACCAGCGGTGCCGCCAGGCAGCGGGCAGCGGCTGCAGGCCCGGAGCGGCGGAGCGGAGCACAGGCCAGCCCGGCCCCGCTGGCGGACCCGCCCGGAGGGACAGCCCTGCCTCACCTCTGCGTGCACGCTCCTTCACAGAGATACCCGCCCGCGGGGTCCCTTCCCGTGACAGCCACCAGCCTTCCCGCTGAGGCACTCTGCGACAGGTCTTCGCAGGCAGGGGAACGGCCTAGCGGCGCTACTGCGTGAGAGGAACTACCTCTCCATCAGGCACTTCAAGATTTCCCCCAGTACGTGCTTGACATCTGAATAACCCAGCAATTAAATTACTTTGGAGGGTCTGAGAAGCATCTTAACAGCAAGAACCAAAGCCGCTTTTTATGCGTATTACAGCACAGCAAGCCCTCGGTGAAAAGCTGCAGTCAACAGGAGACTGCAAGCAGGTGATTAAATTCAAGCATGGGGCTTCAACAGATGTTTCTGCACCCTCTGATGAGGATACTCAAACCCCATCACAACGGGAGAGACCCAAATAATGGCACCCATGCAAAATCCGAGTGCTAGAAATTCTTAAGTTAGGATTTTGTGGAGTGCTTTGTGTTTAGTATTGAAATGAGAAACAATAAAGGATCACACTTGGTATAGTTAAAATGATGCTAGGAAGGTACATTCAGTATTTTAAAAATAATTTATACTCTGTGCTATATAAGACAATTCCTGGAAAGCTCCAACAGAAAATTGTTGCTCTTGTAAAAGAACAAGGCTCATTAAAGCACGTGTTTCAGCAAACCCTCCCATATATAGACGGGCTTTGCAAACAGATTTAAGTAAATAAAAGTAGGTCCAATTAGTGCATACGAAATCTCTCAAGTACCCCTTTAACTCTGTCACTTAAAAAAAAGAAAAAACCTCTCTCCTACTCCTTTTGTTTTACTGCCACAACATCCTTCTTTCAAGATCAAAAGCTTTAGATCAAAGCCAAGATCAAATTCAATGCTTTAAATAGAAGCACCTTCACTATGAAGCATTACACAATGAAATTTTTAATAGAGATATGACAGAGAATGTTACTATAGATTTTTATTTCCCACTCACAGCAGGTCTACTTAAAATCTGTATCAACAACATGTTATTTTGTAAAGTCACAATAGATTTTCTACTAAATAATAATTCTGAAAACTCCTATAAACTGACACTTGAACTGTCTGTTTGAATTAAGAAAGAACAGAGCATAGTTCAAAGAGAACAAACAAGAATATGTACAAAAAATAATGGCAAACACAAATTAATGCAACACCTAAACAATATTCCCTTGGATCAGCTAACAGATTAGATTGTGCATTCCTGCAGAAGAGGTTATGGGAAAGACTGGATCATAGAAACAATGAATTAGATTTATTCTTTACGGATTCACAGAATTGTCAGAGTTAGAAGGGACCTCTAGAGATCATCCAGTCCAGCTCCCCTGCTTTAAAGCAGGATCCCCTAGAGCACATCACTCAGGACTGCATCCAGGGGAGTCTTGAAAATCTCCAGAGAAGGAGACTCCACACCCTCTCTGGGCAGCCTGTGCCAGTGCTCTGGCACCCTCACTGAAAAAAAGTTTTTTCTCATATTTAAATGGCACCTCCTATGTTCCAGCTTGTGCCCGTTACCCCTCGTCCTGTCACTGGGAACCACTGAAAAGAGTCTGGCTCCATCCTCCCTCAACCCACCCTTTAGGTATTTGTAAACATTAATTAAATCACCCCTCAGCCTTCTCTTCTCCAGGCTGAAGAGTCTCAGCTCACTCAGCCTTTCCTTATAGGGGACATGCTCCAATCCCCCAGTCATCCTCATTGCCCTCCGCTGGACTCTCTCCAGTAGTTCCCTGTCTCTCTTCAACTGGGGAGCCCAGAATTGGACTCAGTAGAGGGGGAGAATGACCTCCTTCAACCTACTGGCCACACACTGCCCTGTGCAGCCCAGGGTGGCATTGGCCTTCTTGGCGGCAAGGGCACATTGCCAGCTCATGGATAATTTACTGTCTACCAGGACTCCCAGATCCTTCTCCTCAGAACTGCTTTCCAGGGGGTCCCCCCCTAACCTATACTGGTGTCACCTATACTTTAAGTCCTTTAAAGAACTGCACTTCCTCTCCTGTCAAATGTTTGGAGAAAACTAGGAAAAAATGTTACACAAGACATTGATTTTCAGACCTGCAGACC
Organism: Podargus strigoides; assembly: GCA_028020825.1. Classification (NCBI taxonomy): domain Eukaryota; kingdom Metazoa; phylum Chordata; class Aves; order Caprimulgiformes; family Podargidae; genus Podargus; species Podargus strigoides. The sequence continues at coordinate 62,115,639 of CM051663.1, read as the reverse complement.
CTGAGGCTAATTTAGTATGAAAACCCTGGAACACTCAAACACACTGTGTGTTATAAGACAGAGGGAGCCCCTGTTTTCCTGTTATTAGCTGCGCAGCAGTGAAGAAAACTAAACATGAATTGTTATTGACTTTTTATAATGGTAATATACCTTGTGGAACCAACACCCAGGGTTCCCTGGTGTGCACACCACAACTTGAACAGTTGTCTACTGTAAGATGATTGCGCTACCACAGAACATAAGAGCCAACGTGCCCGTACAGACAGCTTGCAGTGGAAAGACAGCAGCGAGAGAAATGGGGTGGGCCTAACTAGCTCTGGTCACAGCACACCAGCTGTGCAGTCAACCATTAACTCTACTTATTGATGCTTCGGTAAGATTTAGCTCATGACCAGACTAGGAAATTTTGCTGGGAAAACTAGGAGCGGGACAGAGAGCAGGGAAGAGAGAGAGAGGGGGAAGAGGAAATGAGGAGAGGAGGAATGAAATGGAGGGAGGGGAGAAAATATGTTTTTAAGAACATTTGGTTTCTATTGTATTCTTCCATACTCCGAAAGGAAAGAGCAAACTTACACTACATAAAAGGGTGATGGCACACCCAGCTTAAAGGGAGAATGACTGCATCACTGTCCATCAACAGTCCTCTTTGCTGTCTGCGTGACACTGACTGTCATACTTCAATCCCCTCACAACAGAAATTAAGGTATTAGTCCACCCTCCATGTCCTTCTTTCCTTGGGAAGCCTTTCTTTCAGAGACTGCTAATAGAGCTGTCCTATGTAACACCTAGATTGCAAACAAGCGTTTATACATGTCAAAGCATGCTAGGATCCTTCACTCTAGCAGCAGCAGGATTAAATATAAGTGAATTTTGAAATAAAGGGAGGAGGTAGCACTTTCTGCCAATTTGGTGAAGACAGGCCCAATATCCTGGTAACTTAGGCAATGATTTACACCAGCTTTTCGTCAGGTCAGACCAGATCCCAAGCACACGATGAACTTTCAAGATTGCACATAGCCTAGAAAACAACAGGATATTTGTGCAACAGACAACTGTTTCATTTTAAATTGAAATGAGTTTTAAACTGTTCAGGCTGTGATGGCTACTATTGATCATTTATAACTCAGTGAAAAATTATAATCATGCACTTTTCCTTTGCATAAGTTGTCTATAACTTCAGCTGGCCTGTGCTACTCTAATTCTAAAACATTCAATATTGATAAACTAAGAAGGTTGTTTTATCTAAGGTGAACACTGAATTAGTAACACTCTGTTGGCTTGCCAGCAGTCCTCAGATATGGAGGAATATTTACTGTAAGTGAATTTCAGAAGAGCTTCTGCAAAGCAGAGAAAATTGATAACTAATGCAGTTGAATAATTTTCCAGCCTCTCATTTATAGAGACTTTATTTTCCTTTCAATTACTTAATATTACACCACATATACACACCCATATTTATGTATTTAGATCTATGTGGACACCAGCAAGTGCCTACCTTTTAAGGCGGAGACCATCACCTCTGTCATATCAACTAAGGATAATTTAAAGGAACTACGACCAAGTGTAAGATACATAACTGTTTTCCTACCAATCAGAAGATTTCTAGGAAAAAAAGAACAATATTTTAAGTTGGAAAATAAACTTACTTAGGACCTGAGATCAGAATGGTCTGTGTGACCTGAAAACTGCTTCATCAGAAGAGACCTGGCTTCCAAACTTTTGTAAAAAGGTTCAGAAATGAAAATACAGTAAAGTACTTTATCCATTATCTCACAAGTGATTAATAGTGGAGTGAAAAATATGACTGTATTCCCTCAGGGCAAGGATTTTAAAATAGTACTATTATCAGAATTTGACAGAGAGACTATAGAGGGAGTGAGGTAGAACTGAAAATGGCAAGATGGCTGGTGCATCCATGTTGCAAGCAGTATATCAGCAGCAGATCAAAATTGCTGAAAAAGAAATCCAGCCAAGAATGTGCTTCTGTAAGAACAGCAAGTTCTCCAGCTGATTTTGTGCAGATTTCACAGGGACAGCTTTATTCACTGAAATGGAAAATCAAGTTGTTCTGACATTATCTGTATTATGGAAATATGGCCATTTATACTGATATCATAAATCAAAATGTTCTAATTTCTCCAAGAGTCTCTGTGGTGGTGTAAACATGCTCTTTTCAGATCAGCATGCTGTGTCTGATATTCTTCAATGTAACACCCCTACAGAGACATTATGTTAAAGTCAGACTTGCCCTTCCTGAAAATATCTCTACCTCTAAGAGACAAAAGGCTGTTGAAAAAATAACTTTGAGGATGTACTTTCAGTACACTGCAACATGACTCTCAAATACTGTGGCAGGAATATTTTTTTCAAAGGGGTAATGCAAATACCTCCTTTATATCATCATTAGCAACCCTGACTTGTGGGGAGAGTTCCTAAGATGAATCATTGTACCCACCTATTTAGTTCAAGATCAGATTCATAATCCGATAAAGAAAGTATCTCTGACCACATGACCATAGGATCTGTAAATAATATGCTTATTACTTATTAGTAAATAATAGTATATAACATATAATGATATATAATTTATGTGTCATATTGTATTTTATTATCTATGCTAAAATGCTTATTTTTTATCTCTCCTGATTCCACCAGATGCTCTCACTACTATACAAAGGCCTCTCTGGAGCAACTGGAGCAGTAGATTATTGGTTTTATATTTAAGCGTTTTTGCTTGAGAAGTATTCCCATGTGCTACAAACTTTCAGCACAGTCCAAACTGCAAATTACAGCACCTCCCTCTACAAGTAGCAAGGTAATATGTAAAAGACTACAGAATCATAGAATTGTAGAATAATTTCAGCTGGAAAAGAGCTTTAAGATCATTGAGTCCAACCTTTAACTCAGCACTGCCAAGTCCACCAGTAAACCATGTCCCTAAGCTCCACATCTACACATCTTTTAAATACCTCCATGGAGGGGGACTCCAACACTGCCCTAGGCAGCCTGTTCCAGTGCTTGACAGCCCTTTCAGCGAGTACCAAAGATATAGTACTTTTTAATACAATCATGTATGGAAATAAGACCTCCAATTTCAGGCTGGCCCTACATTCTGCCAATTTAAAAGTAATTTGAATGCAGATATTTTGAACCCAGAGAAAAAAAGACTAAGGCTCAAGTTTCTTTGACATAAGAGAACCCTCTGTGAAATTCACTTTGGCTGCATCCAACACCAAGATCTTGGTACACAGTGGGTAGTTGCTGGCTGGCCAAACTACATAGGACTTTGAAAGCCCTTTGTTGTGTTTTTGGTTTCATTTTTTAAATTACAGAGGAAAACAAAATAAAACATGCCTAATCATGGACATGGACAGTCCTGCACCACTGATGTGACAAGCAGTGGTTTTCTTCCTTTTCCAGTACAAAGAGACTCAAAGAAAATGAGGCAGACTATTTCTTGAAGAAATAAAATACATCTTTCAGAGGTACTGACCTCCAAGTCTTACTGATCCTTTGAAGCAATCAAAAATCCTTACAACAGCTCTAGTAAAGAAACACATTCAAGGCGTAAGTCCATTAGCCCTCTGGCCATGAAATACTGTTAGCCCATATGCTAAGGATAATAGCCATAAACTGAACCATGACCTTTACAGCTCTCTTTTGTATTGACTGGTAGGTTTGTCAGCCAACAGACTTTTCAAACCTATCTTTCTCCAGACATCTTAATTTTGGCATCTAAATTTCACTGTGGGCTGAGAAGGGAGCAGACAGAATACTTCAAGCGTCCTAGAAAAACATCCCTTTCTTATGGAGATGGAATGAATTTTAGAAGAATCACCTCCATGATTAAAAAGAAGGTGATCATCATCTACATCTTCAGTCTATGACTTCAGACTATGAAGCGCTGCTAAATGAAAAGAGGATTACTGAGGTTAACATAAACTGGGAAAGATATTGACATTGCTCGTATCAGCTTTTGTGGAAGACAGCAAACTGATGGTGATGGAACAAAGACCATCACACAAATTTTGTTACCATCCACTCTCTAGAAGTAGTTCAGCAGCTCAGTGTTTTTACAGAACATGTGAAAAAAACACTGGACTCAAAAGCATGAGCTTCCATCCTCAACTCTGTTCAGTTGGGAATGCAGCAGCAGGATCTGAACCCTCAGGATCACTTGAGTTTCTGACTGGACCACAGCATGTCACAGTGTTTTGGGTCAGCATTACAGAGAGCTACATAGACTTCAGATGCATGATATGTATTTATTCACATGCATGAAATACATCTTCCCCACCTACTCATTACTTCCAATCACACGTATGTCTTTCTAAAAGCCTAGAAAACAGGGAAATTTTCCAGGAAGTAAAATGTGTGTTTCTTTTAAAACCCCTAGGCCACTGGGGAGGGAAGGTGGTAACTTATTCCTGTCACATAAAATTTATACCTCAGCTTCATGCCCAACTCTCTATCCTCCTGCACTAAAAAGACCTCAAATATGCTTTCCTAAAGTGGCATTTGACTTATTATTTCATATCATGTGTCCAGTGCACTAAAACTATTTAATAAGGGACTCCAAACTGGAGAGATTTCAGCCATTTTGAAGACTACTCTTTCCTAATTAATGTAGAAAAACTGTTTTCTTGCAAGGTAGCAAGAAAAGTATTTTAAACCTCTATGGATTGTTTCCATTGGGTAAAGAAAACAATGGGCAGGTCAAAATTAATTGGTTGCTAACTTCTATGCTTTTCTTAGGATGTTTTTACAAGCAATGGATTAAAATCAGTGTTTCTTGCTATGCAAACCCAGCTGTGTCCTTATTAGGCAAGTCTCAGTTCAACATTTCTGTGTAAAGGAGGACCTGCCCTCCCTCTCTTCGCTATGTTGCCACCCCCTGCATATGTAGGTGGGAGAGTGGGAGCTCGGGAATGTGAACTTGATCCAGCATTGATCAGCCAGGCAGCAAACTGTTGTTGTTCTTTAGATACCAAACATAACTCCTTTCTAGTAGGGATAAGCTCAGTCATTCTGCACATAACACAGCTTTTGTGTTCAGCAATGCAATTAATAGGAAAAGGGAACCAGAACGACTGCTTGAGATTTATTAAACTTAAAAGAGATTCTAATGAACAAACATGTGGAATTCAGTCCACAATTATTTCAGAAATCGAACGCTTGTTTCAAATGTGCTTCAGCTTCTAGAATAAACTATTACTAATTCAGATTTACTATACTACAGCTAGCGTACATCTGAGTTGGACACATACAATACTGAAATGTAGCCTGAAGAAAAACAGAAAGATGTTTGAGAAAATCTGGCTTTTGACTTGAGAGGCAAGCCAACATTTTAGCAGGTCATTACACTAAATGCAGTGAAGTATCCTCCTCAGTCTTAGTGCAGAATCACAGTCCCAGCTGAGAATCTCAAAAGCATTTTTTTCTGAGTTACTCAATTAATGGCTAAATAAAACTCTGTTTTAAACTTCACTTTTACAAATTAGAACAACAGAGGCACTGAAATGTTATGGCCAATACTTTCCAAGTCTAACATTTAATAATGAATGTCTACATTCAACCTAGACACTCAGTTACTCAGTGCTACATGTGTGTCTGAACTGAGGCTGCATTTTTTCCAGTTTTAGAATGTGATCACACAATAATTCACAGCAATGCTATTCTGATCTTGACGGTGTCTGTTTTTCTCCTAAAATCAGCAGTAACATGCAGAAGAATCTTACCCCAAACTCCCCAAAACTATAACAATACTCTAAGCCATGCCTGAACTTGAAGAGTTCTGAAAAAAAATTGGGTCCTTACTGACATTTAATGACTATATCATTTTACAGAAGAGATTTTTCAGAACTTTTGAACTATTCAACAAACAAAAATATACCACCGTTGTGCCTCATTTTAAGTAATAACAGACACAACAACTTATTTGATAGTTTGCCCCAAACAAAATATAAAATTCTCTGAATACTTTGATCTAGATACTAGATATAGATACTAGATATAGAAGGACTTTCAGTTGCATAGTCTTTATCTAAAACATCTTTCAAAGAGTTAACAAAATAGAAAGTCTTCCTGTGCAATCTGTCTTGATTTGTTTCTCTTCATGATTCATCTGACATTTATGCACTCTACCGTACCATACACATTGCTTGATTATATTTTTATACTTTTCAAAATCTCCTCTTCTAAGAAAATGGGATGCAATGTTGACAGTACAACAGCTAATTTTGGAAAAAACACAGCACTAATGATTCATATTAAGAAACTGTTTTCTTATCATGCTTGTTATCATTAGATAATCTATTAATTTATATTGTTGGCCTACGGTCCTTTAAATTTTTAAGGACTTTGGAAAGATCTTTTCATCTTCCAATCTGCAAGCTTGCTAACATCAAAACAATACCATATTTCTTGAGGGGAAGTGCCTGTTCTTCAAAGTATGCTTTCCACGTACAAGAATAAGTACTTATCTTAAAGTAGCAGTTACACTTTCTTGAGATTATTTCTCAAATTTCAATTTATTAGAATTCATCTATTAATCGGTTCTATTCTCTGCATTGATGCTAAAATACACACAAAAGTCTCCATGGTCAGATTAAAAAAACCCAGCAGAGTAGGCAACAAACTTCAGTATCTAAGCAGCAGCATGTTATTCTTGTGACTAATACTCAATACCAACTCTGAAATTAATCTAACAGAGTCACTGTTAAACTTTATTAAATAAGTAAGAAAATTATACCTCTTCATAGCCCCTTCCCATTTTTTTCCCCAAATCACAAGCTTGAATGAGATTTTCCTACTTAACAGGTCATTCTCACTGCCAGCGCCTACAAATCTACTGTATCTCAGCAAAAAGTAAGGAGTTCACTTTTTTACTGTCTTAATGCTGCCATTCAGCAACACGCAGTTATTAGTACATCCAGACAGAAAAACTGCAAGATAAGGCATGACTAGCAATGACAAGAAATGTCGTGTTAACAAACCCAAGCCTTAAGTTACACTCTGATCCAATAACAGTGTTTTTTCTGCTGAAAAATTTTATGCTACCCTCTGTAAAACATGAACAAATGCTGAAGATAATTCAAGAAGTTTACTCAGAGCATTCTTTTGAAAAAATATTTGAATGTAGTTGGTTTGCTAATAATGGATCTTAACTGCTATACTGTGATGCATTTTCTTTTAAAGCTATCCCCTCATCTGTAATTTTGTTTTAGTGAAAGGAAACAGGAAATCTATAAAGCTTATAACTGGGGCAAAAGCCAGGAACCTTCTTAACAACAAACTTCTTTATCAGAAGCCATATTAAGTACTTGAGCTGCTGCTGTAACGTCCTCCTAAAATTTATGAAACTACTGAAATACGTTACTTGCATTGATTTAGAACACTTGACAAACTATATTTCTGTTCAGATTTTTTTAATAGTTTTGCTATGAGTTTCCTTTCCAATCCATTTCTTCTTCAAGTAGGACAATCCAAGAGCTAGTCAAGTACAAACGAAACCATAAATACTACAAATAAATGAGTATTCACCACTGGAAGATTTCTTGACTGTGTATTTCCAGACATGTAGATGATTTACAAATAACATTAGCAGATGTAGCTTAAACTATTGCTTTACCACAGTAACAAAAAGCAGTGCAGGGAGGAAAACATGTGAATTGTTTTTAAATGGCAAAATTCATAGCATTGTAATAGGAGGCTGGACTCCAATGTTCATTCAGAATTAGAAAGCGTGGTGTAGTATTATTACAATAAACACTATAAGCTGTACATCTCTGAAATACCTGTTGGCAGTACCTACTTTAATCAGGAAATCTGCTTAAGGTAGTATAGTGGATAAGAATTAAGCTTTAACAGAAGGATAAAGTATCAAAAGGGACTAGGAGAAGGATATAGCAGTGCTATCACCCCTTGTAGTTCTTTCATAGTTTTGAGGGGATGTTTGGTGTGTTTATCCTAGTGCCCGCAGCTATGTAATCACACAAGACTTGTAGATTACACTGAAGGATCTATTGGAAACTAAAAGTTATGAAGGAGCAGGCCAACTACTCTCTTTTTCTTTTCCCCCTTTTTATTTTTAACTCAGGAATGAATCTGGAGAATTTCATCACACAAGGTACCAAATGAAATACGCACCCAAGGAACACTCAGTGTAGCAAGTTTGCCAGTAAATAATAGTATGTTACGAAACAATTCAGTTTCAGAGGCAAAAGAAAAGGTGGTGAAACTGGAATGAGTTAAAAATATAAATGTAGGAGTTTATGAGATGTAGAGACTACCTAATGTTTATTGGTCTGCTTCTCAATAAAACAGTGTACCACAGAGTTCAAAATGGGGAAAGATTTTAAGCACATTTTAAAAAGGTTAATTTTCTAGGGTAGAATAAGAATTCCAGATAAGAGTAAGTAGGCAATATAATACAAAGATGAGCCTGTGCAGAACTGAGAAAATCTTCCTCAAGAAGCATATGGTCTTTTAGTCATAAATTGTAATTAAACATTACATAGACTGAAAGACATAATAGAAACTACTTCAGAGAACAAAGCAGCAGCAGCAGGGATGAAGTGGACTTAGGTGATTTCAGAGGTGTTTTCCAGCTCTAAATGCTGTTTTGTTCTCCTGATTCTACGCCTTGCCAGGTTAATGCATTGACTAAACTGAGTGGTGTTAAGTCATTACTTCTTGCACATGATGAAAAACTGCTATAATCCCCTGGTGAGTCACCTCTGAGACAGAAGTACATGCTGAAGGTTGCTTGATTTGATAAAAGGTATTTTCAACAACACAATATGCTTCATCTTATTTAACACCACCACAGCGTGTTTGCAGAAAAAAAACCAACAACATGAAAACTTACATTTCAGAAATGTTTGCTTTTCATCTCTTATGTTCCTTACAGTTTTGTGTATTAGAAAATTCCTGCACAACAAGCCTGAAGACAACCTCTGTGTTGTGGCACTCTTCCATGTAAGAAAGAATTGGCCAGGCATTATCACACACCCTTTCTTATAAAAGTAACCTTTAATTCTTTAGATAACGCCAAATTTGGAAATAGAACTTGTCATGTGGAACTATTTTTTCATGGCAACAGGCCAAATTCTGTTTTTGTTTATCAGTATGACTCCCTTAAGTAAGTTATTCCTGATTACTGCTGGTATACACATGAGCCTGACAACTGGTCCAATATTTAGAAAAGGCCAAATGACTTTTCCAAGAGTGAAATGGTGATAGAAATTGACAAATATTAAAGTTTCAGTAGTTGTAAACTGTAAGTATAAAGGGGTATATATATTCCCTGGACAGAGCTGGAGACAGGATTTGGGATGGCAAATGTAAAAAAGCACAAGTTCAGGAGTACAGATTCTTCAGTTAGATGCCATGTCATATGACTGTAAAGAATACAAAATGCTAATTCCTCTGCTGGAGGGAAGATGATAAGTAATGTTGCTTCAGCAGTCTGGGAAGTGGAAAGTATTTACCCCCATCCATCTTTTGCACAAGTACCCTTCCAGTGTCCTTAAGCCAGACACTGTTCTGAAGACAGTGAACTGAGGGGTGGGCTATAGAGAGCACCAGTTGTGTACAAGTGATAGATTTAGATATAACCACGGAAGAAAAATCTTAAAAACACTTTGGTAGCTAGTGCTGTAAATGAACCACAAGTGGTGAATTTTCTTTATAGTCAATGGATGATGTGAATTTCCTGAGCAAAACTCACCAAAACATAGAAATAAAAGACGCACAGAAACAACCACAGCCACTATAAAATCTAAAAATGCTCTTATGGGAGAGATATAAAGGAACCATGTCTGACTTGATTTTCAGAATAGACAGCATGATGCATATTTTTCCAGTAATGAAGTTTCCTCAGCAGTCAAGTCTTAGATAGTGATTGTAAATTTGAAATGTTTAAATTCTCATGAAGTTATTTCTCATGGGTATCTACTAAATCACTAAGAAATGCATTTTGTAGGTGCTGAAGGATTAAGAGTGACTTTAAGTATTGTGCTACAGGAGTCTATAGTGTAGTTAGTAAAATAAGGGTGATAATCAGCTACTTTTCAGTTGCTCCAGTACTCAAGAAAGGTAGTCAACTGCAATGCATACTCTGTACATCATGCTGCTCACACTGCCTGACTGGCTACTCAGCTGTGTCACTTCGCCCAGAGGAGCTGACAAAAAACTTCCTCTACACAAACCCTCGTCCGCTCACCTGAAAACCATATGAGAGAGAATAAATCAGCTCTGTGGCATTACCAGGCTGCTATTTATGATGCAGGTAGCTCACCTGCATGTAAGAAGGTGATCTATGTGCCTTCCCATAGATTCATTGTGTTAGCCAAGTTAATAGTTTGATGAAATAAAGATAATCTAAACACTTTTTAAGGGGGTTTCCATATCAGCTCCTGTACAGCACACAAGTAGAATTATAGTTCTGTAGTCAGTAAATACAGTCATATTTATATTATAGACAGTAACATATTTCGAGCTACTCAGCATCCTCTGCAGTCTTGATTTCAGGAATAAGGGCTCCCAAAATGATTTAATAAAGCATAAAGAAAACAAGGTTTCTTATTCACCGCATGACAACAACTCCAGTTCTTTCAATGAAGTGGAAACTAGTTCGCACAAGAGCCTGAGAAGTGCTGAAGGCAACAAGGGTAAATCATCAAAAAGGTTATTGAGGAAAAACAAAGACAGAGGAAAGACATCAGCATGGGCATTCTCAGAATCAGCTAGCATACTAAATCAGTGCCATTCCCGTTGATGTTGTTTTTACAAAACAGCCAGACTATCAGGGAAATCTCATCGGTCTTTAAAGAAAACTTACAATGATTTACAAGCCTGCTAGATATGAAAATATTGCAGTACATATTTTGCTTACACAACCAATAGATACTTGTGGGGTATAATGAAACTACTCACTATTCATTCTGAAAAACTTACGGTACGCACTTAGGAAAAGAGAGTTCAGTTTTCACGTTAATCAAAACCATTTTCAATTCTTTAGTCTGCTCCTATCTTTCTTATTTGTGATTTTAGAGTTGCTTGTGCGGAACTAATAAGGCATATCCTCAAGGAGATACATATAAATAAAATGCCAGAAAACTCTTCCATTTCAGCCAGCCAGTTCAGCATCTTACAACTACAGCTGTGCAACATCAGTTTCTCCCCTATACTTGAAGCAGCTGTTCTACAATGTATTTTCCATCAGGAACAAAATCTAGGTCAAAACATAGCATTACAATCAAGGTCCTTTTTCAAGAAATGACTGAACATCAAGATGCACAAGGATACTTACTGTCCCTTCCTTTTCTCCCTTCCAATTAAAGGTAATTTTATTTTCCATAATTTTGCAATTAAAAAACCAAGCTCCACCTTGATTTTATAGCATCTTCAAATATTAGTCTTTGAACGTTTTGATCGTGTGGCAAAACTTCCCAAAGACCCTTCTACAGCATACAGAGAATGTTGGACAGGCACACCTTTACAGCTGCTGAGGGAGGAGCTCAGCCACAGCATTTGGGTACAGCTCAGGTTCAGTGACCACGGCTGATTGTTTTGAGCTTTCCAGACATTTTTACAATTCTACCTGCAAACATGCTCACTCCTCAGAGCCTCAGTCATGCTGTCTAGGTACCTTCACTTTTGCACATAGAAACCAGGACTTATCATTCAGTCTCTTAAAAGTTTGAGGCTTTTTAAATGCTAATGCAAAGTGGAAACAAATGCAGGCACGATGTAAGATATATTTGAAGCAAGCTAAGGGATGTCAGCTGAGGGCATATTAGTTAGAAATTGAGCCCAAAGTGCGTAATAGAAACAGACATTGTATAAAACTGTGTTTTAGGAAGATGTACAGAGATACCTTTCTTCCGCTAATCCCAGTTTTGGACCAAGACAAATAATCAGAGCCTTCATGTAGCACAGACACAAGTAAGCATTTTCAGTTCACAGAATTTAAAACACTAATATTAAAAGCTTTTAGTCTTAATAGCAGAAAATAATGTTTAGTCTCAACTGCAACAGAGCTGGAACACCAATGAAATATGTTACCCATGCAACAGGTTCTTCAGCAAGTCACAATATTCACAAAATGTCAAAGTACGAATAATTTAACATTTAGTTACTGCTGTCAGTATGACTTACAAGTAATTCATATACTGACAACTGTGAACAATGCTCCTTAAATTTAGTAGAGTCCACCACTATACTTCAAAGCATACTTCCATGTGACTACAATATTAAGCAAGAGGATAAGTTTTGTAAGATTTGCCCTTTGGCAGGTTAGTTGAGACGGTAGAAGCAAAAACCTGCAACTGATGAAAGTTAAACCCATATAAAGATGTGGAAAGCAGTCATGATCAAAACTGCGTATTTAAAATCATATCTTTTGTTAAGTTCAGGTAATGATTTAAATAACATATAATGTAATGAGAAATGCAAGACTCCAGAAAGAACTGAGAATTAGTATTTTTTATTTACCTTTGGTATTCCGGAAGTGTCAAGCCAATTCTGGAAGATACTTTCTACTGTTAAGCCAGATCTTAAAAAAATAAATAAAAAAAAATTAGAACACATACCCCAAAATACTAATTTTTCCACTTGCAGTTAATCCTTTAGAAGCTGAGCAAACCCCTGAATTCCAAGTATTGGTTGTACAGCAGTGGTACTACATTCTTGGTTTTCTAATGAAAAATACCATGAGAGGTGATATGAGCAAATTAAAAACAGATCAGGTTTTGTGTGCTTAAAACTCAAATGATAAATTCAGTGCTTATGAGGATTGACAGAGAAAGTGTAAGATGGTAAATGGCATTTATGAAACATGTAAAGTATGAACAGGTGCTCTACTTCTTGTTGAGTGCATTTTTGTTTCTTTTACAGAAAAAAAAAAAAATCACAGGCAAGTACATTGAGCCAGAGACATTCAAACCCAGTATTTTATAGCAGAAGCAGCCTGAATGTAAAGATAAAATACCAAAGAAAATGAAATTAAATATAAACTTCCTTGAACTTTTGGGTTTTAGAAGGCACTGATGAGTATTAATCCTCAAAGTTACCAAGTATCTAATATATTTTAGTTTCATCTTTTCTGCACTTTCTTTATATCCTGATAAAATTCACAGTGAAGTCACAGAATAGTCTGGACCCCCAACAAAAGAAAATAGTTTGTCATGATCAAGCTGTGTGGGACTGAAATAACCACATGCATAAGTATTTGCAAATTCAGAAATTATATTTCCCCATATACTTTTGTAAGCAACTTCTGTTGCATTTACTTCAACTCTGGTTGAAGTTTTACCGACTTGCAGGGAAGCCAATTGAAAAAAATATTTAAAAAAAAAAAAAAAAATAAATCACACTGTCCATGCAGTGTGCCAATACTGAAAAAGGAACTTGAGTAAGCCCTCGATGAATGTAAATATTCTGAGAAGCAGAATAGATGTTCATGGAAGTGCCTTGGCAAGACTCATTCTAATACTTGCAGTTTCCTTCATATGTGTAATGTAGACCCATAACCAACAAAGCATTCATGAAAAAAACAGCCATTTAGAAGCTCTGAAGCATGAAGGCAAGCAACTGAATACAATTTTTATTCAAATTACATGACAAAGAAGCCTTTCCCCCCCCCAACCCCTGACAAAGCTGTGCTCAAAATTCTGACCCTAGAGGATGTTTATTTATGGACTGTATCAGTGACTAAGAAATATTTGTAATGAATTGCAGACATTTTTACTGAATGACTTTTAAACACCTTTAAATATTAACTTCTCCCAGTGGGAGATAGGTCAATCACTGTTATGCCCAACATGCAAATGGGAAAACGAAGGCTTAGAGAGCTTATAGTCTTAAAAGCAGTCAAGCAATATGTTAGTGGATGACCCTGGAACACATTCACAGAGCAAAAGTTTCTGTGTGTTTACTGATCGTAGTTATTACATTTTTTTAACTTGGCTAGTTTTAGTTAGAATGATCAAAGATTTAACTTACTGATATTAATATGTGTAACAACAGCACTTTTCCAGACATGGCTTATATCCTGTGTTAGACATTCTGGTCCTTGTTGAATCCAAGATGAAAAATTTACCCTCTGTCTCCAAGCCGAACTATGTATTATCATTTCTTTGAGGTAGAATTAGCAGCTACAACTTTGACTCTAGACCATTGTGTTGGGAGATCTGTCATCCCTACTCACACCGCGCAGTACTCTGAAGGAGGTCCATTAAAATGAGCAGATCTACCCAACAGAATAAAATTCTGCTAATTTAATTAGGGGTGGGAGAATATAATCAAAATAGAGAGTCAACTGGCTTCTCATTTAATAATTGTTCAACAGTATATGCAAAAAAAAGCAATCTGGTCTTAATAGGCTTGTCCAACATACACAGAAATTTTGTAACAAACGCAAAAACCAGACTTCAAGTGCCTTAAACAGAAGAAAGTTTTGCCTTACAAATGCTGCCCTATGTCATTCAGCTACTACGATATGCTTGCACACATGGGCTACAGTACCATACTGAAAACTGGAAGAAGCTACAGATTAAAGAAAGAGAACGTTCATATTACAATGACAATAAAGCCATTTATTCATACTTTCATTTTCTATTAACAGTTTTCTTCAGTTTTTGATCAGTCGTATTTTATGGTGTGCAGGCCAAGGAGGTTTAATGTGGAAATAGCACTAGTCTATTCACTGCTGGTAATATATTTTGATAGTTCATGCAGTTCAGGTCCAAACTTTACTTCAACAGTGTCTTTACAAATAAGAGATGACATATCAGCCTGGATGAGATAACTTTTAATGTCCCAGAAGGGAGAATAATTCCCACAGAAACAAAGAAATCTTCCCAATCACTGAATCTGAAATGTCAAATGTAACATTATGAGATCGTAGAATGTCACAGACAAAAAAAAAATTCCCTCTGATCACATGGTTCAAATAATTGCAGCAGTAATGCAGAAGCATTTCCACATGGCCAGGATTCTGAATTTTCAGGAAACTACCATTCTGCGTGTCTGATCACTATGAAAATCATTTTTCTACACATAACTGAACATAGATGTCATGCTTGTAATAGGGTAGTGTTCTACATTCAATAAAATTACTAAATATGCAGATTTGGTCAGCTTTTAGTAGTACCTGGTTATTTGTGCAAATTTATTAAATTTATAGCGTCTGACTGCCAGATCCTTCAGGCTATAACTACCTTCACCTTACTACAGTGATTTAAAAACTGGTGTCTAGTCTAAGGTAGCTGAGTCGCTTCCACAGGGAATGGAGAGATGTATCTGCAAAGAGTCAGACAATTCACCTTCCTCAGGATAAGATGATGTGTTTTCTGGAGTTCTTATTTCTGTCTGGTTACTACAGAAAGCACACACAGGACTAGCTTAAAATTGGACACCCAGATTTTATATAATCAAAGGTAGATCAGGTAGACCATACCATTTATTCTGTCTCAGGCAGCATAATCAGAATAACAATTTTTAATTTGTTATTGAATGAATCAAAACCAATACAGCTTAGTGTTCCAACAGTGATGCAGACCTAGCAGCTATGGAAAAATACCCTTATTCGTGCATTTAGTTTGTCTTACCTCCAGAAACTAGGCTTAAAGTGTGAGATTTCCTCATTAAAAAAAAAAATCTATGCAAAATAAGAACACTAAATTTGCTATGTAGTGCATTTATTTAATACACCCCCTATTTCTTTCAAAGCCAACAACAGCATACTTCAAAACACTGCCTTTGAAATGAGCTTATGACACTGAGGGGACTTGCACTGTTCTGACACCACACTAATCCAGGCAGAAACACCACTAGTTGCCGAGCCTCTCCTGAAATGTTGACATTTTTGTCAAGGGCAAAGACAACAACGCCGCTAGGTCTTTACCTGCTGCACACTGAGTTTCAGCTAAACACCTGTCATATGACCATATGCAGTCTTCCTTGTTTCCTTGTTTGTACTTTCACATACCTTCCCCACCCCCCCAATTCATGACATTCTTGTTGGCACTCATCCAAAAAAGCAACTTGTTTTAGCATTTTACAGGCATTCACTATTTTTTTTCCAAATATATTAGTAATATGCAGACTATTGCAAAGATCTACTCTGAATGTGTTGAGAGTCAATACTGAAGAACTGTGTAATCCTTGGAAAGGTTTCCATTAACTTGTTGGGCTTCAGTCAAGCCCAAAAAATAGATCACAAACAGATTGCTATTTCAAAACAAATGTCCCAGAGAAAGGACACAGGGCCTGATATTTACAGATGCTGCAGTTCAGTAAAGCACCCATATTCAGAAAGGGCACCTAGCACCTGCTTATGTTGCAGTTAAGTATCTGTAAGGACTTAAATCTGGTGTGTGTGATTTCCTGAATGGCCTTCTGGTTAAGGTACTGCATTGGACTGTGGGATCCGAGTTCAGTTGATTAGCACTATAATAGAGTTCTTACACGGCCAGGCAGGTCCTTCAATTACTTTGTACTACAGTTCCCTACTGTAAAATGAGAATGTTAGTACATCCATTATCTCATCCTTTTTCTATTTGTTTAGACAATAAGCCGATCAGCCTAGGAGTGATCTCCTAACATGCACACATACTGTTCATGGCCAGATTCAATGCTTCAAAGCAAGCTGTGTAAAATACTGACATTAATAACAATTGAAAATTAGCATCATAAAAGATGACTATATATCAAGCTTTCATTGCACAAGGTCCAAATGCATCTTAACATAAACCCACTTAACATAAACCCACTTAATTCCTCAGTCAAGGAGGAGAAACCACTTTTAGAATATGATGTTGCAGCAAACTAACAGTGCACATGAAAGTGTGTGACTTTTTTTTTTTATATAAAGGAAGATAAAAAGTCTGCCATATCCAACTGAAAATACTTCAACAAGCATAGTTGCTTCATCTGGATATATATATTCATACACATCAACCATTTTCAAAGAAAGCCATTCAGCTAAATATGCAGGCATATTTAGAACAAATCAAAGACTAGTGACCGGGTTAGTGATTCTATCATCCAGCCATAGCTTCCTGCAGATAAGATTTCCTTTGTGTTTTGTCCAGCGTATATATTTTGGCTTTCCAAAAAAACCTGAGGAATTAAAACCACTAGAAAAATATTTCCCAATGATTTGCTTTAGCAGTTGGATGCCTACCAGGTATTTGTCTCTATCAAAATCACCACATTCATGGCAATGTGATTAATCAAGAAAGCAGGTATGAAAGAAAGAGACATATATCTGTGTAGCTGAAC
Source organism: Podargus strigoides (assembly GCA_028020825.1). Classification (NCBI taxonomy): domain Eukaryota; kingdom Metazoa; phylum Chordata; class Aves; order Caprimulgiformes; family Podargidae; genus Podargus; species Podargus strigoides. The sequence continues at coordinate 62,098,350 of CM051663.1, read as the reverse complement.
AGTTTGCAATTACAGCATTGTTTTAACACTGATTTAGTATTTAATTGACAATTTATGAAGACATTCAAAGAATGTGGTTAGTAAGCCTGAGTTATTAACAGTACAAATAGCAGAGCTGTAACACAAGCCTTTCTTTGTCTGTTGTGTATTATTAAAACCATAGCTTTATTAGTACACTTACTTATTTTATTGAATGAAATTAAATAAAAAATACCACCAAAAAACCCCAAAGGACAGAACTGCCCTGCTCAAAAAACCCTGCAGTTGTAGAGCACAAGCAGCTGAAACTCTGATTTATCTGAGGCTGGTGAAACTCACCCTCTGTTACAGGGCCTTAAAAACACTGAGACTGCACAGCTCACGTGTTGGGCAGATGTGGAGGAGATCAGTTTACAGCCAAGACTATGGGTGTAAGCCTTGGGGAGAACAGAGCCACTGGGATTTTTATCAAATCTAGTGCACTGTGATACACAGACACATAAAAGGAGGTTTTGCATTAGTCTCACTCAAAGTTTAAATATTTTGGCAAGGTTTTATCTGGAAAATCAGATGCTTATTCAAATGACATTTTGCACTGAGTTTGAAATTCAGAGAAACACAAGCAAAAAAATGAAGGAAACCAGGTATTTTATTAATAAATCAATGTATAACCATGTCATTAAATAATTCACTTTCCCATATATTCCATTTAATATCCCTGATAATATTTGGGCTGGAAACCCATATCCAATGTTATAAACAAAATATAATAATATGGTACATATGAAACATGTAAACCACCCAAAGTAAATTCATGATGCCACAAAACATTATCTCAAGGATAACTAGGCCTCTCTGTCCCTCATTCCCTAAGAACAGAAGTGTTTCCCTAAAACATTTTCTCTCCTTTTCTTTTCCAAACTACTTACCCAGATTTATGAAGACTTTCAGAATCCTGCTCCCCAAAACTGAATTTTTCAAGTGAATACATTATTTTTTAAAACTATAATAGGTAAAGCTCCACTACAAAAGAATCTACATTTGTAGCACAGCCTGTAGAAGCATAGATAAATCAATGGATAAGCAGGGATGCATTCAAAGCTCTGCTGAAGACTAGCTGTACCATCTTCAGCCAGTCATAGTCACATACAGCAGGATTTTGAAGGCCATGTCAGGCAATTAACACTAGATTTCGGTTACTGTTTTTCATCCTTCTCCGTTTGGCACACTGCGTGACAGGGAGGGGATGGTACCAGACTACTGCTTGAGGAAAACCCATCTTCTCTGGTTTCCCAGATCCACAGCAAAGCTCTGGCCTCCTTGCTCTAGGGTGTCACATGCCAAAAGCAGCTGGCACAAGGATCACAGATTAATTTGAGGAGGCAGCTGCGCCTGGAACTTCAGATTGCACAGTGAACACAGGACCTCGCTGCTGCCCTAACACGCAAGTTAAAGGCACTGCTTGGGGGGACTATGGGACAGCAACAACACAGCAAGTCACATATTTTTTTGTGTATCGATGTCTGAGAATTTTCAGAGAAAGATGCACACACACACTTGAAACATGAAGAGGAACAATACTAAATTAAATCCTACTATTTCTGGCTAGCACAGCTGACACTATCTTCTTTGACTTTCTAGCCTGGTTCTCACTTACGCTTTTTGTTCAGGGATGTCTTCCAACAGCATGCAAAGAAAATCCTAGAAAAAGAACAAAACACCACAGTTAGCATGTTTATGAAAACACAACTCTGTCTACATTGCTAATCAGCAATGGATTTATCAAGACTGCAGATAACAGAATTATAAGAAACAAATGTATATATCCACTACAGTGATATACGGCTCAGTTATTTATACAACATACGTTATGTTTGTCAGTTTTCCAGCCTACTCAAGCAAAAAGTGTCAATATTGAAAGAAAATGGGCTTGAAAAGTCTGTTCATTATTTTAACACAATCCCACATTCCCACTTTTATTTAATCTATAATACACACACACACAAACTATATTTAAAACTGTTAAAGGCTGCAGATTCACATATTCAAAGGCAAAGAAACACCAGAATTAAGGGTGTTTACGTTCTCTCCACTGTGCTTATGTTATCATACTATCTTGAATTATATAACTACATAAGGCTTTTTTAATTTAGTGCACACATGATTGATTGGAAGATCATACCTACTCCTCACTCTGTGACAAAATTCACAATGTTGCTGCCAACCACACCAACTAAGGAGTGAATTCTTCAAAGAAAACATTACTAGAATTTCTTTCATGGATTTACAAAGAAGGTGAAATACCAATGGAACAGCATTACTATGATCCTCACTTATACCAGTATGATAAGCCCTCTTTAGAAAGTACACCTGACATCACACAAAGGTTCTCTGGCATCCCATGCTATACATGACCATAATTTTAATGACAATTATTTTGACACAATGCACTATCTGAACACCTCTGAACAATCTCATAAGAAGAGGCTTTACTAATATGAATTATTCATTTATATGCCATTTCATAAAGCAATACATCCATTTTATTAATACTAATCTTTGTGTAGACAAGTTTCATAGGCTAATGATGTTCCCCACTGCAATACAGGAGTACAGGCTGATTTCTGATTGCAAGTACTTGCTCTCTAAGGTCTTGAAGAATGTTTCCTAAAAGGCAGAAAACTTTTATTTAGGGACTCAGCTACAGCATTCAATAAAAGATGCTGTTTCTCTGTCTGATTATGGCATTGTTAGAGAATCAAAGAAAGAATGATTGCACAATTGAAACTACTCCTAAAACGGTTAAGCCTTTCTCCTTTAGGTTACAAGTGAGATTCAGGCTATGTTGCAGTGGCTACAAAATTTGCTAATGACAAAAGCTAAATTACACAGCACTGGGCTCAGTGCTGCTGTGGCAAGAATGACATCATTAATTGTGCCAGAAGTCATTGTGTCCTAACTAGTGTATTGCTGACCTGATGATAGAGTGTGAAATCCCTTTATTTCATACTACTACTTACAGTTCTGTACCATTATTCTGTAAAAAGAGAACTACTGTCTCCTTCCACTTGTGGAAGCTTTGCTGGAGGTAAAAAGTAATCTTACATGGAAATAAAGAATATGAAAATTATTACAGTGATCATTAGAGTTGTTTCAGAAGTGTGTGAAAAGTAATACTGAAGTGGTAATCCTTGACACTACTTGGATTGCCTCTGTATACATTACTGCAGCTAGATTCCCTGACTGGATTGCACCAACTTTTTGTAATCAATCACACAGTACACTTGAATATAAAAATGATCAGTACACTAATATTAAAAGTGTTTTTATATTCTGTATATTATGTTATGAAATTAAACACCTTTGCGATTAAAGCTGTGTTCATTTTTCCAAATACCTATTAAGAATAAGGCAGTAACCACAATTCTACACACTTTCTTAAAATTAGGATTATTCTATCTTATTTTAACTGCTTCTATTTTGATGCTCCAAAACAGAGTAGGAAAACAAATTACCACTTGCTTCATATTTACATGGCTTATAACAGCTGCTGATTATCAAGTCTGCATGACACATCCCATTACAGGTCTGACTTTTCAGTTCTTATAATTTTGCCAAACTTTAACGATCTGGAGTGAAAATTTATCCTCAGGCTATTTTTTTTCTTCCTCCCCAGATTAAATGGTTCAGAAGTGTCCAAGATGAAAGTTAGAGGATAATGTGGGGGGGGCTTAAGCTTTGATGCCATTTCTGTAAGAGATTCTAGTGACATTGCACTTGGAAGCAAAGATTTGTGGATGACTTGGGCAATCATAAATAAACAACGAGTCAGATCATAAAACAAATTATAGTTTGGTGTTTGTTGAAGTAATTAAAGAAGTCAGAAAGAAAATATGAGTTAGAAATCACATGCCACCACAGTGCTGCATTATTAGCAAACTGGCTTATATTCATGTTATTAAATAATTTCACTTCCTTATACACTCTTGTTCTTCCCTGGCTGGGAACTCAGCCGCTAGAAAACAACTTTTCCCTATATACGGAAACTGTTATTCTGCAGTTTGTGGAATTTTATTGATATTTGGCCAAACTGAAAAAGCCTTTGAAAAATGAGTTCACACACGTTTGCTAAGGATTTGCTACTCCCTAATAATTAAATTCCCTAAAGACTCTTGTCTGCTTTCACCGTAATCCAGACGGAAGCCAACAATTTTAATCACAACTGCAACTTTGGGCTGCTGCTGAGCAGATCAAATCCAGATACAGACTGCGAACTGAGATCAAGGAGAATTTTTTTTTTGCACTGTTAATGCATGTAGCACGTCTGAGTCAAAGGAAAAGAAGGATGGGAACCCAATGACTGAGAAGTAGATTGAGAGAAGTAATTTTGAGAACTCCAGGAATAAAGGCTACTTGAAGCAGTAACCAAACAGATCTGGGTTTAGAAGACCTTTTATATCATGACTAAAGATACTATATTAGTACTCCAATTCTTGTCTCAAGCAATGACCAGCATGTTTCTACTCTTGAACTGTTTTGGGGCACCAGACAGAAACCTCTCTCTGATCACATGTGTTGATATTAAATAAAGAACACTGAATATTAAAAGACAAATTATATCTTCTGTAAAAAACCCTCAAATATAGATATTTCAAGAACTCTACAACCAACAGATGCTTTCCATTAAATTCTCTAACTGATATATAAATGGGGTGCACAAGAGCAATGGAGATTTTGTGACTAGAAGGACATTCAGTTGGCAACAAATAAACTCTGAATGCACTTACATCCAACTCCTTACAGAAACTAGCCACTCAAAGTTAAACTGTCCCTATCAGTTATGCAGCTTGTAAATTACATAACTGAATGGTAAATGTTACTTTGTCCCTTTTGGGTAGAAAAGTAAATAATGAGCACCCTTCCTGGGATCCCGTTTATCTTGAATTCCCTCCCCATTCACCTTCTGGCTTTTATTTAACAAAATCAGCAACATGTTGAAATCTTTCTTGTGGCGTTCTGGTAACAAGCCCAGAACACCCCTCCAAAGACAACTTCCTAGCAAGAGCAGGCAAGACTCCCCAGCTATATGCTCTATTATCAGGCAACAATCATTAGCCAGACAGCTTTACAGTTCAAGTCCCAGGCAACGGAGCCACTGACTAGCTCCAGTCAAAAGCAGAATTTGTTGCCTGTTCACCCCGTGCCAGTGGACTGCATTCAGATCACTAGCAGTTCCCTGAAGAAAAACGATCAACTATTGTGGCAAACAAGAAAACATAGCACATACGAGGATCTGACAAGGATTTCTGGTAAATCTTCATATGGATATTTAAGGTGATATCAGCCCTCTGGATGGTGTTCCCTGGCAATTCTCTGTCTGAGGTTATTGCCACTGTGTAGCACAGCAGCAGAAGGCAACCTCTATTTTTTGCCTAAGTTGCTTAAATTCATGGTCCAGTGCTTTCACACAAACCAATCTTAGTAAACTGTCCATACTAACACGACTGAATTTGTCCTGTTAGGTACAGTGTGAATAACTAAGGGAAGCAAGTCTTAATTCACCCCAGCTGTATTTGTAAAAGGGTTTCTGTCAGAGGCCCACGTCTTTCACAATAAACATCTTTGTACATGTCAAAACACCTCAGAGCAGATAAGCCCGTTCAGGGACCAGGTAGTTGGAGAAAGTATGTTGACTGTCACTCAATTCACTGAGCATTGGCATTCCTCCTTACCTAACTGACCAGAAGGTTCAAACTAGTTGCCAGGCAGGGAAGTGAAGGCATGCAGCTTGAACACGCCTTCTCTTAATGCTTCCACAGCAGAGCCTATGTTGTCTCAAGTTCACTTGAAACGTTTTAATTTCTTCCTAAGTTACACAAATTCTCACTGTCCACTAAAAATACTAAATATAACACCATCTAAAAATTTGAATTAAACACACATTTCTTCTGTTTTACATGTAGAAACATGTAAGAACACATGTATACACCTAAGAAAAAGATGAGGAACTAGATCTCTTACATATCAATAGTTCTACATGGAGCCCTCAATCGTTTTTTGAACTTCTGTTTAAGACTATCCAGCAGAAAATCATGTGTAAGATGCATTTAACTCTGAATATTTAAAATACATCTCACAAAATCAAACAAAAGGTGGAGCTTTGATTCACTGCTAATAAAACCCACGTACTTTGGGACTGCTCCCTTGTCAGTTTGCTCTGGTCAGAATTAAAGAATTTATCTCTTTTCCTATCAAATGATATTGCATAACAAGCTATCATGTGATTTTAAGCTAGAAAGATGCTAAATGGAAGCTAGGCAAATATAAAAACTTTAGATTTTAGGAGTGAGAGACTACTGTAACAGAAGTGGAAATGCAAAAATTTACTCCACAGCTTAAGACTGAGGCTCAAGACTTAGTAAGTTCAGTAGCAATGGGAAGGATTTGTGTACTCTATCAGAAAGGTCCAAGACATTTTCAAGTAGAAGAAAATTATATATATAAAACTAATGGCTTCTTTTAAGATCTTTATACTTGAGATAAATGATAGCAAAACCTTTTTTTTTTTTTTTTTCTTTTTTTTCTTTCTTTTTTTTTTTTAAAATACAACTATACTTTTGGACACATTAACTGACTTTTTAATTATACATGATTATAAAACATCTGGGCTCCTCTCAGCTTCACTACTTTCTGCTTTGTTCCATTTCTAGCCCTACTTCATTCTGATCTCTCTGTCCTTTATGATACACATTTTTATCTTACATAATTATGAAAAAAGTATACCAGAAAAAAAAGAAAGTTTCCTTACCAAAAACAATCTTGCCTTATACCACATTAATGACTTTTACTAACCTAGGCTTACTTGTACTTCAAACACAATATTTCATACATTCCTTTGTTCAAAATACTTGTACTGAAATAGAGATATGGCCTAAAGGTAGTCAGATTTTTATATATGAAAGCAAGGTGGTGTCAAAATGTGCCATGTAATTAATTGATCTGTACATTAATAAATTGCCACATACATAAGCATTTTAAACACAGTTAATATCTCAGGTTTAAAATGTCTGAAGTGAAGCAGACTTTTTTATTGCCTTATACTGGTTAGAATTTACAAAGTTGAACAGAAAGCAAAGCATACTGCATGGTAAATAAAGCGCCTATGAACAATGAACAGAGAACAAAATACCAAACAGCTGCTTCATATGAGAGCAACACCTATTCTGCATAAATGAGGCTGAGGTCTTTGGAAATAAAATAATAAAAGGACAGTGATCACATTGTGATTAAAGGTTGTCTTATAATGGATATATATACGGAAAGTCAATAAAGGCTGCATGGTTCACAGCCGACAAAAGAGTAGGAATATGTTCATCCATGCAAGAATTGGAACAGGAAACTAACTCAATCTGAGTAAAACTGACCCGTCTATTTCTGTTTTCCAAGCACATGCGAGTATAGAAAGAAAAGACCCCTGTCCGAGATGCTGCTGTGGATGGGACAGCGCCAGAGTCCACACTATACCCCACTGATGTCAACAGTTGTTTGCTCAAGCTTATGGGTCAGTATGCATGGAACAGCTGGGGCTAAAACGCAGAGACAAATTTTTAACTAAACTTTTATCTAAAGAAAATATTCTAGAGGTTGAAATATCAACATACATGCACACTGCATGCTTAGACTTCCGATTCCAGTTACAAGAGTTCTACAAGCTAACAGATAGTTGAATGGCAATTTGTGTGTGCTGATATCAATTTTATCAATTTTATCAAATGACGATAATGGTATCTGCCTATGCAAACTGGTGTGCAGGAACATGTTGATATAGGTGCATACCCAGTGGGCTTGGATCCATACATCTGCCTTTAAAACTTTTAAGAATACCATAAACCAGAATTTTTTTTTGAAGCGCTGCTTCCTTAACTGTCACTTCATTATAGCAAATTATCAGATGGATGAATACTACAGACCCTGGTTTATTATTATAGCAGACAGACTACAGGAAAATTAAATTCTGCAAACAATTCTCAAGGTGTTCTTATTTCAATATCAAACTGAACAACAGCTTTAACTGTGTTAGGAATACCAGCAACTTGCACTCCCTTCTATTTATTTATAGTAGGTAACACTCCATTCGTTATTTTAAAAGTTCACTCAAAGCAGTCACTAAGTTAATTCTCTCACAGAAAGAAAAGTGGAAGAATATTTTTAAATCCTTCTCAAAGATTCCAGACTTGTTTTACTCATCTGTTGCTAACTCAACTAAAATAAACAAAAACTACTATTAAAAACATACTGAGCATGCAATCAAAATGAAGGCAAAAGGCAAACTGATTAATGTTTCACATCTGAAGTCATTTCCTTGCACCTGCAGCTCCCACCTAGGAAAAATACTACAAACATGACTGAAAACAAGACTAGTATTCAGAACATGGGCAATTATTTTCACTGTTTTTACTTTCCCTTGTCCCCACAATTCGTAAAGTTGGGAACTTTTACAATTATTTTGGACAAGGTGAAAGTACAACACTGATATTTAAACTAACTCTTTGCACCTCTATTTATTTTAAATCTTTTATTCATCTAAACACTGACAGCACATTTGTTCAAGAAGGAGCTTTAATAATAAACTTCATACGAACTTGACTTCATTGGTTCTGCATTTGCAATTCCTGCTGTGATTACTTATCTACCTATACCAGACACTGAAATAAATACAATCTTTAAGATTTCTTACAAAGAAAGTAAAAGCATTTACAATTGGATATAGCCCTATCCCTTTTTTCATTTTTTAACATAGTGACCAACCAACAGCATGACGTTAAAATTCTCTTCCCAGCAACTTCAATTGGAGCTGGGTTTAGGCTGCTGTGAAACAAGGTAAAAGCACAAAAAGCACACAATAAAAGTTAAATACATCACAGCTCTTTCTCCACCAAATCAAGTATCTTCAAACAAAGGAAATATTTTTTTTTTAACCTACATTAAACACATAGCTATAGACATACTACACATATTAAAAGAAAAAGTAGCCTAAGAAACCTGAAATAAAAGCATCATTTCCACAATTGTGCTTGAATAATTAAGAACACTGAAGAGTTTTTTGTCCATTAACCAAAATGGCTGTTTCTGGGTGCAGAAACAACATACAGTATTTCATCTTATGAGACTGGAGTTAGATAAGCTACAAATTGACATTTCATAGCAGAGTGCTGGACAAAGGGAGGAGTCTCTAGTAGATGAGTAGTTCAATTACAATGCAATCTAGCTATCATGACTAATAGTATAATGTGCTAAGACATTTTGCAGCATTTAAACAGCCCACTAACACAACTCATCTCACATCAACGAGGAGCAACAAGCTAACTTTTTCCTCATCAAAATGAAAGCCTCTGTTCTAATCCAGGTTTTACGTTTTTAACAGTTTCATCATTTCTATAATTTTCAAGAAGTTTCCAGTGGTGTAATAGTGAAGAGCCACATTTATGATTTTGGACACCATGATGTAGACAAGCTTAGACAAGTCACTGGCATTTTCCACACTACACCAAACCTAACTGCTCAGGGTCTGGTAAACAGCTGCAGCAGTGGAAACATCAACTCCCTGAACACCCCAAATGTTCCTCCACAGGGCAGAGCTACTCAATAGAGCTACTACGCCTAACTTTTGGGGAACTTGATATACAAAAGAATCCAAAGGTCTGTGAACTATCTGTAAGATACATGGGCATACATCTCACCCCATAAGAGTGAGACTGGCTGGAAAGTGTTAGACTCCATTCCCTCAAAATCAGAGGCCCTTACTCTGTGTTGCAAGGAGATATTTATCACCATCCTGAATCCCTTTTAACATTTAAACCAAAACTGCAGAAAAGACAGACTTCAGCAAATAAACTGGTTTCAAAAATTCACTCATACCCCTTCTCTTTTCTATTCTTCCTGCCCCTCACTCTTGTCACACTACACTTCTAGTGATGCCAACTATTTGTCATGTTTTGCCTCTTGTTCCAGGCCTGTTCTTGACCATGATGAGTTCAGTGATCTGGTTCACAGATATCCCCCATGAATGGTTGTCTTCCCAGCATTACAGAAGCAACAAGCTGCAGTGCCATGGCACAAGCTGGATTCATCACGAGTGACAGAATTTCCTAGAACTTTTTGGGTTCAGAGAGGTATGTCGTTCCCTTCTCAAAACAAAACACTGAAGGACAAGATAGTGCCCCTTTTAATGCTACAGCCGGTACTCTTTCAGAAAGACCTAGGGGTAGGTAAATTTCTATTTATAATCCCACATGGGTTCTCCACATAACAGATGGCATAATATACTGTGGTGTGACTTGCTCAGTCTTTCCTTCTGAAGCTGTTCCATTTTGCATGGAATAATTATACACCATTTATGCCAGCAAGAGAACAAGCTAAGTCTGTTGTGCAAGTGATTAACATACGCAGTTGGACATAGGGAGGGCAAATTCCGATTCCTAATTCAATATTATTTTTTACAACCAAGCCTTCACCAATCCAGGAAGAAATCCTGTTCTATGAGAACAACTCTTTCTTAAGAGTGGGCTGACACTGCATGGTATCACTGTCAGAGAAAGTCTACTGAAAGAAAGAAGCAGCACATCTTAAACATTCCTTTTAGATTAATACTTTAGTAACAGAATGTTTTGGAAAGCATGGGAGCATGGACTGTGATGAGAAAACCAATACAGAGGGTGTGACAAGTCTGAAATAGAGGCGGGTGCAGTGTCACAGACTGATGGGGACATTACTCTGACTTCGTGAGAAAGACCTCATAAGAACAACTACGAAATTTTAAGCGCTGAATGAAGCAGCATGCAGAGAGAAAGGAAACAAAGTCAGGAATATAACATGCACACACTGTTATGATTTACAGAAGTTTTCAGTTACATTTCTACTCTGTGTTGCTTCTCTGTCAGAAAGAGAGGTATCAGGGAAGAGACTGACTGATCACAACCAAAACCCATGAGCTAGAAGACTACAGGAGACAATTCCAGTACAGTAAGTGACCCTATCTTTGAGAACATCAGTACCTATGAACATTGACCATTCAAACTGTCAAATTAAAAAAAAAAAACAAACTACCCATTGTTTATGTTATCAGATACTAGCAAGGCATCCAATTTATGTATCACCCTGAACAAAATGTTCTGCCCTCTAGCAGGTAGGAATTTCACCAATATTGCCAAGTTACAATTGCCTCTCTCTTTTCACCACAAGCAGAAGTGGTGATTTAGATAGTCAAACCAAAAGTTTAGGTCATTTGTTTTTTCAGAAAGTGAGGAACAACCCCAAGCACAGTACCTGAGAAAGGACAAGCTGCCCATGGAACTTATGGACAAATTTTCGTAAAGACGCAAGGTAGGAAGCCTCTCCTATTGTCCGTGCCAGAGACCGCAAAAGGAAATAACCCTGCAAGAAATTAAGCAAGAAACAAATAGGATGCTATGAATTCACTGACATCTAGAAGAAAGAAGTGTTTATCATATCAGTAAAGCAATTTCAATAAAAATCAGCTGACAACACTCACCTTCAAATAGTGAACCTGCATGAAGATTTTATCTGCTTTAAGACCATGTTTGACAACAGATGCTCCAGACTCACTGAATTCTCCTGTGCTCTCCTTTTTGGGCCTAAAATGGTAACACACTAATTAAGTCTTGCATAACTAAGTAAAGAAATTACTCATACATTACACGTTCTTATAGTTGAAAGCACTGTGAATGACACAGTAACTTCAAACACCTGTGACTAGTGCAGTCTTTTTCCTTACCCTACGTAAATAACTTGGCTTAGACAGACCAAAAAACTTTCTAATTTTAATGTAATTTTGTACATAGCTGACCAGACTGTTGGGGTACAAAAGAAATCCACCACTAAGTTGGTGCACTCTTTTCACTGCCAGCATGACATCAGGTTGCATGTCATTCTACAGTGCACCAACTTATTGTGAACAAAGAGAAACAAAAATAGAAAAGGGGGGAAAGGGGGGGAAAAGGGGGGGGAAAGGGAGGGGGAAAAGGAGGGGGAAAAGGAGGGGGAAAAGGAGGGGGAAAAGGAGGGGGAAAAGGAAGGGGAAAAGGAAGGGGAAAAGGAAGGGGAAAAGGAAGGGGAAAAGGAAGGGGAAAAGGAAGGGGAAAAGGAAGGGGAAAAGGAAGGGGAAAGGGGGGGGGAAGGGGGGGGAAGGGGGGAAGGGGGGGCAAGGGGGGGAAAAGGAGGGGGGAAAAGGAGGGGGGAAAAGGGGGGGGAAAAGACATTGATGTAATTACGTTCAACTAGAAATTTCTCTTCTTATATCTGAACATTGGCTTAAGAGTTTGCACGACTATGCTTGCAAGAATAACCTCTTTTATCCGCATGCAATACACTGAAGAAGAAATAATGTTCTGTTTCTCATTTTTGCCATTTTTGGAAGAAAAGTAGTTGAAGTTTTAAAAAAGCAAGCCTTACACACACACACACACAGAGGTTTGGAGTTCACAGACAATAATGTCTAGAACTTCTTCACTGCCTGATTTTAAAATGCAATACAACATCTGGAATGCCAGAAATCTACAGCAGTAAAGTTTGGAGGAGTTACAGGCTCTTATGAGCACAGAGTGAAACTAAGGAGAAGCTATGCAACCATTTTTTCTTCACTTGTAACCAGTGTCTTCACAGTACTGAAGAGCCCTCTAGCTTTTTTCCTTCCATCCAGAAAACATGCTTGCTAACGGTGGTCTGAGAACAGATGTCTGTTTTAGGAGCCTAACCCTGTGACTGAAACAAACTCTCCAATTCTAAGTGTGGATTTTGAAATGGCTAGTTTTGAAAACCAAAGTCTTTACTCCCACTTCTACAGAATAGGTACAACACAGGCCATAGCAGTGCAGGATTCCTCAAACCACATCACTCACATATTTCTCATGAGCTAATCTCTGTGATCAAATTTCTATTTATGTCTACTTTGAGGAAAACATTCTCTCTATTTTGTATCTGTGTAATGGTTTCTTATTACAGTTTTGTCCAGAGTGCTGTTTTTTTCACCCTTTAGGCACTATATTTAGGACCCGTGCACACGAAATTCACTTCACGCAGTAAAATCTTGATAAAATGTCACTGTTCAAAATAAAATAGAAAAACAAAATGCAGATTCAATTTTACACTCTTCCTAACACAGTCCTCTACCATGCTATAGTTTGTATTTTCTTTCAAGGAAGACCTTCCTTCAACATTGAAAGGAGATCAGTAACTGATTTCTTATCCTATGATAATTACTCCAGTTCTTCAAGAGAATGTAACCATTGCAGATGCGCTGTGGAAGACCAGAGGTCCACCTATTTCCATTCTGAATCAGCCTCCTGGAAGGAAGGTCTGCTGGCATTCCATACGTGACTTTTCATTGTCCTCTGCATAATTAGAAAGCCCAAACTGCTTCAATTCTCTCATAATAATAATAATAGCCTAGTCTATAGACTTTGAAAAATGGAGTTTGGGCACAGTCTACATGATCAACACTAAACTGAAATACCTCCCATAATCACATTATTTCTAAATTGGAGAACCATACTTCCTTCCTTCCTCCTCCAACTTTTTGCTTGTGTAGATCCTAGGAGATGACCACAAAGCAATACCTCATCTGGATGATGGTACTGAAGAATTTCCTTTTGCAAAGGATGTATATATACCCCTCATAACGTCTGCAAAAAGACTGTAAAAATTCAGAAAGTCAACCTGTTCTCTGCTGTCAGTACTTCGGCACACTTATTTTACAGCAATGCTTAGTATATTTACAACACATTGAAGGTACAGAGACTGAAAGTTTGTAACACTGACCTACAAAACCTGGCATCTAACCTAGTTGATGAAGCTAGGCATAATGCTAAAGGCAGGCTGATTCAAAATATTCAAGCTGCTACCTGGCACATTTTAGATACGGGCAAACTTCTGAAGGAAGCAACAGATGGTCCTTTTTGTTTGCCAGGTGGAGAAGTACATTGTACAAAGTAGAAGTACAATTCACCAGGAAGTCCTTGGTAAGTAAATGCTCTGATATGCTAGGCAATCATGAAAACCTATGCAGAGATCATGAGAGACCATCTGAAAGGCATGTTTCCTATCAGTGTGACAAAATAAAACTCCTTAAACACCTACAGAGCAGTCAGAGAGCATTCCTTCAGGAGGGAAATAGACTTGACTCAAGTGAAACTCAGCGACAAATTTAGAATTAGATATCAACACTGGTTTGTCTTCATGAAGAATTACAAGCTGAAGCTCAGTCATAAGGGCCAGGACATGACACAATCTCAACACCAGCTTTATTCCACAGAACAAAATGGACTTTTCTAGCCTTTGCTTTCATAACATGAGAGACTGGATGAAAGTGCTGGTGCTTGCAGCAGAATGAGTGCCAGGATGTATTTCACAGGTGCTTTTATCCCTGCAGGTTTGCTTCAAACTGTGAGAAAATGAACAGGACTCTGTCTCAAGTCTTATTCTGTACGAGCACTAGAGTGCCACGAATTCCTTCTTTGATGCTAAGACTTGCTGGTGCTGCCTTTCAGAACTGCTGCCTCCTGCAAAGACTCGTATTTCTTTCATACCTGACTTTTTTCTTCACAGGTAGCTTATGAGGTGTTACTACAACATAACATCAAATATCCATAATAAGAATAAACATCATGCTGATGATCAGTTTGCTGAGTGGCTTTCACCTAGTCTGAACAGGTATTCATTCATTTGCTGGATCAAAAGTTAATAGGGTCAGCTGACAAGTTTTGGGCAGGGTTTTCCTGCTGTCAGGAAGCACAGAAAATCATATGACCATCCAGCAGGGAACAAAAAAGTAATTGAATAATAAGCTTATGCTTGGGAAGAGTAGGTTGGCTGATTTTTTTATTTCCTGACATAATTGGCAAGAAGCAACATACAGTTATTATTTACTTTTAATATCCTTGTATAAAAACACAAGCCTGAAACAGCATAAGCCTCAGTACAGACTCAAAAACCAGTACAATGCCAAGACTGAAATTCTTGCTCTTACATAGCAACTCTAGAAAGCACATGGACATACTTTCAGAAGGAATAAGAAAAGAAAAAAAAAAACAGTAAACATGCAAAGAGGTAACCTATTCAAGACCACACCACAAAAATAATAGGGAATATATATATCTGACTGAAACCAGTAGAAAGTCCTTAAGTGCAACCACAGGAAACTAGAGACATCAGAGAGGAAGATATTGCCAGAATCCCAACCTGGCATCATGTTCCTCTCCTTAGGTGTGATGATATTAGAGGACAGAGATTAGAGGCATGAGGCATAATATTAGATTAGAGCTATTAGAGGCATGAGAAACTATTTGTTGTGCTTTTGTATTAACATTGAGAATATCACTATGTAAAAGGTAAATGGCATGTTTATTTACAGAGACTTATGTCTACTGACTGTGGGAGTCAACAGAAAGCTCAAGTTTTGGTTTTAAGATAAATCAATCCTTCCTGAGTTTCCAACTACAAAGGATATTTTGGCCCTTAGAAAAATGAATTTAAAAATTTTCACCACATACACATTTTATTAAAAGTAACAACTACATAATAAATGCAAAAGACAAGTGTGATTCATTAATGTTGAAAATGGAACCATACATCCAGATAAGCCTCATATCACAGGAACCAATGTTCCTCAAAATAATTCATTTTAAAACAAAGGAACAAAACCACCAGCGTCTGTCAATCAGTAGTTGTGTTGGTAGCTGCTGTACGACAGCTAGTGATAAGGCTTGCTTTTGTATTTACACCTATCGCCAAATTGCACACGTGCAAATGTGTAACTTTACTGACTCCGCTTACATGTAGGATACACAATTCATCAATAAACATGACGTAAAACAGATCAACCAAAGACTACAGTTATGCAAAGTTGGTGATGTTTTCAGACTACATGAGACTTTTAGGTCCTACCGAGAAAGCACAAAAAGAAGGCAAGACCTCAAAATGAATGAAATGGCACCAGTCTTCCAAAAAACATGTAAAAGTTTATTATATAGAAGACGGAAATCAATTTGTTCTTCAATTCCACTTTGTGAAAGAAAAGAAGAAGCCTATATTGTTTGAATTAAACAAGAATTCAACTGTACATTAGGAAGCAATTTTTAACTGTTAACACTAAAACGGCTTAGCTAGGTCCTGTGGAAACTCTTTTATTGGAGCTTTTTAAGAACTATTAGCAAAACCCTGCTTAAGATGGTCTGTGCATACTGCCTGTGTTTCAGGGTAGGAGAATGGCCTACATAATCTCTTGAGATCTGTCCCTGTACATCTGTGATTTAGTCAGTGGAGGGCTAATTTGAGTTAGGATTAGTAAACTTGTTTTTCTTGGTCAAACACGGTGGGGAGACAAGCAGTGGAGATGTAAGGCAGCCACTCAAGATAAAAGACTATGGCAAATTCCCAAGACGCTAATCAGAACAACTCAGATTATTAATCATTTTCAAAGCAAGGATCTTTTTTTGATCTAATGTCTTTAACTATGTAAGAAGAAGCCTTGAGCTCAGCATCTGGTATTTAAAGACCAAAATCTTGTTTAAATAGCATCACTAGGCACTTCTAAAGAGAAAGTAGATTCATATAGTTCATTATGCCTTTTCCTTTGTTTTTTAAAGCTGCAGTCAGTTTGGCAGTTAGATACCATAGTCCTGTATGTGCTTGTCTTCAGCCACAGAAAATGAATCTGTTACAGCTTCAAACAGTGAACTTTTTTTGGGAAATGGCCTTTTTTTTTTTTTTTTTCCCCTTGAATAGAGGCTCTTGTAAACTGCTTAGAGACATTTTATATCAAACTAAATCCCATGTTTTTTGAAAGCTTTCTGTAACAAAGAGAAAAGTAATTGCATTATACAGAAGATGAATAACCTAGCCAATTTAATTTGACTTTTCTTTTTTCCTCAGAAGGAAATAAGGAAATGCAGTGGATTTAATCAGATGATTTGGATGCACATCCTTTGAAGGAAGAAAATGGTGGAAAACAGGAGAGAGAACACGGAAAAGCAGAGATTACACTGTCATATTGTTACCTTAAAACTTGCAGCTCTTCTTCAGAGTTCTGCACCTCATCTCTGAGTCGCCGCCAGCGAAGGAAAGCTTTCAATTCCTGCTGTCCTTTTACTTCATCATGTGACAGCTGCTTAGTGTACAAAAATGAGAGATCACTGATTACTGTTTCCCAACAGACAATAACAATTTTCAAAAAGAGAAATCTGTTTTGTTTCCCTTTAATGTGCAGAAGATGCAGAAAACAGTACTGATATCCATGATAAAACAAACAAACAAACAAAACACAGTCGCTGCTATAAGAGTTAATAGCAGTGCTAAGGAAAACAGAAGCCTCGCTGCACACACCAAATCAATAGTCAGTTAAATATTTCTGTCTGAGGAGATAGATGGGATACTGTTTTCCCTTTAGTGACTGGCATTAAGTTAACTGAATGTACAGTGCAGATACCTGGCACATCGATTTTGGATGCATCTTGACTCTTCCCAGCCTCGAAAGCAAAGAGCTGCTTTGTGTCCTGACTTGACTCCTCTTTCCTGCACTACTTGTGACACACTGGTGAAAGCTCCCTGTTGTGTTTTCCTCCATTTACATAATATTAACAGAGATGTATACTTATGAAATAAATGCCAAGTTGTCATCTTACAAATAACAACTAATTTATTCTTCTCTATTATAATAAAAGATGGGAGAAAGCAAAACCGCTAATATTATTCTGCATTATACCAATATTTCAGTCACAGGAAATTATTGCCAGGCACTGTGGAATACACTTATAATCCTACAATTGTACAATTGCACAGCACCAAAAATAAATTCTAAAATAGGAAAAAAAAAAAAAGCAATACTACATTTTCTGACCTTATAAATTAACATGGGCACTAATTACCCTATTTTGTTGCTTACCCCTTTCCATTCAGCTACACAGAAGGGTGTCTACTACAATGAAAATGCTTTCAAGTGACTCACAGAAGTGTAGACTTAAAGTGAACAGCTCACAGCAGAACAGTGATGCTCAGTGTAAAGACAGAAATTAGTTTTAGGATCAGAAGGGAAAAGTAAAGTGTTTGGACAGTCTTCCTTTCTTTCTTGTTCCAGAAACATGGTAAGTGACACAGAATTTTGTTTTGTTCGGTGCTATAAAAATGTCCAATACTTAATAAAATGGAGGCTCAGAAGAGTGTACAATGTCAGTTCCCAGTCCCACCTGCTCTTCCACAGATGGAGCTCTGCAGACTTAAGGGGTAGAGTCTGGGCTTGAGAGAAGCACAGAAAGAAAAGACTAACACCCAAAATGCTTGAATTCACAGAGGTACAACAAAAATAAGAATTGGATCAGAAAACTACTTTACTACCTGACATGTAACTTTTGAGCTTTTCACTTAAAGGTAGACAACGATTTCTAAGCCTCTAACATAAGGGTAAGTCTTGCTGGGCAGTGTAAGAGAGAAAAAGTCTAACTATGGGTGCCCTATTTCATCAGCTTCCATTTTATTTTAAGGTATGCTTCTTGGCTGTCCACTGGACAAAACCAGGCCACTTTCACTAGGCACCTGGAAAATTATAATATTCAGTAAGACTCTGCTGATTATTCCAGTTTCAGGAACACAATAAAAGTGGAAAGAATGCAGAGCAACTGTTTGATAACTAAATTGTAAAAATTGAGTAGTACATCTGTGGGAAAATAATCATTGACAGACAGATGTTTCCATTCTCATTTGCACTGACCTCTACCTCTGTTTATTGTGGATCAGGAAGGATTTTTATTTTTATTTTTAAATCAAGTTATCATGCAAATTCCAATATTATTTTAAAAGACTATCTTTATAACACAGGAGGTTTAATTTATATCTAATTCACAAGCAGAGCATATAATTTTGATTTCAACATAATTCAATTGAGAAGTGATGTATCATCACCTTACCTGTTGTGCCTGAGCCCAAAATATATCTTCTAAAAAAGTGGCAAACCCTTCACTTATCCACTCTTCAGTCCAATCACGAGCACCAATGGCCAGTCCAAACCAAGCATGAGCGATTTCATGGCACAGACGTGTCCCACAGAGATAGCTCCCTCCTGGTAACACACTCTGTGACAGGAAGATGATGTGTGGGCTGCACAATAGGAATGAGTGACAAAATATATTATTGACCTGTTATAACATGCATTGTATTGGCCATAATAATGTATAGGCTTTATTAGCTTTGTCAGCCTGTTATTACTATATGCATGCTAAGTCACAACAGGTAGTTTATAGCTCAGGCATTTTGAGGAATTATGTTGTACTTTACTCTTGGTTGGCAGAGAACCAAACTAAAATTCTGCTAAACAGTTGGTTTGTATTCAACCCTCAAACAACTATTACCTGTAAGAAGTAACTTAAACCAAAGTATTATATTTTTCAAATTACAAGGCAGATTTATTTCAATAGAAACATTTATATATAAACCAGGATAATAAAAGATGAGCAGGTGTGAATATAGGCAGCAAGGATTTATGAGTTAAATGATCAAAGCTGGAAATAAATAAAGCAGAAGCATTTTATAATGAAAACAAATCAGTATCCAAAAGCAACAAGAGACATGTATAGTAAAGCACATGTGCTTGTTAAAACTTAAAACAAGCTAAAAAGATACCATCTAATGATAAGAGTTGAACATTCCTGCAAATGCAGAGGAAGAACATCCTTTACAACAAGCAAAGAAGTGAGAAGGAGACTTGATATGCACTAAATATCTGCTTTGCACAACAGGGGAGAATAACCCAATCTGTATCTACTCTGCTTTGTACTTGAGTACTATAAGAAGAAATTGGGGGAAAAAACTGTAATGAATTATTGCTCTGCTATTGAAAACACACTGAATTGCAAGTTTCTGCAGTTGTCAACTCATGTTCTGCTGTAAGGCATTTTCTGCTATGCTTAAAGACATTACAGACGTTAACGTCTCAAAAGTTACATAATTTTTGAAATTAAGTACATCTAAGAAAGAAAAGTAGCAGAATTAAGCCCTCTGACTAACACTCAAGGGATTAACAGAGCACTGTCACAGATGGGAGTAGCAAGGGCACAAACCAAGTCCACCAGCTGCAGAGTATTCCTGCACTAACCCTCGTCATCCATAATCTGCATCTCAACTGCTTTCTTAACTCCAGACAGTTGGAAAGGAAAGAATGCATAATGGTAATACCTTCAAGACCACAGGTCTTTAAAACTAAGTCTAGCCTTCCGAACATGGGAAGGGAGTGCACAGCCTTAAGACATTTCCAAGAGTCAAATATTCATCAGCGTTCCAAAGAGCCTCCCCACCTGTCCTACCCTTCCGCTGGAAATGTTAAAACACCCACAGTTTTCTCGCAACCAGTTAAATGTCTGGAACTGAGATCATAAAACATGATACACACTTAAATAGAAAAACATACTCAATAATCATCTCCTTATAAAATCCAGTAAAGCAAGTTAATACATTTCAATCAGCTGGCATTGCAATGTAAAAAATTAAAGCACTAATAGAGGAATCAAGTCACAGAGAACAAAGCACGAAAAAACAGCAGCTCTCCAAATCTTCACCAAAAGCAATTCTGATTAAGAGAAGGGGGGGTGGGGAGGGGAGACCACAAGCACAGAAGCTGCAGAACATGACGAACCTTTTATTATTATAAAACTCTGCTGAGAAGAATAACTGCAGCTTCGGTGGGTATTACTTCAGTCAGTTGTAAGTAAATGACCCCTAACTGCGGCCTATGTACAGTGCTACAAAGAAAAACCACAGAAATGGACCAAGTAAATAACATTCCAGACATACTGCTGGCAGTATTTTGGCCATTTGGTTAAGCAAAACAAAAGTAAGTTCATGCCTTATAAACAGGCTCACAGAATGATTTGCATTTTAAGTCTACTGTAGGTAAATACAAAACAAAACTAAAGATTGTATTTCCTGCTTTTTCCAATCACCTGAATAATAGAAATGCCACATTTGGACAACCATCTTTATGAAAGGATCACAAATCACTTCATCGATAAAAACATATACGAGTCAAAATTTGGTCAAATAAGAATACAACTTTCTACAAGGTCAAAAATAAGATTACGTGCTGGAGCAGAATTTCATTTTAGAGACTGGGTACAGCCAGCAACTTCCTTTCCTGAGAACACCTTAAATGATTCGTTTTATTTTGTTTGCCCTTAACAAGCAGCTATGCTGCCAATGCAGAGCCTCATATAGCAACAGATACCACTACAGAGAAGTACAAGGTTCCCATTTATCTTACGAGTAATTTTATCAAAGACTGAACATGTTTCTGTAATACGGCCAGCATCTATTAGTTTGTGGAGAAGTCTGATTCTATAATTAGTTTAAAATACAGATTCTCTATTTCCAATACATGTACGAATTCCAGAAACTCTGCTCCACCTCTTCTGATACCAACCAAATCTACATTCTTTTACATCATCTAGGATGTACAATGAATAACAATGCTACTATCAGTGTTGTTCCTAAAACATTCAACAATTCAAGAAAGTGTCTATGTGAAAAATAAGATAATCAGGATGATGATTAAATTGCAATAGCAAAAAACTTTTTTCTTTTTAATCAGAATAGGAATTTTGCCCTCCTACCATCCATTTGATTTACTAGGAACAAATTATAAGGCTCGACATCCGTTGCTTTCATGGGAACTGAAAAGGAAAAACATCCATTCATACACTAGGAATGGACAAAGGTGATTCACCTCAGCAATTACATCAAGACATGATGAGGTATGCACAGCTTATAAATGCCTCTAGCTGATGTCTTTTCAAGTCTGGCCCAAGTTTCTAAAGCAGGCCAGAACAGGCTAGCTGGATGTGGTAAGCAAGATGGGAAACCTCTCCCAGTTAAGAAAATATAAAAACCCCACCAGTCCTTCCCAGGAAGCTGGACAAGTTCCCAATGGCTCTTAGAGAAAAAGAAGTTAATGACTTGTTTTAAGCAAGTATACACTTGGTTACACTTTTAAAGCAAAAGGTTATTATTCTGACCAGAATCACACCCTCATAAATTAGATCTTTGTATGATTTGACTGAAAGAAGGATCAAGTTTCCTCTCCCAATTAAACTGCAGTTAAGGGAAATCTCAACACTATGGTATGAACGCATAGGAAGGAAAAACTAAGTCCCACAGGGAAAGAACTTTTTGGTGTGAAGGGCTGATGTTCCAGTCATCCAAATCCACCCATGTAGATGTTCTCAGTAAATAGTCTCCTTAACAAATAAAAGGTTTCCAATGAGTCCTAGAGCTCTGAACAGTAATTTGACCAGATGAGAGGCCAAATCTCTGAAAGCAATTTTGCAAAACTTTTTCTCCAGATTTATGACTAAGATGCAGGTGCTGGTTTGCACACAGGCAGCAGCAGTGTGCTATATTTGGCTGCTCACACATAATCAGATGAGACACATAGCACAAACTCTAGATAAATGTACGTGCAAGAACTTAAGTACACACTTAAGGGGGAACACAAAGCTCATTTCTAACAGACTTGTTCCATTCCTTTTGAAGTCTTTCCCTCTTAACACACAGGGATTTGCCGATACATTTACTTACGTAATTACTGAAATAACAGAGCCAAGACCATAACAGCTGGAAAATTTGCTTCTGGAGTCAAAAGTAGCACCCAAAATCACTATTTTTATGGAAGTTATATAATAACAACAACAAAAATTCTTTTTTTTATAGTACTCCACATATTGTTTATCTTTTCCTATTTAGAAAAAGGTAGTCAGACAATAAACGGGTTAGACAGTTACTGTACTTCTAGAAAATCTCTTCTAAAACATGTAAAAGGGAGCAGGGGAAATCTCTAAAAATATTTTCATAGGAACACATTAAAATTAAGATACACATTTAAGAGTACTGTGATTTGAGAGAGTTAGACAACTAAATGACAGCTCTTTACATACAGTTTGTGCAGTCTCTCATCAGTTGCCTCCAACCTACATTATGCTAATACTGTTCTTTGTATCACTGGGATATTGTCTGCAGTATCTACATTAGACTTTGAATGTTAGCTTAATTTATCTTTGAGGACACTTGGACCATTGGAATGCAGACAGAGGAACATGCAGCATTCACTTACCTCTATAATCTCTAGCATTCTGGTGTATGTTACTAAGAAAACTACAGAGACAAACAACCTTTTTATCTCCTAGGTTTATAGTGTACCAGAAACATAAATATACATGCAGATGCATTTGTAGAGACAAGGATCTGGTAGCATACTCTGAGCATTGTTCCAGAAATAATGGAAACTTCATAAAGTTTTCCCTTCCTACCATCATAGCAGGAAACAAACAAGTGACCGGAAGTTACAGCTGCAAGTTATTCCAGAGCAGATGACTAACTTTTTACTCCATAAAATCATGCAATAATACAATAGGGTAGGCAATAAGGAAAGAAGACTAATCCCTGTATGTTGTAAGGAGCATGGTGTCAGCTAGCTCAGTACAGTAATTCAACATGAGCCTAAACTCCAACAGCTGCTACACAAACAACTGGGTTTGTAACAACTCTTTGATATTTCTCATTATCTCCAATCCCATATTACAGCAAATGAACAGCCTTGAAGAAAAACCTGCATAAAAAGACAGTGTGTATTTATCACATACAGCTGTGACATACACCACCTTCCAATGTCTTTGGACTTACAAGTCAACTATTTATTTAATTTGTGCAGACATTCAACGAGGAAATTTTATACATTTTCTTCAGATACCTAAATAGCTCTGGAACTTTATGATGAACAAAAATAAACTAAACCACATTGAAAATATTGACGAAAGTTGACAAATGCAATTTTTATATGCCAGGAGATCTTACTTTGCTACTGCGGAAGGACTGATCATACTGACCTGAACAAGAAGGATACAGATTTGATGTGCTTCAAAAAATAAACTAAGAATTTGATGCACTCCCAGCTAATAAAAGATCAGCCTCAAGGAAACTTTATCAACCCATCTCATTCCCCATAACTCAATTTTCTTAACTTTATGTTCACAAATGAAAAGATACACTATATCCTGTCATGCTGTATCATGTATATATTTGCATAAATTTCAAAATTACAATCATAACTTGCTCTGAAACTTTTACATTAGTAAAAGGACAAAGCATTAAACAAAGAACATCATCTACTTTTAGATTATTTTTTTAACAGTAAAAAATTAATAAAAGTCAAGAAACAAACTGAACTACTGAAGAATTTCTTTTTTCTTTTAAAATTAGATCAATGGAAACTAACAACATACAGGGTGATACCATGTATTAACTCCTTCTTTGAATACCATAGGACAGTGAATCCTAAACGTGGGATTCATATTTCATATTTCTATCTTAGGACACTTCAAGTATGAAATGCAGAGCTGTACCTGCTAAAAAAAAGATATTTATTTAGTTGCCCAACAGAATGCACATTTAGCAGGCAGGAAATATTTTTGAAGTTTTAATTTTTGCACCAGTCTTGCCAAAAATGTGCCTTATTGTTTTCTAAATTTTTCTAAAGCATTCTCTGTTTTGAATTTCTAGCTTTCTTCTGGGGCTTAGGTCCTCTCTCCTCCATCATCCAACCAAAATATACAATGTTAATATGGTGGACTGAAACTATCACTTCCCACAGAAAGGTTACAAGAATTTCCCTAGATCCAACTCTCAAGAACAGGAACACACCATAAGATAAACAATCTGGTAATAATGCAACTAATTTATTTAAACAGTGCTGTCTCATCCTCTCTCTAATACATACATGGAGCACGCACATTGACAGTGCTAAGACAAAAAACCTTTATTTGGGATTTTACAAAAATTCACAAAAAAACTTAGCTGTGGTTGATATCCTGCTGCAGTCATACCATCGTAATAAATCCTACATGCTTCAAATGTTCTAACTTGGGTGTAAACCAAGAAGGAAAGAAAGGACATTGTATTTTACATGTGGACTTCAGTCTGATGTCTGGGATCCAAGTATTGGCAGTGAGCTAACCCAGTGTTGCAGTAAGCTTATCAGGAACTAGAGGTGACAAGATCAACCCAAGTAAGAACTGGGGAGTTGAGCAAGTTACTCATCAGTTGACCTCTGACGCCTAACAGCAGTTCTAGGTCACTTCTTTTCATCTTACACATTCTGTACCACAAAGAGGAATCTGCAGGGCATTAAACTTTTTTGGAGCTCTCCAGATTTTGTTTCCTAATGTCTTATGTAAACCCAACAATATCCATTCATTAAGAAACTTACATACTCCCACAATTTGTGACAGGCAGTAAACTGCCTGCTGTTGTACCAAAAGAAAAGCAAACATAGAAAATTATGGGAGAGAAAAGGAGAAATTGCAGATTCAACACCTCATCTCCCATCAAGATTTTTTTATCCAGATTTGTTTAAAAACTCACACCCCAAAAACCACGAAGTAATTTAATTCTCTTATAAAAATCAATTACACAATACCTCCTAGTAACAAATGGCTAGTGGATTAAGGAGTAAGTGCAAGTAAAGTGGCTTCAAAAAATGCAAGCACCTGTTTCAGTCTTTAAAAAAAACCACTCTCTGTATTTTACTGAGCTCAATTTTTAACCTTCACACTTCACATGCAATTGCTTCTCAAAAAGCACTGACACTAACATTGAAAATAATTTGTGAATCAGGGACACCAATTTCCAGAACCCTTACTAAGTACTCATTGTAGTAAATTGCATTGTTTCATGGCAGATGTTTCCAAACAAATCATACAAGCTACACAATTCAATTAGCTTATTTCCTTTCTTAAAAAGCAGACAGATTGGAAGTCAACCTAGAGTACTTTAGTTAAAGAGCAAAGAAATCAAGATCAAGAAGAGCAAAATATTTCTAGTTCAGATTGTTCCATGCATAGTATTTTAGGACACGGAATTTTTCATAGAAGTATCTTTTTTTTTTGTTTGATGTAAGACAGCTGATTCAAAGATCACAAGAATGATAAAATGTCTCTACTCTTGTTGACATAGGTAGCATCACAAGAGAGGTTCAGAGGCTGAAGGGGAAATTTTGTTCATGTGTGAGAAGCCAGAGGAAATACTGTGTTCCCAGTAATTTCACTAAGAACTTTATGTACACATAAAAATACAATATTTGATTTACATTCTGGATTTGCTAAATTCCAGATTTCATGTGAAACTTTTACCACATTTTTCTGAGTACTTCCAAATATTAGAAAAAGTTCAAATTTAAAAAAAAAAAAAGTTATGCTATTAACCACGTGAAAATTTTTAATGACAAATAATAGCGTGGAAAGTCTCTATTAGAACCATGCATTTGTATTCAATCTCATTTAAAACTGATTGATAAGATCAGGACCACAATATTAACCTTAAGCACCTGCTGAAATTAAAAAAAAAAAAAAAGTGGACAGAAAATAGCAACAGATGGACATGGATCATTGTAAAGAATTATTTTAATTGACCATATTATTTTCATATTATTTTAACAAGAAGAGGGTAATGGAAACAGATATGGATACAGGTACTCACATCTCATTTTAAAAATATAAAATGATTTTGTGTGATAGTTTTTTTTAGGTTTGCTTCTCACATACCAAAGGGATGACTAAAAAAAAGAATCTCTTGATTTATATTAGAAATGCACATAACATTTGTTTCAGAGCCTTTTCTTTGTCTTCTAGCTAAAATGATTAATATGATGAACAGTCTCTAATAACATTCCTCAGTTCCAGTCTCAATGATGACTTTTCTCACTTATAGATGACATTATTTGATCATGGATGGATTTCATTATTTGTAGCTTGCAATCATTGTTATTACTGGAAGACCTGGATTTCCTTTTACTACACCATGAAGTTTCTGGCAGATATTAACACAGCTGAGAGCCAAAGTGCTTCTCCATATTCAGTGAAAATTTACCCAAGTTAAGGGCCTATAGACTAGTTGTCTCAAAAGGTGACATGGACAACACCAAACAAAATAAAGAATGGGTCAGGTTTTTCTTCATTTAATATACCGAAGAAAGCTTTTAACCACACATACCAGAACAAAACAACAACCACCAACAACAAAGCAGCCAAATCAACACAAAAAAAGGAAAAGAGACTGGCTGTTCTTCAAGTTTTTCAAGATTCTTTTCTCAAAGCTCATGGTATCGCTGTTCTAAAGGCAGCAAGGAAATGAAATCTGCTTGAAGGCAGAAGTGGTTCTTATTAAATCTCTACAAACTACAGTTAGAGTACCATCACAAACCAAACCAAACCTCAGGAATGCTCTTTTATTTTAAGGATTCCTATCACAAATACTTCACTAGCAGATTGAGAAGACTCCAGATATATTTCTGAAACATTCAGGAAATCTGAAATGTTACTGGGAGAGTGCTACAAATCCTTGATATTTCTAAGAAATAAGTAAAAAGGTAAAGCTCAGAGTTTTTTAAACTAGACCAGAACTTGTCAAATGATAAAAGAGGCACAGATTCAGTAATAAAATGCATTATTTCTACTATGCCTTTATGCTCTCTATATACAAATGCTGCAACACTCTGCACACTTGTCTTATAAATGGTTCAGGCAATAGAAATGTAACTAACTAGTCCTACTATCATCCATTACCTGTTTTTCTTATTTTTGTCATCTATAAACAGTATGTAAGCTGATATAAAATGCATGCTTTCATTTTACTGAATAAGGATCCAATGCTTCTTGTTACATTGATTAATGAGACACATGTTGTTAGCAAAAAAGACAAAACAACATAGAAGAATAAGTAACGCCTTCAAAATTATTTTCTTAGTTTATTCTGCGCAGCAGCTATACAAGCCTTCTTTTTTGTATGCATCAGTCAATAAGATATCTGTTGTGCTTCTGCACAAAGAACAAAGATGCCTTTATCAATTCTCAAAAGTCTGTAGGACAAACCATTCATGCTGTCAAACTCCCTAAAACCCTTTCAGCCAATAATGAAATCCATCAGTGACAAATGTCAACATACCAATTTGTTAAATACAGAACAAAAGCGACATTCAGAAGAGGTGCCTCATTTCATGTTATATCAGCCCTTCAATTTGTAACAACTTTATGGCAGCCCACAGATCATGCAATATTAAAACAGAACAGCATTATAATTATTAAAACTAGAACAATCTACGCTCCTTATAATAAATGCTTAATAGTTCAACAAAACTGTAAACAAAATCCTTTGGGAACATCAAACTCTTTGTAATGCATTCATTTTCTTCCTCTTTGGAAGAATATTTTCAAGTAAAATCTTACACACAAACACAGATTCTCTTTCACACACAGTCACATTTATTTTTCTGGTGGAAAAATAAGATTAAATTACATCATACCCAGTGACAGAAGAGCTTCAGTGTGCCTGAGAATTTCTTTATCCATTATACAGCACATCCAGCTATTTTTGTTAAATCATATAGCAAAGGGACAGTTTAGCTAGATGTAGCTACTGTGCATGTGAAATACTTTATTCATCAAAGACATCAAGATATTATTATTGAATCATGTAGCAAGAGACAGTTTAACTGGAAATAGCTAGCATAATTGAGAACTGTAATCTCTTGTAATATTAAGTATCACCTACTAATGAACTTTTATTCTGTTGTATCTTCTATCAATTTACCTTTTCATGTATCTCCCAGTTTCTTTCAGTCCATCATAAGGACTAAACAAATACTCTTCCTGGCAGTCCAGGACACCGCCATAGAATACATTTACCTATTCTTTTCAAAGATGCCAAAAAAGAAGCGAATACCATTATATTCTAGAATTGTCTATTGCATCCAACATTTCTTCTGGAGATTTCCAACAGTGGCCTGACAACTTGTGCTCTGTGAATCCAACAAACAAATCTCGAAAATAGAAAGGAACTTTTGAAGTTTTTAAATTCAGAATGGCAAAATCTGTATTTGGCAAAGTGCTAAGGCTAATACTGATTATATTAGTAAGTATTTTTCTAAGTCCAAAAGGAGAGACTGATGTGGTTTCCTGCCTTGCAGGGCCACAGCAAATGAACTAAATGAGTCAAAAGATTTTGAAGTGGTTTTGTTTTGTTTCAAACCACTGAGGGTTTAAAATTTCTAAAAAGTAGAAAAAGTTTGATTGCTCCCTATGTACTTTCTTGAAAACAGTTCTGCCAATACACTAAAGCATCTCTTTTTGTAAAACCATACATTCATATTTGCATGTGGATATTGATCACAGAACCACAGAACCACAGATTGTTAGGGGTTGGAAGGGACCTCTGAAGATCACCTAGTCCAACCCCCCTGCTAGAGCAGGATCCTTGAGTAGATCACACAGGAACAAGTCCAGATGGGTTTTAAATGTCTCCAGAGACAGAGACTCCACAACCTCTCTGGGCAGCCTGTTCCAGTGCTCACCCTCAGTTCCAGTTACCCTCACAATAAAGAAGTGTTTTCTTATGTCAAGATTGAACCTCCTGTGTTCCAGTTTGTGCCCATTGCCCCTTGTCCTGTCACGGCACCACCGAGAAGGGTCTGGCCCTGTATCCCTGATACCCACCCTTAAGATATTTATAAGCATTGATGAGATCCCCCCTCAGCCTCCTCTTAGCTCCCTCAGCCTCTCCTCATATGGGAGATGCTCCAATCCCTTACTCATCTTAGTGGCCCTGTGCTGGACTCTTTCCAGTAGCTCCATGTCCCTCTTGAACTGGGGAGCCCAGAACTGGACACAGGACTCCAGATGAGGCCTCACCAGGGCAGAGCAGACGGGGAGGAGAACCTCCCTTGCCCTGCTGGCCACACTCCTCTTCATGCACCCCAGGATGCCATTGGCCTTCTTGGCTGCGAGGGCACATTGCTGGCTCATGGTCACCCTGTTGTCTACCAGGACTCCCAGGTCCTTTTCCCCAGAGCTGCTCTCCAGCAGCTCAGCCCCAGCCTGTACTGATCCATGGGGCTGTTCTTACCCAGATGCAGGACTCTACACTTGCTGTTTTGAATTTCATTAAATTTCTCCCTGCCCAGCTCTCCAGCCTGTCCAGGTCTGGATGGCAGCACAGACCTCTGGCGTGACAGCCACTCCTCCCTGCTTTGTATCATCAGCAAACTTGCAGAGGATACACTCTGTACCTTCGTCCAGGTCGTTAATGAATATATTGATTGCTCACAGGAAATGCACATATTCCAAAATTTCTACCAAGACCAAACAGAATCAGGTTTTCAGTTAAAATCCAGCTAGTTGGATAACAGATAGTTCCTGTTGGATACTTCCTGGCAGACTCAGTTCAGTCTTTATCTAGTCAAATAGTTAAATTTTGTTTCTGTGTATTCCATATTGTCAGCATTGATCAAACTAACTTTTTTTAAACCTCAGATGGTATTTGGCATTCGTATCAGTTTAGATTTATGATCCTGATGATCAAAAAGTTGTGTAAATTGTATAATTTTTCAGAAAGTACAGATCAAAGTTTCCAAATAGCTAACAGTTTTACAGCCAAATCCAGTTACTCTGCTGTAAATCTAGTTAATCTCCACAGTGTAATGACTTTAAATTTTTAATTTTAATAGAATTTAATGTGAAGTGGAAGAACACTCCTTGAGACTTGCTTCAAGTCTCAGTGTGTCTCTGATGCACTGTACATACTTGCTTGACTGTAACTTAAACTTGAGTATAGCAGTTTCATGTTGGTTTCAGAGTAGGAAAACTTCTAGGTGTATCACACTGTCCTCAGCACCTGTTAGCAAAGTCACAGGCAGAAAGAAGAAGCTGTTACCCTCTCCATGGCCTGACACTAGAAGGGACAGCACAGTGTCTTCCAGTGCATTTCTGCTGGGCTCAGTTCCAAGCTCTGGAGAGAAAAGCTCTTTGGTGACAGCAACAACTACCTCACCCCTGCCAACAGCTATCGCTCTACAGCTGTATCTCCAATATGTTAACCGAGAATTCACCACAAGTATTACAGTTATACTGACATATACAAATTGGATGTAGCTGTTTCTTCTCAGAAAGCACTGGAAATACCTCTGAGACTGAAGTGCATTTTTTTTTCCTAGGAACTTAAAGAATTTGCATTTATACATATGCACTACTGTATTAGATCAACTGGCCAAGCAAAAACAGAAATTAAGCTTCAAGAGACAAATAACATATCTAATCTAGCACTACCAGACAGCACAGTAACACCAGGATCTGTTCAAAATCAGAGGTCTGTTTCTCAGATATTACAAGAGCAAGTAAACAGCAGTAAGTAGAAACTGTTAGTTTATACTAGTCATAATGGTAGAATGATTTGAATTTGCAAGGATGTGCCCAGTGTGGTTGCTAAGAAGAAGAAGTTGCTTAGTCCATAAGTAAACCTGCTCTGCTAATAGCTCTCTTTTCAAAAAATTATGTGAAGCTAAGACTTTACATAGACTGTAGACCTATAATACAGGTTCATTTTATCTTTTGCACCTTCCTTGTGGTAAAAGCAGATAGCTTTTTTTAAATCAGGCATCTTTGTGCCACTAAATTAGTACAGTATTCCAATCACTCTGGAAAAGTGAGTGAATAAAAGGAGTCCTCTCTGCACTGTTTTAACACACCTGTAGTCTAACAACTTATTGCAAAGGAAACACGATAACCCAAACTTAAGGCATGGGATACAGAAAGAGGAATTCATCTGTAAACCTGTTTGTTCCAACACATAACTTGCACATAGTGCTTTAACATACATACTATGTAATACTAATATGTAATGTTTGAATTACAAATACATCACACAAAATTAAAATCAGAAAAGCAGCACTGGCCCTAAAGATTTTACATTATTATGCTACTGAAGGCAGTGGGAAAGAGAAAAAGTTCCCCAAACAGTTCAAAATCATATTCTGAAGTTACTCAGAAAAAACTTTGTGTTCTCTTCAAACTAATGATCTTGTCTCTCATATGCTTCATTTTTGACTGGAGCACTGTAGTGCTTCAGCTAGCACTGAGAAGTGCATAAAATGTTATGTGCAAAGAAAGAAACCTTTGAAATATTATAAGATGTATTCGTAAGATATACAAGATAGTAGCAAAGCCATTTCAAACATTGACAAGCAAGTCTCTTTCCTCACTTCATCATGTGAAGGTCTAATTTAGGCCTTCAAAAAATCTGCTCAGTGACCAACCCATATTCACCTTTCTTTCGGTGGCCTACAAGTTACCTTCAAGAAGACTAACATGGCTATTTAGAATGACATCATAGCTTTAACTCACCAGGTGGGTGATCATACGAAAAATGAATTCCTGACAGTGAACTCCCTGATGTTTATTTGACAAAACAGCTCTATATACAACAAATAAGAAAGAATATTCCAGCAAATTCACTGTACTGGCTTATATACAGTTCAGAACACTACCTTAAATTTCATCTTCAAACAATTTAAGCAGAAGTAATCTAAAAGATGTTTGAAATTCTAAAATTATGCTATAATTAAAGGGAAATGAACCTTATAAATATCAATGCAGCATCATACTATGAACAAATTATCAAATAAATATGAATTCACTGTTTGATTTCAGCATTTCAAACAAGACTTAGGAGTCAAAATTATTATAAAATTGTAATACCAAAGCACATAGTGACCTCCTTTGTTAAGCAGAGACATAATTTACACAATACTGTGGAAAGAGAAGGCAGTGATCACAAACCAGATGCCTGCCACGCAGCAAGAAAACGGACTGGCCTTTAAATTGAAAGGAATGAAACCACCCATTTCCTTCATGCTACCACAGACAAAAGAAAACCAAAAACCATCCCAAAAAACAGAGGTGGTGTTTTATTCACAAGCCACAATCTCCAAGCAAATTTTTCATACTCTCAAGCCCACGCATCTGAATTCCTTTCCCCAAAAGCCACCACAGACCAAATTGCCTCACAGAAAAAGGAAATATGCAGCACCCTTCGCTCCTCCTTGGAAGCACTCTGAGCAGTCTACTTGTCCTTCTGATCTTCTTAAGGACAAAACATTCTTATATGTGCTCCTCCACCAAACTCAAGTTTAACTCTCAGTCTATTCCCTATTAGTCATAGAATCACAGATCACAGAATAGCCTTGGTTGGAAGACACCTTTAAGATCATCAGGTCCAACCATTAACCTAACACTGCCAATTCCCCATTAATCCATGTCCCTTAGCACCTCATCTACAAGTTTCTTGAATACCTCCAGGGATGGGGACTCCACCACTGCCCTGGGCAGCCCATTCCAATGTCTGACAACACTTTCAGTGAAAATTTTTTTCCTAATATCCAATCTAAACCTCCCCTGGCACAACTTAGTCCCAACACAAATCTCCAACAGCAACAAACTGGTGGGAAGCATGTGTGTACGCAGAGAAAATTTGTATGATAATACTCAGACTGCAATGTATCACATATCAGCTGTTGGTAAAATGAAAAATAATGTTTCAAATTTCCAATCAAATATAACAATCCACAACCCAATAGGTGCTAGCTGTTATGGGACAGGATATAATATTTTGACAGTACTCTGAAAAATTCTGTAGTTTGACAATTCAGCTTTTCTCAAAAGAACCCCAAGTTTTCCTTAGCAAGCATGATGAAAAAAAAATCTATGTCAGAAATTCAATCACTGAAATGTAAAATACGGCAGCAAAATCTCTTTTTAACCTCATTAAAAGTTTAAGGTTTGATAGCAGTATTGACCCACTTTGGAAAGTGTGAGGATTTTAAGTTAATACTTTTCTTCTAAAAATTAAACAATGTTTCAATTATTTGGATGGAACACATGGAAGGAGACGAGATGAAATTGTTTTGAAAGCACAACTGATATAGTTTAATATATATTAAGAGTTCTAAATAAATAGTTACTTTACTCTTACAGGTAAGAAACACTTACCTTTCAAAGAATAATCTTTCCTATAAGAAACATTTCCAAAAAAATCTCTAACATGAACTATACATGTTAATCCACTTTTTAAGAGAAGAATTATAATTTTTATTCTAAATATAGTGGAACAGACACAAGGGCTACATGATTGTTCTCAGGATACAGAAGTCTGTTTTTCATTCCTTCCCTCACATCAATGCATGAACACAAGGATGCAGAATAATCTGGAGATGAAAAACACATCAGAGGAATCTGCACTGAATGCAACATAAAAACCTTAAAAATTTGGCAGTGGCAGAGAAAGTACAAAAGCTAGCACGGAATTTTTTCACATGTTTGCTATAAAACAATTCTAATAATAGCTTCCCTCATTTTATTAGCTTTATCAGTGCATTCACTGCAAAAGTCTCAAAACAGGATAAATCAAGGCATTAATATCACTACTGTCCAGATTCCCCTCAATGTGACCTACAATGTCCCCTCTCCTTTTAACAGATTTTTCATTGTTATTAAATGAATGTTTTTAGGTATACCATTGAACATTTCCAAAACAAGCACATAGAAGTTCATGTTGTGACAGAACAGTCAGTTCTGTCTAGTCAGTTCTATCTGAACAGTCTGCTTTACTTGTACTTACACGCCAAGGAGGAAAACAATGAAAATTACAAGTTTCCTACACTCACTAAAGAGAAATAATCTACTGCCAAAGGGACCTAACTCACACTGATTAAAGCCTGGAATAAGCAGATGATTAGTTGAAAGTAAAGTTTGTTGGAGTACCTGCTTTGTCATTTGAGCATTAGCAGTAACAACAGATATTAGCCCTATATTTTTAAATCAAACAACCTCTGCAATAAGTCAAAAGGCATCAAAACATCAAGAAACCCACACCATTGCTTGAGGGACTTGCCAGATTTATTGTCATTGTGAAGATTTAAAATCACACACCATTAAGAATTGTATGTATGCATCCCATTCAGATGTCAAAAGTCTAAAAATTATGTAATCAAGAGAGCAGTTTCTAGGCAGATAATAAATAAAGGGCAAGTTTAAACAGGTTAAAAAACATCTGAAGGATTACACATAAAGGAGCAGGCCCTTACTGTCGTTGCCACTGTGATCAACAGGCATAGGATTACGCTCAAAATAGTCACAATAATAGTAACAACACCATTTCCCATGGCTTAAGATAACAAAGCTCAAGACAGAAAGATGAAACAAGGTCATTTGAAACTATCAAATTAACAGAAATGAACCAGCTCACTGACACTTTGTAAGAATTATGGCATCAGCATGGGTGTCTATGTTCTCAAAGTGCTTTCAAGCCTAATGAGTACATACTAAGCAATTCCCCCGAGCATCAGAGTGAGGGGAAAGGGAATCACAGAATCACGGAATTGTCAGAGTTGGAAGGGACCTCCAGAGATCATCCAGTCCAACTCCCCTGCTTAAAAGCAGGATCCCCTAGAGCACATCACTCAGGACTGCATCCAGGCCAGTCTTGAAAATCTCCAGAGAAGGAGACTCCACACCCTCTCTGGGCAGCCTGTGCCAGTGCTCTGGCACCCTCACTGAAAAAAGTTCTTCCTCATATGAATCCTTTTGTACCATGGTATTTTGGTGCACTACCAACACTTTTCTGCCTTTTTTTTAAAGCACAAAACTGCTATATAAAAACAAAAATAAAAAGTGCAAACACAAAGCTGTTAGGAGACAGATCAAAATCTTTGATTTCATTATGGAGCCTTAAACCACACCTCAAAAAGCAAACAAGTTTCCTCACCGATCAATTCTCATTTGTGAGTCAAAATCCTCTCTGGAAGATCATGTGGTATTCTACTCCAAAACTAAACATGCTATTTAAATATATACACACAGGAGTAGACACAGAGTCGGGTCAAAAACTAGCAACATTATGTTTCTGGATGGCTATAGTGCTCCCCGATATAGATCTTCTATATGTGATGCCTGCAGAAGGGAAATCTGGATTTAGGCATAAACCAGCTCAGTAAAGGAAAATCCCCAATCTATAATGCTGATTTATTCAGAATATACAGAATACACTTCTTCAAGGAATTCCATACTGCACTATTTTTAAACTGAAACTTTCCAAAGGCATGTATCTCCCTTCCTATGTAAAGATGAGGTAGAGATGGTCGAAAAGTTGAATTAAGCTACCACCCAAGTAATGTAAGCCCACTACTCCATGTCAAGAATTACTCAGCTTACCAACTCCCAAACTTTGTCAGCTTTATTTGTTTGGAAGAATTTTCCTTCAATTAAAAAAAAACCCTGAACAATTAATATGTAAAATAAATAGCTCTTCAGTTAATGTAGACATGTGCAGGCAAGTCTGGAACATGTATATTGGATTGGCAAAATGGAAAAATGACAGCAGTCTTAGAACTGAAAAACAGGAAGAATTTAGATCATAAATATGTTACTCTCCAGCTTCTCATTTTCCTGGCTACCGCAGTGCTGTAGCTTTATTTGACAATTTGACATAGTTAGAATGAAATTTAAGCTGGTGATATTACCAAAGTAGAAACAGGAGTACAAACGTGCTGTAAATGCAGAAAACAAGCAAAGCTGCTAACACACTGTTGCTCCCTAGAGGTACAGGGACTGGTTGCATCAGAGGTGCTCTTCCTATGAGCATTACCTCTAGCTGAAACTCAGCCAACTCCCCCTTATGTAAGCCTGTGAATCAAACAAACAGTGGGAAAGCAGAGCCTGCACCATCTGGGTATGACGACAGGGACGTGGGTATCTTCAGCATACTGATGGCACAGAAGCACAGACCATCTCAAAGACTCCCTCACTGGCCCCACATGAACATTACACAAGAAAAATGCCAGAAAAGATCTTTGCAAAACACGTTACAAAACAGACCCCAGGAATAATGAGCACGCACAACCTCATTCTCTGGGATCTCATAAAGGAATGTGTGCAACTACTGCACAGAGCATCATCAAAGGCTTCTGGAGCAGCACACCGTTCTCTGCAATTAGTACGACAAAAAGAAAAACCCAAACCATCTTTATTTGTGTGTTTCTTGTCCAATGAACAGTTCAGGTCACATTCAATTTAAACACCCTGTGGCAGGAAATAATCAGGTGCAGGCCTTTGTCAGAGCTGCTTCACTGTGCCTTTCTGACTTCGGTACACAAAATAAGAGAGAAGATATTTTTAACTAAGTTGTGAACACTGACAATTTAACCAGAAAAAAAAAAAAAAGCCTATTTGTAAAGGTGAATATGGTGAATATGTGGCACTCTTCAATTGACTGGAAAGCTCTAATGAATCTGTAAGTGTCAGTTCCGTATCTCCTATGTTAGTTTCTCCTAGCCATAAATGGCAACAGCTTCACTTCATTTCACAGGTAGCAACTTGCTCAGCAACACTCTCTATGGTATAACTGAAGAACTGTAAGAGCTGCCTGTATTAACACAATTCTTTCTATCTGAACACTGGCTAATTCTTCCTATGAATTACACACTTGGAAAAAGGCAGTGGGTTTTAAAAATGCTACATATAACACAAGTTTCTGTTTGACTAGTTACTGTGGAAAGAGTGAGAGAGAATCCTGAACCAAGCAACATAAAAAGGCATAAAACTGACCTTTCAAAAAAAATCACAGGGCAAAGTACCACGCACACATGGAAAGCAGAATCCTAAAATGACAGGAGAAAGTGGCCAGCTATGATTTATAATACATCTCACGTTTCCAGTCAAGTCAAGAGCAGAAAAATAAAAGATCCATGTGATAACAGTTCATAAACAGGAAGAATTTATTCTTTTATCAATTTGGAATGGTAAAAGCAAAATCTAATCAGAATGAAAAGGAACAAACTGGCACGCTAGAAAAAAACCTTAATGTAGTAACGGCTGTTTTTTAATGTGATATTGTATCATTACCTTCACAAAAAGATTAGAGCACAACAATATTACATACAGATCTGGGTAATTTGTGCTTGACTACATCTGGCTATGCAAAAGATGTAGAGGGCAAGCTTTATAAGATAGCACACCTATCCATCAACTGACACTAGTTTAATTCAAGGCTTTATTTTAACTTTTATCCAAAGGAAAGTTAAATTTATAAATCACAGATTAATCTGTTTCATTTTTTTAAGTGCCAAGATCAACATCTTAAAAATGCTTTGCATTTTCAGACATACTACAGTAGACTAAAATATCTAAAACTATGTGTATATTCTTAGACATTCCTCCCACGTCTCTCTATTTAGGTATTTCTCTGGCTCCTATAATCTTGGTATTTAAGCAATGATCCATATGTTATGTAGTTAAAAACAAATGAGTATGCTCTCCAGATATGGAAGCATACATCCTACTGACGTCAATAGGAACCCTGTGAAGAAAATCTTATGCCTGAGTACAACCCAGAAATCTTTAAAAATAACATCACAAAGACTATGTAAATCTCAGCCAAATGGTTATCCTTCCCCTTCTTTGTAAGCATGTAATGCGCACTAGCATTAATTAAATTTGTGCAGGTGTTTTAAAAGAGCAGGGTGTATTACATCAAAGTTTTTTAGGCCAGTTATGGTTATGAAATTTCCTAGCTGGCTACAAAGCAAGGGCAATGATTTGCGGAGACCTGAGCACTTTCTGAAAAACAGGGAATACATTCGGCTCCCAATGGAAGCTGAGGGCATGCAACAGAACACCGGTCAGGCCTCACCCGGACATTCAGGTAGTAACACTTTCAAAAACTACCAAATGTATTAATCATTACAAGAAGAATGAAAGTCGAGAATGTTGACTTTTTCATGAGACTGAGAAGTTATGGCAACTCTGGGAAAACCTGTGAGAGTAGAGATAATGATGACTGAATGTGAGTAGACAGAGAAATACCAGTGCATCATACAAATGTTCTGACTTCTAGAGATACCAGTAGTTCTCTTTACTACATAATGCAGCTATAAGATTTTTGTGTCATCTTTAGTGTATGCAATGTCTATTTCACTTAAAATTAATCTATGTTAAAATTCATTCTAAGTAACAGTAAATCACATGGGGGAGGGGGGGGAAAGAAAAAAAGGAAGAGAAGTGGAACTCTCCTAATCTTTTGGCTTGCACAGTTTTTAATGGTCTGCTATTATGATAATGTGATTTATGTTTGACATTAAATTTAAGTAGCAAGAAAATGTAATGACACAAGTTTGATAACTCCAGATGGATCACCTCACAAAACTGACAGCTCAGTTCTTTTCTGCTTTCAAGGTGGTTATTATTGGAAAGGTATTTCTGTTTTGACACATTCAGCATTCTTGTTGAGTAGTAAGCTACATTGTTTAGAATATGGTTTTATATAGGAGTTCAAACATCTGTCCATTTTAAGTTAAATTATTACAATAACCCACAAGTAAAAGCTCATAAACAAATGCAGCTGTCACAAAATAAGAACAAACTCTCTTCTTTGCCTTCACAAAGTATCATATTTAAGACAATATAATATTAAAGAGAAAGACACAAGTAAAAAAACCTATTTGCCTTGAGATGGGTACAAATATTAATAGTTCCTGGTTTACTCTCCTTAAACACTGCATTCATCAACAATTTAGAATGCAAATATAACAAACAACGCATTTCAGTCTTGTAATGCAGACATTAATGAATAGTTCTTATGCCATAAGATGCCAGATATTTTTAAGTCTGAAGTACTTATTTGCTGAACTCTGTATAAAAATAGCACCCATACTCTGCCCTTAGTGTCAAACAACTGACAAATACCCTAGAAAAGGGAAATTTGTCTTTTGCATTAAGTAAAATGTTATCATTGCTATTAATCACTGGAAAAGTTCTCTGTACATTTCTATCCTCCTTTCTACAAAACGTTGCCACTTACTTTCCCAGACTTTAATTGAACACACAACTACTTTTCATTAAAATAATAATTTCAAGGTGTCCAGAATGTATTCCACAAGCTCACACAGTACAGTTTCACACCAAATATGCAATCTATTCAACAGCTTATACCTGTCATGAATTTAATGCATACATAATGCCTGGTAGGCTTGCATATAAAACCAAAAAACCGATACAGAGCTACCTTAGGACACTCCTTCTTGATTTAGTTTTATTAAATCATGTTGTGCAACTAAACAATAAAACCAACAATTTACTATTAAAGTCAATTTCTAGAGTTCTTCTTGTTACCCTACTGAGTTACCTTGAAATTATTGGTGGGTATTTTATGCTCTGCTGCACAATAATTAAGATTTGTATCAGTGTCCTAATAGCTTTGATGAGCTTTTACAGCACTTCTCGAGTGAATATTAATAAAGCACTAAAAAGACAACATTCTCAGAATGAAAATACTACGTCATTGGAGAAGGAAAACTAATAAAATACATATAATTTTCAACTTACTGTTGCTAGAATAGTAATTAAGACACAGTGCAAATACTTTCACTGGTAAAACACGCTTTTTTTCCATAGTTTTGATAACTGAAAAAAAGTATGTGTAGACTGTAGAACATAAAAACACTTACTTTCATTAAACTTTAAAGCAACAGTAATGAAGAAATATAAATCATAAAATAAAAACAGACTGTTATAGGACTTGTAATCTCAGAATTTTTTAACAGTCTTTATATGTTTAAGTAAACAACTCCTGAAAATACACACTATGTATAAACAAGAGCTCATGACTGAACAGAATTGGCTTAATTAACATAAACACACAACAACATAAAGTTTTGGAAAGTCTTCTTCAAGCCTCACGATCTAAATAAACTGTATGTGTGGGCCGGACTAATTCTGTTTCTCTTATACTTGCATAATTTGAGACTACTTTGACTAGATTTTGGTTGAGGTAATCTACTAACAACAATGTAACTAAAAGCAAATTTGTATTCTGCAGAGTTTTATAAATCACTCTGCCTTAAGCCATGTGACTAACATCTGTTGCACACTGTTTCTTCTTTGATCCTTCCTCCAGAGGAAAAGGAGAAGCAAAGATGTTTCTTTTCTTTTGATAGAGTTTGGGGGTTTTATATATATATTTATATATATAAATATAGGCAGTATTAAATATTTATGCTAAGCTAGCATGGGCAACAACATTCCCCTTGCTCCTGACAGCAAGGTGGTACAGTATGTCCCGTCCCCTACTTCCTCAGAGAATTCACTTGGCAAAATTAGATCAACCCTACTGACATTTAACACCCTGGATAAACCTGCCTTTTCTTCAGTTTTCCCGTGTTGCAAATCACCACAGGTTTCACTATGGTGAAACCTTACATGGTCTTTTACGTTTTTGTGCCTGTGCAACAGAGTGTTTTTAAGAAAGCCTTGAAATTTAATCTAAATTCTGTAGAAAGCCCATGTGAAAGGCAAAGGTTTGATACATTCCCAAAACAGACTCTCTTGCACAAGAAAATGCACTAATCTCCCTGTTTTACACAATTTCCTACACACTGAATGTAGCATCTTTATCTTGCTGAAACAAAGGCACAGGATTCAGAATGGCTCTGTGCCTCCTCCACATCTACTTAAGCCTTACATAACTGTAGCTTACAGGGTTGATATTGGCCTACATGTCCCGCTGATAACTCTCCTGGTTTTCAGTCATAGCCTAGTCCAAATCACACAGTCATCTAGGTTGGAAATGATCTTGAAAATCATCGAGTCCAACCATCAACCTAACACTGACAGTCCTTGACTATACCATATCCCTGAGTACTACGTTGACATGACTTTTTAACATCTGCATGGATGAGGACACCACCAGTGCCCTGGGCAGCCCATTTCAATGTCTGACAACCTGTTCTGTGAAGAGATTCTTCCTAATATCTAGTCTAAACCTCCCCTGGTGCAACTTGAGGCCATAACCTCTTATCCTATCACTCATTACTTGGTTAAAGAGGCCCATCCCCACCTCTCTACAACCTCCTTTCAGGTAGCAGAGAGCGATGAGGTCTCCCCTCAGCCTCCTCTTCTCCAGACTAAGCAACCCCAGTTCCCTCAGCCGCTCCTCGTAAGACTTGTGCTCCAGACCCTTCACCAGCTTTGTTGCCCTTCTTTGGAAATTTAACACCACAGCTGCAAGTTGTCCTGAGAGTTTACTGTTCAATAAAACTTTTGTGAAAAAATGTCATTGAGAACAAAAACTAAGCCACAGAAGATAAAACTTCATTATTGGCAGAAGTATTGCAGAGAACTGTAATAAAATGCATGAACAGAGAATGAATGAGAATGCCTGGATGCGGTGACACCCAGAGGAACACACAGCAACGACAAGGGTCTCAGAATGTCCTGTGTTAATGGCACGCAGATCAGCAGGTCACCAAGACCCCAGCTCATCTAAACTTCAAAAAAGACATCCAGATTCGGAAACAAAGAGCAGTGATCAAAGCCTGACTACTTTCAAAGGGGAAAAGAACGTAAACACCGATCACTGTTAGCTCCAAAAAGGTAAAAAACGGCATATCCAAAAAGGCATATCCAAAACGTGCACATGGTTGCCAAGCTAAGAACAAACCAGGAGACATAAGGACTTGAAATATGTCCTTCATGTCATGGTAACTGATCCAGAGTCTAACATCTGGGCAGAAATATTGTGGTGCCAGACTGTTGGACAGACTTCTTGGACACTGTGCACATTCTGGTGACAGTGAATGAGTGAAACCTACTTCATTTCAGCCTTTCTAACCTATAACATCTCCCCATGGGTATTTGCCACGTTGTTACTATGTACAACAGTATAGTTAAACACTCTTCCATGTAGTTGGTATGCAAACTTCTCAGTGCAGTTTGATAGAGAGTCTACTGCTGCAGGGGTATAATGGTTATGCCCACACTAGTGTTTTCCTTTGGACCAACCATATATTTTTAGAGCAAATTGTCCAGTTATTCATACTTACATTTCCAAATCAGTTCAGCTCTCAGGGAAATCTTGGTGCACGCAACCTGGATTATTTCTAGAGGAAGCTAGAGAGGAACCTCTGTTCCAGTTGTGCACAATTTCACCCCAACAGGAACACAAAGGTGTGAAAAAACAAGCACTCCTCTGAACAGCTTCAGTGCTGAGGAAGGAATATTCAGCTCAGTGAACCAGGCTAAGTCAAGTACAAGGAACATCTGTCCAACCATACTGAGTCTAGGCACAGGGGTCTCCATACTGACTACTTCAACCTATTCATCCACTATAATGGCATTATATTACTCGTTAGTACTGTCAATGTCAGTTAACAGTGTGGGGTTTTTAAGACTCTTTTTGTCCAATTTTTATTTTGCTTGATTTTTTCCTTTCAAGCAGAAATATGAAGGCATATCCAGAAGCATTTTTAAAGTTATTGACTTGTATCACTAAGCATGCTGATCCCTAAACTAGATATTAACTCAGCACTGTGTCATTGTAAACTTATTATGTTTAACTTTTGAGTCTGATTTCAATGCAAAATAGGGACATAATGTACTTACTACCTAATACCTGGACTGACTTAAAAGAAATCCACTGTGTGAACTCACTTACCTCAACTAAATTTCTCAGGTTTACAGGCCTTCATGACTAAACATCCACGACTTAACTCAGCATCCATGGAATTAATTTCAAGCAAAAGGTCCAAGGGACTACTAGCTACATCTCTTCACAGCTTATTACAGGGGAAAAAAATCAAAAGAGAAGGCCAGCCAATCCCCTCAACACACACAATCCAAAAATAACAGTGAAGGATCATAAGATCTTTCCACAGTTGCTGGACCCAGTGTTTTCTATAGTATCTACCAAAAACATGTACTTTGCTGAAAATGTAACATGCTCTGAGCTGTTCTGCAGCTCTGCCATCCTTCAGACCTTGTAAGCAACCGGAATTTTTCGCCTAAGAATAGAAAACTTCCTTGTGGAAGGTGTGGTAAACCACCTGAATGCTTACC
Organism: Podargus strigoides; assembly: GCA_028020825.1. Classification (NCBI taxonomy): domain Eukaryota; kingdom Metazoa; phylum Chordata; class Aves; order Caprimulgiformes; family Podargidae; genus Podargus; species Podargus strigoides. The sequence continues at coordinate 62,054,557 of CM051663.1, read as the reverse complement.
TCCAAACATTTTTTCCCAAACCAAAGAAGTGGAAGGCTATATAGTTTTAAAGAAAGAAACATTATACGGTACTACAGTGGTACCTAAAGTTGTTGGAAGTGATACACAGCGGAAAGAAGCCAGAAAGAAAGAGGAAATTATGTTCCTTGGCAAAATGGGTTCAAAGCTGCCAGCATCTGACTGTGGCAGTGTTGAAAAAATGTGTTCTGCATTCTTAGCCAAACAGCAGCAGCAGCTTATTGAAGGTCATAATCACAGCTCAGCAATGGATTCAGCAGCAAATTTAACTAATCAGCATTTAAATGTCAGAACACTAACACCAGCCAAGCAGACTGGATTAACTATTCTAAAAGTACAGAATATATGCAGATGAAAATGATGCCTTTTGACGCATGCTGGAGTCTCCCAACTGGATTATGGTTCCAAACTCAGAATTTCAAAGGGCCCTTACACCAGTTTGTAGTCCATTGCTCATGAAGTAAGGGGAAAATTTCAGACCGCACATAGCAAGGAAATATCAGAGCTTTGCTTCGAAAACTAACAGTGGATCATGAGACACTAAAGAAAGTCTTGGCTATTCCTTCTCATCAAGAGTAACAGAAATTTGACCTAGGGCCTTGTGAAGCCCCATGCTAGCAGATGTGGGACTGAGCAGAGAGAGAAAGGGATTAACAATATGTCAAAGTGAAAAGGATCACTCAAAGGTGAAATAAGCTGCTGAACACTATGAATTTGATATAACTGTCCTTCAGGAATGAAGTCTCCCAACTGACAGAATGTTATGACAGCACAGAAATAAGAAGATCAAATACAGGAAGTATAGGATCCAAGACATTAAGCAGAGGAAGACTTAACTGAATGGTCATGATCAAAGCTAGTACTGAATTACAATATAAATGAGGAAAAGGAACTTAACTATACAATAGAATAGAGTTAGAGGGGGTGAATGTCATGAAGGTGAAAAAATAGACTTGCAGCAGCTGAAAGAAGTGGGGAAAAAAAATCTCAAGTACCAATGCTATTAAAAAAGACACCTTGAGGTAAGTTTTCAAAGAGGACAAGGATAAGTAAGAACAAGAGCTAAACTGAGGTCTGTGAAGATAAAGTTACCTTGGTCAGAGACAATGAGCATATCACAAAGTACTTGCAGAAGGTCTCAAAGTTAAAAAAACAAGCATAAATAAAACCCCAACTGTGATGAGAAAGGCATTCCTGCCTCCCAACCTGTCAGATTGTGAAACACAAGCCTAAGAGGGAAAAAAATTCAAAAGCAACTTGCATGTATTTGGTTTAAGTGTGCATTAGTGCGTATCATCTTTTGCACATTTAAGCATAAAAATAAGAGAGGCATATTTTTTTCTTTAAATTCAAATCACATTAAATCACATTAAAGACACTTGCATTGTTGTCACATTTCACTTTCAACCAAGTCACGATCCTGCCAACAAATATACTAAGTAAACATACAAGTACATCTTTTGAATGAAAAGAAAAGGATTTTTACATGTAAATTTGAGGGCTTGGAAAACAATTTGCAGGATCAGGAATTAAAATCGCAGGGAATTTGCAGTCTTGTATAAAAAAAACCAAAACCCAAAAAACCCCCCCAAAACCACCACAGACACATGCTAACAAGTATGCAAGATTCAAGTTAACATTCTCCACTACATAATGAATTGAAAATAAGTTTAAAAAAAATAATCAATTTTTCTTTCTCCAGACATCATACTTCTACTTTTTTCTTTAATTTTTGTACATGGTTATTTCTGTCTGGATAATCAATTAGTGATATGTAAAAAACAGACTAAAGAGAGTTCATTTTTAAGGATTATTCTTGCAAGTATTTTATCAAATTAACACGATTGCAAATATTGTGCAAAAAAGTTGATGCAAAGGCATATACATACAAAATGCTTCTACAGCCAAGGCAAACAGTCAATCACAGAGCTTGTGACAAGATGGAACAATACTAACCGTATAGATAAAGTGCTGAGGGACATGGTGTAGTGGTGAATTGGCAGTGTTAGGTTAATGGTTGGACTTGCTGATCTTAGAGGTCTCTTCCAAGGAAGACTGTTCTGTGATTCTGTAAAGAGTCACATTCAGGTTTGACACTTGGGCGTTTTCCAATATTCTTGGCTGATTTTTCTGATTACAACTTAGCTGTCGTCAGAACACTGCAGACATACAGATTGGAGAAATGGTGGCTACAGACACACTGATCAAAGAGGCTGCTTGGGCTTTCTTTTTTCTTTTCTCCCTTCCTTTTTTTTTCCTTCTCCCTTTTCAATTAAATAAGTTAACAACTTAGTAACGTGGCCTGAAAAAACTCAAGAGTCCTGCTGATATATCATGTTTTGAAGAAAGGAATATTCTTTCCTCTTAAAATACCAACGACCATTTACATGAGAGAAGAGTGACTAAGATCTTTATAAATAGGAACTGAAAGCTGGGTTGCTAAATCTATATTTAGCCAGCTATGTAAGTTGACCTGATTTACAAATATGCTAAGCATCCTCTACGTTTCTGTCATCAAACACCATTTGGGTTTCAAGGGTGTCCAGCATAATTGAAAATGAGGCTACCAATTTTAGAGCCTAAATAGGATTTGAATAACCTAACACTGGGATCCTGTTTTGAAAACATCAGTGTCTTGCTCATTCTTCGGTTCCACTTAATTGCTTCCTCTGCTGGGCAAAGTTGCCATAAGAACAGCCAAACTAGGCAAGACCATATGTCAATTTATCCCATTATTCTGTTTTCAGCAGTTACTAGTGCTAAGTGTTTAAGGAAAAACTGAGAACACAGTACATTCCAAGGGACACTTTTCTTATCATACACGTCTAGCTCCCAGCAACATGTAAAGTGACTAGTCAAGTTACTGACACATGGCGCTTGGCTATGGATTTTTCCTTGTGCCAGCACTTACTACAAAACTAGTACATCTAAAGTACATTAATTCAAACAGAAAAAGCAGTAAACTTATGCTATTTAAACAATACGTGCTGGAAACTTTGAAGACCATTGTTTTAAAAAAAGCCCTTATACTCCACGCAAACAAAGGCTTACAGCCCCAAGGGAAGTAAAATAAATACCAGCACATTTGCTGTGAAGAACTAGAAAGATGGCAAGCAGTTTCGAAAGCCATAGAAACACAAGAGATTACTGTGACTGTGAAAGGCCCTTGATGGTTATCAAGGAAAAAAACTACTTCCATGGGGAAGACAAAAACCAATAAAAATTTAAAAAAGAGGACTTACACAATGAAACACTGCAAGAGAAGTGAAGGTCTCAAGAACAGGCTCAGATGACACAAAAAATTAGTCTCCGTTTTTGAAAAAATGTTTTCCTCAGAGAACGAAAAAAAAGAAGGAATTCAGAGTCTCTTCAGGTTTTGCGAAAAGGAAGGGAAACTGAGTTGTAGATCAGTGGGAAGAGATTTTGAAACACCAGGTTTTCAAGTATGATCAACAAAACTGGATTTAGAATGAACTGATTGGAAGATGGTGAACATCCAGGGAACACATGGACTCTATATTTTATTTGAAGTCTTTCAGTCAGCTTTGTTCACAATGTGCAAATATTAAATAACTCTGCTATTTAAATGCCGATGGGGTTGACAGTTCCTCAGGGAGAAGCATTTCATTATCAACAGCACCAAAACATGGTGCTACTTTTAATCTCCTGCTTTTAACCTCTTGGCTCTCCCAGTACACTTCAGTCTAGTGTGAGGTCAGGGATCTAGTCCCTAAAAATCTAACTAGGAGTTCTAGAGTCTTTGCAGTCTGACACACTTTTCTGCTCCTTTTCCCCCAATTCACTCCCTTCTGTTAGTGAGAGTATTTAAAATCAGATAATTAAGTGCTGTTGGGTGTTCCTGAAACTCTCAAAATTCTACAGAAAGTGATGAATCTCTACCTTTTAAGCTATTTAAATTTAGTCCACAATGCTTTATTCACTTAATTTATGTACAGTTTAACACAGTATCACCAATAAAGATACGTAGGCCGTATTATTCTTTTACTAGCATAAATTTGGGAGAAACTATACTGAATCACTGGAACTACAATAGTGTAAAACCTAGAGAAAGCGCAAAATTAAATGCTCCAATTTCAAAGATCTGCAGTAAGCAAGAGAGGATGATTGCAATTATTATGTACAGTCAAGATCCTGTTTCCATACAGAAGGTCATAGCAAATTAAAAAACACAGGAAGAGATGTACAAAAAACACAAGTAAAATTAATGTGCTTTCAAGTAGAGCTTTTCTCATAAAGCATCTGTCAGACTACAAGAGAAACGCAGCTGACCCACAGTAGTAGCTACTGGAATAGACAGTTTAAAATACCTAACCAGGTCACTTCAGGCAAGAACTATCATCATTTCATATCAGTCTAAAATGTTGGGGAAACATCCTTCTTAAGTAAAGGGAAGTAGTCTGGGGATATAAAAGGCAGTAAGTATTGGAACAGACAGACAAGTGGCAAACACTGTAAAGCCCCAATACTTCAGATAATGACTAAAATTTATGACTGTTTTCTTCCCTTGCAGACAGGAGTACAATTAGAATTCTCAAAACAAAAGTCCCTTTTTGCTGGCATGCTGTGTTATGTTTATACTGCTACAGAGAGACTACAAGATAAAAAAAAAAATACTACAGCACCCTTAACCCAAGATAACCAAAGCTAACTCTTTTTTTTTTCCCCCAAGTGTGTTTGGACATGGTTTTGCACATAGCTTATTCTTTACTGAAGTCATGGATTCATGCAACTGTCAGAGTTGGAAGGGACCTCTAGAGATCATCTAGTCCAGCTCCCCTGCTTTAAAGCAGGATCCCCTAGAGCACATCTCTCAGGACTGCATCCAGGGGAGTCTTGAAAATCTCCAGAGAAGAAGACTCCACACCCTCTCTGGGCAGCCTGTGCCAGTGCTCTGGCACCCTCACCGAAAAGAAGTTCTTCCTAATATTTAAATGGAACCTCCTGTGTTCTACCTTGTGCTCACTGCCCACTGAAAGGAGTCTGGCTCCGTCCCCCCTCAGCCCACCCCTTAGGTATTTGTAAACATCAATTAAATCACCCCTCAGCCTTCTCTTCTCCAGGCTCAAGAGTCCCAGCTCTCTCAGCCTTTCCTCGCAGGGGAGATGCTCCAATCCCCCAGTCATCCTCTTTGCCCTCCGCTGGACTCTCTCCAGTAGGTCCCTGTCTCTCTCCAACTGGGGAGCCCAGAACTGGATGCAGTATTCCAGTTGCGGCCTCACCAGGGCAGAGTAGAGGGGGAGAATGACTTCCCTTGCCCTACTGGCCACACACTGCCCTGTGCAGCCCAGGGTGGCATTGGCCGCCTTGGCGGCAAGGGCCCATTGCCAGCTCAAGTCATTTAGGTAATTATCATTGCAACAACAGGAATTAACAATTTAAGTAGCCTGCTATACACATAGAAGCCTCAATTTGAAAAATCACATGAAAAAAGAACAAACAAGCTATTATGAGTCACTTAATTTCCCTTGCTCTCCAAATACAGCTTGACATTCAAGCAGCTTAAATTATTCCTTTATTTCAATTTTGAAAAATTTGAATGTGCTTGGCTTGATGAACTATTAAATGAAAAGCATCAGGAAGTATGCATGCCCTTTCTTTCACCCTTTATATTCAATGATATGGATCACTTGGAACTGACAGTGGTTAGAAGCAGCATAGAGAAATAAAAGCATAGGGTTTTCTCATCTTCAAAAGGAAAGTACAATTACAATATTCTGAACACGCAATCTGGGCTTAGACAACCACAGACTGTTTTGCAACAGAATACCCTGCAAGCATCCTTTCTGTATAAATTCTGGGAAAGGTACATGCAGGGGAAACTGACAATGTCCCAAAGAGCAGTAGCATATCAACAACTGAATCTTGAAGATTTCTCCTACTGCATGCTGTCATTTTCGTGTAGAAATCTCTCTCCCCTTTGTCTTTTATTTTGTACTATTTGTGCATCTGGTCCTTCATGGTTCCACTTATCACTGCTCTTATCACACAGCTAAGTAAAATGGCCAGTTTATTCCTCAATTACAGTGATGAACCATCAGGACTTGTGTCACCCATCTAGTACCATGCCTTTGGAAGTCAGAGGAAATCACTAAGTAGCTCTACCAATTTCATACGGCTTCAAGAACATGGTACACAACATCACACTTACCTCAAAATCAAACCACTATGCAAAGCATCAGAGAACATAGTCTATAGTAGGTGCCCAAGCAACCAGGACTCGTGTAGGTTTCTTGAAGCTTTCATTTGGGAGTTCATTGAGTAAAGAGCTACTCAATAACCAGTACAAGCTAGCTACAACCAATGAGACTTATATGACAGAGGAGGGTCACTGAATGCTTGAGTTTTAAACTTTATATATCTTCATTGAAAAAAAGAAAGTAAACTTACACTAAAAACTATACGTCATTATTACATGCCAGCAAAATGTTCTACTTTTACTCCTAAGGAGGATTGTAGGAAAGAATCTACGTAAATAAGAAACAAAACATGTAGCATGAAACAAAATGTCTCCCTGTCTAATTAATTCTACAGTTTGTAAAAAGATATAAACTTGGGTTTCATCTAAGCACTTGGAATGGCAGTTTGTGCAATTTGTTGAAGTTGCTTCAAGTACCAAACCTACTTGACAACTGCTCCAGTAACTCCAAAACACAAAAACAACACTCTGGGAATACACTTTTCCTTTCAGTCCTCATCTAACAGAGCTTTGCCTTTAGTTCTTCCCTTGTGTGTTTGTGTATCTGCCTAAATGAATTCATTCAACTGCTGGCACTAGGCAAACAGGTCAAAAAAGGTGTTTCATTCTCTGCTATTAACAAACACTATCTCATTACCAACTTCAAAACATATTGAAGAAAAATAAAAAGCAAATGGGGAGTTTCAATTGCTAGGCATTGCCTTACAGCTAGAGACAAAATTCTATTGCCATTGCATGACTGGCAATTATACTGTAAAACCCAAAATATTTAATTAAGCTTTTTATTCTCCACAATTCCATGAAAAATTGACAGTATAATCCTTACAGTTTGCCGTACTCAACTTCCAAAGACCAGTGTTTGACTTGAAACCCATAAATCAAAAAAGGCTTACGAATAAACTCTAGATCTGGATTTTAACATGCTCTTGTTCTGTCAATGCCAAAAGAAAACATGACAAAATGTAGCAGCACCAAGTATTTAAATCAATTGAACCAATCAAAGAACTTCAGTTTGGCAATGAGAAAATTCAGACCAACATGTCTAATGAGCTTGTGTTTTCCTTCTCTGAGACCAGCTAAAAATAAAATTAAAGATCATAGCACAAAGAATGGAAACAAACCTACCCACAAGAAGCCAGAACTAGAGTTTTAAGCTTGGTTTAAGAAAAATAGCACAGCAACTTTATATTGATCGCAATTTGATACTGTTAACTAGCTGCTAAAAGAAGTCTAACAAAATACAGGAGATGAGATACTAAGCAGTTTCTTTACCTAGCCATTCCCAGGCTGGAAAAGTTGGAAGGAACTATCAAAACATCAAGCCTGGAAAACGGGTGGGTACCCAGTGTGGTGTAAGCAGCTGAAAGGCACTGAGGAATTAGCTGAAGCAAATGTTCTTCGCAGCGTTCCACAAGGCACCAGGGAGCAAAGACTCTATAAGGAATGACTGCCTGCAACCTGGCAACAGGATTTTGGAAACGGCAGGGGTATTCCACATGACCACAGATTTCTTCATGCCACCTAACAAAAAACCAAACCAAAAAATTAGTTCAATGTGATACCAGAAATTTGCAATTGTAGCATGAAACAATTGAGTATGCCAAGACAAGGATATTCTCTAGACATGAGAATGACAGAGTTAGTTCACATATAACAAGCTCATTTATATTCTCACACTGTTCACACATATGCAGCACTGTGAAAACACTCATTTCTACATGTCTGAGTAGAACTGATATAGTTACTCATAACTATAAAAAAAAGACTAGTCAAACCTTGTTTTTATAATACATATGCATTAAAATAACAAGTGCACAAAATTTACATAAAGAAAACTAAGTAACAACACAAAAAATACTTATTTATTCAGAGAATTCCTATTCAAGCTGACTACAAAAATAAAGTGTTGTACATATTACTATAAATATATTAAGTGTAATCAGGATGAAACTCTAAGGCGGCTTTTTTTCTGTTGTTACTAAAATTCTCCAGGAACTTTTACTGATTTCTTTTTCTCAAGTAAAAAACAACAGCAGATATCTATTCAGGCTTATCACCACAGACATTTGAAAATATCACATCAGGATGAAGCTTACTTTACATTGGGTTTGGAGGATATTCAGAGCTGTAGCTGGAAGGAAGGAGGAGTAAATCAAATCCTTCCTAAACATTGAATCATGTAACTTCGCAATAATCTATCTGCCCAAATACACTCATATCTAAGCAGAAATCAGTTCATGTTTTCACCTGCTAGCCTGTCTTCTGTACAGCAAAGAGCCTCTCCTTCATTTGAGATTTCAACTTAAGGAATCTGGTTCTACAATGCCTGGACAGGCAAAGCACTTACTGCACCCAGCATTGCCCAAAGCACTTTGATTGGGGGCATCTTACTCCAGGTGAGTGCTGACATATAAAACAAAAAGATAACACGTAGAAAAGGACTATATTTTGCTGAAGTCCCAACACTTTAACACCTTACATGGCTTAGAGTCCACTTCTTTCACAGAAAGAGTTATTTCATTGATTATACATGCAAAGAAACTACATCCATGATTATACATTTTTTCCCAAGGGTCTAACCCCGTACATTTCTGCTTTAAAACATCACTTTGTATTTAATTATCAGAGTTGAGATTAGGCAAGAACATGAAAGCTAGCACCCTTGTAAAAGTTGCCAAGTCCTCAATGACCACAAGGAGACATGAAATTTATTTAACACCCTAGCTCCATTTAACATTTTCTTCGAGGCAGTCTCCTTATGTCAAACTCACTGGCACTTGGACATAAATTACATTACACATTTCAACAAATTCTTTCAGAAATTCTTCCTCTTCCAGCTGCCCACGAGTTTATCATCTCCATTATCTTATCTGAGACACTACCTTAACATTTGCTTGTTTATCCATTTCACACCCTTTCTAGAAATGCCTGCTACTGTGCATAATGTTGGTTTGGTTACCTAGTCTTAGTGACTAAAATAAGTAATAAGTGTCTGCTGTGCTAACTCCAAAATTAAGATCAACTATATATAACTAAGAGCAGATTTTTAAGGACGTAGATTTTTATTCCTAATTAACTGCAAAACCAACTTGTATATTTAGGCTCTCCTTTTTTTGTCTATACCTAACAGACACCACACTTGCAGAAGAGCTTTTTTGCCAAAACTCATTAGTTCTGTTCCTTCTATTGTCACTAACTCAGCTGCTGCAGATCCATCACATTACCTGCACCAATTAACTCATTCAACAACCACCGCACAAAGTGGATTGTAAGAATGACCATGACACTGATTAAAACTTGCACTAATTTTTGCTACAAAAGGCTAAAAAACTATTTCCCTTTTTTCATAAGTATTACAAAAAGTCAAAACTTTCATTTATTCTATCAACACTCTGTCAGAATAATCTTTTGCATCAAATCAATAAAAATTCCTCTTACTGAACATGCTGTACCTCAGCAACTATGGTTTTGGATAAGTTTCTAATTACATAACAGAAAAAAGTACGTATGGCCTGACTAACCTGATCACCTTCTACAAGAAAATAACATCTTATGTTGACATGGGGAGAACAATGGACATTGTTTGCATGGACTTCAGCAAAACATTCACCACGCTTTCCCACAGCCTTATCCTGGACAAACTGGCAAGATACAGATGGATGGATGGTCTGCAAGATAGGTAGGAAATTGACTCTCAGGATATACTCAGAGAGTGGTGACCAATGGTTTTTACTCAGGCTGGCAGCCTGTCACATGTCCCCCCAAAATTGATATGGGGCCCCACACAGTTCAACATCTTCACAAATGCCCTGGACGATGAAATAAAAAGCACCCTCACCAGGTTTTCTGACAATACCAAACTGTGAGAACATGTCAGAAGGGAGAGCCACCTTACAGAGAAACCTAGACACGCTGGAAGTGTGAGATAGCAAGAACATTGTGAAGTTCAACAAAGACAGGTGCAAAATCCAGCACCTGGGATGACATAACCACAGAGCACACCACAGCAGATCTGTGTGTCTGGAGAGGAGCCTTGCTGAAAGGGACCCAGGGGTTTCTGATGGACAGCCAGTTGAATATGAGTGATCAGTGCACTGCTGCAGCAACAAAGGCAAATCAGATCCTGAGCTGAATCCACAGGGGCATTGCTATCAGATATAGAGATGTGATCACCCCACTCTAACAAGTGCTTGTCAGGCTGCACCTGGAGTATTGTGTTCAGTTCTGGTCCCCACAACTGAAGACACACACAGACAGATCAAAGAGGGTCCAAAGGAGGGCCACAAAAATGAACAAAGGGCTAGAGAACCTGCCCTGTGAGGAAAGACTGAAGGAGCTAGGCCTTTTCTGAGAAGAGAGAAGGTGGCAGGCAGGAGAAGACAAGGCCCAGGGGGACCTCATTGCAGTATTCCAGCATATAAAGGGCACCTACAAAGGGCACAGAGGCTCTCTCTTCACAGGGAGCCACATGGAGAAGACAAGGGGCAATGGGTGCTAGATAAACTCATCTAAGCTCCTCTTCCCATGACAGATTGGACCAGATGATCTTTCAAGGTCCCTTACAACCTGGGCTGTTCTCTGATTCTATTACTCCATGAATTTGAAAAGCTGAGAGTAATACATGAGGAAAACAAGTGCCATGTCTGAGATTGCCGCTAACTATGGTGAATACACATGGAAACAAGTGGTATTTCTCCACAGAACTAATTTTTAACTTCAAATCTCATTTGTAGGCCTATATAGTATTGTTCTGTTCATCCATCACTCTCTAGTAATTTAAATTCAATGAGAAATTTTGACTAGATTGGAAAGAGGAATAGATGTATCCAGAATAATTACATTTCTAAGGTTTCGGTGAAAGGCAGCTAAGTAGCCACTGCATGTACTAGGCAACACATTTTTCTACTGAAAAGAATCATTGGTCCAACTTTATTTCATGGGATCACTGCAACAGGTCTTTCATGTAACCAGTCAGTATACATCACCCCTGGCAAACCACTGCACAGGCCAGCTCTAGCTCTTGGGTGGGACGGGAGAAGAAGAAAAAAGCAAGTGAGTAGGCAGTCTTGTAGTAGGGGACATCAGGTACCCAGAATGGACTGAGTCTAGTAACATGAAAGATCTAACAGCCAGGCATTGCAAGAAACAAGGGAGAACCTGGTACTGCTGCAGCAGGGCACTGAGAGACACAGGATGCAGGGTGCAAATCCAGAGGACAGTGGGATTTAGCCCTATTGCTCACTAAGCAGCTTGTTTTGACACAGAAGGAACCACACCCTTACCCATGAAATAATGCCTTTGGAATTATTTTCCTGTCAAGATTTTTCTGTTCAGATTAAACAAGATCTGTTTTGATTCCTGTACTAATATGACTCATTTTCACATTCCACAAAGGAAATGAAAATGTTACTCATATATCTCATTCTTCAACAATATTCTAAACACCAACCTGAAATCAGCTTGTGAAGACTCAGTGTTTGTCTGGATAGCAGCTGTGCAGGACGGCTGTTTAACTTCCTGCCAGCACCCCACAGCAATAGTGAAGGTGGATGCTGGCATTGGCATAGTCACATAGTAGTACCAGCTCAAGATACCTGTAAATAAAAAGAACGTTAGTGTAGACTCATGAGTCACAGCACACATTCAGTACTTGGTGGTTTTATGTACTTGAGATTTTGGGCCAAAACCTCCTACCTTATATCCTGGTATTTTTGTTGAAGAAAGAAAAATAGTTTCACTGTAACCACCATGAATTCAGGACTGTTTACTTACACCCGCAACTTTCCTACATATCTGCTGATGTCTTTATCTATAAATAAATCGTAAGTGGAATGTTATTAATGCAACTTAACATGATTGTACTGTTACTGCCGAAGAATTGCAGCAGACACAAAGTCTAATAGCACCTTTAGATTCACACACACAAAAATATTAAAATTTAACTCTTTCAACCCTGGATCTACCACCTTACGGTTTTATCTTAACTGTATTACCTCACACAGGACAAAGTATTTTCTTTGTGCTCTGGACAGTATCCGATAGGTGAGTTCTAACAAACAACACTACTGCTTGTGAACTGGACCTGGCAATCTGAGATACATAGTGAGCTAACCAGGCAGTGAGAAATCAAAGCTTCAAATCACATGGGATATTGCAAAAGTCAATCATTTGGTCATGATAACCCAGGAGCTGCTAAAACAAGATTAGTCTATTAGAAAGATGGTAACTCTTATCATTATGGGAAGACAGTACTGGAAGACAAGCACAGTACAGGATGGCTGTATCTATGAACATGTTTGGATAAACTGGAGGATATTTTAAGACAGCATACTTTTCATTAATCTAAATGTTGCTTTGGTTTTCTGTCTGTCCCTTTAAAAAGGGTGTAGCTTAAGGGTCACATTCAAATACTCATTTATGGTCACAAATACAGTTACTACACCATACTAATAGGTTAATTATTCTTGGAAAGAGTTTAGCATGAGTTACAACGTGTTGAATCATGTGCAAATAACTGTAGCTGTGGCAACTGTGGAAACATATAAACTTCAGTTATTTTAAGAGAACATTAATAATTGTTATTTTGCAACAGTATTCTAACCAAGGCTATGGAACACTATCAAAAGGGGAAAAAAGGAAAAAAAAACCAAAACAAACAATCCAGTGGAGGCCACCAGGCATAGAGGTAAGGAAATATACAATCACAGCAATGCATGTCTGGTTTTCCAACCTTAATGACCACAGAAGGTCAGGCTGTCCAAAGGAAGGACAAGCAAAAAAATCTTTTTGCTTAGTCTCAATGAATTTTCCACCTACTATTTAGTATGACAAACCACTACTGTTTGAGAAGTCTTGTAAGAGGCAGATAAAGCCTCTGCCTCTTACGTGCACCAGCAACCACTTACACTCCCTCACTCCATTCTACTTTTGGCCACATTCACCACTACCATCAAAACCCTTTTGTCTCTGTTGTCAGGTGAACATATATTAATCCTGTAATTTTCCTAACCTCCTGTCAGTATGTGGGCAAAAGGAACTTACTTGCTGCTAACATATTAGGAACAAAGAAGATAACTGTTCTGCCAAATCCTCACTCCACCCTTTTTTTTTTTTCAGTTACCTTATCAAAGCTACAAGTGAGCCAAGGCAAGCAAACGTCACCTTAAGAGACAGAGGTCACCCAGGACAGCAATTATTTATTATTTTGAAATACCAAACTCTTGATGTAGAGTTTCATTGATACAAACTATGCTAGAGGCCCAAGCCAGCACACACTGAAGTTAATAGCAGTTTTACCATTTACTTAAATGCGTACAAGAGAAGGCCCAGAGGTACTCTACAGTATTTCACTTTGCGTAGCATCTTTTATAAATAAAGTAAATGCAGTTCTGTTAATTTGTAAATTGTAAATCTGTTAATTGTAAAACTTTAAGAGTTAGGTAATAGCAGAGGAAGAGTGAAAATTTGACAAATCGTAATGGAAAAACAGTAATGTGTTTTCAACTGAGTTCTGAAACAAGCATGAAAGTCAAAAGGCAGTCACAGAAAACTGTTCCAGATGGCAGGAGGTGTAGAGGAGAAGGGTCATACAACAGTGAGGAGATTGTCTAAAAGGTAAGGGTGCCAGACTGCACTATGCAAATGGAGGGAGCAGAGAGGGTTACAGTGAGAAACAAGTTTAGCAAGACATGCTAGAGCAATCAAGACCATAGATTTTTTTTAAAAAAACAAGGGTAATTTAAAGAGAACATCAAAATGAATGAGGAATCAGTTTAGCAGTCCAGAGAGAATGACAGCATGTACTGCATTCAGAAATTTACATGAATTAGCAATGAACATACGCTATTCAGAGTTGGAACAAACCTTGTGAACAAACCGTGAAGGTACCAAAGACAAAGTTTTCCTCGGTACATGTTTTCTGATTTATCTAAATTATGATTTCCTGAAGAAAAGCAATTAACATATGGATCCTTGTCTTTTTTCCAAGCTATTTGTTTTTGCAGGCATTACAGAGACCATGTGAGCTCTGGATATTCCCGGAACAAGATTCAAGATTTTTCCTGTCTTTACACACCTAACTGGGGCTCAATACATTTCTTGTAGGTCTTCTAGATGCTTTCTGCATTCATACTCTAGAACTGTGTAAGATAACTATATATTTGTCCTACAGTTGTTTTGTCTTGAACTGAAATGGTCTCGATGTTGGCAACACTTCTCTACAGCAAGCACCATGAAGTAGCATTTCAAACCCTCACTTATCTTCCATCTTCTCCTCTCACTACTGGTAAGAACATCTGCCAGCCTGCCCTTTTCTCCCATAGCTTCTCTGCCTTTCTTTAATATTCTTCAAGTCAGTGGGCTTTGTTTTGTTTCGCTTCATCTGTAACCTCAGATCTGTCCCAGGGCATAGATTGAGACCCACAAGCTCAGTGCTACTTCTTTTCTTTCCCTTTCCCTTTCCCCTGGCTGCCCTGCTTCCCAGTGGCTACCTTGGAGACAGCACCACCTCTAGGGTAAGAGAAAACAGTGCAGCTGAAACGAGTAGACAGCTTCCTTTACCAAAAACCGCATTCTTTACCACCAAAACAGCATTTTGTATCACAAAAACATTTTCAGACTAAGCAAGGACACCTTGGGAAGAACAAGTGATTAGGCTGGGGTTAGTCCATGGGAAAAATAGAAGAAGAGACCCCAGTTCTTTTATTTTTAATGCTTATATCCTCCCCTTACAACCAGTCTTCATTTAAAAGCAACAGTTCCTATACATAATTATTTTGGGCACTTACAGAATCACAGAATGGTTTGGGCTCGAAGGGGCCTTTACAGGTCATTTAGTCCATCTCCCCTATTATTATCTATTATAATACCTTCAAAATATTTCTTCTACAGGTAATTTTGAAAAGAATATTTTTTTTTCCAGTTCTGGAAAGCAAAACTATCACACCATAACTGCACAAATCATACGACAACAATCACCTATTCTATGAGGTATAACTGGAAAACATGCCATGCAAAATTTAGGACTACATTTAACATGGGTAGGAAATTGCAATCTATTAATAACTGTGCAAAAGAACAATTTAATGAATGTTTATTTCTTCTATTTGAAATAATAATAATGATGAATGATGTAATTACTTCCTAGAATTTGTAATGCATTTAGCTATCTTTGAAACCATTAAAATTGTTTCAGTACTGTGGAGTCCATTATAACCGAAGAAACAACTAAGAGTCAGTGTCTGTTACTGCCACATGCAAGAACATTAAGAGTAGTTTTTACTTATTAGTATTTTTTCCCTCAAATAGTTTGCACTAAGGCAAATATAAACACTACAAAACCCACAATGTCCATGTTTTACTAAACCCTACAAAACTCAGCTACCTCTAGGGGAAAAAGCCCCACGCAGCATTTGATAGACAAAGTAAGAGCTAGTGATAATACATAAAACTACTGCTAAATAAGTAGTTGTGCCAAAACTAGTATTGGACTGGAGCACTAGAATTAAGAACCCTCCAGTACTCTGAAACTCTTGGTAACTTGTAAAGATCTTTGATCTCATCTGAAAGCCAGAATTTCCCACAAAGCATCCTCACACTCATGCCAGAGCATTAGTTCAACACTGGCTCAGAGGGATGAGTAGCATGTGATGAGCTGTCAACTTCCAAGCTGTAGCTTCTGATATTTGTTGGAGATCAATCAATGCAAGTATTGGAATCTTGTTTCGCCTTGTGAAAAGTAAGAGGAGCACAAACAAAAGCAACTGTTGTTGTTGCTAGCTATAGAGCAGCGGTAGTGGCTTCTCTAGCACCGTATTTCCTCTCAATAACAGAATACATCTTCTCATGGAATCAGAGGTTGCAAAACAAGATCAAGGAACTACATAATGGTAGAGTAACCGCACAACAACCAGGGCAGTCAATTTCACACTGAATGGTTGAATATCTACTTCTTGAACATGAATCAAAACTAATGTAAAGGTGTTTGTGACTAAATGTATCTTCACCTTCTATGTGTTACAGTAACATGTGGAAAGTAAAACTGACAAGTGTTGAAAAGTAAGTCCAGTGATTATATAGTTCGCATTACACACACACACACACACATATAGTGCTGCTCCCTGTAAACTCTTCTCCCAAAGGGCATTGTCAACTGCATTTTTCTGATAATTTTTTCTTCTCCAAGTACTCCATAAAGAATGCACAGTATTTTTAAGCACTTCTAGGTCATACTTGAACAGTTACCATTTGTACTTGAGTAAGCAACATACTGATATATTCAAACAAATGTGGCCTTGCTTTATTTCAAATGACAGGATGAGTCATAGTTTTGTAGAAGGCAGAATGCAAAAATGGCACGTACAGGAGGGAGTACGCTACTACCAAAACCTGCAAATACTAGTAGCAAATGAGGAACTGTGCATGTGAGTACACCTAGTCTAGCTATGCACTGCACCACAGCATCTGTGCATCTAGAGATGTAGGTCTGTGAAGCAGAATGCAGATCTCCGTTTGAAAGCATGAAGGTGTCATCCTTGCTTGCAGTCCTCTTACCTGCCTGCACACTTGTTATAAATACGACTTTTAAAGGAAAAAAATATTAAGCTAATTCAGAATAAGTTCTGCATAGAATTGCTTGCCAAATGTCTGCCAAAATGCTTATTCTTTCCAAGAAACTGCATTTTTAAAAACACATTTTCGCATTCTGCCAGTTATGTGTGATTTTATAAATATGTAGCCCAGCAATAGCATACTGGCAAAAAAAAAAAGAAGTTATTTTAATTGAAGGTACCCTGAAAGGCTTTTAGGTGTGTTCTATACTGTAAAACAAAATCTTAAATTGGATAGACTTCAGGTGCCCTGCATAATTGCCTAACAGCAAGATCTGTGTGGAACAGGTTATTTAACATTACAGACCATTTTGAACTTTTTAACTGTTAAAAGTCCTACTAATTAAACTAATGAATTTGTATTCCTAAATTCATTAGGCATTTATTCAAGGCTTTAGATTAGTACTTGAGCCTTGTGTTTGTTTGTTTTTTAAAACATTCCTCATAGTATTGCTCCCTTTTCTTCTTCCCTCTGTATCTGTTTTGTAAATTTTTACAGTTCCAAACAACTAACACTGATTTGTCATTTCCAACAGTATATGAGCACCAAGATAATGAGGGTGTCATCCATGACTGAGTCTTTGAGGACTACTGCAGCACAATGCCCAATACCTTTAAAGAAACCCTGGAACTCTTGTATCATGACATAAAAATTAGCATAAATAATTGTGTCTCACATAGATCTGTAAGTAGAGCCTTCCCCAGAACACTCTGGGGAATTCCATCTCGAGGAGAGGTGGAAATAAAACTGCAAGAACAGAAGTGTAGTAGGTGCTTCTGCTGCTGCTCTTCAGTAAAGTTCAGCACAAAACTTTTCCATTGACACATGGCTCCTAAAGGACCCAGCTTTAATGCTACATTTGGTTCTTCCCAATTCACTTCACACTTTTCACTCAGTGCTTCATTAGCACAGTGAAGCTAAAATGAGTAATTTCCTCACTACTGGCCTTTCCATTAAAGATTTCTTACAGCATTTCTTGTTTTCACAGTGTTCTTAGTATATTTCCTTTCCTGGGTTAGCCTATAGAAAATTTAAAAAAAAGAAAAAAAAAAAAAAAGGAAAAATACCCAAACAAGCCCAAAACAAAGCTTTAATCTGACACATCAATTACCAACATGAACTGACCTGCAACAACCACAAGGATTTAAACAAAAGCCCCCTCTGTTCTCCACAGGGTGACAAGACTGACTTTGAGTGACTAAGCCCCAGTGCTATCATTAACAATATGGTACACTGATATCATTCTCAACACTCCATCAATAGCATTTAAAAAAATTGTTTTCCCCACAACTGTGTTTTTCTTTATTCAAGTACACATTTTTAATGTGTTTGTTGTTTTTTTTAAACTAGAATTAAACAGTGTTAATAAGGAAATAATTCTATCACAAAACAGCCTTTTCAACTAGATAATTGGTCTAAGAAATTATGCATTTTAACCTATGCTAACCTATACTGCCTCAAATTTTTTCCAAGGTTTCTATTTCTAGAAATTCACGTAAGCAATCTTCTTCCTCTTAATATTTCAGACCACATAGCCCCACACAGACCCCTGAGGGACAGACAGGCAACAACTCATTAGCAAGGTGCAAGTGTGGATTAAATTAACTAAACAATGATGGCAGAGCTGATCTCCTTGTCTCAAGTCAGACAGCAGTCTTGCTTTCTTGATGCCTAGACAGGAAAGTATTATTGTCCAAGCGAGCTGAGCAGCTCATCATGGCAGTTTTCCATATTTCAACAGCAGAGACAAGGCCTGAAACAGGCTTCACATATGGCCAAAAATAACCAGACAATTCCATGCAAATGGATTAACTGATGGTTCTCAAATCAAGGAGACTCATTCTTTTTTTTTCCCCTCAACAATAAATTTGCCCCTTTGAAGGGGAACAGAAGATTTTTTTTTTCCCCCAGAAACACCTAATATTAACCTTTTCCTGTATCCTACTTTTCATCACAACTACTTACACTAGAAAATACTTATGCTCTTTGACAGATTATCTCAAAACTAATGGGATCAACACATACTTTGTACTATTATGTGTAGAACTGCCTTAAAAACATCCTTCTCTGTGCAGACAGAGGTTTAGAGAATAAAGTATAACTAACAGAGAACAAAAATTCTTGTTTGCTTACTGTTGCACAAGGTATGATCTACCAATGCCAAGAAACCCCCAAAGACCATATTTTCAGGGTACTGACCTAATATTCTTCATCTATTCCATATATTTCAGGAACCAGATATGACACAATGACCACTTCTAATCATTGGCATGCTGAGCTACACATGGACTGGAGAAGTAAAACTGCAAGTTAATTATCTAATAAGGCCTGAAGCTGTCAAGAGCCTAACAAGGTTCTTCATCTATGAAACAATCAACTGCAGAGTGACTAAAACAAAGCCAGTTTATGATAAGTGAAGTCTAGGTCTGAAAGAGGTAAAAGGAATAAAAACACAGAAAAAAAGTAAGTAAGTAGAAGTAACACAGCGAAATGTAGGTGCCTGGAATTCTTACTAAGTTATCCTGAGGCATCGAGCATAGAATGACATGGAGACTACAGACAGATATATAAGTGCTTTTAAGGTTAGGAACTTCATTCTTTCAAAAATCATATATTTACTAAGCTATATTTCTAATTATAAAATTATTGAAAACAATTTGCTATAGACAATATGTTTCACCTTCTCGAAGCTGGACTGGTTCTGCTGAGTTTTCACCACTCATTAACACAACAAAGCCTTCAGCTGTTCGGACTGAGGCTTGCCATGTTGACAAAGCAACGGGTGGTTCTTGGCATGGGAAAAGGGCTCTGTTGTTTATTGGCGATCCCATTGTATAAACACATGGCCTAGAGGGAAGGAAAAGAGATTGAAGTTGAAGTTACAATGAGAAAGACTGAATTAAGTTTCTGTCAAAGATCAAACATACTGTTGTACTGAGTTGTTTTTTTCTGTCCTCAGTTATGTAGGTATCAAACCTGTATGACATGAACCAATCAAAGTATGATCTAAGTCATTTAAGGCAGGATGAAGAAAATCAAGATTACCACAATAATTTTTCCATAAACTAGAAAGGAGTAACTCATCTTTCCCTTCCCGTTTCTACGTGAGCCTTCCAGTCTCATACAATAGCTCTCACCTGACCCTGTGAAACCAAAGAAGGCTTCTGAATTTATTCTGAAGATACCATTGCAGGCTGTCATCAACACCTATGACACCTCCCTGTAGTCATCACAGTAGTGCTTTCCTTATCATCAGTCCCATCTCTCCATACAACCTGAAGGCTCACCCAAACTCAGAGCAGAACATCTATCCTCAAGCCTTCCCTAGTCCAAGCCTCAATAAATCTTGACATTTTCACATTTCTTCTTGCAGTAAGGAGTAATGCATGCTAGCTCACCTGCCTTTTACAAATTCAACCACAAGGCAGAATGAGAAGAATGCATTTCTTCCCTATCAGCTTCAGCCTTCTTCTCACTTTTCACATAGCAATTTTCTTTGTAGTATTGCTTTTTTTGTAGTTTCTATAACCTGCCTCCCAGACAGCCTCTTCATCTACTGCCCCTTTCCACTTTTGGCTGCAGTATTTCATGCCAGCCAATTTCTTACTAGCAGCTTAGCCACAGCTGGAAGGTAACAAGGACTTTAATTAACTCCCTCTAGCTTGCTATTGCTGGTGCACAGTTGTAATAATTCTTGTTTTACTTATTTTGTTCAACTTTGCATTTTTATCTTAATTCTTAGTACTTGCATAACACTACCTCCTACCTTAAAAAAGCTGGTTTTTAATATAAATTATATAAAACAAACACAGTCAGTAGGTTTCTCCAGCTAAAAAAAAATAAAATCTCAAAAGCATCGCTTCACTGCACTGTTTTTAAAAACCCATGATATTTAAAGCAAATATTCTAGGAGCACAACATGTTATTTTGTGAATGCTTGAGGTTAAAAACATTCTGATCAATATCTTTCATAACTTGAGTTTAAAAATCATCAAAATGCTTTGGAAAACAGGAGACAAGTTGTTAGAATAAAATCTATTTTGCAATGACTAAGGCCTGAGCACGTTGTTTAGCCCCCTTCAAACAGTTCCTCCATTCAAATTATTCCTTCCCTAAGGCCAACTCTAAACTACACAGAGGGAAAGAACTTGGAGATACCGACGGTCACAGATGAAAAATATTCTGAAGTTATTTCCGGCCTATTGTCAAAAGTGCTGTCTGTGCTATTGGATCCAGAGCTGTCCATGGCACAATCAAGTTACTGTGGCGTAACTAATGGAGGCCAGCTGATCTTGTGGCAAAACGGGGAGGGAAACTGCAGTTTAAGTAGACCTATTGTTAATGCACACAAACAGAAAAAGAATATAATCTGTCTCTCCCTGCCATGTATCAGAGTGAATCAAGTAGGGCATAGATAACCAGTGAAGCTCAATAGATAACTGCAGAGGTGAGAAAGTAAACCAGTTCTTGTTTACCCAGTAAAACACAATGCACAGCTAAATGTAAAAGACCTCTAATCTGTACAAATTTTTAATTAGCTTTAATTTCTTTGGAATTAATCTCCTAAAACTGAATCTATAACCAACTCTGATATACATAAAATATTTTTTTCTGGGTTTTCTCCCAGAAAAAGAAACAGTGAATGGCAGTGAGTTCACAAGAAAAAGGAAGAGCTTGCTTTTTCACCTCCTAGGAGGTTCTGCTTCCTCCTTATAATGCTAGCCAAGAGATACTAGCGATAGTATTTACCTCTGCTGGGAGAGAATGGGGAGGAAAGGATGGTTCCACATTCATGAAAACTTCATCAAAATACGCAGAATTATTAAAAGAGATCCTGGCAAAGTTTACAGGAATGAGAGGAAAGGTGGGGTTAATGGCTGCCAATATACATATTTTACCAATGATTTACCATGCATTTGTGAAGGTGAAGGCTGTTTTGCTGCATGTCATTGGTACAACCCAGTCTTAAGAGCAACACAGGGGATTTTCATATCCTGAAGAAATTTTAGAGGGAAATGCCACAATGACAGAAAATGGCATGGCAGAGCTCCAAGTAGTACGTTGAAATGCTGTGTTAAATACAGTACAAACATAACATGGAACAGACCCTACCAAGATCATTGATGTTATCTCACTCTCAGAGAGCACTTTTAACCTGCAGACCATGAAGCATTTTACAAATAATGTCAATACCATTTTGCAGACGAGGAAAATGAAACATAGTGAGCAGATTCGCTTAGTGCTGGTGTTCAAGCTGCGCCTGCAGGCTTAGTTTCAACCCTCCAAGTCCAATAGCTTTCAGACTGGACTAGGAAGCCTCTCATTATGAGAAATAATGCATATTACATAATTAACTTTTTTCTCCTAAAACATTTCAATCCTAAAATACATACACAGGCAGGTCACAAGTCTCTACAATTAAGACCCAAGTAAAAAGGGCGTTAGAAAAGTGGAGAAACACTTGTCAAGTACATAATCTTTTCCTCAAAACTAAGCCTCCTTTCCACTCCTCGCCTGTTTTAATAGCATTTTTGTCCAAGTATATTTATTAAGTTCATTATTTCAAACTGAAATGTATTCAAATATGTCAAAGTCTGCTAAGAAAATAGTAATGAAACATACAAGTTCAAAATTTTGAGAGAAAACCAGCAGAACAACAATTACATCAGCTTTTATTTCATACATTCATAGCAAGATCACCTGGAGGCTTCAGTGACGGCATGCCATCAACCGAGGTGTCAGCTAACATTCAACAATCTCCTGTTCTGCTTTAGAGAGGAACGTGTATAAGGTGAACTCATGACTTTTTCTTCATCTTTTTGTCTTTGACTAGAATTTTTCATATATTTTCTTCTCACCCTAAAACATACCTCCACAGATATTTTGCTTCCCATTATAAATCATGTTTTACTTTGCTAATTTTTTTATACTTCATTTACACTGGTAATTTATTTTTATAATATTAGTCATAGAGTAGCGTTACTTTAGGGTACACACTGCAGCTGACAGTTTTCTTTGTTCTGAGTCAGGCAGCACAATTCCAGTGCATAAGAGGACCAGAAACATAATTCTTATCTTGATACGGATGAGATTTTTCACTTGATCCAGAAAAAGAAAAATTACTAGCTAACCAAGGTACATCAAAGAATAGCAATGACAAATAATTAATTTTAGACTGCTTTTGTCAATTGATACAAAATTTGCCTTTTCTTTCTGATTCATCCCTTCCACTGCTAGCAAGAACTGCACAGTTCCTTTTCCTTTTCCTACTATCCTCTCCATCTCTCTTCTTTAACTTTTAATGGTATTGTAATGTTCAAATCATCTACTTATGTAATATGTTGTTTACGCCAGCCATAATCTTTGCCACCATAGGATGGAAGAGATAAGGAAATTGAATACAGCAGAAGTAAAATAAGCAGAGAACTCAGACTATTTGTCTTATTACTTGTTACATTGGAAAAACAAGCAGCCACAAAACACAAATACATCTCTGGTCACTCATCTGGCCAACTTTATGACTAGTAATCCCTAGTGATAAACAATCCAGGCTACTGGAGAAATGAAGCACTACTTGTGGTATTGTTCGGTTTTCGTCCAAGAGGAGACTCAGGGGCTATGTGTTGTTCAGTACTCTCCCAGAGCCAAGGAATCTGAGGAAAATTTGATTCATGCAATCCTAACTCATCTGTATTCCATACATTTTAATAACATAACAAAACCAGTTCAAACCAGCTCTTGGCAGATCTCCCTCTCCCATGTAAGCATATAAATTATAATAACAAATTAAGCTACTATCTTACAGATAATAACAAAAGTTCAGTTGATACTCTGTTCTCTGAACAGGAATCTGCAGGTCTTCGTTATTTGCCATCAAACACCTGAATCATGTCCTAAGGCTCAGCCACGTCAACTTGCTGTGGTTAGTTTGAAGCTTTCTCAAGGAAAATGCCCAGCTCAACAACTCTATCCCTTTTCTGTATTTGAAAAAAATACATTCCTTATTTCTTCAAGGGTTGTCTCCATGTAAGGATGTAAGGTGGCAAGCTCCTGCAACTGCAAGGCCACTCCCTGTAAAACCACTGCTGTTTGCAGCTGTTTCTTATTCTACATGACAGTGTCATTTCCATGAAGCAGCAGGATTTCCTGGCACCTAAATCACACCAACTTTTTTGTTCTGCCTTATCAATTTACATATCTGGAAGGTGCCAGTGATTGTCATCAGATTCCAACAGAGCAAATATTCTTGTTTTCAATTTTCTGTTGAATAAAACACAATCAGTAACTTCCCATGCCTTTTTTAAACCATTCTCCAATTTAAAAGCACTAAATACGATTATGAGATGAGTGATTCCACCGACTTCCCAGTAATCTCTGTTACTCTGATGCTGGTTTTCCAACAGCTGGATAGCTACATTTCTAAACTGGTATTTCACTGTAAATTTTTTGGACATTTTCCCACTAATTAGTGGCCCACATCAGGTATAACGATCCTTCTTCTATACATAGTAAATGCACTATCTCCTGTTCAAATGATTTATCTTTTGGTACTGCTATCACTGGAAAGCAGGGATAGTAAGTTTAAGACAGGGCATACCTTTTTCATCCAAAGGAAACACTTGGACTTTTATTGTTTGTATGGATAATAGTATTTTCATAATATTATTTCATTCGCAGCCTCTTCTGATCTAGTGTAATCCTCTCTTTGGCATATTTTAGTGAAGCAACTTGCCTTTTGTATCCTTTCTTCCTGAAGGGCTATCATCAGCCTTGCACCTCAGACTCCAGTCCAGAGTGCCTCTGTGAGTGCCCAGCACCTCCTTCTTCTGTCCTGTACCATAGGCATCCATTTACTCCACCTGTATTTGAGTATCATTTGTCCTGCCAGGCCATAAAATCTGCTATAATTCTGAAAAAGTATTAAGTTCATTTTAAAAACCCTTGTTTCTCATGGTTTTCCTTTCTAGTTAGGACAATGAATTCAGAGGAGCTACTTTAAATTTTTCAGAAATATTTGTTTGTTGCCATCCACATTTTCAGAAATATCAAATCAGTTCATTTTCTACTCAAGGTCTGCCTACTTTTAAAATTTATTTATTTTTATTTTACTCCTCCATTTTATTCCTGCACTTGGGTCACAACAACCCCACACAACGCTACAAGCTTGGGGAAGAGTGGCTGGAAAGCTGCCTGGAGGAAAAGGACCTGGGGGTGCTGATCAACAGATGGGTGAACACGAGCCAGCAGTGTGCCCAGGTGGCCAAGAAGGCCAACAGCATCCTGGCCTGTATCAGAAACGGTGTGACCAGCAGGAGTAGGGAGGTGATCGTGCCCCTGTACTCAGCACTGCTGAGGCAGCACCTCAAGTTTGGGCCCCTCAAGGGGGGACAAGAAGGACACTGAGCTGCTGGAGCATGTCTGGAGAAGGGCAACAAAGCTGGTGAAGGGTCTGGAGCACAAGTCTGACAAGCAGCAGCTGAGGGAACTGGGGTTGCTTAGTCTGGAGGAGGCTGAGGGGAGACCTCATTGCTCTCTGAAAGTACCTGAAAGAAGGGTGTAGTGAGGTGGAGGTCGGTCTCTTCTCCCAGGTAACAGTGATAGGATGAGGAGTAATGGCCTCAAGTTGTGCCAGGGGAGATTTAGATTGGATATTAGGAAGAATTTCTTCACTGAAAGGATTATCAAACATTGGAACAGGCTGCCCAGGGCAGTGGTGGAGTCCCCATCCCTGGAGGGGTTTAAGATACGTGTAGATGAGGTGCTGAGGGACATGGTGTAGTGGTGACTTGGCAGTGCTGGGTTAATGGTTGGATGTGATGATCTTAGAGGTCTCTCCCAACCAAGGCTATTCTGTGATTCTATGATACCATTTGTTCTTTCTTAGAAATCGCTGCATCAGACACGAGTCATCCAACAAACTCCAGACTGCTTCATTAATTACTCAATTATAAATATTCACCACTGGGAACAAAATTACACAAAATAACAGGAGAGAATTCCTGCCAGCTGACAGTAACCACTTAGGATTTAGTCTGTGACTTGCCTAGTTTATGGAGTATCTTATTCTCCCAAGCCTTGTCCATGAATAAAAACAAGCTCTTTATTCTGTTCCTGCACTTCCAGCATCCACAAGCACAGAATGATGCTAACTCATGCCACTGAAAAATAAACACCTATTTTCATGACACATTTTCTAATTTGCAGTTTGCACCTGTGAAAATGTGACTAATTTTTCCAATTTCTACCCTGGAAAAAATTTGCTTGGAAAGTATCAAATTATTATGAAAATTCAATGGATGCCTCAGACTCTATAAAGGCTACAGATACAAGGTTACATTGGCATGAACATGTATTACCAATGTAACAGATAACTCTAACCTCAGTAGCATATTGCAAACAACTCCTTTAGGGCATTCCCTTGCCCTCCACTTATTTTCAGTTATGTTAGCTCCCTAATATATGCTGTACACACACCTATGTCATCACACCAGTAGTGGAAGGAACCAGCATCCAGGTTTAGAGAGGTCAAGAGTGTCTTTCAGCAAGCATATTTTGGTAGGCTATTTCCTCTTTTTAAGAGCTTATCTTCAGAAATACCTGAATTTATGACTAGCTTTTGTCACCAACACATCTGAACAACTGCACCTACTCACCTTGAACATGATTTGCATTTCAAAACCTGTGTCTTAAGGAGAAAAAACAGTTCAAAAAAAGTAAAATCTCTCTTTTTTATCTGCAGACAAAAAGTAACAAGGAATTGCTCCAGTCTCCATGCCAGTGAGACCTAGCCTGACATGGACTCCTGACACAGGTCCACAAAACAGATCACAATGGATTTAGCAGAACTTTTCTACTAGTTCTTTGCTGTTTCAGCAGAAACAGTAACAAGAAATTATTTAAACAGCAAACCAAGGTCTGTTTTCTTGCTATGTTAGGTTACAATCACCTTGGATATTCTTTTAATCGCTATCTGCCTGAGGTGCTTCAGCTGCACGTACAGAAATGCAAGATTATTTATAACAAATGAGGAACCATTCAGTTCAGTAATCTCTGTGATACAGTTGAACGCTGCATCTTAAAATAAGCATTTAGTTACAGAACATATTAGCATTAGCACTTCTACCAAATTGTACATTTATGCTTGCTGTATCCACTTTCACAGCTTTCATAAAAGCAAAAATATTTCCTGAATTCTTTAAAAATACATTCATATTTTAATCTAATAATAGGATATCATAAGGATAATCTACTAGACATATAAAATATTTTTAAAGGTAAGACATTACACATGGTCAAATAAATATAAAGATATCATAATCATTTTTTTAAGGAGATCATTTCACATTTTCCAGTATTTCCCACTTTGGAAAATTAGCATAAGGTTAACTCATTCTAGAGCATTCCCCCCAAGCTGCTCAATCATCCTTTAATAGCTTCTAAATATATACTTGATCCACATCATTCTCATGAAAATCATACTTGGAGTAATTCACTCCATTCCCTTTAATTCCCAGAATTTCTGCTTTTCTATATACCTGATATCTAGAGCCCAACCTGAAAAAATAAATGCATGTGCCTGACCAATTCATGTACCTATTCATGTATGCCAAGGTAAATAATGAATGGGTATCTTACAGCATTAGGACCCAGTACTGAAAGGTTTCAGTATCATGGAATGTGTGTTTCATTGATGTCGTTCATATCAAAGATACTCTTTCATTCCTAATCCCACAATGAGGAAATGAGTTCCATTCCAGTTGCTCATTAATATCAACAAAACCATTAACTAATTTATGACAGTACTATAAGTGCAATAAGTAGAGCAGAAAAAAGGTGGGAGGAATCTCCCATTAGAGGTAAATTTGAAAGGCTCTTTGCTAGCAAAATTACCTTTTCAATTTTAAACCAAATGTGTTTAATCCCTTTCTTAAACAATAAAATAGATGAGATCCCAGAATATTTTCATGAGTAAGAATTTTTAACAGTGATCATGAAAAAGCATTTTATTCAAAATACGCTGGTAGCCATGCTGACTCAACACTGCTACATACTCCTAAGAGGCAAAACTTCTTAAACACCTTGATGGGCTGGCAAAAAGTTTCTTCTTCCCAGTAATGCAAGATGTTTTACACACATTATTGCCTCCAAAAAGTGGTTACTGTAGTGTCTAAACTAACTTTTTATTTTAAATATTTTTATAATATTTAATATTAGTAAGAATACTTCAAACAAAAGCATAAATTTGTTAAAATTGCAACATTATCTTCATAGTTTGAAACCCCAGTGCTGTATTGTGCTAATAAACAACTGAAAAACTTTGAAACAGAACTGTTCTTTGTTCATGATAAATATATAACAAACATTCTAATCAACACTTTTCTATTTTAATAATTACATTATTCATCACTGTTAAAAGTTACCTGCCAATTTTAAAAACTGATATTGTCCTTGTAAGTTTAACTTTTTGAGAGACAAAAGTGTATATTTATACATATACGTGCATACATGCACATACTTACATATGTGCTCTATTCCTCTGTTTTGACCCCTTTGTAGTACTTCCACATAAAGCCCCCAAAAGTATGTTATTACAAGAAACATGTTCTAAGGCTAAAGAAAACCTTCCTTTTTATTATTAATGTATTTTCTAGCACCAAAGGCCCAAAGAGGGACATGCTGAAATTCCATGTGTTCGGTTTGTCTACTGAAAACAGAAGAGTGCCCTGACATGCTAATGTCAGGTTTGCATACACGTATCTCAACTTGCCTAAACTCATTCCATAAAGCTTTGTTTTGACTGAGTTGTTTTTTTTTTATTATAATGCATCATTGTTTAAAACAAGTAAAATTGAAGACTTTATAAAATAGTGCGTAGGTTAAATTTTTAAACATTGTACTAGTGTTAAATTAGAGGAACCGTATTGGAAGTGGCCACACGATGCTTATACTTTGTTCTTTGCTTCACTTTTCTTTGGGACTAGAGTCATAAATTATAGACTCCTCTGGGAAAGGATTTGACATCTGCCTAAAAAAGCACCATATGCATAATTTGGAACAATTTGAAGAATTCCCCTATGAGAATATAACGTAATAGTACTTCCCCCATACATTAAAAATGGACTTTATTTTTAGAAAGGGAAGGAAAAATATGACAGCATTTTGTACAATGAGCTTTACCACTATATTTATGGGTTCATCACATACAAAATTTGTGTTTTAAAACGTAGCAAGAAAGATTTGAAAGACTGTGATATGAAACCTTATTTCCTGACAGGCATTACTTTCTGGAATACCCTACAAAAGACTGAAAATAAACCAGCTTGAGCCTATTTGCTACCATCAGACTGCCTGACCCATGTCAAGCCATCTTTTCCTGCTTCATAAAATTCCACGTGTTTGTGTACAACTTCCATGAAATGTCTCTAAAGTAAGGATAATGCTTTGCAGTGAAAGGAAAAAGGGTCAAAACTAAAACACATTAGCTCTTTGGATGCTTAAAATAAACCTTCAAATGTTCAAAACACAGGCAACAGACACAGAAGGAGTCCTATACCAGCCTGTGGTATAGGTTAGTGTTGCTAACATTAGTCTCAAAGACTGTACTAAAGGACAAGTAGACACAGACATGTTGTGTCATCACAGACATTTGCCTTAACTTTGCATGCAGTCAAAATTCAGAATTCTCATAACTAAGGATACTATATTGAGTGAAATTTCCTGAACTCATACCAAAAATTAATTCCTTGGGTAGCTTAGAAGGAAGGAGGAAGGGGAAGAGGTAATAAACACAACTCAGACATTCCTAGACTTGATGCTGCAGTTTAGCAGGGTTTAGCAGTAGAATTACCTACCTACCAGGTGTACAATTAGGAGGCCTCATTTTCCTCCCTGACGGGGATGCCAATGAGAAGACTCTCAATTTCTATTAGCATAACTGAAATGAAACTAACCATATATCTCCAATTTGGGAATGAGAACCAAGTATTCAATTGGACAAAATTTCTTCCTCATCTTCCAACTTTGCTCCTGTTTTTTAGGTAGCATAAAGAACTAACAGCCACTAACATCCAGCTTTGAATATTACAGTAAAACAATTACAGTTGTAGAAGTCAAGAGTGGATGGTAGTTTCCCTCCTATAAAGAGCTAATCTTGAACATTTCTGTCCAGCACTGTATAGTTTCATAAACACTAGATAAAATGCCAATTCTTCTTGCAGTTTCAGTTTGCTGTTCATTTGCTATCATCAATGTACTTTACTTAGTAGACGATGGAGATTTTAAAAGTTTATTATGAGAGACTAAACAGGAAAAGACTGTGTCTCCAAACTTATTACAATATTGACAAAAGACTAGATGTGAAGCAATTCTATTAAATGGGATGTATACTGATCTTTATGATGTATGATCAGTTGTGTAAGCCAGGAAGGAAAAAGAACACAAAGTATTAAAGTGAAAATAACCTGTCATGCATGTCTTCTCTCCCCCCACATGACAATTCCCTATTCCCTGCATACTTATTCCAGTACACAGTTATTTACTCCCACTTAGAACAAGCAAACACAATCACTTAGATAGGCCTGAGATCTGCAAATCCATTAGGGTTTCTCGAGCAGAGTCTGTCTCTTCTCCTGCAGGACAGCAAGAGGATTCAAACCAAGGATGAAATGAAAACAAGGGAAGAGAATGCTCATCATCTTCACAGCTGCTCAGCATTACACAATTCTACATTCCTGCGCCTATGTTTAAAATTAATGTGTGCAAAGCTTTCAGCTAATAGTTACGTACCTGCCACTCTGGTCTGTAGTCCATGTAACAGATCTTCCCTCCGGTTTGGTTTTGTACCATATTCTTACTGCATGAGGAAAGTTTTCTGGAGTCTGAATTCCCGATTTCCGTATCTCCAAGCTCCAAGTGTCAGTAGTAAACAGAAGCTCTCCACAGCCAGGTGCCTGGCTGCAGCGAGTAAAATAGTATAGCTGTTCCTTCCAGCGATCTGCAGGTAAAGTCACAAGTTCATGCACAATCTGATTCCTGAGATTTTCCAGCTCCTTTGAAACATCAGTTAGCTTGGCAGACCTCGTGAATTTTTCAATGCCTGACACAGCAGCAACATCCACTTCCTCAACCTTTAGCACGGATAAATCACAGCAGTCCAATACCAGCAGAAAATCCTCGCTCCCATGATTCTCTATGTCACAGCAGTCCTTTGAACTAGAAATCCCAGAAGCCTGCTCTTTGTTGCTATGGTTACCATTTTTATCGGTTGTATCTTCTTCACCTTTACCACAGACAGCAAAATCATTATATTCCGTTTTAGATGAACAGGCACTCACATTTGCCACAGGAACGTGGCAGCATTCAGATGCCCTTATTTTACAGGTTTCATCAAACTGTGACTGGCAGCCTTCTTTGCCGGTACTGCTGGTTTTCCTGTACCGGCTCCCAGTCTCAAAGAATAAAACTATGACGCCTTCAATCACTTTACTTTTAAAATCCACATCCAAGTCTAATATATAGTGCTTTACTAGCATGTAGCTAGTGTTGGCCATTAAGGGCAAATCATCCTTCATGGGGTCTAGCTGTGTCTCCATGCTCCAGTCTACTGGGCAACAGTTTTACAAAGTCTTATACATTTCTTACATATGGTATCTCCATAATGAGCAAGGATATTCAGACTTCTTCCAGCACCAAAAATAATTCTGATTAATATTACAGTATTGAAATCAGCTGAGTTCCTCCACTTCACACATTCTATTGAAAAACAAAACAAAACCAAATAATTGTTTCACAACCATTTCTGAAATGCACTAAATCTAAAGTTATTTTAAGTCCAGTTGCCCTTATTAAAAATAGTACAGTCAAAGGGTGATTCTGTTTCCACAGAATGGCAACAAGCTAGTTGCTTCAGGATTTGCTGTCAAGAGCTATTGGCTTTATTTTTCAGAGAAAATCTCGGGTAAAATTATTTCTAGATAACCTTCATAAACTGAAAGAAACAAACTTTACTATGGGCCTCCTGTTGACTCTCTTCACCCACAATAAAGATACATGGTTATGCAACATTTAATTTATTACTGCACTGTTCATTTTTAAGGTTGCTGTATTTATTTCAAATGCATTACCTCAAAAGACAGTGATCATTTTTCTACTGAGATACTAAGTTAACAAGAGTAAGCCCAAGTCACCTCATATGTGTTAAAGTGTTAAAGTAATAATTTCATATATACAATGCATCTCCATGGATTAATATACTTTCCATGTGACAACTGCCCTTATATCAGCACTTCTAGTAAATGACAAGGAAATAAGCCAGTTTACTATGAGTGCATTCCAAGTATTCATTTGAGATTGCTCATGAAGATTTTCAAATTTATAGTTAAATACTTAAGGTATATGATTGTATCTTAATAGCTGGAAACCCATTAACGCTCGGGATAACAGCAACTTACAGAAAAAAAAAAAAAGGTCTTCTCACAGGAAAATATGCAAATACCTATAAAAAGAAGAAAATATTAAAATGCATCAACATTTGTTGCAACAACAGGCAGAAGTTCATCACAGAATGTTAACTGTCATGCATTCTCTGTTTTGCTATGGCCATTGAGCTGAAGTTACACACTTTTAGCTCACGTAAGTCCTTTTTGTCTACTTTCTAGACCAGAAATAGGTATGAAAGGAAGAAGCAACTGTTAAGACATGCAGTTCTCTCCCTGCCACTTCAGTGACACTTTCATGACAGGTAGCCAATTCTGTTTTTAAATGCCTTAAGCGAACAAATATTCTCTCGTTACACTGTTTTCACAGTTTCACAGCCTCATCATAGACTTCAGTGTCCAAAGTGATTTTTTTGTGGGGTTCTCAAAGTCAGCACAGAGGACAACCCAGACACCCCCAAGACTTGCTGTTTCTTTTACAGGAGTCCAGGGCATGCTATCAGGCTAATATCAGTAAGTGAAAGACTCAGGCCATGAATTTATCTATACTGTTCCCTGAACTAGCTTCACAGAAAGCAAACAAAACATAGCAAGTAACTCCCTTCTTTGATGAAACGGCTCTTACAGGGATGTCTTTGAAGACAAGCTGTGAAAAATCTTTCTTTCATTTTTATTTCAATCCTGCACTTCTGCAAACATACCATGGCACCAAGCTCAATTCAGAAGGCCCTCTGTCACTGAAATATCCCAGTAAATTCAGAACAATTTGAAGACTGCCTGCAAGAGACACTCGTATCTTTTGAACTGCTTCTAGTAGATACTTCTCTCTGTTTGAGAGTTTTCCCAAACTTTTTCTCCAAATTTAATCACCTTCTTCATCATCATAACAGTTTCCTATTTATTTCGAGTGTTTTCAAAC
Source organism: Podargus strigoides (assembly GCA_028020825.1). Lineage (NCBI taxonomy): Eukaryota > Metazoa > Chordata > Aves > Caprimulgiformes > Podargidae > Podargus > Podargus strigoides. The sequence goes on along the minus strand of CM051663.1, from coordinate 62,021,361 downwards.
TTCATATATTTGCAAGAAAACACTTTGCATCTTGTGCTGCCTTAAGTGATGTGTACATCAGCGTACTTTCAGAATTCAGCCTTGTTGAATTCAAAAATAGATGAATGAACTCCTGCAGATCCTCAATGATTTCACTGTGGCTTTCCAAAGATTACTTGTCTTTGTAGATGTATGATGTGCAATGTTGATCAGAGTTTTGCCAGTCTGACTTTAAAAAAAAAAAAAAACAACAACAAAAAACCCACAAAAAAAAAAGAGGAAGGTGACAAATTAAGTACCCTGAAATTCATATTGGGCCCTAATATCATCATAGTGATTGCTTTCTACTTAATTTAAGGAATTAAGTCTGGAAAAGTAGTACAGAAGCAGCACTAAAGCATTTAGGAAGACCAATAAGAAAGGCTGAGGGAAGATGCAGCAAACCTCACCTTGGTGAATAAGCAATGTCTATAAATAGCATATGGCAATTACAATCATGCCCTTGTATTGACACCTAACTGGGATTATCATTAGAGCAACCAAAGGTTCTACATGCTGCAACATGAGCAATGCATCTACGGTGTCTGTGCGTTACACTGTGGCCTGAACTTTATGTTACCTGGAATTTTTTTTGACTACCAAAACCTTATGATTTCTGACAGGTTAGCTAAGTATTGGTGGTACAGACAAGAAACAGTGACTTGGTGGGGAAAGTAACCCAACACTGAACTGACATTCAAGAATCCCTGGTTTAGAGAAATGCTTAGATTTTCTCATTTGAAAACCAAGTATAATATAATACCGATACATTTTATAAAATGTGAGTACTATACTAACAATAGACACCCGTGCTATGCTACTAATAAGTGTTTATATCCCTGTTCTTCTGTTTTCTGTTTGGAACATGTGATCAACTTCTTATCTCAAAAGTATTCAGACAATTACACTAACTTACATTAAATTCCTAGGTACGATGGTAAGAAGCACCTGTCAAGGTTTGGGGCTGGGCCAGTCACTAAACAGATGACAGATGCTCTCCATTAACCACTCTCCCTTCCTGAACAGGGGAAGGGAAAGAAGAAAAGGGAGAGAGACTTACAGGCTGGAAAAAAAAATAAAACAGCTTTAAAACAATAACAATAAAAAGAAAATATAATAATAACAAGAAGAAAAATAATGAAATATATACAAAACAAATATTGAGCTCCTCCCCTAGTCTCATGATTCCCCCAGTGATGCTCACACCACCACTAGTGCTGCAGAGCATCTCTGGGAATACCCCAGGTTGGACTCTGGACACAGCAGCAGATGGGAACTGGATTCAGGAACACACGGATCGGGACTGAAGGCAGAAGAAATAGATGGAATCCTCCCAGGATGCCAGCCAGGAAAGAAGAGAACTTGCCCTTCATGATCCCTCAGCTTTATACTGAGCTTCACATGTATGGGATGGAATACTACTTCGTTGGTCAGTTTGGGTCACCTGTCCTGTCTGCTCCTCCCTGCAGGTGCCACCCTTTTGCACCCTGACACTAAGGGGGGCCCCAGGGCAGCATCAAAGGAATTCGGCAGTGACCTTGATCTCTGTAAGATTAAGTATAAGCAAGAGCCTTTCTGCACACCATTGTACTGTGAGCTCAGCACTATGAACATCAAGTGCTATCACTTCTGGGAGCAGACAGCCTGAAAAACACATTGTTCGCTTCAGAAAGTGCAGTCTGAGAAGAGACTTAACTGAAAAGTAAAATCACTGAAAGGAAAAATGGGTTGGTTTAGTCAAACCGGGACAGCATTTCTGAACACCTTAAAATAAATAGTAAAGCTGCAGCTCAATGCCTACAAAATCACATTTATTTTTTATTTAGAGGACTGTCAGATTTATTAAATGTTAATTAACAAGACTAAAAGGTGACAAATATTGCCATACAAGTAAACTCAATCCAATTTTTTTAAAAAAAGCATTTAAGTGAAGCATTATATAAATCCTCTTCAAAACTATTATTACCAAAACATGATATCCATGATATTCGAGAGACAATTGAAAACAAGGGCCAATGAGGCTAAAAAACCATGCAGAGTGGACATTCATTTTCTACAGCTGAAAGTTTCAGGTCAATACTTCAGTTTAGTGGAAATGACATATCTGATCATGTTTACAAATGCAGCAACAGACAAGAGGAACACACTTGTAGACAAGTAACAACTATTATTCCATAGGCTCTGGCACTGAATTTTAATTCAGAAGTAACACTGTATCTGTTTAATCCTATCGCAAATAACCTTAACTTTAGATATCTAGCTATCAAAAACTGTAGGTATCCTCTCTGTCTCCAGGCACTAACAAGTGAATTTAAATGGCTGTTTTGAGGTGTCTCAGCTTCTGAACCTCTGAAGAACAATTTAAAGTTCTGATGCTTCATAGTATACTTGCTTCTAGCTAAAACAAACATATTTGCTAACAGCTTCACCATTGTTTTTTCAATATCCAACTGCAAACATACATAGACTGAATTCAGAGGAGGAAAAAATAGTACATAAACAAATAGTCTAATTTTTTTTTTTTGAAAATGTCATTTCTCTACTGCCTGGTCTATGCTTGGAGCCTCACAAGAGTTACTGCTCACTAAATAACATGCTAAAAATCCACTGTTAACAGAATAGTAATTATACATGAAATTACTTCATTTCCCTGTTCTCTAGTGTTTCATGGTCATGCACAGCAGCAATGTTTGTTTTACGCAGTTTTGTACTACTGTATAGTTGTATAGATTAAGAAATATCAGAAACATACTACAAAAAATTTTTTTCAAAAAATTCAATTTTAGGGTTTAGGTTAAAACTATTTCTGGTCATATCTGTATAATTTCAATTCCAGTAATTTAGACATATCTACCACTAAAATACAAAAAAGTGGCCAAAAGTAAAAGCTAAAAAGCAGTAAAAGAGCCTTGAAGTCAAACCTTGGAGCTCTAAATAAGAGCATTCGTGAGACCACACCTTGAGTACTGTGTCCAGTTCTGGGCACCACAGGATAAGAAGGACACTGAGGTGCTGGAGCGAGTCCAGAGAAGGGCAACGAGGCTGGTGAGAGGTCTGGAAAACAGGCCTTATGAAGACTGGCTGAGGGAACTGGGGTTGTTTAGGCTGGAGAAGAGGAGACTGAGAGGAGACCTCATTGCCCTCTACAACTACCTAAAAGGAGGTTGTAGTGACGCTGGTGTTGGCCTCTTCTCCCAAATTACTAATGATAGGACGAGAGGAAATGGCCTCAAGTCGTGTTAGGGAAAGTTTAGGTTGGATATTAGGAAGAAGTTCTTTACTGAGAGGGTGGTTAGGCACTGGAACACGCTGCCCAGGGAGGTGGTGGAGTCGCTGTCCCTGCGGGTGTTCAAAAAATGAGTGGATGAGGCACTTGAGGCCATGGTCTAATGGTTAGGAATATGATGGGATAAAGGTTGGACTTGATCACCCTGGAGGTCCCTTCCAACCTTAATTATTCTATGATTCTATGATTCTGTTCTATGATTCTAACCAGAATTTTGGCAGGTTACCATTCATTGACATCAAAACGTACTTTCATCAGACAACTGTGTTGTTTCTACCACATCTGGCCCTTCTTACCCACATCATCCAGACTCTAGGTTTACTAAAAATATTCTCAAAGTATATCTTTTTTGTTTGTTTGCTCTGGTTTTTTGTGCCTCCACTATTGCTACATACCTTGTGTATTTGATAGAGCAATTATATTGTCTGGAAGAGTCCTCACTGGAAGAATCTAGTTCTGTCCCTCGAGGTGAGACGGAAGTGAAACACTATTGTTTTTAAATATCTCTGCAGAAGCGAACTGTTCCATTTCACCAATTACCATCATTCATTCTTTCATAATATTTAAACATTTCCCCCCTCTCCTCTAAGCTTCATTAAGTTCATGTTTCCTAAAGTTCTGGATAAAGAGGACATAGTTGCACTGTGGAAGCACTCATTTGCTTCTCACCCTTTCTAACCCCTACCTCTACTTGGAGGTCACTCTTCCATATCTCCAATCACTCAACACATCAGAATATGTAGATTATTAAAATAAAGTTTAAATTGTGCTCTGAGTCAAAATAGTTAATTTTGCCCATAAATAAATTAAGACCGTTTACATAGCCTGGTCATTCAACAGATCCACAGGAGTAGCAGAGTCCCAGCAAGAAAAACAATAAATGAAAGCATAAAACACATTGAGGGTGTGTATACACAACAAAACTAAGCTAACCTTAACCTGAGATGCCACAATAGGAAATGGGTCTTTCTTCCTCAAACTTCTGCACAGCCTTCCTTCCTATGTATCTACACAAGTGCAGAGGACAACTCAAGGAAAGAGACAGGGACATGCAGCTGGGGACTGAATATGATCACCATTTGGAAGACAGTTCAGATTGGGATAGACTTAAACCCACCACAAGGACATACCCAAATTTAACAAAAGTTGAGCAAAAGCCAGGACAGACCCAACTACATGTAAGTATGTTGAAATGAATTAAAAATGCTTGCAGAGTTAAAAATCAAATTACTGGTGAATGCTAAAGGTAGTATTGAGTTTTGTTTGGTGGGGTTTTAAATTAGAAACAAATAAAAATTAAATTAAAAGGCAAATTAAAGGTAATATAGGACACATTAATTCTTCCAAAGACAGAGCAAAATTTCTATTATTTCTTCATTATTTAAAAGCTCAGTTGTTTAGTAAGAGAAAGTAATCAGATTATTTTAATAACTTTAACTTCCGACAAGCCTCTACTGCATGCTTTTTCCTGCTAAATATTCATAAGCCAATTGCCTAACAATTCACTCAGCTTAACTTAATTCTCTGGAAAGAAACTAAGCTTATAAGTCTATTGAAAATCTGCAATTCCATTGACAGAATAGGCCTAGCAGAGAGCCACTAACATAGCTAGAGGAGTGAAGCACATAAATGTAGGAGGAGAGGCTGATGGCACTGGGTATGGTGAGCCTCTGGATAAGGCAGTCAGGGAAGATCACCTACTATGTCCCCCTATCTAAAGAGGCGTGTACAGAAGAAGCAGACAGAAGGGCACAGAGAAAAGAAAAGCAGGAAGATATTAAGCTGTTTTGCAAATGCAACTACATTCCATATTATATTGCATTAAATAAAGCTAACTTTTTAAAAAATACAAAAAGTGGTCATTTTTCTGTTCTGCAGAGCTGTTTTTTTGTTGTTGGTGAACTGAAACACTAAATGGAAAGGTAAAGAGCAAATAAAGAGTAAGAACAGAAATATATTGTATTAAGAATAACAAAATATACTCCCAGGAAACACTGTTCTTTATACTACCAACAGAGTCCAGAATCTGGTTGAAATAACAAGAGAACAAAAGAAGCATTACTCTTCTGCTCTATGGTCAAGTTAACCAGAAATTTGCAAGACAGATTATATGTTTAGAAGTAGTTAGACCACACCACTGTTTCTAAAGTTACTAGTTTATTTTACACATAGAATTTAGCTTTAATACCTATTTCATTGCTACAGTATTAGGGTGATCTTCCATAGAATATTCAGAGCAGCTTACTTAAAAATGTTAATTGTTTGTAACAATGAAGATGCCTGCATTGATTTTTTTTTTTTTTTTTGAAAGAAAATTTGTTAAGAATCTTCTTAAAGGCATCTTAAGACATCTTCTGCAAACTATATGACAGATTTTCAGAAGGTATACAGATCTACAGAGATAGTACTTAGGGCTTTTAATGGAGATGGGGCCACTATATGTCTTTTTAGAAAGGGAGGGATAGGAAAGGTGGGGAGATTAACAGAAGCCCAAATGCATAGTGAAATCTAATTATTTACTCTGTCCAATTACTCTAAAAAACTCTGAAACAGAATTATAAAGCTAACACTAATATAGGAAAGTCAGAGGAGAAAATGGTCCTTAGAACTTAAATCAGTTGCTACTTCAGTAATAGATTAAGATGAATGCAAGGACAAAAAATCTTAAGGTGACACTAATGTATCTTTAAAACAATTCATTCTGCACATAAATTTTAGGGATGAAAGCAGAGAAGCATTATGCTTGTTTCAGAGAGAGAATACAAAATAAAACCTGCAATGTGAAGAAGAAAGAACTTTACCAAAGTTAACAATAATTTTAAAAAGCTTTTCAGGTCATTGTTTGTATTTGAATCCAGGAACTTCACTTCACTATGGGAACTCTTGTATTTATAATCTTTTGTCTGTAACACAAAATGGCATTGAGTGTTAAATTGCTTTCTACTTTTCTTGAAGCCATCTTAAACAGCAATGCTAATCTTGAGTCACAGAACTTCACAATATTCACTGAAGTAAATCAAAAGGACTTTATGGTAAGAGTAGTTAAGTTTTCTGGCATATGCATAAAATATCCATAAAAAACATTTGTTAAAAATTATACATAGCACCACATTCAAGGTATGCTTTTATTATTTTCTTTGCAGTTATTAATTTACCCTAACTGAAACGTTTTTTCATAATTACATTCCAGAGGAGTTAGTGTGCCCTCTTGTGTGTGGGTAATGTTACACCACTACATATTAAATGAGTTGGGTACATATGCAGTAAATTCTCTCTTTAAAATTATGTGTGATTATAAAATACAAACAACACATACTGCCTTTAAACTATTCTTCTTACAACTTCAGACTCACATCAGACCAAAACTTATAGAAGTACAATCAGTGCTAACATCACATATTTTCCAGACTTTTTTTTTTAAAAAAAGTAAATATTAAGAGATGCAAAACAGTTCTGCTTTTTAATCTTGTTTCATATACACCTGCTTTATTAACAAGAAATTTAATGGTAAAATGATGCATTTTTTGAAAGCACACACCATTTGCAACACAGAAAAACAGTATAAGGCTACCCAAGAATTTAGAACAATCCAGTAGAAATATTTTCAGACATATATATGATAGCCATCTGATTAAGAGCTAGAAAGATGATCTAAATGTTTCATTTGGGCCCAAAACCATGTTACATAAGAATTAACCTGACATGAGATGAACAGATGTATTGTCTTCAACAGGACAGCTAATTTTACAACATTAAAATACGTGGATAAATGGTGACATTCCTGACAAGATGGTATCTACTCCTTCTTCAGGCTGTGCTTGGCTTATCAAATATTACATCTCAACCACCCTGGGATAATGTCTCAGGTTTATCCAAGAAGAAAAGACAGGAATGAACTATTTACTTGGTCACTCAAACAGACAGCCTTTTTAGTATCAAGAAAAAAAGTAAAAGATAAAGGCAAGTAATGACTATACAGCCTCTGTAGCAATGAAACATATGACAGAAGAATCACATTAAAGCAAACCAGAAATCAAACCGGGGGTGGGGGGGAGGCGGGAAAGCAAAAATTGATACAGGAAGGATGCACTTTAACAAAAGAGGAGGATAAAAATTATCACAAAATGTAGTATCAGAGATAAAAGAATTGTTTTTTTTAAAAATTTCTTAAAAGTAGCATTGTGAAAACCCACAACTGAACAGGACAGAAATATGTACATGCATATATATTGTTGCATTTATTTAAATTCTAGTCATCTATATCTTTTCTTTTGATAAGTACTGCTATTTCAACAATACTATAAAAAACATGCTGATACTTTGCTTGAAGTTTATCATCTACACATAGACTGTCCCTCATTGGTCCAACAGGATCAAATCAGCGAGATGAGACAGAAAACATGTTTGCACTCACAGAAGCAAAAAGTTGCAATGACAGATACAAAAGACAGGTGAGAAGAAAAAAAGAAAAAGTGTAGCTGTGCAATAATCAATCATGCTTGTAAACACCATGATCTCCTCTTCATTTGAACTATGATGTCATTTCATAAATATGTGATAATTTGCAGAGTTTAACACAACAGGCTGTAAATGATGATTTAATTTACCATTTGATTCCAACTGCATTTGATTAAATGTATCTTCTAACTTTCCTTCTATCAAGTCTTCCCAAAAATGTACAAAAATAATAATTATCCCATCAACATGCTTTCTACTGCAAGTACTAAAATACAGCTTATCAAAACCCTAAGCAAAATCAACAGGAGCTGTAACATTATGCAAATTTTCAAGTTAAGCCCAGGTATACAAAGTCAGGATTCTTCCTTACGTTTTTTCTGACTAATTGAATACAAATTCAGATGAAGTGTTACAAACATGAATCCCAGTGTATGATCATGGAACTAATTCAGACAAATGCTAGTCATTCAACATTTTCCCCACTTTCACAGGGAGGAGTTGGAGTATAAAAGATTAAAATAAACGGGGCTTTTGTTTTAAATAGAAAGAACGGCCTACGCTAACTACACAGAAATGGAAAGTCTTACCTACATATTCATACCTTGTGTATTTTTTAAGCACTGATGTAACGTATGTTGTATTGTTATTAAAGTGACTTAAATAGCTCTTAAGTGGTTTTACAGATAATCAGAAGCCATTACTATGTGTTGTGCCATACAAACGTCAAAGCACGCAGGTATCACTTGGTTTATTTTGAAGTCCAGCTATCTAATACACTCTTATAACTGAACTTCTATTCATTCTGCATTTCCTTTCATTCTTCCTTAATAGATTAAGAGAGTAAATTGTAATCACGGTGTTCACATAATGCAACAAACATACTACCTCAGTTGCTGAAGCAATATCCTTGCTGTACACCTTGGAAGTTCCCTGTACATATCTGAGTGTTGTATGTGCAAATAGTATATCTTTTACTACTGCTTCCTACATATGCCATTCTGAGTCAGTATTCCTTGGATTTGATATGACAAGTTTCTTCCTCCCTTATGCACTCACCAAGGTACTGTCATCATACAGAAGATATCAGAGCCATTATTTCTGACATCTTTTTTTAAAGATACTTCTCTTACACAACGTTGTCTTCTGTAATATTTTTTGCTATATTCTGTCTGCAATATAAGTATCTTGTTTTCATACTTTAAAGAAATGCTTTTCACCTTTAGAAAAGGAGGTTCACTAGCTGGATTCTAAGCACAAAAAAAAATTAGGAACTGTAATGTTACCACAAACTCTTGATTATCATTTCATAAACACTGTTTTGTTTCATACTACTTCTACATAAAGATGAAACAAATTACTAGTACATTTTAAAAATAGACCTCACATTCAATGCACCTTCCTTATAAAATGCACTTCGTAAGTCATAAAAGTATAGGCAAGCTAATTGTTTGGTTACATGTTTTAATATTTTAGAAGATATATATTTGCAAAAGAACAAACAACGATAGCAGATGGTGGCCAACATGAATAGAGTTACTCTTGATCATCTGTGCATAATAGAGTTGCATAACAGGCACAAAGAATGGGAAATGGTGGAGACGGGATCCTTCATGGAATGATAGTTGTACAATATTGCTTTTCCACCTAATACAGAAAGCATTGGCCTGAATTAGAATCATACCCCTCTGAAAGAAAATCCAACAAAAGAGCATCTAGGCAAAATAAAACACAGTTGCAAAGTAGAGAAGATTAGAGAATGAACTTCCTAAAAATATCCAGAAGAAAGTGGAGAAGTAGGAAACTGGACACCTGAACTGCCCTATGAATATACCCATTACAAATAGTAAACTAGGAAAGTGAAAATAACTTATATGAAGCAGTCTAGTTAAACCTGTAAATAGCCTATTAGAAACTACAATGATAAATTATAATACTTGATACTGATCTTCCATTATTTGAGGAAGCTGCTATTTTCATTTGCTAACTATTCCAGTCTAATTCCACTTCAACACTAATAATTCACATGAGAAAATCAGAAAACCATCTAAACTTGTTGGGAGGTCTAGCACAGGCACTACGAGGTCGAAGCAAATGAAAGGCTTACAGACATAAAAAAAACCCAAACCCCTGAAAAAGATACATGGTCATTAGAGATGAACCCATAATATAGAGGCACAAGCCAGAAATGTACTATCCAGAATGCCCTGAATCATCTACTTCCTTTCCAAGCACATGTTTTATTTCATTGCACTCCTGCTAGATCAGCCAGTGACGGACTGTCTCACATTGTTAACAGGCGACAGTGAAAGGTAGGCCTAGCACAATGCAGTAGTCCAAGATATGTCCTCATGACAAAATGTAGGAATACACCAAACAAGTTCTTTCGTGAGCATACACAAAATATCTCTTATCTCAAAGCACAACTGTAGCTGTTTCTTCTCTGGCATGTCCAAAATCTCAGAAAACAAAAATTAATGAGAGGGCTTAATGAGAGATCAAGAGAACTGATCTCCAACCAAACCAGACAGTTACAACTCTGTGCTTGGTGTCTGCCAAGCCCTGGAAAATTCCCAAATTAAAGCTGTTCCAAAAATTTGAATACTGGTTAATGCCTCAAAAAACATACCGATATTTTTTACTGTGCAAAATCAGAGTTGCACAAACATATTCACATACAAATGCTGACACAAGTAGCAGGCATTAATGCCCAAGACAGAGGCCATTTCTATCTCAGCTTTTATGTTTTTCAGGCAGCATACAAACTCATTCCCTGAAATAACAGCAATAAAAGCAACTAAATAGAAATATACACACATAGAGTTTCCTAGAAAACAAAGGATAGTCAGACAAACCCTAACAATTTATGCTAGATCTGTTTGAAGATATTTCTCCCAGCTGCCAGTTCTGCCACAATCATCCCCTTTGAACAACAGTCAACAGAGGGATATCTCCATGCAGTCGCTCCAGCCCCATAGCATGGCATATGCAGCTGAACTGGTATTACGCTAATACTCTGGCCTGCAAAAAAGAATCTGCAAAGCACAGACACTAACTTATTTGTATTATGTACTCACTATGTTCTTCAAAAGGTGTAGGAGTTCAGCACCACAGACTTCCCTTACATGCCACTGGCCAATATCCAGATGCAACACATTTAAACAATACCAGTTTTTTATCTCCATGTAAAAGACTGCAAAATAAAGCCACCTTCAGCTAAGCATGTTTTGCTTCATCTGTACATAAAAGCTAACTCAATTGCTTTCAACATGGAGGTGTTAGAATTACAACCTACAACACTCTCCACTTAGCATTTAAAGAAACTAAAAAATAAAAATTTTAAAAGTGTTTTGGAGATACACTCTTTTTAATAAGAGGTTTATAATTAATTCCCTTTAAATTGCTTTCAAGGAAGCTTCTTCCAAACCCAGTTTTATAAATTTTTCACACAATGTTAGACACTAAGACCAAGAGGTCAGTTTTAAATATCAGCATCAACAGTAATTTTACTCTTTAAATATCAAGTAATATGCATAAATAATTTTTGGTAATTACAAACTTATTTTTATTCCACACAACACAAATAGCTAAGCTATCCTAAGCCTTTTTAAGGCAGGAATGAGTTCTTCTATAGATGAAAGTAAGGCTTAAACTAACTAACAGAAACATTTGCTACTGTTAAACTATCATAAACCAATCTGTACAACAGAGCTTGCAGATCTCACTCTGCGTCACAAGAAAACCAGCACATATCATAACAAGGCTTTGATGTGAAAGTTAATTCAATTAGTAATGCCCCTTGACAAAGCCTCCCCTTCTGGAAGCGTCCTTTTAAGTCTGGAAACTACAGAAAAAATGAGCATAATGGAAGAACTGCTTTACCAACTACAAATAAGCAGCAGTGGAAGTTGCTTCCCATGAGTTGAAATTACAAGATAGAAAACTCCTTCTTTCTTTCAGCTGAAATAAGAAGGGAAACACCAAAAAATGGAGGTCCCCTTCCACCCCCAAAAAAAACATTTCCAAAGAAACACATATAATTAAGCAAAGATTGAGACAGAAACATAACTTACTATCAGTAAATGAGCTAGGAAGAGCATCCTGATATTCCCCATAAACTCTCTGGTCCATTGGCAGTTCTTTATGTTACAGTAGTGACCAAACACTGACCATTAAACGAAGCCCAAATATACGCAGCTAAACATTTTACAAGTCCCCATTAACAAATTTACAATTACTATGTTTACAGAAAATCCTTTGTTTAAGGATGGAATTTTCAATTTTTTATTTTACAAAATGATTTCAAGATAGGACACAGTCCTTGGCAACCTGCTATGCCTAACCCTGCCTGAGCTGGGGCATTGCATTGGACTAGGTGCTCTTTAGCAGTCCCCTTCAATCTTAGTGATTCTGTGGAGATGCTGAACAGCATAAATAGGTGCAAAAGTACCTTGGATTTTATTTCCACGCAAAAAACACAAGGAAGGAGTGTGTATGTCTGATTTTCAGGAGATGAAGCATGCAAGTGAGAAGATATTCATAGATGGGAAGTGTCCAAATGAAATTCATGCTGAAACAGAACGACTGCTTTTAACTCAATGCAGCTGTCACTTATAAATACCACATACAACGTGAAAGAACCATTTCCTTAAGGCTGCAATCAGAAAAAGTCTTCTTTCCAATGTTGACATTGGCAAGCCACCTGTCACTCAACTTGACCTTTGTAAAACTAAGCATTACCCTGAGTAAAAGACCAAACACACAACTAAGCTGAAATCCTCACATGAATTACAAAGTGCCATTTACCAAGATACGAGTTTCACCCATGCACTTCCAAGTACTAAAGAGGCCAAGGAGCAGGAAAGCTTGTTAATCAGCTTTGGGAAGCTCGAACAGAATTACATTTAAACTTCTTTTGGGAAATTATACTTAAAACTAGAGTCCTACGTGGGCATTGATTCAAGGTGCATAAGCAGGGCAAGAAATGCTGACAGGTATTCCTAGCTGCACATCCCCTACTGCTTTGCACTCTGATCACCCTGCTGCCCGGGTGCGGCAGCTCAGGTTGTAAGAAAAGGCAGGGATGGCAACTTTGTGACCCAGAAGCGCCTCGCACGAGGCTCGGCAGACCGGCGGGACGCCGAGGATGGGAACCGCTGCGGACAAGAGAAGCCAGCAGGGCATGCGGATCCCCCTCACGCCTCCCTCGTGCGGAGCGGGCCGGAGGCACGGGACGGGGGCTGACGGAGAAGGAATGCTTCACCGGCAGCCACCACCGGCGGTAGCCACAACGCCGCCATGCCGGTTCCCTGGGCCACGGGGTGGGTGTGAGCGGAGAGCGGTACGAACAGCCGCGGCCGACCCCCTCCCGGCCTTGACCAGCCCCTTGACCTGGGCACGTGAGCGGCTCCACCATTACATACCCGGACTGGCGCCGAGCGCCCACCGCACGTCAGTCCCGCCGCGGCGCCTTTTGATGACCTCAGCCACGCCGCACCACCCCTACACGCCCCGCCCCGCCCCGCCCCCGGGCCCCGCAGGCTCCGCCCACGCCCGCGGTTACTGTTTGCTCCCGCGAGAGGCGCGGTGAGGCCGTGCGCGTCCTTCCCTCAGCGGGCCGGCTGGTGGCTCTCGTCCCTGCAGCCCCCAGGGCACCCCCTTACGATGGTGGTACGGCTAACGAGGCGTAACACGCCTGTTATCAGGGGACCTAGCCTCGTCATACAGCCAGCAGTTTGAATTTCCCGCTCCCAGGGAGTGACGGATGAGGGAAGAGAGCAGGAGCTGGCCTTCTGGGGTAACGGCTGGTAGTTTCCAGCACCAGAATTGCTTGGCTGCTTGTACTAGCCTTTGCAGGCATGTTAATATCACAGGATGGAGACACAGCCTTTTTTTTGCACAGTGACGAGGGGCCCTGTCATGTGTATGCAAGGCAGCCCAAATCCCACTGGCCTCGGCTGAGCATATAAGTAAAAGCATTTATTTTTACATCACAGATTTAATTGGATACTTCATTCTGCCATGTAGATTTGCAGCAAATGGTTTAGCTCTTCAAGCAATTCATCACTGATGGTCTGCTGGCATAGCCGCCCCACTTCTGTGCCTGGGAATTGGCTGGGTGCTGGAGTGTCAGCTGGCTCCTAGGCAAGCCAAGGGTGCTTCTCGCCTGACAACTGCTCTCGCACTTCTGTCAGCAAAAGGAGGAGCCACTAAAAACGTCCAATGTTTGCTAGCACCAAATCAACTCTGCAGCTGTCTAGGAATGATAGGCAGGCCACTGGCTGCTAAAATCGGGACCATGAAAGGTCTTTGAAATACCTAGTTTAGCTTTGCAGTGCTTAGTTTTGTGAGTCTTGCCACTCACTAAATTCTCAGTCCACAGGTGGCCCGGCTCCTTGACGAGTCTAGCATAAGGAGTCGGGGAAGAGGAAATGGAAACACCTCCACAACTTTTCTGGTGTCAGAAGGATAATTAAAAATTCATTAGAACAGGGATTCAAACCTGGCTCTCCAATGTTAGTGCCTTAACCACAGTTTGGCAAAGTCACTTTCTCCTCCTCCTTAGTCCCATGAACATTTAATTATTCACGTAAAGCGGAAAAACACTGAGAGGGGAAATTGGGAGAATCTCTCCCAGAACTCTCAATTGCATTTTCTAGGGCATTTTCAAGGGAGGTGGAAAATTTGGATTCACATTCTTGTTAACCAGTGAAATTTACAAACAAAGCTCCCTCCACCCAAGCAGATGCCGTTATCCTTGGATTACAGGGAAAGAAACATCATCTATTGTGCAGACATCCTGTCCCCACTGGACAGGGTATGCCAGTAGGAATGTATTATGAGAATCCTTTAGAGGAGAAGGATTTGGTTTAGTTTTGTGAATGCCTGCTAGCAGAAAATGTAGGCATATCTGCACAAAGTAGTGCAGCAATTAATTCTGGACCCTGACAGCGATGTATCTGCCTTATATTCCTTTAGTGCCAGGGTGAAGTGGCTTTGTCTCCACCTCGCAGTCAGCTGTAACGTGCTGGTTCCAGATCTAGCCTGTGTGTTTCATGATTAAGGACCCCTGTATCAGTTGTGGTGTAATCCTACTCAAAGATGGCTTAAATACTGCCTTGCAGAAATTTACGTAGCTGGGTGCTCAAATTGCAATTGAACAGAAATTGTAAGGTTTTGGAGGCATTTGGATGCCTGCTTGCCGTTGTGAAATGCAAACTTACTCACAGCAGGTCTGACTGAGACAGTTTTTAAAGTGTCAAAAACTGTTAGAAATCTCAGTCTTTCCAAAATAATTGGTACATACTAGCACCGGTAGAAAGATAATAGAAAGTATCTCTGACCCAGCCAGATCCAGAGTAGGGTCCTCACTTTGAGGATTACAGCCACACTACCTGTACCTAGGAAGGACTTTCTGTCTAGGGCTATTTGCAGGAATCAAGGAAAAGTTGAATCTCAATTCAGCTTACCACTTTGGACAGGCTTAAGTTCTGAATCCAGATGAAACTGGTATTTATAAGAGTTCTGTTTGAGAAGATCTGAAATATATAAACTAGAGTGAATGACTGTGAAAATATACATTATTTTGCAAATACTGGAAACGCAATGCATTTTTTCTGATCAGGAATGCTGCAGTTTAAGTAAAAGCTGCACTACAGCAGCTTTAGTGGGTATTTTTTGTTTTCAGTGCACAGTGTGGGTAAAGTTTCCTACTGATGCAATAGTGATGTACAGAGCTCTTGAAATCAACTGCACTTTGTTAAAGATCATTGTTGACCATTCTTACTTTTACTTGCAGATGTGGCAGCCTTTTCCAGTGACTCAGAGAATGCAGTGTTCTAGCCTAAAAAAACTAAACCAGAACCTCATTGTGAGTAGGTTCTCACTTCCTCTGTATTTACATCAAACTTATTTATTCCTTGAAAGAAGAGCTATTATCTGAGAAATAGCATTTCCTGTTGATGTCGAAATGCATACAGTATGGCACATCATCATCATCCTCTCCATTTACAAAAAAATACTCCTGGATTGCTATTGTCAAGTGAACAGCGGATACCCCAATGTACATGAATAGTGGAGGCTTGCTTTATTTGGCCTTAAACATAAGCAAAGTAGTTGCCTGCTTGTGAGTCCAGTAATGACATTTGTTTGACATAAAAAGAAAAGCTTAGTGTAAAAAGATTACTGTAACTTTCACACCAAAAAAAATCTAAAGGTCACAACATGCTGACCACAAAGGAATAAAATACGTGAAGATTGCACACAAGAGTGAGGGTGAGTAAGGAAGCATGGTGGAGGAGGTGGTATAAAAGCAGGTATGCGTGAAACCAAGTTTAAAAGCCTAGGAAGCTGGCATACCTCAGTCTTTTTGATTTATTTTGATGGCGTTCATAGGTGCTCTTACCAGCAAGTTCTTGGCTTGCTGGGTTTTTTTTTCCCAATGCCACACACTGTTTAGGAAAAAGAGTTAACGGAAGTACTACCTGGTATGCTGCTTAACACTCAAACTGGAGCTTTTTCCTTCACAGTTCAGAGTGATGGGGTGACACCACTGTGGCTAAGATTTATCCTTCTCCAAGGAAGTCCTTTCTGCTTTGGTTGCTTCTGCAGCTAACAGCAGGAGCCACTGTCCTACTTTGTCAGTATTTTAATTAATAGAAAAGAAGACTCATCTGCAAGTTGTTTCTGAAATCTTCAAAATCAATATGTTAAGTATACCATATGTGGAAGCCTATAAAGCAAATTGGCTGTAGAGACATCCTTGAAGCTCCAGGAGAGCTATGGAAAAAAAAAATATACCTTGCCTGGTAATCTTTCCTTGGTTGCACATTTTAAAATAGTAGAAAGGAATATTAAAAGACACTGAATAAGATAAAAATTAACCTTAGATGCTGTGTTTATCTTAGCTAGACAGATATAGCATTTCTACTTTTGGGTTTCCAAAGATATCTCTCACTTGAAGTTACCTTTGGAACTAAATATAAAGATAAAAATGGACACTTGATCTTAGGATCAAATTTTATGTGGACTGAGTGGCTATTGCTACCAGCTCATCACTTGTAAGAATTAGTCATTGATATAAATGCTAAATATGCATGTTCTTCTACGGCTTTACTCTCACGTCAAGAGTGTTGTGATCTAATTTAACAGTGTTTTTGTAAAAGGATTATTTCTTTTGCCCAGTCTATTAGTTCAGTTGCATTCTCATTCTTACCATCCAGTGCAGAAAAATACCCCCTCCACATGAGCACCAATGGTTGTCTTAATTTGGCCTCATGCTTTGATACCACTTTGGTCTGATAAAATCCCAATACAGTCATTCAAATATGGGATAAAGAGACTTGCTCTCAGGAAACCTTTTTTCCATCAACACAAGGAAATTACTTATTGCCTCTGAGAAGTGTGGGTTTTGTTATGCTCAGTGGAGAAAGATTGGCTCATTGGGAACCCTTCCACGTAGTACACCAGAGGGAAGTTGGATGGAGTGAATCATCATCAAAAACTCCTATTCACTGTCTGATCTCCAAATGTAATATAAACAAAGAATGTAAGTAAACACATGCATAATTTAATATTTTCCTGCAGGCCTGTGACAGTTAATAATATGAAGTGGCTTGCCACCAGCGAACTGAAAGAAAAGGTTCAGGAACACAAGAAATGCTGCAGGATAGGACTAAATATAAGCAAATGAGGGTCTAGAGGATATTTTATAATCTGACTGATAGGCTGAAGCGCTTCTGGCACATAACTGGAGCAGAACAGGTGTGGGGAATGGCCTGCAGTGCTCTAACTTCCCCAGCTCCATGTATATCGGAAAGAAACACAATTGCAGTCCTGAAGTAAATGTGTTGCTCAGTGCTGAAATGAGTTTCTCTCATTACCTGGAGACCTCTTGAGCATGCGGTATTTATTGTTCCTCCCTTTTCTAAGCAAAAAGATGAAGAAAGCTGGCAAAGTCCAGTTTTCAGAGCCAGCTGCCAGGTGTCAGCCTCTGAGGCCACCTGCATGCAGAGGGTGTCTGAGACGCGGCTGCTGGACCTTCAGCTGAGCTGGCAGTCTTCACCCTCCTGCCTGCTGTGCCCCTGCGTGTGACCAGCTGTGTCTGTCACATCCACAAGAAGCCACAGGCATACACTGAAATCTTTTGCTGCAGCCTGTGCAATTTTTCTAGACAACACCAAAAATAAATACGTTGGAGGGCTCACACCTGCATTCACATGAGGTTCAGCTCTCTACATCATTTGGTTCAAAATCCATAAGAAGCCTTATGCAGGGTTGGTGAGGACATAAGCTGGAGAGCCTGCCAGAAAGATTTATGTAAAAGTCTCTGTCTCTTTTAGGTCAGTAAGCATTATCTCAGTATTTAGGTGACACACACCTGTCTGAGAAGACACCGGCTGAAACTGAATTTAAAGTAACTTAGCATGAAAGTGTGACAAACTCACCTCCCCTGTTCTTAATTGCCCTCCAGTTACTGCAACTGGAAATCAAGAACTCAGAACTGGACTGAGAATATCATGAAAGGTAATTTAATTTCAAAATCAAGGTGATTGCATTCAGAATCAGTTTTTAAAAAATAAGCGTAATTCTTTGTCTCAACTTTCTTCCACATGTTTGACACATTTCCCACACCTAGGAACTGAGCTGTGAAATAGTCAAGCTATTTACTCTCACTAGTCAAGCTACTCACTCCGTGTTTTGGAAGGGAAGAGAGTAGATGTAGTGGAGATAGAATTTCTATTTCAAAACATTTTAGAAGTGTGAGATATCAGGGTGATGGGTGACTTATAAAAGTCACTGTGCCAGACTTAATGAGGGAAATATATGTATATTTTTTACTAAAAGAAAGCTGTTGCCTTTTTGAACTCGAAGTGGCATTTTGGACCAACTGTTTGTGAAAATCCTTTCATTAGCACTCAGAGGACTGTGTTTGAGGAGGCGGACGGAGTGTGCACTAGATCTCCATTGCACCCTGTGCCTATTCAGGGCAGTAAGTCCATCACAGCAGCACCAGTGTGGGGGAGGAAAAAAACCTGAAGCATCTAAATTAAACAGGAAAAGTCAGTATTGCTTTCATAGGACTCCAGAGTAAGTTTTCACAGAATCACAGAATGGTAGGGGTTGGAAGGGACCTCCAAAGATCATCTAGTCCAACTGCGCTGCCAGAGCAGGATCCTAGAGTAGATCACACAGGAACACATCCAGACAGGTTTTAAATGTCTCCAGAGGTGGAGACTCCACATCCTCTCTGGGCAGCCTGTTCCAGTGCTGAGTCACCCTAACAGTAAAGAAGTGGTTTATTGTGTTAAGATTGAACCTCCTGTGTTCCAGTTTGTGCCCATTGCCCCTGGTCCTGTCACTGGACACCACCGAGAAGAGTCTGGCCCCATCGTCCTGACACCCACCCTTAAGATATTTATAAGCATTGATGATGTGAGAAACAAAGTTTTAGGCCGAAAAAGTTCTCTCAGGCGAGGATCACGGTGAAGCAGCTCTGTTTATTCGCGAGTGCAATCGCGGGCGCGCCACCCCTTGGCCGGAGTAGAAACGCGCACCGTTACAAAGAAAAGGAAGCATTTTTATAGTATTTTATCCCGACGCGGGTTATCCTCTCCTGTTTCTCCACTGGTTGGATACTCCAGGCTCACAACCTATCCGACGCATTTTATTACAATAATTTTCCTTAAGAGGTTTTTCTGGTTTCCATAATAGGTTTTTCTTTTACCAGACGGCTGTTTATGCATAGTTGTGGAATGATGGCAATATTTTCTCAGGTACACCCTATCTCCTGATCCCTGTAAGACACAACATGCTAAGAAAAAGTTGTTATGCGTAGCTTTTGTCCTTCTCCATTATCTGGTACCAGGAGGTACTGAACAAGATGGTCTTTATCCTGGGCTGCTTTCTACTTTGGTATTTTTGTACAAGGCCGTGGTGTTTTTCTTGGTTCTACAAAAATATTATTCTCACAACACTGCAAAAACACAAGGTGTTTCTCACAGATGAGATTCCCTCCTCAGTCTCCTCCAAGCTAAACAGACCCCGTTCCCTCAGCCTCTTCTCATATGGGAGACACTCCAATCCCTTCATCATCTTAGTGACCCTGTGCTGGACTCTTTCCAGTAGCTCCATGTCCCTCTTGAACTGGGGAGCCAAGAACTGGACACAGGACTCCAGATGAGGCCTCACCAGGGCAGAGTAGAGGGGGAAGAGAACCTCCCTTGACCTGCTGGCCACACTCCTCTTCATGCACCCCAGGATGCCATTGGCCTTCTTGGCTGCAAGGGCAGTTGCTGGCTCATGGTCAGCCTGTTGTCTACCAGACTCCCAGGTCCTTTTCCCCAAAGCTGCTCTCCAGCAACTCAGCCCCCAGCCTGTACTGATGCATGAGGGCTGTTCTTCCCTACATGCAGGACTCTACACTTGCTCTTACTGAATTTCTTTAAGTTTATCCCTGCCCAGCTCTCCAGCCTGTCCAGGTCATGCTGGGTGGCAGCACAGCCCTCTGGCATATCAGCCACTCCTCCCAGCTTTGTACCATCAGCAAACTTGCTGAGGATACACTCTGTCCCTTCTTCCAGGTCGTTAATGAATATAATGAATAGGACTGGACCCAGTACCGACCCTGGGGGGACACCACTGGTCACAGGCCTCCAACTAGACTCTGCCGCCCCACTGACCACTACTCTCTGGACTCTGTCCTTCAGCCAGTTCCCAATCCACCTCACTGCCCAATCATCCAGTCCACACTTGTTAAGTTTGGTTGTGAGGATGCCATGGGAGAAGACGGTGTGAAAAGCCTTGCTGAAGTCAAGGTAGACCATGTCGTGTCAGTAGCTTGAGGATCTTTTCACAGTATTGTACAGAGTCAAGATACTGAAAAGGGGAGTCAGGTAGACTTCCAGTATGCAAATTCAAAACAGTAAACCTGAAGACTCTTGCTCAGGTTCTGTTTAAATCCCAAAGGCCTCTTGCAGTCTTGCTTGAAAGCTCCCAAGCTGCATCATAGAATCATAGAGTGGTTTGAGTTGGAAGGGACCTTGAAGATCATCTAGTTCCAACCCCCCTGCCATGGCAGGGACACCTCCCACTAGATCAGATTGCTCAAATCCCCATCCAGCCTGGCCTTGAACACTTCCAGGCATGAAGCATCCACAGCTTCCTTGGGCAACCTGTTCCAGTGCCTCACCACCCACAGGGTGAAGAACTTCTTCCTTATATCTCATCAAAACCTACCCGCTCTCAGCTTCCACCCATTAGCCCTGTCCTATCATTACAGTCCCTTGTAAAAAGTCCCTTCCCAGCTTTCTTGTAGGCCCCCTTCAGGTATTGGAAGGCTGCTATGAGGTCTCCCCAGAGCCTTCTCTTTTCCAGGCTGAACAAGCCTAACTCTCTCAGCCTGCCCTCATAGGAGAGGTGCTCCAGTCCTCTGACCATCTTGGTGGCCCTCCTCTGGACTCCCTCCAACAGCTCCGTATCTTTCTTGTGTTGGAGGCTTCAGAGCTGGACACAGTATTCCAGGTGGGGTCTCATGAGGGCATGCCTGCTTACAAGCAAGATATTTGCTTTGTAAGGGGAAGTCCTTGGTTCCTCTCCTCCATCTCTCAAGGCTGTTTCTGTATTTTACATTAAAGTGTCACTGGATAAAACACAGGACTAAAGACAAAAGTGCACAACCTTCCAAGTAAAAGCTTACACTGGTATAATGGTTTGTGCAGCTGCATGACCTCAAAGTTTATAGCACTTTTTCCTTCTGTAGTTAACCATAACAAATGTTAACATGACGCAAATCTATCCAGATATAAAAGTAAGGACTAGCATTTTGATTTGAAGCTGGCAGAGTAATCAAGTAGTTTTTATTTTATTAAAGAGAGCTTCCTCAGGATCTAGCAAAAAAAAATAATAAAAAGGCAAAAGGCACAGAAGGTAAGATTTTATTTGATATAAATAAAATACACAGTGAAGCAAAGCAATGCTGATAATTTAATTTACTGAGGACCTCTATGTAGGTCACTCATGGTTTAATTTTCACTTACTAATCATAAATTCACTGGCATTACCTCTGTGTCTCTCATTATTATGTCACAGTATCTGTTAAATTAATTGCCCATCCTTCTCTATTTTAAAGTTTATCCCCTACCTATAGAAACCATGTTTATATTACACATACAATTCATAGTGCTTTTAAATACATAGCATGTGTACTTATGTATAATCAAGTAAAACTTAAGACTTACAAGTCCTGAAATAACTCAAGCTGGTCTGCAATGTTGCCTTAAACTATTAGAACCGTACAGTAAAGGTCATGCTAACTAATCATGAGCTAACGAACATACTCTAAAAGACTACCATTGAAAGGGCAAATTACTTTAATCTGTAATGCTTTTGTTCAGTGCTAGCTTGAATAACAATCTGCACAAAGCTACAGGCAGTACTGTGTCCTGGGTACATATTAATAGCTACAGATCCCATACTAGCTGTTGGAAGTAGGTAATAGCTGTCATGGCAACCCTTTAACTTCTAATTTATTATTAAATGTTTATATTGCAGTGGCATACAGAGACTCAGACAATGGAAAGACACTGCCTTTACAGATGTCTCTAGCTGTTTACCTGCCAAGAGGACAGGAGGTGCACAAATGCTGTGTGAGTAGAATGACAGCACTGAACTGATTTTTAATTGCTGTAAGAGCAATGATTTTACACTAAAGAAGTATTATTGTACTGCAGGCATTGTAAGAAGATAAGAGAGCAAAGCTTCAAAATCAGGTTTAGCTTATGCCAAGTTTCTACATGTTTATTCCAGCAAGAGTTATAATTGCTTGGTTGTGTCAAAATTAAGTCCTAATATAACAAGGCACAACTGTGGAAAACTGAGATTTACAGCTCTGAATGTCTGCTTACATCTGTGGTGAATTTGTTCTGCTGCTCTTACGTTGTCTTAGCAAATAACAAGTGTCACATCCTGAGAACTTATCATTCTACCCACATCTGCCATAACACAGAAATATTTGCAAACTAAAGGCTTGTCATAATAGCTCAAAACTGAAGTGTTTGCTGGCGCATTATTACTGCAATATATATTCACTTTTTCATCTGTACTGGAAGCACCACAGGAACAGAGTGGGTGACAGGAGTTATTGACTGAGAAGCTACTTCAAGGGATGGAAGAAGATACCAGCAAGGTTAGCCAATTTTTATGCTCTAATTGGACAAAAGACTCCCAAGAGCCCCTCTGTTTTTCTACTGCTTCATGGGTTCATGAGATACATTCTTCAACCCAACCCATTCTATGATTCTGTGATTTGATATGTGACTTAGCGAGACTGACATCTTTGTTACATTTATGCTAATGAATTTTCATTGTTTAGCCATGTGACATTATGTTTAGGTTTTTTATCTTTTTCTCATCTGCTTTCTCTGCTGTCCATGTCTCTCAGTGGGAGTCAGGTGGGCTGCCTTGTTCCCCTCCACAGCACAGGGTATGGTCTGCTCTGCGAGGCCATGTAAGTGTATTTGCGTGCCCAGACCTCTGCTGTCACATTCAGCTAGCAGATCATCTGTGCCAATTGCCAACATGATCTTTCTGCTGAACGTTCAAAGCTAAGAATCAGTGTGTGTTGTAGGCTGGTGTCAGAGCAAGTATTTGTAGATAGTTCTGCATTTGATAACTATTATCTCTGGTGTGTAGCTATGAGGAAATCAAATTTAATCACTCAAGCAGAGTCCTTTCCAGTATTAAATTCTAGCTTCTAGCTACTTACCTTCAGTTTTCATTTACACCCAGGGCCCATAATCTGATACAAAAATGGCTGAGTTTTTAGATCAGTGCTCAGCCCTGCTGACAGAATTTGAATTAGACTTCTGTGTAAAAATCAGTTGCTATGGATCTGACTGCAGGACAAGTGGCACAGACTGTAAATGCCAAGGAAAAGGGAGCCACCTTGTCTCAGTTCTGTAATGTACCTATATAAATAAATATCACTAATGCTGGGGAGGTAGTTAGAAATCCCAAATAACCTGAGAAGTCAATGAAAGGCTGAGAAGAAACCTTCTTGTTATGCTTTTTTATTTTTCTAATAGGAAACAAAAAGTAAGACGAGACAACAGTTTTGTGCAATTTCATTCATAAATATTTATTCTTGAAAGTTTAACCAAAAAGAGAGTGTAGCCCAAAAGCAGTTTTTCAGTGAACAAACATCACTCAGTTCTTTGCCTGTTCTTGTAAATGTAATTGTTGGTTTGCATGTGAGATCTCTGTTGTTTATAATTCAGGGAGAAAATGATGAAATTATTTCTCTTAGTTTTCATTTCTCTGTTTCAAGCCATATAGGAGCTACCATTCTTGATTAGCACATAAGTATTATTTTTGATCAACAGCAGGAGACACGGAGCTGAGTTTTAGCAAGAGTTTGACATATTAAGCAGCTGTCCTAGAAAACTGCAGATAAGCATTTTGACAAGAAAACAATTCAATTAGACCTGCAATGGATAAAGCTGATGTGAACAAAACTTAGTTAATGTTTGGCAATATAAGTTACTAACCCTCATGCTTTTTTCTTTCAGAAATACCACTTGAAGGCAAAAGGCATTGGGAGAGAGGGATTAAAATAAGGTGTATTATTATGGCCTAAATGGGTTTTTCACTGGAGGTGAGTGACCTGTTTCTATTTCACTGAACTGCTTTACTGTAAAAATGAAGACACTATTTGCAAAGAGATTTACCGCAGCATTTTATGACTGCCCACACAGTCCTTGTCATGCATTCTCAGGATTAACGGATCAGTCATGGGGATGTTCTTGGCATGTTGTAGCCTGACCTTTTGACGGTTACAGTTGTGTAAGAATAAAGAAAAACTGTAATAACATAAGAGATTGGCATGCTTTGCCTGAGTGTTACTTCCATTATTCTTCACTTTTGATGCCACTGAAAGGTTAAATGTGAAACTGACTGCTCAGGGGATATTCCTAGCAGTCAATCATACAGTTGGCTTTGGCTTTCCAGTTACTGTAGAGTGTGGAGCTTTCTGCTGATAATTTACTGTTTTGACTTTCACTGAATACAGAGAAACAGTATAACTGCAGACACCTGGCCACTAGTTCATTCCAAAATCATGGTTCTTACTCCACTACTATTTATGGTAACCATGAGTCCCTGATTTGTGAAGCATTATAATAGCTCATTTCAAAGCCCATAAAACCTTTTATTTCATGTTCATACATAAAAAATCCTAGAACTCCTATAGGGCAGTAGAACTTAAAATGTGCCACTATTTACCTTGGTTCATGTCTTGATTGTAGGCATGAGATAGTCCTTACTCCCGTTTCCAGCAGTCTTTCACTTTTATTTTGTTGTGCAGACTGAAATTAACAGTCTGAAAACAGAATTACAAGTTCCAAAAAAAGGAAAATGTGAAAGCAGTAACCATTCATTTGTCCAAGGTTTTATTTTCCTTTTTTTCTGTAAGAGCCCACCTGCTTACTTTCTGTAGGTAAAAGGCCTTTTACTCTTAGACCTACAGAGCAGATTGAGTCTTCGAGGGAAGACCAAGCATTCTATCTTGTTTCCTCAGTCTACAGAGGTGTTAACAGAGTTTGAGCTGTGGAGTCTTCCTTATTAGTAGTGATGCAGACCCAGTAAGAACCCATTTTAGGCAGCAGACTGATCTTACAGGGCTAGCAGCGTAAGCAAAAAATCAAAAACCATCTGAAACAGAAACCGAAGTAAAAACTTAATAGTGGTAACAGTTTCTAAGACAGTGTCATCTGAGGCAAATTTAACAGCAAGCTCTTCACTGACCATACAGAATTACAGTGTGTCACACACAAAGACAGTAGCCTAACAGATTGTCTTGGCAGAGAAGGAGGGGAGAGTATATAATCACACAAGTGCTATTCTGCCAGCAGCACTCTGAAGCTCATGCAAAAAATTAGTTAAGAATCATCCCAACAGTTCCAGTGCATCTTTTCCTGCTGTCAAAACTGAGATCTAGAAAACAGAGAGTTACATTTCTAAAACAAGTGTCCAAAATCAGATTTTTAAATTCATTGTAGTACAGAGGTGGCCTGATATTGAGAGCAAGATTCCCGATATTCCACTGAATTACATCTGGATTCAACCACTGTCCTTATTTTAGAGAAACATGTTATTTTTCTTCTATTCATGGATTCTTCTTTTTTATTTCATGTATCTTCAGATCTCTTTTTCGTCAGACCATCAGACAATCAAACCCTTTGCCTTTTCCTGTTGTGCCAGCATCACAGTACTTTGTTTTTCAAATTCTGTCTGCCTCTATGAACCATTCCCAGCATGGTTTCAAGAAAGAAAGGGTAGTTGTGACTGGGGTCTGAAGATCAGTAGCTCAAGGAACATGGGATAAAGAAGTGTGCAAACTTCTTGTGTTGTGTAGAAACCCCACATTCTCCTGCCACCGTTTTGTTTGATGAGCACTGGTTGACTGTTTTTGTTTTGTCTCCATGAGACCAGCATCAAAGGTGGCATTAGAATTTGAAACACCAGAGTTTCCGCTTTCCCTTTAGAATACCTGTTCTATCTTTTCATTAAAAAGAGTTCTGTAATGCCATACATTCCCCAAGCCATTTTAGATAGCAAACCTTTTATGAAAAGCATTCAAACAAAAGGAGTTAGTGGGAAGCAAGAATACACTTGCTAAATATTTGTGTAATTAATGTAAAATCAGGACACCCAAATTTGCTCTCAAGCTGATTTAACTTCCAATAGAGGATATAATCTCTACCAATAGAATATACCTGCAGCAAAATTAATTTACGTGAAGCAAAATAACCATACCTCATACCCACTCAGAAATTTTGTACTTATTCAGACAGGCCTTTGTGTGCTGCACTTGGATTCTCTGGCACTAATGTTAATGCTTAAAAGTGAGTTAAACACATGTTATTATTTGAAAATGAAGATATTATTGGTGAAAACCAATGTCGAACAGCACAGGCCTTTTCCAAGTCCAAAATTACTTGCTTTGGATTGTAGACAAGAAAAGGCTAAATAGACAAGAAAAGGCTAAGTTAGTGAGAGAAAAATTGGGCTAAATGTGAGAACAGGATTTTTTTACTTTAAATATATCATTAAGTATTCATAGAAAAGCAAGTTGCCAAAAAAGCACTCAGTGGAGTTTTCCATTGCCACTGTAGTCGATAGCTCACTTACAGCTTTTGTCCTTAAGACGAATGCAGGAGGTCAAGAAGTTTATTTGTCACTTAATGCTGTTTTATTTTTTACCTTCAAGTTTGATTCATCCAATCATACAGCAAAAAAATTTCTCTGGATTAGTCCATGTGATCTTAAACAATTTGGCTAAACTCGTGCTAACCTACTGTATAAATACATGTAAGACTTGCCTGTGAAGCTTCTGTAGGGGACAGTTCTTTGTTCAGGTTTATGCCTTGCTTTCCTC
The DNA here is from genome assembly GCA_028020825.1 of Podargus strigoides. Classification (NCBI taxonomy): domain Eukaryota; kingdom Metazoa; phylum Chordata; class Aves; order Caprimulgiformes; family Podargidae; genus Podargus; species Podargus strigoides. The sequence continues at coordinate 61,994,170 of CM051663.1, read as the reverse complement.
TATAAACCCTGGGGTTTAGTGGGACCTGCTGACCTCCAAGGGAGTTGAATTTGGGCCTTTGAAAGATGACAAAATGAGCTGGAGCTGCACAAAGGTGCAGCCACATGATAACTTCTGCTCAGGCTGCTTTGGGGACTGTAACCTTGGGCAGAAGGGGAAGGGAAACATCAAGGGGCAGTGACCCTGTAAACTGCCACAGCAAGGTTTTCAGGAGCCCATCTATCACATCCCCTAATGGTGTTTACATTCCTTCAGCTAACACATGGATTACTGCAAAGTTTAAAAATACTTTCTAAGCCTATTCCAAGCCTCAAACTATAATTATTTTAAGATTTGTGCAGACTTCAGGGAAGTGACTCCTTGTGTTCAGACCACGTTTTCAAACTTTTTTTGCAACTTTTATAACCATTTTTTTCATTCCTTTGAAAGTCAGAATTTCTCCAGCAATTCACAGCTTCTACAGAGTCAGAAAGTACCTGGAATAAGATGGCCACTTGTTTTAAAAACATATACAGGCCATGCAAAAGGGTAAAAGCCCTTCTGGTTCCACTTGAGCAACGAGACAAGCTGCTGAGAACATGCTGCATACCCATACGGTGTGTGCACAGTGCTTAGGAGGAGCAGCATGTTAGGTCAACAGCCCAAAGTGTTTGTTCCACAATGTAACGAAAGCCCGAATTCACACTCAATGTAGGAACTTCGAAGCTGCCTTCCTCTGGGAAGGAGAGGCAGCAAAACGGGTGTTGCTCAGCCTCTGAAGTTAGAACTGCAGTTGGGGTTAGGGTATGCATGGTCTGTCGTTGGCCAAAGGGCTGTAATTTCTTCTGACAGCGGTAGGGACTGCTGGGCTAGATTGCAGTCTGGCATGGAAGCAGCCCTGGTCCAAGTTTCAGGAGAGCATTTAGGATTGGGCAGGAATAATCCAGTTAGCTAAAATCTGCTCTGAGCCTGGCAGGGGATGCAGTGCTTAGAATAGTTTGGGGGATGGTAGGGATCACTAGGCAAAGCCTGGGATTTGGAATAGGACTAATAGCTCATCTGCAAACCTCAATTACAGTTTAGTAAACAAATGACCACTTGATCCTGGTTTAGGGGTAACTACATCTGGATTTTTGCCTCGCAGCAGCCATTGGATGCCTAAGACTATAATTAATATTCGATTTAGGATTTGGCCTTGTGAGAAGCTGGATTTAAGGCTGAGTGCAGATGGGGACATTATGCTGCAATAAGACCTTCCCTGTGGTTAGTGGGTCTAGGGCTTCAAGTCATTAGTGGACTTGGACTAAAATTGAGGTTAGGTTTGAGATTAAGGTTTGTAATAAAGAAGGCTAACAAACTAGGTCGAGACAGAAGCAACTGCTGGGGAAAATAAGGAGCTGGCTAAATTTAACTTTTAATCTAAATTTGGGGCCCGAGGGGAATGATTAACTATTAATAGCGCTGGGTCTAGGAAGAGGTCTCAAGGCTAGCGTAAGACTGGTGATAACATGGCCCAGATGGCAATCTTTTATGCTTCTGTATGAAGGGATCACTTAACACTGCATAAATGTCAGGTTTGGGTTACGAGCCAAACAACTATGATATAATCTAGGTAATGCAGAGGCTATTGGCTGGGCTAAGATTTGGGTTAAGATTTGGTCCTCACTGCAGTCTTTAAGCTACTTTCAGAACTGGGATGACATAGCATGACCCATAATAGATGGAATAAACAAAGATACAAGGTATCCCATAGAAAACATGGGAGACAACCAAGTCAATAAGGTGATCACATACGATAGAGGTAACCCCATATTGCCTCCCCACAAAGCCCGCGTTTGTAAGTACCAGACCTGACTGGGGCCCAGTTGCATGAAGAGTCAGGAGGTCCTTCCCCAACAGGAAACTCTGTGAAGCACGTCCACTTCACAGACAAACACTCCAACTCTTCCTGCAAGTGGTCCCAGCTTTTATGCCCACAGCAGGTCACCTGGCACTCATTTACCCAATGCAGGGCACCTGGGGCTTGTTTACCCAAGGGCTTTCCCTGCAAGGTCAGCCACACCTTGGAGGAAAGCCAAAAGGCAAACTCATCCCCTCCTCTTAAAGGACCATGGGGCCCACCCATATGTCACCCTTAATTCAGGGCTTGGGGTTCAGACCCCAGCACTTCAATGTGCAAGGACAGTTTGCCATCATTTCTTTATGTAAGATGGAAGAGTTACGGATGTGTTACTTGGCAACCTCACCCAATTTGAGCATTGAAAATGATCTTGTCCAAGTCAATATGTTATTCTTACAGGTTACTTTTTGGGGTTCTTTTTTTCAGTTTTTTTTTTTTCTTTTTTTTCTTCTCAAGTTGATAATACAGCACACAGTAACAAAATGACATTTGCAGAATGACATGCATACTGCAGAATGCAGGTGAATAACTGACAAGGAATTTTTGAATGACAGTGGAAGTTTTGTCTATACAAGCATTGCAGCAGCTCATCTGTAAAACCAGGCACATCCTCACATGCCCGTTTTTGTCTGTTTTCTCTTATTCTCAGACTGCTGACTGTGTATGGCAAGGACTATTTTTATTCTCTGTACAGTGCCAGTAGTAACTTCTATTGCTATAAAATTATGTCCTTTGTAATGAACTACTGTACTAAAAATAATAATCACAGTCATCGCAATAGCAGTACTTAGGGACATCAGATACAGAAGGTCTAATCCTGTACTGCTAAAACAGCCTCACTTACCACTGGAAACTGCCTGGAAGGAACCAGACTGGGAGGACTGACACAGCTGTGGGAGTGTGCCAAGTATTCAGCAAGCAGGAGCAGAGACCTCAGAGTAGCGAATCCTATAATTTAGGATTTAAATTATAGTTTTGTATTAGCAGTAGGTTCGAAATACGGTGTCAGTCTCTCCTCTACAGGTATCGAAGAGAGCCAGCCTTGCTGTTCCCCTCCATTTACTTAGTCACCACCAGTGCTAACAGCTTCATAACCCCTTTTGTAGGGAGAGACACATGAGGCTGCCCAGGCCAGCCGCTGTGCCTCTGGGGAGCTGCCAGTCTATTTTTCCAGTAGTTTGGCATAAATAAGCATTGCCATCTGATGGCAGAGCCTTGGTACTGCACAGCAGCTCCCTGCCAGTAGAAAGTTAACATTAAATCAAGCGGCTTTTTCTCAGAGGAAATGTCCATGACTAAACAGCAGATTTCATTTTTTCCAACACCATTTTATGAGTATTTTCTCATTATGAAAATCCTGTTTTCCTGAACTAAACAGAGTTTAAGCAGCAGGAAAGAGATAGCTTTAATGTTTGCAACATTAAAACCCCTTTTTATCCCTGATCTATGTGTTTCTAGCTTTCCCTCAGAGACAGAATGCAGGAAACTTTTGCTCTGCTTTTGGTTTTTCCTTTTCTGGGCCTTCTGTGGTGTCACGCACAGCCATTCAGACAAGCACAGGGCAGTGGGCAATGAAACCTCTCTGAGTGCACGTACTGTGATTTTGGATAGCTGGCATTTACTGAGTGCCATGCTGTTGTTTGAGGTGGCAGTGAGTCTTGTGCTTGGACAGACGCTCCTTATAAGACCTTAGTAGTGTATTTTATCTGTCAAGAGTGTTGGTTTCGTTCTCTGCTGTGCACTTCTGACAGTGGTTTGTGTACCGGTGTCTCAGCCTCACCACTATGAAGTTGATTTTCCAACACTGAGGCTTACTGCTTGGCATAGGAATCCTTCCCTTCTATTCAGAACTCAGCTCCCACTTGCCAGTCAATTATTATCAAAGGAAACATACTGATGATCTTGGTGCTACTGCTAAACAGAGACAGATTGAAATAGCATTAGATTTGGGACCTGAACAAGAGAAAACACTGATTACTACTAATTTATTTTAGGAAGAGAAAAATAAGTATCTTACAATTCTACACCATATTCTATGCTAGGATAATCAAAGTGCTTTACTGATTATCTTCACAGACTGTCCTATGAGAGAGGCAACTCTAATGTATGGCATTTCTCTGAAAGCAAGAGTAAAGACCAGGCAAATAATTCTACTTCTGTAGCACATAGCTTTTCACTTCCTTGATTTGGAAAATAGTGCTCACAACTTTATACCTTACCAATTTCCTTCTGGGAAGAAATGAGGTAGTGAGATTATTTCTCTAGTAGCTTGCAAAAATACTGTTAATTAGCTCATGCAGAGCTCCATGCTGCTAGCAAGATTGAACCTAGCAAGTCTAAAACTGATGCATATACATTTATGTATGGTGGTGCTGGTGCACATATGCAAAACCCACAGTTGTTTGAAAACTAGAACATACCTCTGTTACCCGATCCTTTTAAAACATGATCCTTGGGTTTGCTATCCTTTGTCATGCATAGACTAACTGTTGTAAGACCTCTTACTGTTTTAATTTGTCACCTGGAAAGTACTGTCTCACCCTTGTAAAAAGATACTGTATTTGGATGCGAAACATGCTGCCTCAGCCAGTGCTATTCTAAAAAGCCATAAGCAATGGTTTACTAATTGGAGCATCCTGATGTGCCCTAGACCTTTGGCCAGCCCTAGCTGCAGGCACTTCATACAGTTGCTGAACAGGATTGGATAAAGACATGAAATAACTCTTTCTGCAGGCAAACAACTGACTTCTAGTCTACAAGGATGGCTTAAGAGCCTGTGTGTTCTTCATGGTAAAGAAGAGTAGATGGGTTTAACATGAAAGGTTATTCCTAAAGTCAGCTTGCCATGGTGAAAGCAGTTCCAGATCTCTATGCTGGTTTGTACGTGCAGGCATGGTGCTGTACTCTATCCCTGTCCTGGTCGTCTTGGGCATGAACAGACCAAACTGTGTTCTGCGTTGGAGTCTCAATTCTTCCCACATATGAAAAGGATGTTCTTCTTGGCAGCAATCATCTGCCTCAATACTGAATACAGATATTGTTGTCTGTATGTTACTTGGTGAAGGTGTCTTTACCCCAAAGGGACTTCTTGTCTCTTTTTCAGTGTTCATGAGCATAGTTCATCATGCTAGCTGTTTTCACCTATACCCCTTTCCAGATTTCCCACTGACCCAGCTGACTGCTGCCATCATTGGGCAGCATCAGACTGCCTTCTGAGCCAGTCTCTGCTCCATCATCTTCTATCTCTCATCTGAGATCAGAGATCAGGCTTCCTTCGCCTTTCTTGCAATATAATACACTTTTCATGAGCTTCCAGATGCTATGTGGCAGGGCAGACATCACATGTCACTGCCTCCACCGGTCTGGTTCTCATTAACCCAGAAAAATGAATACACTGCCAGTCGTACCAGCCCTGCTGGAAGTGTGTGGGTGGGTGCATGCATGCACGCACATGCCTCTCCCATGCTTCAGTGTCAGCTCTGCAGTTGCACTGCCCTGGCCCCACTCACACAGTGGCAGCTTCTGGCCCTAGTGGAAGACTTCCTTCAGTGCCACACCACTTTGAATCTCTTCTAGTCTCTCCTTCTAATCATTCTTACTTGCTCTTTTATGAAAGGGGTTGGAGAAACCATTGCAAACATGTTGTCAAAAGTGATATATTTTGCTCAGGTGGATGATGTAACAGCCAAATATCCCCTGTGTAGTTAGCACACACTGGAAAAATGACATGTCTGTGTAATGGCTGTCATCCCTTTTTGCTGTCTCGTCGATGCTGTATCTCCCATGGGCAGCACTGAACAGTCCTGTACACCTCTTCCACTACAAAATTTCTATTCACTGTTATGGACTCTACAAGCCTCACCCTGTCATTACTTCTGATGGCAGCTTGGACAGTTGGCTGATTTTTGGAAGTTGTTTCTAGGGACAGAAGAACTGGGGTGAACCAAGTGTTTCTGTGATACCTAGAAGGCCATGGTCTTATGTTTGTACCAGCACTTTTCATCTAGAAAATAAGCATGTCTTGCAATGATGGCCAACACATGCATTGCCAAGGTCCTGCTGTACCATAAGTGTGAATATCTCACACCATACAGTGTGTCTCGGGAGCCACTGCCTCTCCCCTGATCATCAGCATCTTGTCTCAGGGGATAAGGGCACCTAACTCACACTTCTCACTAAGTCTGCAGCTTAAAAGGAGCAGGGAAACACTGGTACTCACAGCAAAAAGATACCATCTCTGTAAAAATGAAGAGAACCCAGCTAAGCACCAGTGCTGAGTTTCCAGCTCAGCTGGAGACAACACCTCATGTAGAGACTGAATCTTGGCTCTCTTGGTGGCTCTTGCTTGCCACAGGATCTGGTAGCCAGTCAAGACACCTCTGATACATGCAGAGAAGCAGGGGCCTGCAGCTCCTGCTGAGCTTGAGCTGCATCCATGTATTTTTGTCTCTTCTTCAAGCACTGATTACTAACCTGTTCCCTTATAAAAAGCATACAGCAACATTTTATCTTTTTTAAGAAAAGGAAAGAGAATGTGGGACAGTTTCTTTTCTTCTTGTTCGGATCTCTCTCAGCCAGGATGCATATAAAAAAGTATCTCTTATTATTTCCTTGGAGTCACACTAAAACAGTGCGTTTCTAGCTGGATCCTCAGTATCCTTGTTGCCTTCTCTGTGTGTTCATGCTGCTTTCCTCAGACTCACAGAAATTAGTTCAACCAGCAACCCTTGCCTTTGCTGTCAGGCTGCTAGGGTGGCAGGGCCATACTTTGCAGTGCGCTAGGGTTTGGGTTATGTCTTCCTATTAGGTTTTCTATCAGAAAAATACCTCAACAGTGAACACTAAAGCAACTGAAAGGGGTGCACATTCTAGCATCCCTAGTCCAGTTAGTCCTAGTCCAGTGGAGGCAGCAGGCAGGGAAAGGAGTGCAGGAATAGCCAGTCTCACATGTTCTCCTCAACAGCACCTCTGACTGCTACTGCAGGAGGTGAACCCTGGGCTAAGTATGATCCTTGGCTCTCTTACCTATGTTCAGAAATCAACTGGGAACCAGTATGCCTGGATACTGGAGGTTAAGCAAACTGAAATATATTTTCCAGTGATCAAAAGCCTGATTCTGACATTGCCATCCACACTGGTTTCTCCATCTTGATACATACTGTGTTTTGGATATCATCCTTGAGTTGTGTGATGAACAGGCACTGGGAACTGTATTAGCATATTTGCAAAGCAAGGGCTATGGTTTAGCATACACAACCCATTCATATGTGCATGAGTCAGGAAACTAAATTCTCCAGCAGTCTTAAAAATGAGTCTTTTCATTTCAAGCCTATGTGTGTACTTGTGCACAGGTGAATTTACTTTTACAACAGATTGTTTGATCAGAACAAAAGCATGTAAGATCAAGACAAAGCTGCTCAGTGAGCATCTCAAGCAAGACTGATGACAGTGCCTTTACCCCTACAAGATCCAGTTGCAGACTAGATCCCTTGCATGCTAGAGGCTTTACAAAGAAAGCACTAAATGACCATATATGTGTGATACTGTTATTATCAAAGGAAACGGTTTTGCTACTAGTTCCATCAGTAAAGTGATGCAGCAATGATGGGAAGTTGTAAGATAAAATCTGACTTTAGAATGGAATTTTGTAGCTATCTAATAACTAGTTAATGGAAAAGGATTTTGACCTACTGCATATTAATCCTGTCACAATCAAATGGGCTCTATAGCAATCTGAACCATAGGTTTCTTTCTGCCCACCTCACTCCCTTTTTTAAAGTCATAACATCTTGCAGTGGTGTCCAAGCTGTACAGGTTGAACTTACTTGCTAGTTCTCCAGAGCTGACATAGTGTGTGCTTGGCATGTCCCTTCTCTACTTTCTTCTGTACTATCTGCAATTGTATCACCAAAGAAATAACAAATTAGCAGAGGAAAAGAAAATACACAGAAATGCAATTCTTGAATTGTTGAGCTAAACACTTCCTTTTCCCATTTTCTTTCACTCACTCTTAAACTGTGTGAATTCCCAAAGTAATCAGCCAGCTTTTCATTCTGGCACAAATTTCCTCTGTGGCCTAGGATAAAGTTTTTTCTTTGATTTTCTTTACTTGCCTACCTACATCACAAGGCAATTATATTGATTAGCTAGTGCCTATTCAGAATTTAGAAACTGTGGCAAACTATGCAAACTATGGATAAAATTATTTTTTAAAATGTAATACTATTCAGTCATTTTAAATGGTTTTATTGTCTATACTTTGGGCATGGAACAGAATATGTAAGGTATAGAACAACAGAGAATAACCATATAAAGAGTCACTCAGGCTCACTTGTTGGCCATATTTTTCAGAGGCTTACACAAAATGGAGACTTTTGTGGATATTGTGCCGCATTTCTGCGTCATGGTCTATAGTATGTGTCTTGCTAACAGAAGAGTTTCAGGTCAGACCTTCCTCACATTACCAATAAAGCTGCAAAAACCAACCAGTCTTTCTTCTGTAGCTTTATGGATCTAAATACTTTTAATTGTACTAATAAACATTTGAGATTATCTAGACATTCTGCATTGAATCATGTAAAGTTAAAATAACCAGAACTGAAAAAAAAATGTGTAAGTTAGACCTTCACAGCTGAACCTCTGCAACACTGTCCATGTAACTCCTCCCAAACATCAGGATCTCAGAAACCTGATGTTGTGGTTTGAGGCTGGGCCGGGCACTAAACAGATGGCAATTGCTCTCTCTTAACCCCTCTCCCTTCCCGGACAGGGGAAGGGAAAGAAGAAAAGGGAGACTTATGAGTTGGAAATAAAACTAAAGCAGCTTTAATTAAACAATAACAAGAAAAAAAGAGATATATATAATGATGAGAAGAAAAATAATGAAATATTTACAAATATATACAAAACCAGTATCGAGCTTCTCCCCCTGAGTCACATGGTCCCCCCAGTAATGCTCACGTCGCCACTGGTGCTGCAGAGCAGCTCTGGGAAGATCCCAGGCTGGGCTCCTGCACGCAGCAGCAGATGGGAGCTGGATTCAGGAACGTGCCGATCACAGACAGGGTCTTCCCAGGACACCGGCCACAGAAGATGAGCAGGGGCAGGAAGAAGGGCAGGCCAGAGAAGAGGGTGAAGGAAAGCGCATTGCTCCCCGTGATCTCTCAGCTTTATACTGAGCTTGGTGTGTATGGGATGGAATACTTCGTTGGTCAGTTGAGTCACCTGTCCTGTCCACTCCTCCCTGCAGGTGCAACCCTTCTGCCCTCTTACACGAACCGGGTCCCCAAGGTGGCACTGAGAATTTGGCAGTGACCTTGGTTTCTTTAAGTATAAGCAAGAGCCTTTCTGCACACCATTGTACTGTGAGCTCAGTGCTAACTATAAACACCGAGTGGTACCACTTCTAGGAGCAAACATTGTCTGAAAAACATGTTGTTAACTTCAGAAAGTGCAGTCTGAGAAGAGACCTAACTGAAAAGTAAAATCACTGAAAGGAAAAATTGGTTCTGTTTTAGTCAAACCAGGACACCTGAACAGATTGTACTTTGAAATACAGCAATTTAACTTGCTGTTTGAGCCAGCAAATAAATTCACAAGGATGTTAATGGGAGATCTGTCCCATCAGAGTCTGACCTTTTATACCAAGTGTTCTTCCCCTGGCAGTATTGAATCTTGCAGGCTCCCAGTTTAAATGTAAAAAAGCAATCTTCTCCATTTGGTTCTTACATTGACAAATTGCATCATGTAATCATGACATTATATCACTCAGTGTTGACAAAAATTATCTATTTCCACAAAGCAAACTGTTAAAAATTATAACTACACTTTTATTACCTTCTTAGTTTAGTATTGAATGCACTGAAATTCTACATGTTTTTAGGAGATTGGGATTTAAAAAAATTTTTATCGTAGTCTTGAAGTGATTGTTTAAAAAACTTTTAGTTTATCCATTTTAGAAGATTAGAAGTAATAGCAAATTTAATATTCAGGTAGCATATTCTTTGCTCTGCTTGCCTAGTAGAATCATGTAGATAAGTAACAAATATAGAGATTTAAAAATTACAGTTTAATATTTATATTACAGAAGCATGTAGACTTCCTTTCCAGCTTCTACTGTCTGCATGTTAACTGCTTCGTCACCCTTTGCATAAAACCACAAAGTCTTACAAGGGTCAGTCTCACTAAAATGCTGACAATGTTCATATTCCCAGAAGAGGGCAGTAGGCAAGTACGGTACAGGAAAATCCCCTCCCACTGGATTCTAATTACTATCAAGCTTGTAGTTCAATTCTGCTTATTAATAATAGGAAAATCAGCACAAATTCTCAGAGTAATTTAATGCATAATATCACATTAATCCCATTTTACAGCTACTATACTGAGAAATTATTTTTAGCCAATTTGTACTCATAATTGCGTAAGTTTAAACATAAATTTATGCCTTCTTTTATCTGTGTCCCAAGACATGAAGTTTTTTGCTATCACAGTTATAAACAACTATTCTGGGATGTTGTCCTGGCATAGGAAATTCATGTAGGCAAAATGAAGCACTTCCTGAAGCAAAGAAGACAGAAGATTGACTGTCTAGCTAGAAATCTGCATGGAAATTTCCCTCCAGGTACTCTTCCCTGCCTGAAGCTGTGCACATGCCACTGCTGCAGTTCCTCCTGATCCACCTCCTGCAGCAGTCAGGGCCAGTCTCAGTCATCCCCTTCACACTGCTCCAGTGGCATAGCAAAGTAGAAAGCACCTGTGCTGGTGAAGCAACACTGCAGTGAGAGTTATGTCAGTGTGGCTTGCTGGATCATCCACCCAGCCAACTCAAAACTTCTGCAGCTGTGAGGCGTTTTGTTTTGCACAACGAACAATATTTTTCTTGGCAAAAGTGGGATGGGATCTAAAGCTACCTTTCCTACATGGACACTCTTACTTCAGGAAAAAAGGCCTTTGTGAAAGGGTTCCATTTCCACTGTCTTTCTGCCTGTCATTTGAATTCACAACCTTCATAACAAAATACCCGTGGATTTCTCATCACCATGTGTCTTATTTTCAAAAAAAATTACACATTTGGTATTTTATGTGCTGGGAGAAAAGTTTGTTTCAAGGAGATTACGTGGGTTTGGATGCTTAGAGTTCTAAAACAGCTGTGAACCGTGTCTAGTTGAATGTCAACTGTTCGCAAACAAGACTGTTTTCTTCTATACAGAAGTGAGCTGTTTCAGCAATGTTTACTCAACCAGCACTGACCTTTCTTCTCAAATGCCACAAATTCGTTTTCAATAAATGTTTAACTACTGATTTCTAAAGGGAAAAGTTCACAACATTAGAACCTACTTTTAATCTTACACTGATTTTATAGCTACCATACAGCATGGTTGCTGTAGGGCTGCACATGTGTTTTAGGAGGTTAAAATTTTTTGTCTGTATTCCAAATGTCTTTCGACATTTCTGTTATCTCCTTTTGCATTTTACTTTTGTTTTTGACATCTTTCTGTGTTATCCTAAGATGTGTGAAAATACTGACAAAGAGAAAAAAATTTAGGCTCATAGTATAACACTGGAGAAGCTAGTGACCTTTTCTCTTAACAAATGCATGTTTGAGAATTGATCAGAATAATTTCAGGATATACCTATACTGCAGTCTCTGGCTAGTACAGACAAACTGAGCTAGATAGCTTGGCTAGATAGACATTTGTCCCAGCAGGGAACTCACTCAAGGCTGCAGATTCTGTCCCAAATGTTGGGTATCAGGCAATTTACAGTACTAGGCTTTACATTCTTACAACTTATCTACCCTCGACCATTAGATCTTAATTATTTAATGTTAAGTCAACTTTCTACACTATAGTGGTATCTCAGAAATGACCAATGTATGCATATATTCTAAGGCCAGGGATGTGGAAATGGGTTATTCTATAGTATATTGAGTTGCCTGGACTGCAGAAGATTATGAACATGCTGTATCTGCTAAAAATAATTATGCTGCTTCCCCACAGTGAAAAATGCAGATCTGGATGGACCAGTGCAAAACCAGTATCCTTTCAAATGATTGTTATTTCAGTTCACAGCTTGCTTGTTTCTACCTGTCTTCCATGGTAGGAATGGAGGAATAAAACACTTGTTGCATTCACCTCACCAACTCAAAGAGGGCACGGGTTTCAGCTCAGAACTTGAGAAGAATATGCATAGCCCCGTGAGTAAGGTAAAGGAGATTAGGTCTCCTAAGGTGTGGATACCAAAACCTTAGGTTGCCACCATTTTGAATTGACTTGAATTGGCTATTTCACACTGAAGTACAGCTCTTCCTGCAGGTTACTGATGTATTTGTCAGGGTCTTTACAATTAAGGTAAATAGGTCCAAATCAGCTGATTTGGGGTCATCTATTCCCAGGCTATTCTGGCCTGCTTGCTTCTTCCACAGTTTAAGTGCACTCATCCAAAATTTGATGGGATCTTTGCTATTAATTGTTCTCAACTATTCAGACTGAAGTAGCTGTTATAGATGGTTGTAAAGCATCTGTTTACCCTTAAAGAAAGAGCTAATTTCAATGTTATGTAAATTTTCCAAAATCTACGTGCAACTCCAAGAATGTTTTTATGATGCTGGGCTGCTAACTATTTGCCAGAGACTGAAATATCCTATTTGGAAGAGCAGTACAGCTACTTATATCTAATATCTTCAGGACTGTCTATAATTCTGGACATGGCTAAATTAGGCCAAAGTTGTGTGTGCTTGCAGAAGACATTTATGCATACCTTTGAAGTATGTAAGGTATAGATATGAAATGTGCTTTGCATGAAGAAAGAACACAGATATGCAAAGAGGTACACATTCTAAAACATTTTTGCCCTGCATTTGGCCCCACCTGGAAAGATTTCAGTCTTCACATTTCGATTTTAGGATTTGAGACTATGCTTATCCAACTCATGGAAGTATTCTACTGAAAAGTAATCACAATTTATTGGATTTACCTCCTTAGATAATGCGAACATAAAATGATGTGTAGTGCAGGGAATCACAGAACAGCCTTGGTTGGAAAAGACCTCTAAGATCATTAGGTCCAACCATTAACCCGGCACTGCCAAGTCACCACTACCCCATGTCCCTCAGCACCTCATCCACACTTCTCTTAAATATCTCCAGGGACGGGGACTCCACCACTGCCCTGGGCAGCCTGTGCCAGTGCTTGACAACCCTTTGGGTGAAGAAACTCTTCCTAATATCCAATCTAAACTCCCCGGGCACAGACTGAGGCCATTACCCTGTACAGAGTAGATCATCCGTATCCAGATTTGTATTTGTCAAATTATTGTGTGAAAGGATGTATCTAGGGTCAGGTGCTGGGTTTCACTTACTAGTGCTTGGGTTTTTCTGATCAAAGATGAGCAGCAAAACATATTGCTTGGCTGTGCTGTACCATCAGGAAGACTAGAGTCAAAAGCAGTGAGATGCAGGAGGATCCTAGGTGAGTTTTGCACCAGTGCTTTTATGAGGTGCATTAATTTCTAAGCTTTCGGAGTGGGACTTGAGCTACATCTTTCTATGGAACAGGTTTGGAGAGTTTGCTATAAAAGTATCACTGGGTCCAGTTGCCAGTGGCGGTTTCCCTGAAGCTGCTGTGCCATTTTATGGTGTCGGGTGCATTCGTGCCGGGGGAGGAGCATGACCTCTATAAACAGGAGTTAACGCTTGGTGGAATTGGTGACTAAATGAGGAAGCCTGGCGGGCTGAACGGGTGGAGAGGCGGGGGGAGGTGGCGAGAGCCCCAGGCCCCGCCCCAGGCCCCGCCCCACCGGGGCTAGCGGCGGCAGCGGCGGCCGAGCCGCCACTCTCCCGTGGCCGCCACCATGACGGACCGCTCCGCTTTCGACACCAATGTCATCACCATGACCCGCTTCGTGATGGAGGAAGGCAGGCGGGCGAAAGGCACCGGCGAGTTCACGCAGCTGCTCAATTCCCTCTGCACGGCCATCAAAGCCATCTCCACCGCGGTCCGCAAAGCCGGCATCGCCAACCTGTGAGTCCCGGGGTGCTGGGGAGAAAGGAGGGGGGAGAGCGCCGGTAGCATCCCCCACCTCCCCGCATCTCTGGCGGGTCCAGGGGAGCCCGCCGACCCGAAAGGCGTTGCATCCACCCATCCCCCTGCAAAATGCTGCAGGTAACTCCTTTAGCACCTTGGACTCTGATTTCCTCCGGTGAAATGGATGCTGTGACTTTTTAAAAGCGTAAGGCATGCAGTCTGTGACAGATGTCTGCTGCTGATAGACCTGCACGCCAACCCTCAGCAGGTCTGAGTGCTTTGAGCCAGAAGAACAAACAAA